>CM035768.1:49852094-51052094 GCA_020466155.1 Pachypeltis micranthus | reverse complement strand
TTCAGGGCCATGTGGTATGGAAAAGCATCAGAACTAAAGAGCCCTGAATCCTGCCATAAATTGATAAGTACAAGGAAGGGGTTTCAAGTTAATTTACTGTACTATGGTTACTACCAGAGCAGAGTGCTAGCCAGGAAGTAAGACACTTCTGGAAAAGCCTTTTTGCCTGTTGCTCTCCCAAACTGTTGGTAGCTTATTGCTCATTAAAAAGATTCTACTCCCCGATTTGCATTAGAGTAACCCGCAATCTACATTTTGATGTTACAATGAAATTGAAGAAAAATCTATACTTCTGAACGTGCGAGTCACAAATTCATAAGGGGAGAGTAAACATGAAACAAGTATACTTCTTATGCAAAGACTTCCCTAGAGCCTCACAACTGATTCGACATGACCTCAAATGGAACCAAAAAGAAGAAGAAGCTGTACTCATCAAGATGGTAACTGGGGTAAAACTCCCAAAACAAAAGAAAGAGAGTAATTACCCTCAAGAGGTGGCTAGGGGTGAGGGACGCAGCCTCAAAGGGTCAGTGAGCCCGGCAACTAATTCCACTAACTGGCGAGGAATAGCCACAGTCAGGTGAATGTCCCACAGAAAAATAACTGAATCCAAACTGCAGTAGATGATGCCAGCTACACTTAGCTACAGCCAATCTCATAGCCCACTTTGCTGGAGCAGTGCTGAGCCAAAATCAGAATGCAGATATAGTGACACGCCAAACCAGAATGGAAAGTAATGACTCAAAGGTAGGTTCACTCCTGAATCCCCTAAAATTGTGGACAGTATGGAAGGACGCATTGAAATGGCAACACATAAGAGGGTTCTATGGAGAGTAATGAGAACAAAAAAACCTCAAAGAGAAAGGTCAGTCACTTACTACACAGATTTTAGGGTTTTAATCTCCCTCCTGCCCGCCCAAAAAAGTCACTCATGGCTCTTTGCTCATGGCTACTACACGCTGAAGGAGGTATGAAATACAAACGAAAAATAGGTTTATGAGTGCATGCTACCATAGAGATGACCATGCTGCTGTCTTTCAGTGGGAGTCAACCAAGCACATTACAGTAAGGGATAAGTCATTAGGCAAATAGGAAAAGGTTGAAAGAATAGAGGAGTACTTCAGTATGAAAAAAGAAGCCAGATAAAAAAAAAATTATGTACTCAGCTATCAAACTAAACACATTCCGCATGGAGGCAGGATGTGCAGGTAGGATAACAACCTTAATGCGCAGATGGAGTTAATAAGTCGCTAAGAACTGGAACTAATACCCCACACTAAGTGTTGGCATCTGCCCCTCTCGAAGATATTCATCTTCCACCTACTAGCATTGCTTTAAGGAAAGGCCACCAGAAAAATGACCAACATTATTCAAATGTACCAGCAAGGTACAAGCTGTTTCATAAGTTTCAATGCACAAACTCATCCATCAATAACAAGCCTGAGTCCTAAACGTTCCTTCCTTGAATTGGCAAGAGTTACTGATTCACAAGACAAGATATGTAGTCACTCCTTACCACGCAGGTTCCAAATCTTCAATACCACATTTCCATTACTGGTTTAGTATTATATTATTAATCACTTCCCCAACCCAAATCTTGGGAAAGAGATAAGTTAAGGGTACAAAGACAAATATTGAAGCTGATAAAACAGTGAAAGCAAGTTTTCTATCAATGACCATGCTTAAATTGAAGCTAGGAGAGTCATCCAGGAGGCCATTCGAAAAATACAGTAATCACAGAAAGTGCGACAGTTTTACTTTTTCTAAGATGTCAGCTCTCATGTTAATCTAACAATGTGAACTTATTTTTGAGAACCACACATTATTTTACACCACGTAACTTCCTCAAAGGAACCGCAGTAGCTGATTTTACGTATACAATCAACTCCAATAACTGGTGAAGAATTATTCAATATAGAAAAGAAACTATTCAATGATAAAGACGATACTAGAACAGATAGACTACGGCAGCACTATGCAAATCAGAATTTTGTTTATGACTTTTTAAATGGTGGATCATGGTTATAAGAGAAATGGTACATTACTGTTTCCGTGTTTTTCATTCCAATATTTTGATATTTAATACGTATTATTTCTTATTGTATACCATTCAAAGAATATTTCTCAAAACAAACTGAATAACCTACAGTAATCCCACTATACCTAGAGCTATTGATCGTTCAGCGAGCTAACATATTCAAAATTACTGCTGGAAATAGAAATAATTTTATATTTTTTGGAATAATGGTCACACTCCCATTAGTATCACGTACTAAATAGGTCACAACGTGTTCTCTGAAATTCGATGATTGTTGAAAGACAGGTTGAACACATAAAACAGATACAGACTGAACTGGATTTTATTCAGAGAATACGATACAAAAACTGTTCTGAATGGGTATAACAGAAATGTTAACGTCTTATTCAGCTTCTAATACTCAAACTTGTGACTGGAGGTCTGTTATATTTTTCAATGTTATCATCTCCTAGGCATCTCAGACAAATCACATCACAAAACGAATGTAATAAATATTTGAGTGACCCCGCCTCATATAAGTTATGCGCATACATCAACACACCATATGCTGCTTGTTAAAAGAGCAACAAAAGTTCTTGTGACGAGTCTACTGTGTATGTACGTGAATCATGAGCGAAAAAAAGCTAAATTACGAAATAGAAAGTTAGTTGAATTGGTGATGTCCATAGCAAGACTGCTCAACTAACGCTCAAGTCGTATCATAAATAAAAAAATGTATAATAATAATAAAGGGGGCATTATAAATAAATATACTAATGAAAAGTAATCTCGACTATTGTGGTGAAATTCAAGTGTATTTCATATCTGAAATGCCTAGAATGATTATTTAGTTGTTACTGTTGACATTTATTCAGTACTGCAACACAACTTTCTGTGATTGAAAGAAAATGCTAGTAACACAAGATGCAGAACGAAAATGAAGGTTTTATAGTGGTATGCAGTGAACAAAGTACGGTTCTATTTTAATAGCTTATGATATTATTGACAGCACATTGCATTGAATATGATGGATATATCATGCACTGGAAAAATTGAGGTTTTCTACAATATGGACAAACTAGGATTAGTAGATCTACTATCTAATTATTGGTAATAACAAAAAAGTGTTTGTGAAGAATCATCACGGGTATAAATCAATTTTATGACGTCAACTACTATAAAATGAATCGAAAAAATTAGAAAACGATATCAACAAAAGATGATAAAAGAAGAATAAGTTAACGAAAGATTGGGATTTCAAACAGCGAGATGAAAATGATAGTTGAATCAATGTTAGCTAACAAGTCTCAAAATAAGAAATACCTAGACGTAAACAGTAGGTATTGGGCTGTGTAAGTCATTTTTTAAAAGGGCTATTCACGCTAGACCAATGGACAGAAATGTGTTCGGTGCGTGGTTCTGAGTTAAGAAAGCTTTGGGACAGAAACCTGTTACGTGCAATCCACTGAAATAACAGAGAAATTACTAAAACGCCCTTTTCATTCTAGAAATTCGTTGTCAATAGTTCTACTAAAAAAATACGTATGTTGAGTTAGTTCATTTTGAAATAATTTTTCCTAATAAAAATAAGACTCTTGATCCTGAGCAAAGTCAATTATAAAAACTCACTTATTCTTGAGAGACTTGGGGAGCTAACAAGAGGGTGGGGGGGGGGAGAGAGAGAACGTTTTTAAGATGGCAAGTCAACACAGAGATAAACTGACTTCGAATGAGTTAAACTGCACCACTTCAACAATTAATCAGGAGATGTCAAAATGACTATCAGTCTTTAAATTTCACTTACATAATGCCTTTTAGAAAAATGGCTGAAAGCCATTAAGTGATTGGCGGTAGATAATGGACCATTAGTCCCAAATACAAGATATTCATCCCCCGAGTGAAGTTAAGTTGAAGAAGAAGTTAATTTTCCAAGTTGAGTTGAAGTAGCCCACAGAGAAAATATGTAATAACACTTTAGTACGAGGTTCATTGTGTGTAGCACATTGAAGTGTACGATCACAAAAGCACTGACAGAAGCAAAATGACAAATAGCCAAAAAGCCACTAATAACTAAGAACAAACGTTAAGCATTGTAATTCTGGCCAATTCCAATTGCTCAAAAGGCTCTCAATATTTCAAAACTCGTGTGTTCTAGGAAAACCTTTTTTTCTTTAAGAGAGAGACGACCAAGCAAACTTCGAGTGTAGGTAGAGGTTATGCTATTATTGCGAAGTTAAACCCAACAGGAAACAAGAGTTTCAATAATAATGTATGGATCAATGACAACGAAAGTGCCCTATCAAGAATTTAGACTCACAATCTTGACAGTAGTACTTTTCTTTATAGAATATCGTATGCACCTCAATGGCCAAAACTCAGGGATTTTGTGAAATAACCACGAGAATGACCTAAACCATCAAAATATTTCAAAATTAAGTTATTTGAGAGTTCACTTTTGATAATAGATTTGGGTTCACTCTTGATTTATGGATGCGAACAAATATAGGAATAGTGATACTATTGTATAGAGAGACTCTGTGTTGAGATATGTAGAACAAGGACAAGGCATCTACATTTCAGTCTTGCTAGCAGTGCTCTATAGATGGTAACATGACCCCCCCCCCCTACAATTACCATTATCAAACTTTCAGATCCATAAGTGACTGCAATAGAATGAAGATACACTGTTCACACCTTCATGAAATGATAGTCTATTTACCACGAGTCTCAATCAAATCCTCAAGCCCTTATCTGTTTGAGCCCTTCAGATCGCCAGCAGCTTTTTATTGGAATCAAGAAGAAAAACATTAGTCTACTGAAACATCGTAGGTGTTACTGATATGTATTAATCTTCAGACTAGTCCACATTAAGCAATAAAACAACCACGATGCAGCATTGTTTACTCAAGAAGCTCACACACACCATAGAAATTGCCATTGATCATCAGATCAATCTCCATTATTGCTGCCTTCACCCATAATTCTAAAAATGTATTGCACGGTACTAACACTAAATTATTGACTCTGATTATTGTTGTGTGTAGCCAGGATTAGTGCCCGAAATTATTGCTATTTTATTACGATTTTTGAACTAATATTTGTTAAACACTCCCCTTGTTTTATTGACTGCCAATTTGTAATCTAATTGCATCTACTCATTTTTCAAAATTGTTTTGTAACAGGAAAACAGCAGTGAATGTCAAGCCAGCTAATTATACTATCCCAAGTCTTTGTAGAACTTTTGGAGATTTGGAAATGTGTGGGAGCATCTACGTGTTTCAAGAACGAGCAATTCTTCTTTTGGAACTTTTTGATTATAATAACGGCTCGTAATATTTTAAGATACTTCCATTGTTTGTTATGCGTAGCAAACAGAAAAAGGTCCAATAGTAAGCATTTCATTCTATATTTCTTTCAGTTGCACTAATAAGAACTGCTCCACGGTTGGGGCACATTTAAACTTTTGCACAGATGGTCATCCTCAGAAATCTGCTACAGCTTGACTTGAAAGTTCTCGGCAGAGTTCAATTTGTCATGCGGGATGCACAGTCTCGTTTTCCATTTATTTGGACCTCAACACGTCACTCGTGATACATGTGCTGAATAACCAACCACACAGTGGAATTCTAGCCTCAAAAGCACACAGGCCCACAGGCAGTGAGAGATGAAATGAGAAAGAAAGTCTTAGATGCGGATTTGAGCTTTTGTCTGATTGCTATTTGCATTCATGAAAGCTAAGGATGATATAAGAAATGTTAATTGATATAGCACAAGCTTAAGAAAGTTCATACACATTCCTATAATAATAATAATCAGCTGCCAAATAACATCACCCCACTTGAAGGATAAGATAATATTGTTCACTCTACCTTGTAAACTTGTGGGATAATGTTAATGAAACTGATATGGGCTTATAAATTAATTAAACTCCCATTCAATTTTTAACTCAAATAACGACCACTCGACAGTCTAGTAATAACCATTGTAACGCTTTGTACTAACAATTAATTTTGGTAGTGAAGAGTGCGCTTCTTCGAGAGACTATCCTAACAGATTATAAGTAAGTTTATTATCTTGGTTGATAGGTTTGTGATATGGATAAATTTAAAATAGTGATGTCTTATGTTTTTCACTTACAATGATTCCCATATTATCCTCTCATTTCCGAAATGGGATTTTAAGTACAAATTAAATGAGCTAGAATGACATATATATTGAAGTAGTTATTTCTGAATGGTCACTGCCAGTCAATATGTTACCAAAGAACACTTCATTGAATGCTCAGTTCTTCAGAGATGATATTTGAAATGAAAATGATCCATGAAGCAACAGTGTCCATCTGTCTTTCCCTTGCTACGAAACACATTGAGGTTTATCAGCATTTGGAAAGTTTGTATTTCGACAGTCGAATACATAGGGGGATATCCAACTATCAAAAAGACAAACATTTGAGATTTACGTGGAGGCACACAATCAAACATATAGTTCTTCATCTTCACAGCTCAAAACAGTGTCTTTAGCTGGGCCAGTAGGTGCAATGTGCCTAGTAGGAGAGGTATGAAAACTAGACATCTATGGAACAGTTCTTAGGATGTGGTGAACAGGGTGGAAAGGGTTCTAGCTCTCCACCTCTTCGCTCAACACCACTAGAAATAGCAAAACTAACCAGCGAACTCAATGTCACTTAGGGAAGGAAATGATACATTAGGTTCATTGTAATAAGGAAGCTTCAGTTCATAAGAATTCTTTCTGAAAGCAAGGGTATGGTAGAAGTAAGAGCACCCAAAGTAAAATGACAGGGATTGAAGAATAACAAAATGACTGAAACAGCGACTGGTCCTCCACAACAGGCACCCGGAGTAAACTAGCAGCTTCAGTTATTGATTGTAAGCAAATGTGATAGGGAGATGTTAAGGATCTCATACAGAGCAAAATCACGGTTGAGAGGATGTGAGGGCACTCATGTAAGTTAAAGAATGGTTACGTATCCGTAACTTGTATGACAGGGGTACCTTGCGGCTGCAGTGAGCAGTTATAGTCAGCCCCATTCATTAACAAAAAAATATCAGGGCTCCTCTGAAAGCTCACAAAACAAGCATTTGAATGGTGCTCTATTCCAACGCGATTTAAAAAAATTAATATCTTCATAGGCTGATGCATACATATTTGATGAGTGGATTATAAATAAATGGAGAGTTAGTTATTAAAATGTAAGCAGCCATCAACAACGCTCCTAAAAACTAAAATGATGATTTTTGTAGGTAAGACTACAACAAAACGTCATCTATGTATCATGATGATAAGTTAACTATGAAACTGGGATAGTGAATGTTTTTTGAGACAGTGCATGCATCTTTTCGCCATAAATCATTTGCAACAACGGTTTTTGATCTTAACATAAGTAGGTAACGGTGAGGTGTATATTTCCTTCCAAAGTTTTCAGTTCAATAAAATTGTGAAACAATCGAAAATGTATTTTTAAACTTTGTAAGTTGAAACCTAACACAAGACTCAGTAAATTGGTGAGTGCAGAATATTTTTTCAACGTGTTGTAACTGCACTTTGACAATAATGAAATTGAAAAAATATCAAAATTAGGCAGTGAGGTGAAGAGAAACAACTCATGGAAGTAAGAAAATTCGTCGAATGAAGTTTCAAATGAATGTAGGCGTTCGTTGTACTATAATTGAACTAGTATTAATGGATGCTGTTAGGAATAATGTAGGTCACGGACCGAATCGTATATCCAACTAAGCGCCTCACGTAACCTAGTTCTAGTTTCTGTGACCCTAGATATTTTTTGTTGAAAAGGAACTTGTACCAGACAACCCCAAAGAGATAAAAAGGGAATGTTCACACAGTATATAGAAGAGCATCATTGTAATGGAAATGAATCTTGAATTGGAAAGAAATTGAAAGAAAGGTGTGCATCTAAGAGTGCAGGTGTTCGTTTTACTTGAGGGATTCAGCGTTCTAGTACTGAATAGAAAGTGTAAAATGATGACAGTATTTGAAATTGATAATAATAATCAAATGCGGTTTAAATGAGGGCTAGAGGAAAAAAAGGAAAGTAGATAAGATTCTAGAAGCTCTCAGATTTAACAAGAATAGCTGAGCCTTCAGCAACATCATTATAATACTCGCCATGGTGTGTTGTGGATGCGCGTGGAGGGGGATCACTCACCTGACTATTAGAAACTGAGTCAGGTATAGGAAGAGGCTTGGCCACAGCAATGCGGACGATCCCTTTGGGAGCCCCCTTCAGAGCTTGTACTGCTTGATCTAAGGATGCGTTATCAAGTGCCACAGAGTTCACAGAAAGCAGCCGATCTCCAGGGATCAGACGTCCATCCATTTGAGCAACTCCCCCGGGCACAAGTGAACGAATTACGATGACCGTTTCACTTGGATTCATTGGATCCTGAAATCAAATGAAATGACTCATGTAATAATTGACGAATATTCATACATAAATTCAGACATTGTGTAGTCATTTGTGCAAGTGGCTGTTGAACACAGCTATGTGCAAAGCAGAATAATTATCAGACCTGCTGGGTTTTTATAAAAACGAGCAGTCAATTTGGAGCTGTGACTTCATAGCTATTTTTTGTTAGATTTGCACAAGTTTCATCATCGAAATTCTTCTCTTTTTTGTTGAATTCTGTTATGATCCGAGAGAGACTCATTCAAGTGTGAATGGATTTCACATGACACAAAATTGGTTATACGTTTAAAATGAATGCACCAAGATGAGCTCAACCCCATTTAATGGGAAGTGCACAGTAGCTGGCTGGTTTATTCTAGAAGAAGGTAGTACCTTACTACATTGTCTTATTTCATATTATATGTAATTACAATCAAAACCTGATACAACATAGTTGTTAAATCACTACTACCACATTATTTTTAATTCAAGTTTTTGAAAATTAAATACGCATTACCGATGTTGTGGGTGCAATGAATCTAGCAACACTTTACTTTATAGATGTACCCCATATTCTTAGCCGACTACTTGACTACAACATTGTTCCACCCAAACAATAATATTCGTTTCTAACAAAATATGTTTAATTGAGTCTCCAAATTGACAGGTTCTCTGTACTACTGTACTTATTTATGTAACACTATGTTACATGAATACTGGGAGGTCTTATCAAGATAATCAATGTTAACACCTTCCCTGCTATGCGCGGTATTACCGCGCTTTCGTGTTCTTCCCCATGACTAGAGCGGTAAAACCGCTCTCAAACCTTGCGAAAACCCCGTACAATCCAAGCCTGTATTGAGACGGTCGTAGTTCCGTAAGCCCTTTTCAGTACAGGTAGTAGTGGGAATGACCCTTGTTAATGAGCGGGAAGTACCCGCCAAGGAGTTCAGGTAGCAACGGTTTTCTATTTTCAGTCAGACGAAAGCCTCAACGGAACCCGTTTCTCCTGCGTTTTCAGCAATTTTTTTGTGGTAAGTTATATATTTTACTTTACCATTCTTTTTTACTGTTACTAATGAGCATATATTTATGGAATTTATTGAGAGGAGGATTGAAAACAAGTATGTGGATGTCTAAACCCATCTCACTTGTCCACTGGCCTACTTTTTGTGCTTTCCCCTTAGATGTTATATACGTATGTATGTTTCAATTCTTCGCCCATCATGCTATTTATCTATGATGTTTTCCAGAATAAACATGGTTAAAACTCGAGGGGGTCTCAAAAGACCCCGTAATTTGGATGGAGAGCCTCAACCCTCCACAAGTTCCTCGACTGCTCCCTCCCAAAAGTTTACTAATATATTTATTATATTATAACTTTTGAATAAGTGTTATATGAAAGCATGTATATGAATGGTTTGTGGCAATAAATTTATTATTATTCTTTTGTGATATGGATGTATTTTTCTGTAATATGTATTTCTAGCAGGTACCTGCTGACCTCTCAACCTACTTATTCGTAGGTATAAACGTAAAACAATGTAGTTTTTACGGCACATTTGAAACAAATTGAAGGCAATTAAAATATATTTTCCTTTTTGGTTCATATATCCAGAATAATAATCTTATCACATATTATGTCTAGGCGGTTTTCGATACCTAATATCCAGCTAATGCAGGCGCGGTAGTAGTAGTAAAGAAAAATAACGTTTTGTTCCATGTGAGTGGCAACGCCCAAAAGCGCGGTTTTACCGCGCGCCGCCATGTTTTGTGTAGCAGTGGTCTTACACAGGGGTTCGGTCGTTAGCAGCAAAAGTGTTAATGTAGCATGAATGTCAAATGGAACAACATTTCTACAAGCAATGGCAGGTAGGCTCACTCAAGGCTCAAATTGAGCAAGAGATTACAATTGAGATCGCCCATGCAGAAATCCTCTTTTCCATACAGAATTTGTTGATGATGGACTAGAGAAAAACGTAAAAGATTAAACAACAGTTTGTTAGTAATTAATCAAGGCTTAATCACTGAAATCGATCTCCCTATAACAGGTTTTTGGCAGAAGATATTAATTTCGCTCAGTTTTTCCCTTTTCTGATAGAGCACGAATTGTTTTAACAATGGGCAGAGTAAACATGTGAAATTAGGTGTTACGTTTGTGAAGGGAGTAGGAATGGCAGTTACTTAGCTCCATGGAAAGCGGTATGTTTGCTGCCTTGAGAGAAGGCCACTATCCTGGGGCTTCAATCCTTAAGCTAGATTTCCATTCAGACACACAGAGAGCTTTGCTCTTTCACAAACAACATACATCAATGCCCACTAATGCTTGAGTGAACCAATCACTTAATGCAGTTAGTGGCAGCTGATTTGAGCCACTGATAAGCCAAGCAATCAGAGTTTTCCCAAATTCAACACATTAATTTTTATTATTCCTTCGTTCTTACCCAATGCACTGTTACAAACAATACTCCCCCACTGTTCTCACAATACCCTCTCTTAACCTACTTCTTCCCTAGTTTTCTGTTCACAGCTCTCATTAGATTCTCTGATTAATTATCGCTCAACCTGTATCCACCCAATATGCCAATCTTCGTTTGCCCTTTGCTTTCAGCTATCTACTGCCCCACCCAGTGCTCATTAGTTTGGAGATAAGCCCCATTTAAGTTACAAAAAAACACTGATTGTTATGTAAAATTTACCCCCCTATGTTCAGAGTTTGGTCCGTCAATCTCCGACAGACATTGCTTAGTGGTGGTTGCTTGGCGATAGCATCCCTCTTTTTATACTCAGCCCCCCATCACCTCGGACCTTCTGGTAAGCCCAACATGTCCTTCCCTTCCCTCAAAATCCTACCTCTCCTGGAATCATACTAGGAATTTAATCCCTTCTCTCGATCATTTATCTCTCTATCCTCTTGATCTACCCGAACAATTTTTCATACAGTCCAAGCTAGTATCATACACAGCTCTCTACTGCCCCCCCCCCCCCCGCCATGACTCCATTCAGAGTCAATTTTGCATGTTTTCGATAAATCCTATGATGTGAAAAATGGCATCTATCATTAGATTGAAAATTAAACAAACTTTTGATATTGAAGGGCAACACTTCGATAAATGTAGTTCAAACATAGTTCACCACTCATATGAAGACCAGTCCTCCATATTGATGTAGCAACCAACTGACAAGCTTGATCAACTTATTAATTACATTCTTTCAATTATTTGGTCTTTCATATTAATATTAATCTTGTCTATCACTGTATACAAATGTATGGTACGATGCATTAAACAATGTTCCTCACTGCCTCATAAAGTTGATGATACACTCTTCATATATGACAGATGGAAAATTGAACGTGTTTCTACTGAAGATATTATGAAGAGAAAAGCTGTTATTGGTTAATTAAAAATAGTGTGTTACTTAAATCAAAATTGTTAGTGCTGAGCTATTTTTGAGAAAAGTAGTAAAATGTTTTACTGTTAGAGAAATCTCATTTTCAGAGGTTGTATGTTTGTTTGCCAAATATCTCAAAAAATAGTTGTGGAGAACAAAATGTTGGCACAGATTGGCAGTAAACATTATGTTAATACTACTAAGTCAGTCACAGGTTTACTGTAAAAAATGTCAACATTGTAGAACAACTTTTTTGTACCACTTAGGGCAGTACTTCCACTTGATACTCGTCAATAAAATATTTATGGAGAGTAATATTTAGTTGATCACTAACATTTTGGTGACACATTTGAAAATGCCTTGAATATATGTTTTTATGGCACATTTTAGGGTTTATCTTCGTTGAACAGATTGTCTGATGAACAATGTTTCAGACCTATGTCTCCACTCACCGTACTTCCACAGAGATGATTACTTGGAATAAAAGTTGAGTATTGATTAGTGAAAGAAGCTTTAAAAAATTGATCAAAAAGGAAACCCCTTCTTTTCTGTACAGTTTGGTCTCCTAGGCGTGCTGCCTAATCTGCCTCTGTTGTGACTGGAAAAATAAAGTGAAACAAAAACGAATAAGCTCAATCGACTTAGCCCTTCTCCCCCATAGTTTACTTACAACATACATACACAGACATGTTGCCCTACTTACACAAATCGACTGTCAATAGCACTGCACAACTGCTTGAATCCATACATTCATGAAACTTAGTCAAAATTGTTTGAGGCATTTTGAAGAAACAATTTATGGCTTTGATAACAGCACAAAGGCTCTTTCTTTTCCATAATGCAATCAACAACACAGTCACTTGGTGACTGTCTATTAACCAAGGATAATACTATGGTAGCCTCACTCAACTAGGCCTTGAGGATCCAGAGCACTACCTAATGGGGTTGAGCCACCAATCATTTAGTTTATTGACAGCATATTACGTAATGAAGAAGAACTATACTTCCAAATAAACAGTGTGTACACGAATATGGAGTCAGTGTTAAACACAACCCTTGTAGTCTAACTAGCTGCTCTCAAGGAGCTCAATCTAATAAGGGCTGTTCCTCTCAGGGTCCCAAGATGAATAGTAAAGAAGTGCTACCACTTAACCCCAGGAATGGTTAAACATCTAATAGTATTGTCCAGAAGAAGCTTAAAGCCAGTGACATGAATCCATAATCTCTTCTTCTTCACATCTATTCATTTTTTTCTTAAGTAAATCATCTGGGATTTTTATGCCAACTCTAGGTAAAAAGACTGGGAAAGAAGGAGGAAAGGAAGTTGTAGGATGGAACAGCCATTAGTCGAGGTATAAAATGAGTAACACCTGGAAAGTGATGCTGTTCATAATGCCTGCTGACACAACCATATCGCATTGGCAATTCTTTTCCATCAAACTTCCAGCCAGTGAAAGGGAAAATGCTATCACTCTGATTTCAACTGCGCTTCTGACATGGCTACTCAGAGAACCGTGCTGTGAAGTTTTGCACTATTTGGCTAGCATACTGTGGCTTCCAGAGAAGATCTGTGTACATAGGTTTACTGCAGACTGGTCTAGATCAATAGTGATAATATAGCGCGTTAGTCCTTCTCCTGAAATCTGCAGTAGTACCTTCACATCACAGGCCCTCAAGATTATTGGTTCGAGTGCATACACCACGTGATTCAGAGACATGAACTGGATACTAAATGCACCACAGCAAGCGTTCACAACAATGTATACTTGGGCTCTTGTACACCTAATTGTGGTAATTAGTGATGCGACATAAACACTTTGGAAGTGCCAGTAATCTCTTCCATGGAAGTACTCTGAAGTCCAACCCACTCACACTGTTGAGCTCAAGAGCTAGAGAGTCGGCATATGATGTGAGCTGAGAACAGAAAAAATCCCATGACACTAGCCCACACATATATAGTAGAGCGAATTCTGTCAATAATTATCAATCCCCTCAAGGCCAACCTCTAAAAAACCAACCCCCGCATTAGATTTAAAAATAAGTGCAACCAGATGAGTCGAATTCCTGCTGTGACCAAGGTAAAGCCTTCGAAACTTTCTTAAATAATCACCAAGGTCCACACAACTTCCAGCCAAGGAAGTGCCCCTGAAAAACTCGACCCATATCGGAAAAATGTCTTTAGTTTGAACCTGAAATTGGCCAATAGCATATTCCACATCCATTACCTTCACTTTGTAACCTCAATAGAATGGCACCAAGAAGATTGAGACATATTTCTGAGGCTCAAACCCCAACACACGTGCTAAGTATATCTACAAACCAGTCCAGAGGATCACAGCATTGGTACCTGCACAGACCTTCACCATCTACAGACGCTAACGCGCCCGCCAACCTTCACATCCTGGTGAATTCAAACCCTGCTTTTTGTGGCGGCTTACCTAATGTGTAGAAAGGAGACATGTTTCACTGCTGTGTGCAGATTAACTTTTTTTTGGTTACAAAATACTGTTGTCCTGAAATCTACTAGTGGTATCCAGTGAATTTTGAAGCCTCGGAATCTTATATAAAGCCAAAGTTGAAGTTTGCAGACCATTACATTACTTCCCTTCCTATTGGAGTAGGGTCAAGGAAAGAGAAAATTAATATAGACAAACAAAAACATGCATTGACTACCAGCGCCTGTCAAAGTTATAAATTGAAAAGAAAAGACAGTTTGAAACAAAACATATCATGTCAGTAACTAATAACATTCCAGATAGTGAAATTGCCACGAGCCTGAGTGATCACGCCACCTAATTCAAAGAGAAATCCACCAGCTTATTGTATTGAGAAAACGAGATGGGATTCACTACATGAGCAAACAGTGCTAGAATAATGAATACGTTTCAAAAGATAAAAGAAAGTATAGGCTTGAAAAAACTAACTACGATGAACAAAATATATAATCCAAACAGCTGGTGAAGCTTAACCTTGCAGTGGGCTCAGTGATGCTATGAATGATAGACAGTACACAAGTGTTGATGTCACTTGGTGGTAAAATTAACACAATTTCATTTACACCTCACATCATTGGCTAGTTTTAATAGCTTTTAAGTGCAACATTTATTTTGAATTACCTTAAAATAAAACAAATATGTTCAGAATAATTTTGAGAGGAGACAAAGCACACTACTATGAGCAAACATAAGAGCCTATCAACGCATTTAAGTAGCACTATCACACTGAACATGGTGGCGTCTGACATGTTTTACAATGATCATTGGATTCTCAGAACACGAAGAATTCAATAACGTTATTTAACCATGCTCAAAGATTATCCCATGTAGCAAATTGGATTATCCAGATGGTATGCAAGAATCTAAGTACAAAACGGAGGAAAAATTTGTACAATCTCATACAGCAACACCATGCTATTTTTTTAACCAACCAAATGAAAGCGGAAAATAAATTCACACAATTACCTTTCTGACATTTTGGCAGGTTCTCGTTTCTCTTGATCTTGAAGCCTAAAACTTGTTTCTCCTATTTCACAGTTTACAACTAATTTCAAACCCTCGTTTCACTCTGACAGACTCATGAAAAATCAATAGTGCTGCCTACCCTGTACATTAAATTATCGTACTTTAAGATCAGACAGAATTGGCAACTTGCAGTTGAAGGTTATCTGGCAATGAAGTTCTCTACTTCAACTAAGAATTTGCAATGTTTAAGAAATGATAATATTTTGGAACCTACACTCAGGTAAGTATTCGTTTATTGTGATAGCATCGTCGTGGGCTTTCATGCTCATTCACTGACAATAACTACGGTATGACCAAAATGTCAAATATGGAGGAAATGATGACGCACAACAATAACGAACCAATTCAGTCTACCACATAACTGTGTAGATAAATGTTCAGAACAAGCTATCATAAGTAAGAGAGGTGTACTTTTCTCATACATGTTAACCTTTTGACCTTTCAGAAATAGAATATAAAATTTCCCTGATTGGGAAAAATATGCTTCTATAAAAACTAAGGAACAATCAATCGAATCTGAGGAAGACAGAACCTTGACAGCAGCCTGAATAAGAGTTGGATTGCAGAATAACTCCAGACACTCAAGAAACTAGCCTGTTAGATGTGTGAGGCGATACTTGAAAGCATCATATTGCCACATCTTCTGAAAACCTGAGGCAATGATAAAACCACCAGGAAAAATATTTTTTATGATCTAGAGATGTTATAAATGTCTTGTTCTTTGCTAGGAAAAGTGAAAGTGAGTCAGTTTAATCTGAACAGATATTTGAGGGATACGAGACAAATTTGACGAACAAAAGAGCCAATGACTAAAACATTGTAAGGGTCACACTGCTCACAGGCCCCGAACCTCAAAAGCTAGGCATTGAACGAGTGCAGCCAGCAAAGCCATCAAAAGGTAAGCATCCAGGAAACAAACAACAAGGGTTTATTATGGGAAATATCTTCAAAAAGACTGGCATAGCAAGCAACAGCTAAACCAGGTTTACAGTTTCAGTGCTATGTGAAGGTGAGCTAAGCTAAGTTGTCAGAAATCTAACAAGATACCATTACGAGTCTATAAAAAGCATGTGGGCAAACAGTTTTTGCCTTTAGAGGACTAGGGGTCAGAATATAGGTATTCTCCATTGGACCAGCAAAAAGCTGTGCATACACATAGAGATATGCATGTTGTGAGAGCTACCAGAGAACCTCTGACTTACCCCATCATAAATACTAGATTTGGCAGCCCCACAGACGATAAAGAAAGGCAATATGAAGCAGTACTGAGAACACTTTCCAACATAAGGCAACCTATATACACTACAATCTAGAAATGTAAGACAAATTTATAAATGAAGATTGTACCTGCTTGAAATGTAAGCAACCCATTCAATGACATGCCTGAATGGCTATGTCCATTTCACCAGAAATAGGTACTAGTTCTGAGTTTGAAGGATGTGATGCTTTAACCTCATAATATGCTCCAAAATCCTGTGCTAACAATTGGAACTGCACATATTATACCTTGATTCTGTAAGGAGGAATGTCACAACATCTAGCAAAATCATCACACTTCACCATGGAACGCTTAACGCCAAATAAAAAGCTCGTATTACTACGAACCGCCCGTGAGCATCTTGAGCCCAAAAATAATATAACGCTAGCACTAAGGCCCTGTTTTGGTAGTAAATAATTTCCCTATTGTCATCATTTAGTGAAGCACATGATCAATAGAGCTCATGTAATTGTAAATCATGACAATAGTGACTGAACCAATCATGACTTAGTTGTCCGAAATTTCTGCATGAAAATTAACATAATATCTCTAAAGTAATCAGTTTTCTCTATTTGATTAGACTTTGTTCATTGTACTTCCATTTGAATCTTATTGGCAGTATTGTATTCATTAATTAATCAACTCATTTCTGTGGAGTTACACCAACGAACTATGTATCACACCAGTAAACACTTCAAGTTGAAACAGTTCCATAATTCAAAATCTCAACAGCTCCACAGTTGATAAGGAAGCACAATTCCATTGGTACTGTTGGTAGCGTGAAATCAAATGAGAAAAGTCACACTCAACACAAGGGTGAACAAATAGTTGTTGAGCCAGACGATGTTACAATAAATCTGGATAAACCAATTTTTAAAGCAGAATGGGGGGACAGGCCACTGTCAGAGGGACATTTACTGGGTGAGTGCTTTTATACGTACTGTTTTCAGTGCCAAGAAACTGAGTGTGTTCCAAGAATTGACAGTGGAAATCGTAAGCACCATTACTAAACCCAGACACATGTTCATGGCCAAGTTATTAGTGATTTGGTTAAGCCCACCAACATAGGACGCAGAGCAGAATCACCGATGGGAGGAAGGCGTTTTCCAGGTACTGTTTTTCATTATCTAATCGACGTTGCTTTATTCACTAATTTATAGTTAAGTTTCTCAGCTGTAAATGATTTTGTTCAGTTGTATGAATTGTGAACTACTAACGACACTCAATATTTCATGTTAGTCCAATAAATAAATTTTCATTGCTTAAGAGGTTCTTTCTCTATTGTCTGTCTCTCTCTCCCTCTCTCTCACTCTCTCTCGCTCTCTCTCTCGCTCTCTCTCTCGCTCTCTCTCTATCTTTCTCTTAGATAACAGTTGGGTAATTCGAAATTAAATGAATGACTTCAAGTTCTAGCACTCTAACGAGAGGAGTTAAAATGAGAGCATAAATGGACTTCCTTTCAGCTATCAAAGTATCATGATCATGAATTTTTATAAGTAGGAGAAGAAAAACGTCAATAATGTGTAGACAGCCTTTATTCATTAGGATACGCAAGCTGGAAGTGAAAGATTTTATGACAGTACTTAGTGAATTGGTGCTGTTCAAGTAGGATTAGAAGAAGTATGAGTGACAGACTGATCAGCTTTGAAACCCGTACAAAGGAACCTAAATAAATTATGCAGCAACAAAAACTGACCTAGACAGCACATAGATAGAGCCAGTTTAAATGAGAGGTAGTCATTAGGTTATTTGTATTACAAATCACAGCGTTATGTTTTGGGAAATTAGTGACAAGTTTCTTGGTCAAGTGAAGCATCTACTCAAGCAAGGTATGAAATAGGAGATTTAAACAACAGAAATCCTGATATGGCTTAGGAATTCCCTGAGCTTTTTTGGAAAATACTGCGACAGATATTGACATCACTTAGTCACTAACTTCATATCAGTCATAACCCTAACTTGACAACTCAACTAATTAAAAGCATAACTCCCTGGCCAAACAATCCATGGGCACATAGCAGCTACAATCAGGCGGTATAAAATCGACTCGATCATGTAGTGAGACCATTAAAACATGCAACACTCAAATTTGAACTGAGGAGGGTATGAATATTTTTAATTCGTTCTCTTACCATCATTGTTTACCATCACTCAATGCGTTTGACATTACACTTAAAAAGAAAAAGAAAGGGGCTTAATAGTGGCGTATTGGTTATGCTGCGGGACTGCAATACACTGCGACCTGAGTTCAATCCTAGGACTGCTGATGGAAGTTTTGCAAACTGAGTCTAAACCCAGTGGGATTGATGTTAACCCGACACCATCTCAACATGTTCAAATCAGAGGAATGGTATCACTATCAGAGGGTTTGATAATGCAGGTTTGATCTGACCTAGTGGGTGAAGATTCAATTTAGGTCAGTCAAAAATCCACTGGAGCTCTCAACCTGCAGTCTTTATGAGGTTTTTACCCAATCTCAACTAAAATAAGGCCCAGTAGCTTCAATGGTCACCGCAAAGGGACTACAAAACTATAAAATGAGGAGAAATCTATGGCTTTCTTCATAAACACAAAGTTAGAAAAAAAGCATCAACCAGTCGGCCAACAGAATCCATCGCTACTGGTTAAAGAACACTACTGCGATTACTTGATTGAACAGTTAAAACTCAACGAATTCAATGGACTGAATATAATCATTGAAGCGCTTTTTAATTGTGACAAATCGGTTCAACAAATGTTATTGTTGTTAAATTGGGGCAACAAATGAGTTGTTCAGGAGCTGAAGGGGAGCAGCATGTGAACATTGGAATAAGTTTGGCCAGAGGTTCAATAAAATGAGTGTAGAAGAAACTATAACACAAAAATTTCAGACGAGTTAACAACATCTATAAATTATAGCAGGACTCGACCTAAACCCTGGGATCCAAAACGAAAAAGCACCACACTTTGTTCTTCGGGCTTTTCTTATTAAATAAACTAAATTACTTAGAAAATGGCAAGGCAGTGCATATTGGTCCTCCTGGTTCAGTATAGTAAATGAAATTATCAACGACTGAACCAATATTCAGAACTCTAAAGCATCATGAATGAAATATCTATAGTTAATTCCAAGAATGACTTGGATAGGAACAGTTTAACGAACACTCGCTGAATAGGTGAAACCATCACTTTTCTGGAAGACAAAGAGTCCTATTTAATATCTCTACGAATCACTAAATGAATGCATGACATCCATCCTTACCCACAATCCTCCCCACATTTACTCTGAATGCTATTAGTCATCTTCCATAAACAGATCAACTTGGTGACGTATTTACTGTGGAGTATACTCAAGAACACTTGAACTAACAAGATCAACCAATTGTTGAGAGTGAATAATTTAACTAGTTTAAATATCTCACGAAGGGTTTGCATCAATTAAAGAGGAATAATGTAAGATGGAAGCAGCTAGAGTACTACTGAGTATGGGATTGAATTGTTCCAGTAAATTATGTCAGAGGTTAGCAAGAATGCGTACGCCCAGCATATTACAAAGAAATATTTTTTAGTACATAATTAAATATGTTAATTAGGCCAGTGGAAATTCCATAGTCAGGAACCTGTTATAGCATTACATACAAGTGAGAGTTACATCTAGACAACATTTCTTACTTGGCTCAACCAGCCTGTGCTTTATGGATAGTTTTCCTATTTTTAGCAAAGATCAACAAACAGCACAAGAATGTCAACAGTATATATCAGTCACCTACTGAGCCAAATGATCAGGGTAGAAAGAAAAGTCTCTGAGTTGGATGAAAGGGATTAGGGAAGAGCACGTCGTTTTGGACGGTAGCTAAGAAGCTGATGATTTAAGAAGTTCATATCTTCATGCTCCTTCACATTTGATACTCTAGTTAAGAAAGAAACTTTGGTAGCTACTACTTCATATGGTTAATACCACTTCCCTGCCTAAATCATGTGCCTAATAAACTTGGTAGAGTTATAAGTCCAGTAGGCTTCTATCACCAACCTCAGAACACATACCACTCATGATGCCCCTAGGCTGCTCCCTCTTAGTTGGCTGCCTGTGGTAGTCATAACTTTCATTGAAGTATCAAATCACAGCTTTACTGCTGTAGCAATTTTCAATGGAAGACAAATCTATAACTGATTGCTTCTAGGACTTCTCTCTACAGTCTTAAAGATGATTTCTTGGCGACATTATTATTGAAGGTATGTGATTTTAATATTGATTTAAAATAACTCAATTGGCGATTACTTGTGAGTATAGAAATCACTGTCTGTAGGAAGTGGTGTATTTACTGAATAATAAAAAAGGATGCAGGATGTTCGTAATGTTTTTGGAGTCCATTATGTGTTAACTTCCTATAGCTACTGAAGTATACATTTGAAGTCATACAAAGCACATCATGAAAGACAACTGCTGGTTGCTATGCCAAAAGGGGCTAGGGTATAACAGAGTAATTAAGAAGAAGTCAATTAGGTAAGGTTCTAGAGACAGAAAATTCACACTGTAGTACCCATCCTTGAGTGTGGTAGAAACGAATAGTGGTTTTGAAGACAGCTATCAAGCATCTCAGACACCAACGCAAAACTACGCTGAGCTTCAGGCCACATGTATCAGTAACAACTAATAACGCAACTGTCACAGTCAGTTGTCTCAGCCAGTAGACAATTAACAGAGGAGGAGGGCTAACACGTAGTAACTATGGCGTCTGGTGTCCACTGTCAATTCAGTTCTTCTATACGAGGATGAAGTATGAACTGATGTCCACCATTTGAAAAAGTACAGAAAGCAATCTCTGCTATTGAATAGCAGAGAACCTCAAAAGTTGAGTGCATGTAATACACGTATATCATGCATGACACGCCTACTCTTTGATGAAAAGAGAAGATTACATCAACCAAAGACGAGCCCTCCAGCCTGAAGACTAATATTTGGAAAGAAGCCCAAGAAGACTAATATCTGGAAAGAAGCTCCAGATCATACTAATCGGTGGAGCACTAGAGCAAAGGCGTCATTAGAATACCACACTCATCACTAACAGAGATGAACATGGAGAGGGACTCGACCCCAATCAGCCCCCAATCTTTTAGCCATGTATTGATTACAGGCTATCTGCTGTACAAGTGTGGGTGTGTGTCCAATGGCCACAGTACCCTTTGTGACTATGAATATTAACACCCCCCCCCCCAATGCCCTTTGCAATACATCAGGCAACAACGTTTGTCTGAAGTTATGTGGGTTATCCAACGAGTAAGGTCCACTACTCTGCCATTGATGAAAATTTAATGAGAAAAAGTTGGCTCCACCCACGTACTCATGTAGTGCCATTGCTCTTCTTTCAGTAGTGCTGTAACGAGGAGGGGATTTGAAATGTTTGGAGAGCCACTGAACCAGGCAAAACTTACAGTGATCACAAGCTCCGATCCATTGCCCAACTTTAGTCGGACTATAAACCTTCGTCTTACTACTCGACTACAATCACTAGGGTGCCTACAATGGGAGTCAGGCGGTACAGTGATTCACCAAAGCTCTCTACAAGATTTCGTTGTTTACACAGTTGTTCAAAATGGGTTTGGCACATGTTGCTACTGCCAAATAAGAATCGTGAGATGTCATGAAATTTTCCTCAGCTAAAGCTCACGCTCCGATTGAATTCACAAGCAGCTGTGCAAGATTTTTCAAGAAGATTTAGATGCATTCAAAATGTCTATAAAGGGTATCATGAGTTTGAAGAAGGTTGAAAGGAAACTCACGATCAAGAATGAACTGGGAAGCCATGTGCCTAGAGCATTGTGTCATGTTAGATAAACTTTGGGATTTATTCACTAAGATCTCAAGATCACCAATATAAACTATTGTGTTGGAACAATTGAAGCTTAGTAAGGTTCTAATGAGGTAACTTTATTGCACGTTGACTGTAGATTATATGCTTCAGGATATTGGAACATGGCCTACATATTCGAACCATTTTTCTGAAGAAAGGAGCCAGTCCTCTGATTCAATTCTAGTAATCAAACATGGACACCAGTGTGCATTCTTCTTACTAACCTGGTCCTTCTTCTTCTGGTACCTGGTTGGTGGTTCCATTTCCTCTGGTGAGATACTGAAGTCGAGCGGTTATGATGTAACGGCACCATTGTCTGGCTGTTAAGTCCGTACTAGTCAGTTGGTCGTGGTCTTTATATAGGAAGAAAAAGGTGAACGAGATGGTGTTGCGTCGGGGAATTGGTGGGGTAGTCTTTTTTGTACAGGGTGATCTAAAAATTCGTCAGTTGATTGTTTTCGTTTGAGTAGTGTAAATGTGGTGTCTTATTTTGTGTCGATTTGTTCATTTATGATCTGTCCATTGAAGTTTTTTTTATTATAGATTTCCATGTTTTTTTAATATGTTCGGTTCCCGTCCTTTGTATTGTTTATGTGGGAAGGTCTTGCAGTCTTGTATTTTGGTAGATTCATGTCAAGTTGTCTTGAGGTGATTGGCAAAATTTGAGCCGTCTTTGTTCCTACTAATAGATTTAATGTTTCCGAATATCTGGTCGGTATTTTTCGTCCTTTTTGTCCAATGTACGCGTTTTTACACGTTTTACAGGTACGATAACTATAGTCATTTACCTACTGGTGGAATTAACCCAATCAGTATTCTTCTTGTTGAGCAATCTTATTATCAGACCTCATAAAGCTCTGACGAGCTATTTAAAAATCGAAGAAGAGGTCCGCTGACTAGGGAACATGTCTCCTTCGTTGCATTACTAACCCTGACGTCACACATTAACCAACAGACCCCATCAACAATCTTGGTGATGGCATTGTTAAGCATCCTTTCTGCAGTCCTGCTTTAGTATTTGGTGATGAATGCTTGCTCACTCATTTGAAAGATCATGTAGATAGATCATGATTTGGCAATGACAATGATGTAAAAGAAGAGGTGGTTAAATGTGCAGTCGACCAACTGTTATGACACAAGGATATTGAAAGTGCCAAAAGACTAAAAAGATATATAGAACGAGTGATGTTTATGTAGAAAAATAGCATAGTTATAAGCTTCTATTAACGTAAAAATGTTTTCAAAAACACTTTTTTTACTTAAAAAATATTACTCTTTGGTTGGTCCTCATACCCGTATGTATAGGACACTACCACAGTTGTGTATAACACTAGCCTCTCAAGTAAAACAGATTCAATGGGAAGTTTGAAGGGCTAGTTTCAATGATTCAGAGGATGGTTATCTTTTAGTAATAGTGCATTGTCAAAATGTCTCAGAGCTCTCTCTGTTAATGATATGAGAGGAAAGAAAACCAAACACAGTGTCCAAATAGACTACCATAATTTTGAAGTATTGACATTGATAAGAGTCAATGGATGGATGCTGACAATGAGAGTGATGCAATTCAGTAGCACTTTTTGAAAAGCTCTCAGAATTTATGGCATACGAAAATAGATGGAACAAAAGGAGGTATTTTGGTACCAAATATCCAAGGTCAAGGAAATATTTGATTGTTCATATTCTATTTATATACTAATCAACTTTCCTCATTCATCAACTCATGTCAAAGCTTGGCAACAATGTATCTATTGTGTTATTAAGAGCATCTAAATCTGACAAAAGTGCTAATAAAATATTCATGCGCTGAAGTACTAAAAAGAGCTCTTTGTCTTTCGAGAAAAACCTAGTTACAATGTCATAAGTTCCACCATGTTCAGGTACATATCATAATTTTATACGACTCTTCCAGAGCGAAATAACTCTGTATTTGTAGAAATCCACGTAGGTATGTGAGGAGGTTTGATAGCTGAACGTTGAATGTTAGTTAACCCATTCGGGACGGGTGGTATCATATGATATCATGAGAGGCTCCCGTCCCGGCCTCGTGGTATCATATGATGCCAAGCTTGTAAGTAGATGAGAGGCAGACTCGAACGGTTTGCCCACCACGACGAACTGTGGGGAAACCTTTTGCCAGGTAGAAATGACTTCAGTTGGATGTGAACTATTGTGAGGAAAGGTTCGTTTGTCTGCGTCAGCCGTCGTTAATGCCTTATATCACAAACTCAGGTAAGCGTCTTTTTTGCCAACCATTAAGCATTTTTTCGCAATTTCTTCTCTTACCTCGCTTTTCTTTTCATCGTAGCAATATAGTTTTCGTTTTTATACAGAAAGAAATCCTAAGCACGAAAATTTGATGAAAAATTTGTAAGAAAAGTTCATGGTTCGTTCATGGTTTCCATTATCCAACTTATTTTATTTTAATCTTTCCTTCTAGATATTTTTTCTTTTCTTGTGGAGAAAGAAACTAGCTTGCAAGGTATGCAGAGAGAACGAAAAACCCCTTCATCAGCCCATGGTAGGCACTACTTTCTTTCATTTCTTCGCATTTTCTTAGCCCTCCATTTTCCCAGGGAGTTTTCTATAATTGTTTACCACATTTTTTTCGTCTTCTCTTCAGGCGATGAAAGCAACAATGAGTTTTTGGTCACTCCACCAAAACGCTCAAACAAATCAGATCGCTTCCTTCTGAGTGATTTGGACGAAACTATTCAGTTACGTCTGGATTTGGAAGGAGGATCAAATCAAAAACCCAAGCATTCTCAAATGGGAAAATGTATCTGTCCCAGAATTTAAAAAAATGGTTCGGTTTACATTTACTGATGGGAATTGTAAAGCTGGATCGTTTGAATGAGTACTGGAATGCAAACGAGAAATTCGATTTCCGTTTTTCAGGGACATATGACTCGTGATAATGGTTTGGAATATTGGAAAGCCTTCATTTTGCCCGTCTGATCCTTCAAACGATCCACTTCAAAAACTTAGGCCACTAATTGCTTATTTTCATGATTGCATCAACGATATAATTGATCCTGCAAAGAAGAATTAGGTGTAACACTTGTTTGCTAAAATTGACTGATAGGGCATATTGACTTTTTTGACTTTGATGTATGAACTGTGATTGTTATTTTTACGTATTATATGAAGTTACACCAAATTATATCGATAGATTTTATGATTGAAATATAATATGTTCTTTCATCAACCCTAAACCATATGCTTCATGTGTGACATCATATGATCTCATTGGCCTGGTATGAAACTACAAGAGTATTGCGGGTTTTGCATAATCATTCCAATTTGTCGACCAGATGATATCATATGACGTCATATGTAAAAACCTAAAAGACACCACACAAAAAAGTTTATTACCAAAAAAATACATTTTGAAGAAAAAAAAAACAAGCTGCTAATGTGAAATTTGGGCCAACAAAAACGTTCGGCTGGCACGAAAATATGGATTTTTGCGCTCGTCCCGAATGGGTTAAACACGTTTATGAAACAGCATTTTGGATACATCATACAGAACTCAGAAGGGAAATATTGATGTTATGAAACGAAAATAAGTACTTTTCAGGCAACAAGTGGCAGTATTCACTTAGTAATTTAGTGTAAAACTGCTTTGATAACACTGAAAGGCATTTTTAAGAGCACCATTTTTGGTATAATCCTTGATGAAGCGACTGAGGAATAAAATTAGGAGGTCAACAATTTACCATAAATTAAGTCAGACATCTTTATGTGATGCAAAAAGAGATACCCTTCTATGAAGATGGTGAAGGATAGCAGAGTTGACACTCTATCACGACCTAGATGATGGCTTCTAACCACTTGTACACATAAATATCAAAAACGAATCTTGCAGGATCTTGAGTAAAATATGAGGACGGGCACTGTACTACTTTGGGCTATGGTGCTTATATCAACAGAGACAGGCAAATTGCAGTAATAACGTAAGAGAAGCCTGTGAAACAGGTGGGTATGTAATTTTGAGGCAAAGTAGCAATTGAACTCCATTACTAGTTGACGAAATTCTGCGACCAAACTGATAACTGTAACTATCAAAACACTAAAGTATTTAGATAGTAAGACACAAAGGTATTGGCAGAAAGGTGGATAATATCAACCAAAATGTTACAACTAATCTCAGTTATCAGTTTTAATGATGAGTTCCAGCTGTGATTCAAGTGTAACAACATGTGGGCAAAGACGTGGTGAAATACAATAACAGAGCGGATTAATCACCATAACAGAGTACTGGGTGGTAGCTAATGTGAGCACAGGCGACAATGAACAGCTTGAGAGAACGACTCGGCTTGACTGATGATAGTGTTGCATTTTGTTACAGTATACACATAGGCAGAAACAAGCACTTTTTTGTATAGTAATAAGACAGCAGACCGCTTAATTCTTTTATTGTACGCTCAGTGAAATGAGTGGGGCAGGAGTTCCGTGAACTCAATTCTTCTTCATTCACTCAGCAAAACACTTCCAGCATATTGCTTGGCTGAGATTGGCAGGCTTTCTTGCAAGAATCTAAGCTGCTGGAATTTCAAGAAGGGACGACTAGCAGGAACCCACAAACGTGCAAGTCCTCCATATTAAACCAGATCACGATTGTATGCCCAAGGGTACTAATACCTTAGCCCAGTATGCAAAGCACAGCGAACAATTCCGTCGAGACTCATTAGTCTTCTATTTCCCATGACTAGGTTAGCAGTTACATGCATTATTTACATGGTGCAGCCTGCCTATAGCAGATTCCAGGGGCTTCAGATGAGCTTTGGTAACTATAGAAAAGTAACCGTCAAGGTCCACACACCTGAAGACTTGACCCCTCAATATAGCATCATATCTCAAGGATGCCTCAATACTCACAGAAGACCTGGCTAAATTCAGTTTTCCGATTCAAGATGCGTCAAAATGTGGAGATTTGGCTTGACTCAAGACTCAACTAAACAAACAACAAATCCAAAAAGCAAGACTGCCATAGTCGCCCAAAATCGTAGTAGCACATATAAAATGTTGGAGTTAATATGTCAACTCTTAGTAATTGTTGAATCAGTCTTCATAATACAAAGTTGTTACGTTCAGAGTACACAAATTTTCAGATTTGGTACATAATAACACAGAAGTAACACAGATCATTTCATGCATAACCACAATTTTTTCCCATTTCCCCCTAAATTCGGCAGTTTTAAGATTTTAAAGCAGTAAGTTACCAATGACTTGCAACTGATTCAATTTAAAATGAACGTTACGTATATTTTCAAAAAGAAATAAATTACAAAATAGATATTTATTAAGTCAGATATTGTTTTGCTTGATAATAGGTCCACCATTTCATAATACGAGTACTTTTACTGTGTAAATGACAGACAGATAATAATCATGTATATGTCAACCCAGGAACGAGACGAGAAGATGGAAGAATAGGAGTTATTGGAACAAAAAACAAACTTGAAAATGAGCATGAGCCTGGATTAAAGTTTTAAAGACTACAGTCACCATCATGAATGAACTGGTATAATTTTGCCAAGTGAAGGGTGGAAAAGGTAGCCTATACCAGCAGGGTTCTAGCAAATGAAGCAGAAACAATCCCTCTTCTTGCCATCGCACAATGAGTTGCAAAAACAGAGGCAGAACCAGAAGCCAGCATGCTCATCCTTTGGCACAATGTGGTAATTGGCCCTTTTGTGACGTACGGGCTGTATGGGCTATATTTCATGACATTGACTATTGTTTCTGAGAGGCTTAGCTTTTTTTCTCCTGGTTTTCTCATTAGATGTAAATATATTCCAACTTACGCAATAGGAGTAGTGACGAGAGTGCTAATATGCACCAGAACATCATGTGTAGAATGAAAGATGGAGCCACTTATCAATGTGATAAACCCAACAACCATAAAAACATGACTTTATTTGTCAAAAGTTTGAACGGTAACTCAATCAAAAGAGTATTATTATGCAAAGGCAGGCTAGGGAAAAATGTGCAGCAATTATGATAGCTTATTCCTGAAATGTGAATAGAGAGAAATGAGGACTAGAACAAGGCACAATAGGGGGAATATTAGCTTTCTACACTCACATTAGGCACGTGACATTACATTAGTGAATAGCTTCTTGCCTGGGAGGATAAAACTACGACCTACGTTTTTTTTTGTATTATTCTAACGTATAACATGGTGCATGAATTGGTCTCAAGATTACAAAGGTGTTGGAGTGTGTGTATGGGATAAATTAAACAATTGTAAACCACATATGGAACATTATCGCTTAAGCATCGAAGTTCAAAGAATGCAGACGAACATTGCGTGGTTGAAGGAAACTGCCATGATTCGTTAATCGGTTTTCTAGGAAACTATTAAGCTTAGAACGATTAAATTACAAATAAAGATGATAGATGGTCTTAGACGTTCTTACCTGGTAATCCAAAATGCTGAACCCCAAACCTCTCTCCCCCTTGACAAGCTCAATGATATGAGGTTCTGAGCTCCACATAGCAAGACCAGTAATGGGCTCAAGAGATCTTGATCTGAGTTTGCTAAGACTTGGCTCAGTAGCAGGTGTTGTAGATGAAGCCAAAGAACCATCAGATTTTGCTTTCACCAATCGCTCCATAGCTGGCAAAAGGTTTTGAAGGCTGCCCCCTAGTAGGCTCTGCAATGTTAAATTAGTAAGGTTATTTGTGAAGATTTGTGTGATTCGTCAAGCTAATAAAACAATTTTCATATTCATTATTTCAAATTTTTTTAATAACTGATCTTCAAGAACCTCGCGTTAATGAATTTTAATGAGCCACACATTTCAACAACGTGGATACTCAAGAACTGAGCAAAGATTTATCAAGTACCACATTTGGCTTACCCTAGCAGCGAATGCGGCTCTATCTTGAGATGTATCTATTAACTTGGGCCCATCCCCTGTTCGACGAGCACACACCATTCTAACAGCAAGGGGCAATTCTTTCAAGATGGTAACAACCTCAATGTGGTTCATGCCAAGCAACCTGTGCCCATTTACCTGGAATTTTGATAATAAAGCTCAAAACATTGTCAATAGTTTTGTAAATATAATACTTCACACATTACAACAAGTAATTTACCAACCTTTTTCTAATTGCACAAATAGCAATAGCACGGATTTAATTTTGAGAATAGCAGTAATTAGTTCTCAGTAACAACTAAGGTGTTAGTAATTGTGGCGGCCAGCCGCCACTCTCCACAACAAAAGCCGCCTCATTCCGACAGAGGGCACTAGCCGAAAACCACCCCTGGAGAGAACAGCAGGCGGCCAACCAGAGAAGGCGACTCCCTCCAGGAGCAGGTATATAACGGCCTGCCTAAACGAAAAACATTACTTCCATCTTCCGCTCTTACACAGTTCACACCCTCTGACGACAACCGACCACCTTCAGCGGCCCCGGCGGGGACGATGAGTCCGCCCTTTCGCGTCAGAAGAAGAAGGAACGACGATCCAACCGGATCCCTCACCGAGAGGAGCTACGCTCAACCGAGCCCTTCAAACGACGCTTCGACGCCTGAGGAACTCGTCCCTCGCCCGCTGCTCGACCGAACACACCGACTCTACCTCATCTCGCGTCTACGACAGAAGGAGCGACGATCCAACCGGATCCCTCACCGAGAGGAGCTACCGCTCAACCGAGCCCTTCGACCTAACGACGCCCGAGGAATCCGTTCTTCACCTCACACACTCTCAACCGACAAACAGAAACAACACACACACAACAACAATATTTCGTCGGCCCTTTTCAGGACCACAGCACACTCAAGCAACAGCGCAACTTCCTGAAAAGGGGGGCCCCGACAGTAATGATGAAGTTCGTTGAAGGAAAAATAAATTGTTAACAGCTCTATCACATTCTATTCACACAAGTAATATAGGGGGGCTCCACATTGGGAATTTCAAAGAAACAATGAAAAAAAAGATAAAAGTTTATCGTGAACCCTCCAAAGTCGGCACAACAAAGTAGCTGAACTAGTAACTGCACAAATTAAAAAGCTGGAGTTTTTGGTAATTATAGGTCAATGACTATTAGGCAACATTGATAGACAATTAGTGAATTATCAACAAATGAATCAAATTGAAATAATTGATAGCTTTAAAATATTGTGTATTGCAAGCGGAAACACATTCAACAAACTTCTCACATTCTCACATCAAATCTACAGCTACTGTCGAGCCAACTTAGAGTTCACACAAGTGAAAAACCTAATTGATGACCGCCTTGAGAAAATTCATGAAATAAAGAAAGAAAATTAATACAAATTCGAACATTGATGTAATGAAACAAAGAACACAAAGAGGAACACTTTGAAAAAAAACACGCAAAACAAACAAAGATGAAACGAGTGTTAATTCAATCGTTGACAACTTTTGCACAATACATGAGTAGAACCATTGACCTTCTCGGCGACTATGAGCCTTCTGAAAAACAGTTCCTTGTTGAAAACTGCAATAATCGCTCTGGACGAGGAATAGTTGAATAAAATGTGAGGAAAATTGCTACTTTGAATCTTCCCAATGACAACATACTGTTTGTCTTATCAGAGCCAACTGTTTCAAGCTCGAAAAGGGTTTGGCAAAATGGTGGAAAATTATGAAACTCCTGTGTTTAGGACCACTACTACTCTGAAGTGATTCAGGGCTCACACTTTTTTCTACGGCAAACTGCCCTGTTTCAGTCCCCCCCAACTACACACACAATTTGTTGTGCTCTTCATACAACACCAATTAAAATTAGGGACACTCTCCTTGGGAGTTTTCAGAGCTCTGAATCCCCCCCACCCAGACTACACACATAGGCTCCAGCATGGACTGGATGTGGGGCCCAGTTTGAGCCCTTCTCTGGCACGCTTAGATTAAATTGTTCATTTTTACTTTTTTTGCTCTACGAAGTAGAAAGGAAAATTATGTAATCGGCTGAAAAAAAATTTTTGAGTTCTCTTAAGATCTTTACGTTTCAGACCCCCCTGAGTCCGAAAAACACTATTTGGGAAAATGGTCTGTCTGTGTGTGTGTGTGTGTGTGTGTGTGTGTATGTGTGTCTATGAACGATTTTTAGAGAAAACCCACGTACCAAATCAGCTCAAACTTGATATCTAGCCCGGAAGTCACTATGGGACGCCAAAATAAGGGTATGAACAAAATCTACCGAAAGTTAACTGTAGTTACCATAGTGATCAAAACACCAAATCTTTTTTTTCTCAAAAATGGCTCTAACGATTTTGATTAAATTTTTTATATAGGTAGCTCCAAATATGGCAACTATACCATAAAATTCCCATCTATGGGGAAATGACGAGAGCAGCACAATAAATTACCAAAACTTTAGACGAAATCGATTTTAGCGCGGTTTCTAGAGAAAACAACCGCACCAAATCAGCTGAAACTTGATGTCTAGCCTACAGGTTACCATGGGGCGCCAAAATAATGGTATGGACAAAATCTACCGAAAGTTAACTGTAGTTACCATAGTGATCAAAACACCAAATTTTTTTCTCAAAAACGGCTCTAAAGATTTTGATTACATTTTTTATATAGATAGCTCTTAATAAGAAAATTATACCATAAAATTCCCATTCGTGGGAAAATGACGAGAGCAGCACAATAAATTATCAAAATTTTCGACGAAAAGCGTTTTTAGCGCAGTTTTTGTCTTATAAACTCCGCTGGAATTTTTGTAGAATGTTAAAATAAATTAGTAGTGTAGTCCAATTCAATACCTAAAGATTGAGTGTTTAAAAACGCTCATGAGATACATGGGGCTCACTCCAGAAATTCCTGAATTTCAACTTTTGCCGTTTCGCTTACTACCAGTTCTAAACTTTTTACCCAATAACTCTGCAAAAGTGATTACTATCCTTTTTTTTTAAATCGTGTTTACAGCCTCATTAATTATCTGTGTACCAATTGCTCAATAATGGTGTTGCAATGAGTACGAACAGCACAATAAAATCTGGAACCGTAAGCACTACCGCTTCCTGCTGCCGTAAAGCGTTGTTTGACCAAGTTCAAATTAACTGAGCGATAAATGAATTGATTAAATAGAATTAGCTATGTACAAAGTGAATTGTCGTAGAGCTAAGGAAAGTTGTGTGTTGCAACGCACCAGATATTTTTACTGACACCCATCAAAAGCATTTCACTTATGAAAACACATCAGGGTATGTGATGTTCATACTTCTGACAAATCAAGTGAATGTTGTTCAAATAAACTTGATTTACTTTCTTTGATTTTGAAATTGAGAAATTTACATTTTGAGCCATTAAGTCAAAATATCAAGTTTGGTCTGTGGATGTTAAGGCTTTTGAACTCAGATTTCTGAAAATACCCAAATGAACTAAGTATGGCTCTCACAATTTTGATTAAACTTACAAGATGTATTTTACTAATTTAAAACTTCCATTCTGCACGAATATTTCTTTCAAAATATTGCATATGAAGGAATTGAATAGAGTTGAAACGTTTTTTCCAGCTTTTCACAAAATTGGCTCACAACAATTGGAATCAAATTACCAGGATGATTTTGACCAGTCAGAGTTTATATATTGTTCGTCATAAACATTTCTGTGTGTCCCTGTAGTCAAACAGGGATAACAGCAAAAGTGTATCTGAACACTTTTTTTTCAAGGAGCGTTTACATTAGGTGCCAAATCCATTTCAGTCACAGAAATCTACTACTACTCTATCTTTGCGCCATTTCTGAAATTCTCAGTTAAGCCCAAATACAAGCCAGGCAGTTATATTTTTGAGTATTAATAATGTTTTTTCTTAAATGTGTTCAAAAACAACTCCAAGGATTTTCAGCTCAAAGCATTTTTATCTCACTACCACACATGCAGCAAATCAATTTGGAATGGCTTTATAAGCACAACTAAACGTTACAGAGAGTGTGGGCTCTGCATATTTGAGTGAAAGGGGACAGCACTCCTCCATGGCACTGCCAATTCCGTCTCTTAAGATTTTTTCACAATGCTGGAGTGTTGAAGACTTAATTTTTGAATTGCTCTCATAGTTAAATTACTAGGTCTCGTAGCAACATGAGTTTGAGAATGTTTGTGTATTAAGAAATAAAACTATTGAATTGAAAATTAAATGTGATGAGCCGTACCTCAAGAAGTTCATCTCCTGATCTGAGTTTTCCATTCTGACCCACTGGACCTTCATTGAGGATTGATCTTATGTAATGATGAGGTCTAACTTCTTGCCCATCTTCGACGTCTACTGTACCTTCAAGACTAATGCCCAAACCACCACCTTCACCAAATTTCTTCAGTTGGCCAACCTAAAATAAGGGAAACCATTAATCGGGAGAAGTCATCATACACTCAAATGAAACAATTAAAAAAAGAGTTGAGATTTGTTGGACATTGCACATTCAATAGTCCTCAACACTGACCCTGTGATGAATGGAAGTAGGGTCTTCACGCACTGCCTTGCATGCATACCACACTTACCGTCATTCTTGATGACTTTCACTGTTAACAGACAAACCCAAGGCTAATGCAAATGTGAAACCTCCTGAACACTTGATTTCCATAACTTGATATACCAATTCAACCCACACGTGTACGATAGTGGATGATTAATTATCATTTCTGAATCCCATCATGGTTAGATACATTTTCAAGTTCATTGTTTCTTATGTGTATATGTTAAATATATACAACAGGATTAAGTTCCACAATTATGTTTGATAGCACAATTTTAAGAAGCTCAGCCGATGAGGTTTGTGCCTGTTACACTGACTTCGCTCATTTGTAAGGAGGATCAATACACAAGGAAAATATAATGCTCGCTCCATCTGCCTGACATCTTTAAACATAGTCAGAGCACAACACCCACCTGGCCTATGAGCAGAGTTGTTATTGAAATACAGACCAACAGCGTTTTCTTCCATCTACTCAGCTTCAATGGTTTCTAATTGTACTTAACCAGGCCAATTGAGAAATGGGCCTGAACTACTTACAAAAATTGTTAGTAACTTAGGAAATAGGTTTTTGAGAAAAAACTGCACCAAAGGGTTAATGGCAATAATATTCAAGAGGTTGGAATCTATTTTTGCATCAAAAACCTGAAGTGGGGGGAGACTTGAAGGTTCTATCAAGTTCTAAAGTATTTTTTCCTGCATTGGTAAAAACGCTTCCACCATTATCATACTCATTTAGTACCCTAGGAATATTACTCAGTGGCACTTGAAACGCATAGTAAGTTATTTATTTGACTACATGAAAAGATAATTTTGAGACTACATGACAGCTTATCAAGGCTATAGACATTTTGTGTGAGCATCTTCAGAATGGGATCTCCTTTCACAGGTTTTCGATGATTAGGTGTTAGGAGAAATTATTGTTTCCAGTATAGGCTGCAAGGTAAATTTTAATGATTAACATGTTGGTAGCTATGAAGGCGAGATGGATGAAGCCATGGCCTAAACAAACCTACAAAGACAAATTACACTCATCGTACTTACAACAATCTCAACATCAGGTCCCATAACTTTGGTCCATTTTGTTTTGATTGCTGTTTCGACCGCTGATTTCAAAGGCCCCTCATAATCAGAATCAATAACGAGTTCAAGATCATCGAACTCAACATCTGGGTTGTTGGCTTCAATTAGATACGCTGAATCAACAGTTGTCACTGATTCTCCTTCCACTTCTATTTCAGTTGACTCCCCATCCTAGAAAAAAGATTATCCAACAACATAAATTCAATATTGACACATAAACGTTTTAGAACAATGAATCTGTTTCATGTTTGAAGTTTTAGAAATATAGTTTGGATTAAAACACTGATAAGGGGTTAGTACATATTTTAGTTAAGATAGTATCTCCTTCAATTGTTGTCTTAGCACTATCAGAGAGAAACGAAAGCTATTTAGTATCTAGCTCTTCAGCCAACACCATTCACCTTGAAGAAGAAAACAATAATAAATAAAATGAAAAATAAACAATATTCCCCCCCCCCCCCCCATATTCTCTGGATTCACCAATGCTTGCAATAGTTAAATTACTGACTCGACGGATGAACCTTCCTTATAATGCGAAAATGATTAATATGACAAGGTTTTAGCACTAAATATACTACTCACAGCACTGACAGGAAATCTCGGGAGTGAAACAGCCGAAGGTGAAGATGGAGTAGGTGGCTTTAGTTCACTATTAGCTATAGCTTGTTGAAGTTGCTCAAATTTAGGACCTCTCAAGTATCGCTCAAGTGAAAGTCTGACTAATCCTCCTGTTGATCTAAGGACTTCAACAGCATCATGGTTAGTGTAGCCCTGCAAGGATTGCCCATCAACCTACAAAGAAACGGCAGAGGGAATAAGAAAATGTCAGAGTACATAATGTTCGGTATATTCACATAAACAACGTACGAGCCAAATCTATAAGGCAGGGGAAATAATGTACGACTATTTCTGTATAATTGATAACTTTTTACCTGATTATGACTGATTCTGTCTGAAACTACCACAGACCTGTGAGCAGTATCAATTACTCAGGATTCTTGCTAAGGAATTTTCAATTGCTGATCAAGCTTTGAATCCCTGAACCTACCATGTTTTTAGTACTTTAAATGAAGCTCTTACGACTCCCTGTTTGAGAATACTACATACTTTTGAACAAAGTACTGGCAATCAAAAGCAAGAACTAAGTTGATTATCTGCCAATAATTGTTGTAAATTTATGCAGCATCAGGAACAATTAATCCAAAATAATCGTACACCGGTTTGTTTCTCATGATGACAGTGACTGGATTATCAAATGTAAGGACATCACAGTCCACTCGCATGGACAATACAGTTTATGTGAGTTTGACATCAGCAGTGTTGCAGACATGCTTTTGCCATCCAGGAGTTTTCCAGAAAAGGGAAAAGAGGACCGTGTGCTTAGCCATACCTTCACTGGTCTCGTCAGCTCATTTTCTTACTATCAGGCAAGAATCAGAGCATTAACTAAGAATTACCACTTACACACACCACTTAGACACTAATTTCTGCTCAGCACTTCTAGAAGGGCCTTTTTTCTCTTCTAAAATCTGGCCCTCAGGGTAGAGGATCAACAATTGAGCCTAGCAGTTTGCAACTACTTCACTGGCACCACAGAAAATATTCGAATAAAAAAGCTGTAAGGAAATTCAACCAAAAATGAGGATAGCTGGTTTCCCAGTCATGGCTTCCATGCTCTTCAATATATTCAAAGACTAATGAATATCCAATCCAGCTAATAAATATCCAGCAGTCACTTCTAAACTTTGGTGAGCCCATTGCCACAGAGAAGAGAAGATAACAGGGAGTCTAACATGTAGGGCTAACCAATTTCAATCAGCATCAGGTTCTGGATTTTATATATGATTATATCACAAGTACACATATATATATATATGTATTTTGAATTAAATCCAAATGTAAGGGCCTTGTTGAGAAATGGCTAGCTCGGCGTCAAGCAACCTGTTCCTTCTTCTTCATCATCTTCCCCCGCTACATCTAGCTTTTTCCATCCAGCCGCGCAAAGCAGAATCTAGTGCTTTTCATGTCTTCTTCCACCCTGAACCTATGCTATTTCCCTCCTTTTTTTAATATACTGGTGCATTACGATCGTCCACGACACCAAAGAACCTGGAATCTTTTAGCTCTCATTCATTTTCCACTTTCAAAGGGATGTGATGCTGTAGGAGAGGAAACTGTAGTTCAAAAACGTCAATTCTCAGGTAGATAAATACACCTTGCCCATCATTGCATTATAGGGATTCACCGTTCTCAGGATTCTCAAGGAGAACAACTAGCTCTCTTCCCAAGCCATCCCTAAAGCAGACGTCAATTCTCAGGCTAGATGAATACCCCTCACCCATCTTTGCATTATCGAGAGTTACCACTCTCAGGGCAGTCAGGAACGACGACTAGCTCTCCTCCTGAACTGTGCCTTAAGTGAGTCACCACACCAGAAGTGCATAAGGAAAGTAATTGACTATTCCTGTTGAACAATTCTGCCATGAAGCCATTGAGAGAAAATTAAATGAAAACGGATTGTTAGCCAGGCTCTATGTGGCCTGAAGGTTATTTACTTATGTTGTTCAAAGCCCTAAAAGTCAGTCAGTGTCTGACCTGGTGTAGCTGTAAGCACCACTAAATAATGAACATTTTGGCAAATGAAACTTGAAACCAACTTGAATTTCACTCCCACGAAACTCAACTGTGAATCAAAAGCAACCTGAGACTACCCGGCATTCATTCATGTTTGAACGCGACCTCCACAGTACTATAACAAAACCTGATCATTGCTGCATGTCTTGCAGAACGAATGATCACCCTATTTCTGTTGGGAAAAATGAACCCTATGCCAAGAAACAATTACTGATTACTGATACGTATATGTTAACACGAAGATAGTGTTTTTGTAGTCCACTCCCCCAAGATGCTCTTAACGATACCAACCTAATAATGATTTTGTTTTATACCATCTAAAGGTGCACACTGATAGCCACAACAAAGGCTAAGTAAGTAACATATTTCTTCAAACGGACTATATGGCTGCCAGAGCCGATGTCTATTCCATTTTTGACTTGGAAGTAATAATAATTTATGTTTTCTTCTCCAACACTTGAAGTTTGCTCGAAGATGTTGCAGTTTGAGGGTAGGAGGTTGCACCACTGTGTTACAACCTGGAGCATGTTGATTTGTACAATTGTCTACCAAATATGCTCCTTCTACAACTGGAAGCCAGTCATTGAAGTAAACGATCCCTAATCATCCCACCCAGCTTACGTACATCATAAAGTTGATGCCAGTGCGATGTGATGTAAAAAACCCTTTAGTCTGCCAAAGCTGCTTTATAGAGATGAGACAATTGTAGGAGCCTAGCAATACAACCTTTGGGTTATCCAGGAAACTTCTCTGATCTATGCATCAACCAGTCATCAATTTACTTAAGTCCCAATTCGCACAATATAACTATAAACACCAGTTTTTTGGGCTATTCCTTTCAATGCAAAGAACTCACATGCAGTGAGCGAATTCCTAATGCAGTTAAAACAGAGAAGCCACTTGGTGCGGAAAAGCCAGTCAACACCACGCCAGCAACCCACACATTCTTGCCTGGATACTCAGCTAGCACTAAATAATAACCCCAGGCCACGAGTCACCTCAGTAGGTCTAAGAATTTCTACAAACCTTATTATAAAGACAGTACATGTGATTCTGCATGTAATCGGCAGTCCTCTTGAGGTACTTTTCTCAGTGGAATTCCCAAATTAATAATACACAACAGATAGGTTATAGTGATCTCCATGGGGGGTTATAGTTCAGCAGTATTGGAGTCACCTCCTTTTGTGAGTGCAACAGAACGTGCTGTTATCTGGCTTCTCAATAAGCTTGTAGTAACTACACATTGCAACAAGCATCTATCTCTCCCCAGTGCAGGTTCTTTTGTTTTTGACACCACTGTCAAAACTCATTGATTATTTTTGAAGAAATTATCAGCCATTGAGGGTATTATCTGAATAGTTTCCCACGAGATTCAGCTTGATAGCTTGCTCCAGTTGGTATTTAGTACTAGGTTTGCTGGAAATGGTAATGTTTCTAACATTTCACAGAGTTTTACAGCCATGGTAGAGATATGAACAAATTATGTTCCCTAGCTACTTGGCAAGGATCAATTTTGTTTGTTTTTGTCCAGCAGCTGGAGCTCACCTATACGCTTAGTGCTACAATCAAATTCATTTGTTTCCTTTTACACAGCTAGTGGCTCATCTATGTGTGACACCCAATCTCAGACATATTTTTCCACAAATATCATCCCTGATTTGTAGATTAGTAAAAAGGCTAGAAATCTTGAACAGGATTCATATAATTTACCAGACTGCTTTAAACTGTGGCTTTTTACTGTGGTTTATTGAGTAGGCCATTGATTACATTTTTCGAATTATTCAGAAATGAGTATACAACTTAATTTGCTGACCTTCTATAAGTAATCATGAGGATTGTTCTAGAAAATGACTGACATAGAAGAAGAAATTATCAGCCATTGAGGGTATTATCTGAATAGTTTCCCACGAGATTCAGCTTGATAGCTTGCTCCAGTTGGTATTTAGTACTAGGTTTGCTGGAAATGGTAATGTTTCTAACAAATAAAGCATAATTCCTGGATCACTTTTCCTCTTACTTGGAAAATTGGATTACCTCAACAATGCGATCGTTCACTTGGATTTTCTTACACAAATCAGCCGCACTACCAGCACTGATGCTTTTCACGAATATACCAGAAAGTTCCTCTGAAAAAATTAAATGGATAATAATTAATAAATAGATAACAAATATAAGGAGTGGCCAATGTAACAACCAAAACACTCAATTTTCTACTTGTGAGTATAGTAAAGCTTCTGAATGCATCGTTTTCATTTGGTGGGCTAACAATATTTGTGCTCCGATTCTAAATATTTCATTTAGATTTTGAGTATAGGCAAACAGGTTTTAGGAAGATTATGCACTAATCTGAATGTTTTAAAAGTATTCCATGCCTTGTCTTGGCAACTCAAAGTAGCCTGGAACAAAAACCTTTTTTCACACATTCTTGTGTTGTAGACATCGTTTTTGTCAACGCAGTCTCCTGTCCAATGAGGAGTGGTCACTCTCAATCATCCTCACGGTCCCTCAGGTGTGTCTAGTCTTGCAAGCTCTGATTACAACTTTACCCAGCGTCTACCTATTATTAAAGAAAGAAAAAGGGAGGGAGGATCACCAGGATTTGGTCCCTCTTCGTGAGCAAACCATGTATCCAGTTCTCCCATTTTGCAGGATTTTGGCCTGAAATTTAATTGCTGGTCTGGTATTAACCTGCTATTGCAACAGTTCTAAGAACTTTTCCTCATTCAACATTGTATGGTAGCTGACCTAAGTTATCTTCTTGGTGTAATAATTTTGCATCACTTTTCATTCTTCCATTCTTCTACGACTACTTCCAGTTCAGTTTTTTCCAATGGAAGTAAAATCTACAATAAATGCAGAGGCGAAAAGATAACAGCATCTAACCTTTTTCACAGACATATCCCGCGATTGTAATGCCGAGTCCATGGATGTCCTTTTTCAGCTCAATAGTGAACCTTTCCATCTCAGGCAGTTCTGCATCAAGAGGCAGCATGTCCATGGTTAGAAGGGGCAGCGGTAAGCTTGGATTAACAGGCACAATGTCAACAACTAATCTAGGATCACGTTCCTGCAAAACCAACAAAACATTATCATTTGAGTTGCAATAATGAATTAGCTTCACAATAATCCTCAAGAACATACATAGTGATTGTAATAAAAAATTTGTAGTTCCAACACTTGAATGAAATATTTACCAGAAGTTCCAAATGAGAATCTTGGTGGAAGATACAAGGATTGTCAAACTCAAGGCTAGGGGTAGAAGGTAAAAAGGTAACATGGGGGTAGCCATTCTGGATGAGATGCCGATCAAGTTCTTCAGGATCGCCAAGAATTTTGGTGGGAACGATGGGAGCATGTGAACCAAGAGCTTGATAGTCTGGTGACGTTGGTTCAACAGGCCTAGCTACTACCAACCGTACGTGGCTACCAGATTGTCTGAGCACAGCAGCTACTTGCTCTGAACCCATTCCTCTCAAATTAACATCCTCTATCTGCAGAATGTGATCTCCACTTTGTAGCCGCCCATCCTAAAAATGGCCAAACGTTTTTTAAATAATTGAATGAAAATGATGTAATCTGTATACAATATCTATACATTTAGTTCAAGTTCTAATTGCTACAGTGATTTGAAAAAAACGAACCCTATCAGCAACACCTCCTGGGAGAATGGTCTTAACCACAACTCCAGTGCTGCGCCCACCAATGATTCCAAATCCCAATCCAGAGCCGTCATTGACAAGGTCAATCACTTCCACTTGTGCCCATTCAGTATTGAGCTGAAACATGAAAGCGACACCTGAGTATCCTTTGGAATATCCAAGTTATGGAAGCTTGTAGTGACCACAATTTTGACGTTAGGGTATTTCTTTCTTGTTCAAACAAAAAGGATTTCTAAAGTATTAACAGAACCGAGAGTACAATGTAACACAGTATCATGGATTAGGAGAAAAAATTAAAGTTTATTTTCGAACGTCGGGCGATTGAATCAAAATACAGTACTTGAGATTGGACCTTGTTTGAATAGCACGAATCACTCCACCGGCTCATTTCGGAGTATTTTTCCACTTATAATCAAACCAGATCATCAGCCCAGCAATAGCTTGACCTGTTCGGGAGGCCCTGTTGAGTTTGCCGCATTTCTACACTACACACAATTTTTAAATACTCTAACAGAAGTTATCCATGTTTTTTTTTCCAAGTTCCATGGAATCTTTGTAGAAATTGGAACTTTCGACAACCCAGAAAATGATACATTTTTGTATTTGTAAAGTGTACTAGGAGCTATAGGGAAAGCTGTTAGCAGTGTAATTATAGACAAGTTGGTAGATTTTATTTGGTAAACAGTTACTTCAGTAGAATGAACTGAATTTTTACTCAGAATTTCACAAGATGTGTCATAATTTTTGGACTGGTATTAAATTAAAACGAAATGAATTAACAAAAAAGGTGCTGAACTACAGCATAACACATGAATATGTCATGCCAGAGCATCTGAATTGAAGTTGTATTGAGGCTGATTGAGTTCATCATAAATCCATGGATGTTATTTGCAGTGAATTTTAAACTAAAACTCACGAGATGATAACTGCTCGATTAGTTGCATGGCGATCCTATGAGTTAATAAATGTGTCAGGTTGAGTTGCCACATTTATGCCAATATGTACTCACTGATTTGTCTCGGAGGGTGCCAGCACAAAAGCTACATACATATGCTACCTGGACACTACACAGCAAGGAACAGTTTTAACAGGATCAATCTCAATATCAATTAGCCGTGTCCACATTGAGAAATAGAGGCACAGAACATTTTCTGATGGACTGCCTACTATGGTTTGGAACCAGAATTGACAAATTGGGCAGATGTGTTTTTGGAGACGTAGGATGCCCTGAAACATTTAGATGTTTCTGTTGACACGTGTTAGCACATTGCATCAGGTTGGCCCTCAGGCCTCTCTGCGACGGCAACTCTTCTTTCTTGTCCACTTCATCGTCAGGAGAATCTCCGCCACTCCCATACATCCTCCCATACTGACCAGCAATTTTACTCTGTACCTTTGTTCTTCATCTCTGCGGAATACTGGCCCCGGATCAGCAAGTTCCTCCACCTCCAGTTTGCTTTGCGATTCAACAAGCTAAATGTGTCCTCTGCCTTGCCAGCCGGCCCACCTTTTGCAGGAGAAGATAGCATGGCAAGCATCATCCACTCTTGCCCACTCGAAGAATTGAACGGAAGGGTGGGATTGTGGCGAATTTTAGAGGAAAAAATGGAGAGGGATCCTCATACACCTTGAGGGGACAGGTCGATTCCGATACTCTTTATGAGTGGCCAAAGCAACAGTTCTTGGAAGTTGTGATATGGGCTTACAGTGACCTTGGCTCGAGTCAGTGCTCCCTCGGTAGGTGCCCCGTCATCTTCTTTTGCCATCATAAACTTATTGCAATGAGTCTTTTAAACCCTTCCCATTCTGGAATAATACTCTTCCTTCCCTCAGCTAGAGCACGACAAATACACAATCGAATATAATATGAAAAAGTTTTTGAAGATACATACGCACACAAAGCAAATTTGAATTGTGCGTGAAACTTGAACTTACCACCATGTCTGAGCCAGCTTTGGATGTATCGCTTACTGCAGAAGGTGACGGCGACGGAGAGGGGGGGACAGGGTGAGCGACCACGTCTTCGCTCCTAGCTACCACAAGCTCAACAAGGCCTTGGGCCTTTTGTAAGATGGAAATGGCTTGTTGGTGGGAGATATTTGAGTCCAGTGGCTGGCCATCGATAGCCAGTATCTGGTCGCCTTCATGAAGCCTCCCGTCACTGCAACAAATGAGACAATGAACATGAGCTTTTGAATACACACATCAAAGCATAAAGTGCCGCGCTTACTCTTGAAGTGTAAGTTACTTTAATTTCTAAAGCAATTTCACCTGTAACGTACTAAATAAAGGGCTTATTTAGTACATTTCAGGTTTCATGTATGGCTCATACATCATGGAGCAAGGGCTTGGCTTCACAATTACTGTAGGCGAGAGTTTATAATGATGAAAATGATAATAATAAATATTTCATATGTTAAATGTTATACTGATTCGTCAAAGTATACAATCACGATAGAATACAACACCTTTTCTCAGTTTTCTGATGATTGCGACTGAAGCTAGTTTCGAAATTCATGAACTCGTAAAACTTACAGTTGACTTCATCAGCGCGAAAGGGGTCCGATTGCAACTCGCTTCGCTCTAACTTCCTTTCTTTTTCTTACATTTTAATCTCTCACGACAGCTTCACGGTAAAATTGTTAAGTGGAACTAGTGAAATGCCTGCCCGAGGCTGCATGGGTCGCAAGGGCCCTTGTCCTACCTCAAGTGCTTCAATTCTGCAGGCCACTTTGGCGATGGCTTGGAAAGCAGGGGCAATTTATTTCACGATGAGCAATCTGGGAGTTGAAACTCCTTCAAAACAAAAGACGGGCGAGGTGTATTCCACTCCAAAAATACAAGTTTTAGCAGAATAGCAGAGGAAATGTCTGATGTTGCAGCCTGGTAGGCTCACAGTTTTCTCTTTCCCTGGAAAGTTGAGATTCGTTTCCTATGCTTCTCGTAATGGAGAAAGCCAGAACATACCTTTGGCACGGTAACAGAGTGCCTAATTCACAGTGGACTTGCGAATATCGTCTGCAAGTAAGTGCTTTACGTGAGCAGAAGTTCAGCTTGGCCTAAAGGAGAAGATTGATATTCTTTACACCCGGCTACATGTCACTCTATACACACAGATACAAGGTTTTAAACTCAATAAGTATACTAGAGGTCACGATTATCTGAGAGAGAACTCCTTCCTCCAAAATCGATCAGAAATATAGCCCTGAAAGACATCTTAAATGAAAATAATTATAACTCACAAAACAACACATTCGATTTTATTGCTTCCCGATTTATTTTGCCACTCGACTGTTTCAGCAGAAACCGGTTGTGGGAGGTAAATTGCGCAGAGTTCATGCAGAAGCAATCAAGTGGATTCAGAATAAATGAAACCTGATTTGCGCGACAGGAAATAAATATTTTAATCGTAGAAACTCAATACTGCAACGTCTAACTGTGGAATCGCCTTTCAGCGCAAGCTTTCAGGGCATTTACCGAAGAAGTGACCAACACCGACAAACCTAACAGTCACTCCACCTGTCGAAGTAATTGGAAACAACGGCAGAACGGGCGGGACCTTCAGGCGGTGACAGCGCCTTATTATCTGACCTTTCCCCTCTCTAAACATTGCGTCCGACTACTCTCTCATTCCACGCCATAGCTCCAACGACCACAAAATTGACGACCCATTTCATTGACAGCAACGTTACAGGAGAGACATTGACAATACGCGAACTCGAGTTAACAGTTGGAAATACTTCACGGACTGGTTCCTGAACTGACGACCAGGTCAACTGATGACAACTATTTCACTAAGTGCATCGCACAGCAACAAGTGAGTTTCAGGTTTCTTCAGGCTCTAGAGAATTAATTCCCGTTACACGACAATCACATAGGGTTGTCAACGGGATACTGACGACAGATGTTATGAGCGTTTCAAGGCTGCAGCACAGACCCTGTGTAGCTGTGGCAGGTCAAATGTAGACCCCTACAGTCTTGCTGTGCCTCCACATGAACCACATACATGTGGAGAGAGTTGCCTACTTGCAGGCGACAATCATGGTGGAACTGGGCTTTGTCAGATAGGGGTAAGAGGCTACTCCACATGTCAGGGATTCAGTACAGATGAAGCATAACTTCGAACTACCCTTCAGTATACTTATTCAGGAAAGATCCAGATGGAAAGGTATATTATATAGACAGAACCAGGGTTCATGGGCCAGGAATACGGGCAGTGATACGATTAAGTGCGCTAGCAACTATTTTCCAGGAGCAGCACCCTCTGTGCAGGAGCCTGAAACGCCATTAGATTTATGTCGGACAGTCAGGCTGCACTGAAGCCCATGGTTTCCCGCCTTGAAGTGCTTGGTGGTACTTTCCCGCAGCCGGATGAGGTTGCAGGGATAAACGAAAATGGTAGGGGCTTCAAGGGACCTAGGGGTGGAACCGAGAGAGCATGAGGTTACCTGTGCATGGACGCCACACAAAAGGCCCATTCGAGACTGCAGTGCGGGTTTTGGGTTGCCAATAGCTGACAAAAAAGGGTTTTGATCGGTATCCAGCAGATGTTCGGCTGCTAATGGCTTTGCCAGTCGTAAATACCACTCTCAAAATTATCCACTGACATCAAACTCGTCAAAATTTTTTCACTAAATGTGACAAGCCCAAAACAATGGCTAAATAAATTGGGCTTGGAGTACCACAGGGAAACGTCATAGGCCCCGTTTTATTTATTATACATTAATTTTATATATTTATTATTCATCTTATTATTACATATATTTCTAAAATTCGACTTCTGTGCCGTCAAAACGCTTTGACAGCTACGTTCGCTGATGATTTGGCGATTCCCAGTCGAAATCCTGGTGAGTGCACAACTGCCCACAATACTTCAAATCGAGTTGCAGCAGTTGGAGAACAGTATCAATGGCAGATAAAAGTTCTAGTTACTAAACCCCCCAAAAGTTTAATCGTATACCTCAAAACGTGTACTATTGAACTGAACCAGACAGGGAACAAAGACGGTGTGTAGAGAAGCAACTACGCTTGAACCCCTCACATACGTTTCCTCAGCGTCTAGTTTAGGTGGTTCACACCAAATGCAGTACATCGTTTCTTCGGCTGTAGAACTCTTGTTTATTAAGACAAAAACAGTGAAGTGGCCTGATTCATTATGATTGGACGTGTTCGTGAAACTTAACGGGCGCAAAAAGAAACTAGATCGATCGAAGTAGCAATTCAATGCTAAGTAGAGAGCAGCAATACTCGTTGTACAGAATAATTTATTCCAAGCTGAAGAAAGGAAAAGCGGATATCAACGCAAAATAAACTTCAAACGAGTTGACACTTGAGACAACAAATAAAACTCGTTTTCCGGGCTATTAAAAACGTAAAAGGATAAAATCAGGGCGGTCTGGAAAAGGTGGGGTAAATAAATACGAAGTCCACAGAATGCAAATCAAACGGAGAGAAGAGTAATAACGGTGAATCCGTTTAGAGAGAGTGGAAAAGAGGTTAGAAATCGAGTGGTGAAAAGAATCCCCTAAGTCAGCTCTCCCTGTTCCGCACATTAAGAAGGCTCAAGATCTTTCTCACCCCTCACGTTCATTTCTTGCCGCCCCTTTTCTACACCTTTCTGCTGACAGTTAATCGCTCACTTTGCTCCTTTCAAGAGAGATTCAAACATAAGTAGTTTCGAACGGGATCTTAATACCAGGAGGAAGAAGGTTGAGTCAACAACTTCGTCACAGTCGGAACTGAGGAACAATGCCTACTTCAGAACTTGATACCAACAGAACTCATTTCCTTCGCTCCTTAAAACGCCAACCAAGTTGAATAGACAAAGGAGCCGCCTCATTGACTGTAACATTAACTAGTTGTTCGTTAACATAAAAATCTAGCGCTCGGCATCAAACAAATGTGCTCACTCATACGTAAATTAGCCGATACGCTATATGAGCCCTGCGTATTTGTTGCCACAGAAAAGTTTATAGAAAGCATAGTGTTGAGTTTGAATATTCACTAGCAAGTTTAACCAAACCCATTCCCACTTTTCGAGAAAATAAGAAAAACTACATTTATGTCTGAAGAATTTCCTTTTCCAGGTGTTGCATATATAAATAAATAATTGCTCTGAACGGAACGTGAAAAAAAATTAGCAGAAAACACTCCTGAATTTGATCCGAGTCAATAATTGACTTGTCAACACTCAATAAAAATTGTCACAATGTTACTTAACGTCATTTCGCTGGTTTTCATGGCTTTCGCAACTAATCCAATTTATTTTTCACTCAGTCGTTTAAACTTGGCCAAATATCAAGCGCAGAAAACGGTATCGCTTACAGTTCCGGAATTTATTCTCCTGCTCGTACTCATGCCCTGACCATTATTGAGCAACTGGTACACAGAGGATTGAAACTTACTTTTAGAAATGGCAGACAACGGAGGTAGAAAAGCTGGAATAGCTCCTATACACCTTAGAAGCGTTATTAAACTATTGTCGTATAAGCACTTGATTGGACTACTACCTCAATTTTTCTAAAGATTCTAGTGACATTTGAGAGGATTTACACGCGAAAAAACTGCGCTAAAATGGATTTTCGTCGAAATGTTTGATAATTTATTGTGGTGCTCTCGCCATTTTCCACACAATTTAATGATATTGCCGTGTCGTGTCATTTGTGAATTTTAATCAAAATCGTTAGTCGTTTTTGTGAGAAAAAAAATTTGGTGTTCATTATTATAACAATTAGTTAATTTTCGATGAATTTGCTCAAACCCTCCTTTTAGCGTCCCATCGTGACTTGTTGGCTAGGTATCAAAATTGTGCTGATTTGATTCAGCTTTTTTCTCTCTATCGCGTACACAGACAAAAACACGCCATTAACAGAACAAGAAAAGTTTACATTTATTAAAAAAGAATCGTCCTGAGTCAACATTATTAATAAGGCTTCCTTCTTTGAATTTTAGGTATATTTCCACCAAAAGATCCACTTACATCGATAGCCTGTGCAAGATTCGATGATCTGACTGATCGTGTGGGCCATCAGCAGCCATTTTTCATTGTCGCCCTTTCCTTCACTTCATCTTCCGACTTCAACTTTTCTGGTAGACGTTCCAGTGAGCAGAGCCCTTGACCTTGTTACATTCTGTTGCCACCGCAGGTTTTAATTGTGCCCGTAACATTTTCTAGTTAAACTAATGGAGCGTTGGAGTGAGGTGGGAGGCTGAGCAAGAAATGAGCGCAGGCTGGGGACAACCGATGACTTTAACTGTATTACATCGCGAGTTCCTTCATGTAGTATAATTTCCAAGTTCGTCTGTTTCTAGTCAGTTATGAAAACTACCAAACAGGACGTGATTGCCGTAACAACCATGGGTGTCGAGTTAGCGGCCACAACTATATCTCAAAAGCAATTTTTGTGTAAAAGAACGGGGCTTTTAATACCACGTTAAAGGCTAAATACGGCGTGGACACAGATTTACACAGATTACAGATTTATAATCCCCGTGCCTTACAACGTCAAGTAGTAATAAAATTCTCTTCACCAAAAACAGGTGTATTATTCAGAACGAATAATGAATCATAAGCGGCCATTGAGATCATTAATCCTCCTCTGTTCCTGGAATGGAGGCCCAGGTCAATACTCTCCTATCTATATAACTATGAAGGTCATATTCAGTCAGATGCGAATTTCAACGATATTTCCCCAACTCTCTCGCTCTACTAGCCGCATTTTTATATTCTTCATTCTCTTCCGATCCTCCAATCGGTAACAGTAATTTCTAATAAATGTGATCTTTGTTTCTGCTTACCTCGCGCTCGAATTATGTTAACTCGCTCTAATAAGATCACAGTCCATTTTGCATCACTCTACAAGTCGGATTTATCTCTTGTCTATTCAGCCAACCTCCTTCATGTTATCAATAGTCAGCTTGGAATTAAGCGTAGGAAATTTTAAAACTTTCAACACGCTTGTTCAGTCGATTCAAATCGCTGACGATGATGGGGGGGGGGAGTTTTTAAAAAACTCCTTGTTGCATATTACGTATATTTTACTGTTCTCGGTGTTTTTACAGAGATTTTTAAGGTAAACGTTTCAAAGTTATTGTTCCGTAGGAGATATTCAGTGTAAGTGTAATCAAAAGGGCCCTAGTCATGCTCAAGAAAGGTGAAAAAATCGACGTTTTTGCGCACCCCTCCTCCCATTCACCATGCCTTACCATGAATGAACCCGTACTTTAGCATCTCAGACAAATAGCGAGCATTAAAAAAAAAACAGTCACACGCTCCTCGTACTCCAAATTCTGTATTTTGACTCGAGAAACCGCAACACGTGAAGGGTTCTGAAGAAACATCGAATTATCTATTCGGTTGACAGCAAAACCTGACTGTTTCGTTTGAGAAAACGTAAAAAAAGATATGTCAATTGAGTATAGCCCAAAACGCCCGTGTACTCTTACGTGTCCTTACACGACTATAAAGATAGTCAACATGTACACGGTGGTTCTACTTGTGAACAGTAGAAAAGGATTGAAAATCACGAGAAAAGAACCAGCATGTCAAGGAACACTGACGGGAAGGATCATTGCGCTCTTCGAGTAGAAAACCGTCCAAAAAAATAGACGTGTACACTGAACCAAAGGAAAATTATACGAATCGGTACAACAGTTTCGTTATTTTATGGCTTAGATCCAAAATATCAGTTTTCATTAACTCCTGCAAGGACCATTCATTCGACATTAATTAAAACGAGAGGAAACCCGTACCTCCAGGACTGTCAGATACGTCATATTGATCTCCGAAGTATTTATACTACTTAGATAAAAGTTTGGAACCCATTAACAAGTAACGCAGAAATATTAAATATCTTGAATCAATTCAACGAATGAACGTCAATTATCGCAGTGGAGAATATGAGACAACGAGGTGTCAACATTTCTTGACGTGAGGGATTCTGCTGCTGACGAGGTCCAAAGGAGACGGGACCATTCATTCATGCGATATTAATCAGTGGAAAGGCCGGGAATATAACTTTCCTCGTGAAAACTGTCGGGGTTTTTTTTTTACTTTTCACTTTTAAGCGAGAATTATTAAAATGATGGGACAAATTTTTGAAAAGGTTTCTTTTCACACAGCGAGCGACCCTCCGTCAACTCTCGTTTCATCTAAAAGTTCAATAGCCACTTCATATTAATGTTGATTCTAGTTCTGAGGTTTCTCTTCCTTCTTTCTGCAATTTTTCTCGCCAGGAAAAGTGTCGTCTTGGAAATGAGAGTATCAGAAAAATATACACTGATTTTCGGCACATTCTAGTTATGTGATTCGTTGATCAAAACTGTTTTTCATTCAATGTGTTTAGCTCTAACAATCGTGATTTACAGTCAACATTAGTTGTTACGCATTCTTGGCTATGATTAATAAAACAAATTACTTTAATTGTATAAATTGTTACACAACGGTCTATTATTCTCTTGCACATCTTGGTGCAGTTTGACTCCACCACATCTTCCGATCGGATATCGTAAAATATCAGTTAACGATGCGAAAAACGACCTGACTACTACGAAGCAACGAGAATCGATATTTTTTAGGCGACGTCAGGCAATGGGCAAGATGTGACGAGTCGATGTGACGGTTGGTTGGAGTGAGACAGGGAGTAGAGTACGAAATAAGGGCGGGCTGAGGAGAAACGATAACGACCCGTCGTATTCCATTATTACTCATTATTACCATTTTGAGTGTGGGTATATAATTGAAAAAGATTAGCGATGCTCGTAATTACATATGATGTTGAACTTGAGAATATGTCGTCTAAGAAATAGTTATCAAAGAACAGTGTTATATTATTCAAATAGCAACGAAACTATTGAGAATGTTTTTTATTCATGTAAATGATACGACAACTGCATCTTACTTCTAGTCTGGCTTTTATGATAACATTCTTGTTGTTGTCTCTCACATATTGTCAGGGATCCATGCAACAAACAGTTCGGAGCCAGATGGTTGAAGTATTCTCTTGAGCAGAAAACAGAATGAGAGGATCGGGAGCAGAAGAAGTGAAAAGTTCAGAACAGGGTCATTTCCCAGTGAATAGTGAAGTAGCTTGGGAATTTTGAGGCTGCTTGAAAGAGCTGTCACTCACGGGTTCTGGGCTAACGTCATGACAGACCAAACAAAAGGACCTTTCCAGAGCAAATTGGATCGGATATGGTGTCTCCACGCCAAGTTCAGAACATTCACAACCACACATACAGCGTTAATATTGTTGCAAGCGCACAGTACACACCACATGTATTCAAATTCTGGTCACCATCCTATTATCGTGAAACACCACTTACGGCTGCTTCTGAGGTGAAGTAACAGTATTAGTGTCGTCTGAAGGCTTTAAAAATCCGCTGCCTTTTTAGTCACTACCAGTAACAGGCTCAATGACCAGGAGATTCGACCTGGAGTACTCACATTTCAATGTCACAATCTCCGTTACTCTGCTCGAAAGATGACACCTCAGGTCTGCTTCTTCTCATATGTGACTACCTTGTACGGTTTTCTTTCTGCGATTGTAAAACTAGGGTGGGAACCAATGCCATGCTTAAATAAATAGATATTGAATGGGATATTGGCACGACGTTGCGAGTCGAGCGGGCGGGTGGTTTTGATGAAACGGAAGATCGGGACAACTAACGACGAAATGTTGACTTCCCGCGAGTTCTTTCATTTAGTAGACTTTGGCTCACTATAACTACTGTAATTTCACTATACGCAGTTGTACACGTCTGATACTGATTTCATTCGACCCAGAATGTAAAAATACCTTGAAAACATACGAAACACGGCGTATTTGCGATTATACTGCGTTTTGTTAATTTGTTTAACCATTTTTGCCCATAACAACCATGGGCTTCGTCCGATCGGATTGCCGAGATTGTGGGCACAATTAGATACCAAATGGGATTTTTGTGCGAAAGAACGGATTTTTTAGACCGCGTTAAAGGAAAAAAACGGCCCGGACGGCGGACGGACATTGCAGATTTGGAATCCCGATGTCTAGAAACGACGTATCAAATTTTGAGGGGGGTTGTAAAAACAGACTGACCGTTGTTTTCCTGACCGAAAACATAGGGTTATTATTATTCAGAATGAATAATAAACCAAACACAACAAAATTCAAATGAGTAACTTGAATCTAACTTCTCAGTGATAGAACAATTAAACTGACATTTCGACGGATGCAAAAGAGAATTGCGTGATAAAATTAATGAAATAAACTTCTTCATAATTGCTGTCAGTTGTTAAAAGGGGCTCCTAGGGAGTTTGCTCGAAAGATAAAAGCAGATTCTTAACGATAGTTTTTGGTTGTGTCTTCGTACGGCAGGCGACGTGATGGGAAGAAAAGAATCACGGGAGGCGAAATAAGAGCATGCTCATACTGAAGAGTCATGTTATCAACAGAGGTGGTAGTCCTGAACTTACAGACTTTCAGAAGTTGGAAACAACTGTCAATCAAGTACTTGAATATATCTAGAAACAGTGGAGCAATCCTCCTTTCGACTTAGCCTTTACTGGTCAAGGCAACCTCACTTCCACGAGGTCCCTGCTAGAAGCACGGCACATCCGTGTCACTAACAAGGTCCTGAGGACTTTCCTGAGGGGATGGCAGTAGCTACTGCCCAGCTGTGATCGCCTACCCGTAGAAGACAAACCCCCTTCCACAAACTTCCTCTTCACAGCCGGAGAACGAAGGCCAGTCTAATAATCGAAATCCAGGTAGTTACGATTCTGCGTATGGGGATGTCTGGGGGAGTACCGACTGGGTGCATCCACCTCCCTCAGACCCCGTAGTTTAGAAACAAAATTTGGAACGGGATAACTACTCTCAAGCAACCCCTCGACCACCTGGTTCTGGGTTATCTTCCCAGGAGCATGCCCATGCTACCAGGCGCGACCACGGGTTGTGGATAGTGGAACGGCCACGGCATTGTCCCCAGGGGCATGTCTGCGGCCAGCTGTGAATAAGGACAGCTTGCTGACTGAATAAGCAGCCGCGAATAATGGGCAAAACCCAAGAGATCGCAGAAGAGATCCTGAGCAAAGGACTCAAGGGCAAGCGGATCTACATTTTCTCAGACAGCCAGGCCGCCTTAAAAGCCATCGCAGCCTATAGTGTTAGGTCTAAGCTGGCACGGGAATGCCTCCATGCGCTCAAGCAGCTCGGCGCCTGTAACAGGCTCTCCCTCATTTGGGTGCCCGTTCACAGGGGGCATGAGGACAATGAAAAGGCTGACCGCCTTGCAAAAAGGGGAACAGAATCCCTACCCATCAGGCCTGAACCACACGTAGGTATGACGAAAAGTCACCTGAACCGTCTGGTTGCTCGATGGGAGATACAGGAAAATGGCGCCCATTGGCATCGCCAGCCACAACTAAGACAGGCGAAAAGGCTTGTCACGCCTTCCTGTCAAAGGGCAAAGGCGATGCTGACACTCTCCAGACAAGATCTGAGAGTACTGATCAGCTTCCTCACCGGGCACTGCCCACCCAGATATCACCTCAACGAGATGGGCATCTCAGAGGCGGTGGAATGCAGACTCTGCAGTGAGGAGGACGAGACAGCAGAGCATATCCTGTGTGAGTGCCCTGCCTTGGCAGCAAAACGCTTTGAATACTTCGGTCAGGGGACCACTGAACCCCAAATCATGGCGGAATCTGCGGTGAAGGACATACTCAGCTTCCTAAGGGGGGCGGGTATGTACGACGCCTTCTACTAAGAAAGGGCCGTCACAATAGGCCCATATGCGGCCGCAGTGACAAAGGGACTTGTCCCACACACCCTCGGGTCAAAAAAAAAAAAAAAAAAAAAACCTCGACCACCACGATGTCCGCAGGGCAAGCGCATTTTCCAGCTTTATCAGGCCTTGCTTCATGCTCTGGGTAGGAATTGGATTGCTCTGTTCTACCTACTTTCCCGTGCAGAGGCAGCCACCTGCTGTGGCCCTAACCCACAATGCATGGGCGCAAGGTCGCAGGCTGTGCATTCCCGCGGTACCATGTTTGGGTCAAACCACCCTTAAGGCCAAAATGGTAGCTGGGCCCCATCTTTCCATGGTACTTACGGCTTTTCCTCCTCCAAGGACAAGACAGTTTGGACTTTCTGCTCTTCCTGAGGTTCAGAAGGACCACAGTACACAGTACGCCACGGCAGAGGTCCCCCAAGCTTTTCTTGTGGGAGAAGCGCAGTTACAGGCAGAATGCCTTTCACCAATTCTGGCACCAGTGCCTGCCACACATTCAGCTATGTAGGATGTTCAAGCTGCAGCTCTCCCACTGCCAATCCGCTTTGGCCCGCACTGCCTTTCAAATGCCAATCACGCCTCACTTCGAAACTGCCCATTTTACGTTCCCACAAAGTTGTGTAACGGCCATCAGGCCATCCTTGTCTAGTGAGATTCCCCTATCCTTCTTCTCACTCACTCTTTCAATCGCGTTCAAATCATTGTTGCATCGGTTTGATGAGGTCTTAAGACTTTATTAATTTAATATAACTAACCGTCTGATTTTGATAGTCACGCCATAATTAGGGTTACTTCGGATATCCACGAATAGTTTGGCATTTTCTGAACGCTGCTTCATCGTTTTATCGACCCATTGTTGTACCGGACGCCTCAATTGAATAAATTTCCAACGTTACAAAGCCCAGAAACTGTGCCGAAGGAACTTTAGACTCCTCCTTCACTGCGCACTATAAGAAGATATCATTCCCCTCTAAAAAATGTGCGCATATTGCAATATAGCGTCTTTTGCAGGGCTCTCTACAGCCGAGCTTGACCTATTCCAACGAATATTTTTTCAATGCACACGTTTCTACATCCTCCACTCTCCTTTGAAGATACAAAAGTGGGCCGAGTTGTGCACTAGAAACGAACCTAACGCCAATAGTTTTCAACTCGAGGACACTCGTAAATATTTCTAAGGGGTAGGTTGTAGAGAAAAACGATGGAACTGAGCGTCGAAGTACGTTTGATCCCGCATTCATACACAAACCCCTCGAGCCACCTCTCATAATTTTCCTCTCGACGCTGCTCTTCCTTTTACCCGCTTTTCTCTGTTTTCAAGTTTACGGAGAATATTAATTTACTTACAAACTGCGCTGGCCGCAAATACGCTTCTCTCCTTTTTATTATTCCACTGGGAAGAGCTGAGAGGCGAGTTTTCTAGCCTGAATTCCACGCAGGCCTCAACCTCTAACTCGTTATTAGTGAGCTGCAGCCAGAAAATGTTATGAGTTGAAATGCTACGAGACGCTGTTCAAAGTGAACCAGATTTCTCTGCATTTCCGAGCAGGAATTCACGGCATATTTAGTAAATTATGAGGCAAGAAAATTTGGTTGCTGGTTGGAAGCTGTTGGTTTCATACGGATGTCGGTTTTTCGTCTGCTTAATGTTGTATTATAATCAGAAGCCTCGGCAAAGGAGGCAGAGATTAAGAGAGAACGTACCTACACTCAAATTAAGGCTCAATCTTACCAGTCTTCACATCGCACTGGCCTTTATCCACTTCGTTTCCATTCCCCAACAAGTTCCTCTATGTTCTTTCTGCCACGCTTCCCTTTCTGAAAAGTCCAAAATGTGACAACGCAAAAACGTTCCTCATTCAACATGGAACCTCCTGAAAGCGCTACCCTTCACGCCTGATTGTCAATGTAAATGCATCCGAATGTTCCTGTAAATGTGTTTAACAGATTGACGCGATCATGATAACTGGTTGAGAGCTTGAAACAGTGCAACTCAACTACCCACTAAACCTAAACAACGAATGTCAAAAGATGAGAGCTACTTTATGAAATCGACAAGCAGCTAACCTGTTTGTACGCTCTCATCAACTGACATGCGTAACAGAGGTTAAAAGAAAGAAAAAAATAAAACCCTAAGCAAAAAATAACATCTGGTGCGACACATCACAGGACTTTCCTCAGCCCCACGTACCTTCTGGCTAACACAATTTTTGTTCCATTCAGTTCGTATGCACTTGGTAGAATGCCATGAGCTTCATTTAAACACAAACATGAAGATAATTCGAGCTCAAGGGATTGATGGGACTGTCAACATGATTTTTCTTAGTTTGTTTAAACAGTTGCGGAATTATGGCGAAATAACTGCGAGAAATTAGCAAGCGACGGTAGTTTCCACCTCGGCATTTCTGTGGTGACTTCTGATCATCCAATTCCCATTATGATACTCTCATCGCGTAGATTGCTTATTATATTTCTGGAAACGCTTGTGCCTCATGAGCACGACGTATAAGTTGAACACGATATTTTTGATAATTTGTTGTACTGCTCTCGTCATTCAAATTTATCGTGTTTCCTATAGATGAAAATTTTATGACGCTGTCTTGTAATTTACAACTGCTCATACAAAACATTTAATCAAAATTGATGACGCATTTCCTCGTCAGAAATGGTGTTGTTAATACTATGAAACTATAGTTAGTCTTGAACACACACACACAAATTTTTTTTTTTGAAAAACGTAAATGGGACAGTGGCACCCAAGTAGAAGAAACTAGAGAAACAAAATGAAGGAAATGGGGAGGGTGTCCAGACTACCCCACGCCATCTCTAGGAATAGAAGGATTGGGTTTGGGGAAGGAAAGACGGATAAGAAGATGTTCCACGATAGAATGACCACCAGTTTAGATACGACCCCAGCGATATGCGGGTGGTGATACCTCAGAGAACGCCTGCCAGAGAAAGCCAACGCACATCCTCAACACTTTTCTAGCACCACACACACCCACAGGCTTCTGAGACTGACATACGAAGATCCGCCTTGTCGTATTTGCGCTTCTTGGCTTGTCTCAGTCCTTGTCCCGAAACAACCCAGTAGTGCCACTCTCTACCCACTTCCCAGCCCTCAGATGACAATGCACCAGCAACCTGCTTGCAGATGGCAACATGACGCTTGTCGCGATCTTCTTGAGTGCGTGGACACACGTGCACTACATGATTCAGCGACTCAAACAGGTTACCACAGGCACGACAATGAACATTCACAACGTTACAATTCCGGCCTCTAGTAGCCCTCATCGCTGTAGGCAGTGACGCCCACAAACGGCGTGCAAGTGCTCATGAATGCCATCTGAAGCTTTCTCCGCCCATTCAGAAGAGTAGGGGGAGTCAGGACACTGACTGAGTTATTGTCCGCCATGCAGAGTAGCCGCAAACTCCGAAGGCTTACTGAGCTAGGGAACAGATGGATTCGCCATGTCACACCACTGCAGCCGATCCTGAACGAATCCAAGACCTACATCCTAGCCAGATGCATGCAAGGCATTAGTATAATGAAATACTGGTAGGAAGGGATGGAACACTGAGTCGCCAGATCGAACTGGAGCCGGAATGGCTATGAGGGATGCCTAGCCAAGTAAGTACAGCAGAGCGCACAACTCTACCTAGATTTATTAGCCTTCGGACGGTCAACCTCCCAAGAACGAGGAGAAAGGTAGGAGAAACAAGAAGAAACCAAGTCCGACAAACAACGAATTCTTTTTGGGTCAATTGACCAAATTGAGCTCAATATCTTAGATTAAGATGCAACATGAAATATTTTCGTATAACGTGAAGATGGCGTTGGGAATAAATGTCCGGTACGGAAAGGTCTCCCTTCTTTTCAGAGCTAATCCTGCAGGGACGGAGAAGTCAGCGAATATCAACATTAACCACGGATCAGAAGGGAGCTTTTATAAAAGGATCTGACAGAACGTCACCGACGTGAATTTCAACCAAGATATCCCGTGCCACATGACCTTTTCATTTCTCTCGTTGCTTTTCTGCGAGCGCAACACGCGAGCGAAATTGTAAAAATCATACCCAGATATTCGTCGTCTCTTTGAATCTCGGTTTACAAGTCAGTGCAAGTGAGTACCAATCGTGGAGGTGATGAATGGGAAGGTTGGATTTATTTTGATGCCATTTGACCCGAGAACGTTTTTGGGACGATCTCTACATATACGCGACCAAGAACCACTCAGTTTTGCTCGACAACATGCAAGTGACGTCCAACACGTGTATCTGAATCACAAATCACGCGCTTTACAAGACCCGATAAGAACGAGTAAAGTTTAAAAATGCATGAAGTTTTCAGGTTCCCACTCTGCGGAAATAGATTTATGTCACGCGAAACAATCAATTTCAACGTTCCGTCTTTGCCAACGGGTAGATTGAAAGTACATGACTGTAACTGTAAAACTACAGTGAGGTTGCCGAATCTGGATTTGTCAGCACAGAAGAGCCCCCAGAATATTGAATTTTACCAACGTTTTTAAAATTAACGCTCTCGGGCAGTTTCCATGTGCCTTGTTGAGCCAATTCTTATGTAATTACGTAAACTTAGTTCGTTCACCTGAAAAATCGTATCAATTTGACTTCTCCAAATTCGATTTCGGCAGTTTCTGAAAGTCATCAAATTGAAGTCCCTCTCAAATCGTCTCCTAGGTATTTTTCGATTCGAATAGGACGGGCCACAGAGGTGTATATCTACGTCTACATGGAATTAAGTGCAACAAGTAAGGCATACAATATAACGCAAGCTATCGTTTCTCCCCGGCCTGCCCTCATTTCGCGTTGCCTTGAAAACGTCAATTTCCATCGTTTCGTTATAGTGGACAAATAGTTTCGTTTACTAGCATTTTTGGATACTGAATCGAACTCAATGGGTCTCAGGGGGGGAATCAACAAACATGATGATGATTGGATTGGTCGTTTGCCGGATATTTGATGTAGCCCATGTTATATCCTAAATGTTTTTCGGCGTTGGATGGAACAAGACAGGTTGGTCCCGATCATGCTGTACAAGTACTGTACGAACGAATGAACCGTTCTGTAATAATTCCCGGCGTTTTTATTTATTTTTACGGAATCGAACAAAGCCACTCAGCGTCTAGAGCGTGAACCAAATATCTAGTGAAGTGTTAGGTGAGTTCAAGCACGAAAAGGGAGTAACTCACTGGGAATTCAAGAGTCGCTCACGGGCAAGGCTGGTGGGGGTGGGGCTCAGATAGTAGAAGAGAAGGATGCAGCAAAAATGATTGGCTGATCTACAGGTAGGGAAAGGTGAACAGAGAAGCTTCAGAGGTTGTCATTGGATGGTCTTCAGAGGGTAGGAGATTAAGCGCTGCTCAAGAGAGTGAAGTCTGGTGATCCAAGAAATTTCTTCTGGCGGTTCGCACATTGAGGAATATAATTGAAACAAACTCACGATTCTTTGAGTGAGTTGAGGGAAAAGGGCTACAAAGAAAGGGGCTGATTGACACAGGAACGACGGGGGTGGGTCGGCAAACTTTGGTGGCTCCATTCTCGAGAAAATACAGAACAACGAACTGCACGTTTCAAACTTCTTTTTTTCTGTGGCTTGTACGAAACAGGGCCAAGTTTTATAAATGCGTAGGTATATTTTGTATGTATATAGGATAATTTAACGCACGTACAGGGGACATCACATAGGAAACATTCTTGAGCTAAGGACCACTGACAGCTTGACACGTTCTGGAAATATCAAGATTTTCAACTTTTTGTGGTTTTATATTCTTCATAACGCCATGATGTGGGTTATCTATGTGTAAGCTTTTTTGAGTATTTCGTATGTTTTGAGACTGATTGCACGTTGATCTAAGTGACGTTCATCAGAAGTGCTGCGCGCCTGGATTTATTATTCCATCATACAAACGCCTTGAGCTATGCGAAGGTCGTTCATCTTGTTTAGAATGGAACTTGTCTCATCTTCATCTAATCGCTCATGCAGTTTCACCCCTTGAATATCACGGATATGAAAAGCATCCTTTCTCAGCTTCAGTTCCACGTTATAAAACTAACGAGCGTAGAAAGCCGTGTTGACAGGTTATTCAGAAAATTGGTTTACACATACTATTAATCTCAATAGTTAACACTAACCACGTGTTGAGTGCGGTTTTATTTTTGTTAATGTGGATGCAGTTAATCTGATCCTTGAATGGTGAGGCCCTTCTTTCAATGGCATAAGGCAAGAATGTTAGACTTTAATCTGGGAAGGACAACACACGCCGATCTATTTGATTAATTGGGATCAGTTAAATTCCCTTGCAGCCAGTATTTAATGTATATACTGTAAATTTAATCTGTCGATAGACATTTTAAAAACATTCCTTTCAAGTTTATAGAAACACACGCAACCACAGGTGAACGATTGTATCTCGGTACAGCCTTTTTATAGATTATGCGAACAAAGGGTCTATTGAGTTGAAATTCGCGGTAGCTGCAGTATCGCTTTCCATGATAAGGTCCAGTTCTTGGGCAGAAGCGACGATTTGTGAGCTTTTGAGAAGGCGTCTTATCGCTTCCTTTGTCGCTCCAGGTGGCATCCTTTTTATTCAGGTGGCCGTTGAGATGATAGAATGCCTCCAATGCTAGAATGAAACGCGGCAGGAATTTGAAAAGATTACAGGCTGCGCTGAATCCCTTGAAGTGAGAGTTGAAGGGTTGAGAAGTATTCTTACGAGATAATGGTTAATGCGATGAGAATTACGAGGCCAATAAAAATATAGATAATATAAACGATTCTTCCACAATCTTCATCGTACTTCCAAAGACAAAGAACTTCTCCGTTACTGTTTTCCCATTGACTCCAGGTATATAAGTTACATGTTCCTAACCCGCTGATCAACAACTAAAATATCTGGTGCGTAGCAACACACAACTTTCCGCCACCCCTTCAAGTTCGAACACCACCTACATAGGCGGGCGCTATATCTTCGTTCAACGCATTTTTACAGGAACATTTATGGAGGACAAAATGTAGGGACTAGTTAGCTGAGAGTACTCCGTAAGTTTGATCGAAGTCGTTAGAGCCGTTTTTGACAAAATTGGAATACCGATAAATTAATATTCGACAAATCTCCTTTTCTGAGTTAACATGGCTTATATCTCCGTTCAACATATATATACAGAAATAACTATAGAGAACGAAATGTTGGTATGGGTGACTAAAAGACTCTCCATTGGAATTTATCACATCTGGTGAAAAAGTTACCCTGGAATTTACGGAAATGCTCGAAAAACGTTATTTTCGACACATTTTGATTTTTATCTCTGTTCAATGGACCGTCACAGGAACATTTATTGGATAGAATATGTAGGTATTAACTATTTGAAAACATCCTGTGAGTTTGGTGAAAATCGCTGAAGCCGTTTTGCCAAAAAGCGTAAAAAACCTATTTTTGCTTCAGGGGCCCATATCTCCGTTCACCGTATTTTCATGGAGATATGTATGGAGAAGAAAAGTTAGGTATTGATTAGGAGAAGATAATTTGAAAGTTTGATTAAAATCGTTAGAGCCGTTTTCGAGAAAAATGCGAAAAACCCTAGTTTTTGGTACATTTTCGTCCCCCCACCCCCCTTCCCACCGGTCGAAATCGTCCATAACCTTATTTTGGTGTCTACAAAAAATAACGAACAAAACAAAAAAAGAACCAGCTCAATCGGATCAGCCGTTCTCCCGCAAATCGAACTACAGACACACACACACACACATACACACACACATACACACACACGGACCACGCGCCGAAATTAGGTTTTTTAGACTCAGTAGGGTCTGAAACGTAAAGATCTGAAGAAAACTCAAATTTTTTTTTTTGGGCCGATTACTATACTTTCCTTCCCTTCGGGTAGCGGAAAGTAAAAGCTGTGTAAGCACCCTTCAACTCACTCTCCGTGAAAATGTCGGCGCTTATGGGCCATATTCCAGCCGCCCTGAAGCCACTAATTATATTGGTAGGCACCATGGCCCTTGGGAAAGCTTCCCCTAACAGTTCCGAAACGTCATATATGGTGATTGTTCTCCCGGGGTGTCTCATCATAAAATTTGATCCTGCCTGAGAATAAGAGGTTTTCAAGGGGCCAAAAACAGTCCTGTCCAATGGCTGCAGCTTGTGGGATATGTGGTGGAATTGTGAGCAGAACGATTCCGTTGTCTTTTGCGTAGTTTAGCGCATCGACAGAGCAATGACTCTCATGATTGTCCATGATGATGACATGTTTCCTATCAGCGCTGGGTTGAACATGAAGAACAAAATGCTTGAGGAATTTAATGAAACTTTCGCCCGTCATCCATCCACTAGGATGCGTAGTTGCATCGCTACTAGGAGGGGCATGATTGAGGAACCTATCCTGCCAGTTTTTTCGGGGGAAAATCATGTATGGCGGAATATGGCTCCCGGCAGCGTTGATACAGGCACAGACGGTAACCAGCTCACCTCGTTCGGCCGACGTCATTTTTCCTACTTGTTTGGAACCCTTAACTGTAATAATTTTGCTGGGCTTATGGACAGTTGTATCCCCCGTTTCATCAATATTCCACACCCTTTCGGCGGTAAATTCGTGCTTATTATAAACTACTGTCAAATTTGCAAAAAATTCTGTCACGGTGTGCCGGTTGAACGCTGTCGCTCGCGCCAAGCTGGTAGGCGCCAATCGCGACCCGCCTGTTGCGAGTGATTCCATGAAGCAGGATATTTCAACTTATTTGCTACAGCGAATTGGTAAGCTACCTTCCGTAATTGTACAACGGTAAGTCCATAATACATTTTGGACATATGAACAAGATACGCTCCCAGTTCATCCTCGTCACGTTTGGAGAAAATTTGTCGATTGGTGAAACCAGGTTGAACATAAGAGTCCCGACGGCATAGCCTTTTAAGTGTCATGACATTAATTTTAAATTCTCTTGCGACGGTTTTGTACCGTCCATCTTTAACTGCTTGGACCGCATTTTTCAAGGCCTCCGGATCGTACGGTACCCGTTTCATGGCGCCTTGCTTCGATAAATACTTCCGCGGCATCTAAAAGAACGGAAGAATTACTTTGTATTGTAGGTGAAAACAAACATAAGAATTATAGGTGGGATACTTGATTCCGGGATCAAGCATCCCCCTAGCAGAAGGGATCAACTATCCCGAACCAGCAACTTTTTTTAAATGGATAAAAAACATCAACAAGATAAAAACGTTTGAATCGTAAATAACTGAATTTATACAGCGAAATAGACACAATATTTCATAAACGCAAACAAAATATTATAAAGCACACTTACTAGAAGTTTTTCTATTTGCCTTACACTAAACAAAACAAGTAGGATGCGGTGAAAAACATGAATTACCAATTATTTTTGCAACAAGCTGTTGTTTCTGTATGATGTTTACACTTTGTACTAGCCATCATGGGGGCGTCCCAATGTAGCCAACAGAACAACTTTAAACACGTTTTGGCGCTAGCTTTAAATGGGGGATCATGTATCCTCGGGGATCAAGTATACCACCTTTCCCCTACGTCCACGACCGCTTGGGCAAATATAAAGTCAACCTCCCCACGGTACGCGAAAGCCCGGGTCATGGAACAACCAACGCAAAACACCACCCACGAACAAACAATGAGTGACACTACACTCATCATCAACCACCAGCAAAATCAAATTCAACAGTTACAAGAAATGGTCCAAAACTTACTGGTTAGGCAAGTCATTCACTCGCCCAACACGACTCACAATGAAAACCATCAGCAAAACGAAAGACCTACCCTTCGCCGAGAACACCTGGAATTGATTCCAACATTTTTGGGTGAACCCGAAACGTTGAACGAATTCTTGCAGACCACACAAAAATTACACGACAGGTTTTACATCGCGGAAGACCCAAAACTTCACCCTTCTAATGGCCGTCAAGGCAAAGATCGTCGCACCCCGCCGCTAGTCAAATTTTCTCTAGCAACTTGACCTCCTACGACGAAATCAAAACCGCGTGCTAAAAATGTACACCGATCGCAGAGACGATGTAACGTTGGTCATGGAACTCACATGTATGAGACAAGGCGAAGGAGAATCCCCGTTCGTTTTCCATGATAAAGTTCAAAAACTTTTGAACTTAATCATCGCCTACGTCAGGAATCACGAACCGCCTTACGCAGAAGTACTTACTGCAAAATATGCGAAATTCGCGACTCGGGTTTTCCTGCAACAGCTAAAAGGCTCGATAGGTTCCGATCTTAGGACTCGCCAACCCCCAGACCTGAGCACAGCTCTGTCTTGGCTGAGCAACGATTACCAGTTGCAGCCCGCGTACAGCAAACCAAAACCTCCACAAAACACTTTCAAACCACAGGACATGTACAGACCACAATATAATCACGGACCACAGAACAATTACCGACCGACACCCAATGTCCACCAAACCTACAAAATTAACACAACGAACCCACCGAATCGGAATCCCCCGGTAAATCAAAAACCACCGTACAGCTCCAACCTTTTCACCAAAATACCCACCACAAAACGTCCACAAGCCGAATTTCCACCCACAACGTGTGGCCAGTGCCCAAATCCCAATGTCCTGGCGAACTACGAATCCAAACTTTCACCTGACCCTTAATTTCAGTCCGGAACAGGAAGACAACGAATACGTCGATAAATCACCCGATCAAACGAATGAAACCCAACAACAATTCAATGCAAACCAACAATACGACGAAAACCAACAAGACGATCCTTTTTTAGAAGAAAGCTGCCTCCAACACCCCCCAGATTCGAGTTAATGAACATGGAAAAAACTATAAGCGAGCTACCCTACATATACGTCCCTAAAACAAACCTAAAAATACTAGTAGACACAGGCAGTACGAAGAGCTACGTTAGCCCGGAGATTGCCGAACAATTTTTTTCCAAAAAAATGAAAAGGGAGCCGTTCATAGTTCAAACCGCCCACGGATCATCCAAAGGTAAACCACGCTAGTACCTTGCGGGGAATTATTCCGTGACCGAAATCTAAACCTAAAATTTTACGTCTTCAAATTTCATAACGCTTTCGACCTCCTCCTAGGACTTGACAACTTAAAACTCTTACAAGCTGACATCGACCTGCAAAACCATTTGTTAAAAACCCCAAAGACGAACGTCCCAATCCACTACTTAAACTCAAAACACGCGAACGTAAACCAAATAGACGCGAGGTCGGTGCAACAAATCCGACTGAGAGTGGAAAATGTCGAAAACGGAGACGCTATCATTCCGTACAGGAAAATTGGACCACTAGAAATCCCCGATTGCACAGTTTATGTGAAAAACCACGAAACTCATGTCAGAGTCCTCAACCCCAACCCAACCATCATGGAAAAACTGATCCAAGTCAGCCCGATTCCAGTGGAAAAAGTTGACGACCTAATCAGAAGCGAAAATTTCTCGAACTTGAACAACTACTCACTCCATCACACCCATAGAAAACGTTATCCCTCAGTATGTGAGACCCAGTGTATGGACAATTTTACTGTATGGATTAGTAATCATGTCAATCGCTTTCGTTTGTATTGAATGTAATAAACTCACAGCCGAGCGTGTGAAATATTGTAAATAAACATTATTAATCTCATTGTAACAATCCACTATAGCCTCTCGAGGGCTTACGATGTAATACAAATTGTAACCCGACCAAAATTATACCCCGTAATTTTATTCTTCGGGAGGGACGAGTTACATGTTCCTAACCCGCTGATGTCAACAACTAAAAAGCTGTGTAAGCACCCTTCAGGTGCTAACCGCTGAATCTACACGGGCGAATGGTTAAATAGAAGTGTAAGAGCCAAGGCTCGTCAGTTCTCTTCAGCCCTGTCTCCTTGCACGTAACATTGTGTCTTTGTAAATAGAGTTCAGTTTCTTTTTTAAAAAGTCAAACTTCCCCCCATCGAACTTAACTTATATGGACTCTTTTTACCGCCCCTTATTCATTCCCATCTGAAGAGCCCTCTCGTCAGCCGTGCACTACGTCAGGACGACTAACCCGAGTCTCTTCAGAATTAACCCTCGTGTATCAACTCAGTGAAACGTGTCGCCTCTCCGTTCCCCAACGACATCATCCTGAACTTTCTTCGCTGTTCTTTTACGCGTTCATCTATCAATCTATGAAACTCCGAACATTATAGTCTTCTACAGTTACACCACTAATCTTCTCCTGATCACCGCTTCCTATTTCGCATTAAACAGTGTTTATGGCTTTTAATTCGATGAGTTTGTTTTCGTATGATTTGATACCTGAAATGCCGCATTTCGTCAACCTCAACGTTTGTTATCGATTCATAAATTAGTTGGATAAAGTGCCACTATGGTATCAACTTAACACTGATACTTTTACTGGTTTCAATTTGAATTGTCTTTGGGAATACGACGACGTTGGTTTAATGCAGGTATTTTCTTGAAATATCTCTTACATTTCCTTCCTATATTATTTAGTGTGATTTTCTAATATTTGTTCTTTTCCGCAACTGTCTGCAATTCGACACGAGTTTTCGGTTTACAGTAATAATTAATTTTTATAGTTATACCATTCCTCATTTCCAGTTGAATGCGTAATATCCTTGTCTAAGTTAGCCAATAGATACAGAGACCCGTTATATCGACAGCGTGCGGCAAGATTGTTAACCATTTACTTAATCGAAGAGGATACCAATAGCAAAAGTAGCAATGTAGAAACTAGCAACAAAAGCTGAATTTCGTGAGGATTCGGGGGATGACTAAATCTCCAACGACATCCTCTGGGTTTTCATGGCAACGAGAATGCTGATTGCTTGTTTCGTGCTTTTGGATAAAACCTTATTTCTTCGAAGGGGTTAAGGAAAGATGCGTGATGCGTGCCAGATATTTATTCTTACGAGTTGGATTATGTCAGCTCAAATTATTTGGTTACTTTGGTCTTTAATTTTGGTTTCTTTTTCATTCCGAATAATCCACTCGTTATCCAGTTGTGATGTCTGTCAATTCAATAGAACGATCGTTGCTACGGGTAGCAATTTTATTACACGTACGTCGTGTTTGGTATCATTTCTTAGGTATTTTTCGATGTTGGGTCGAATAGGGCGGGCTGGGGAGATATAATGACGCGACTAGATGAAAGACAGCGAAATCACAGTCAGTAAAGCGTCGCAAATTCTACCCCTTGAAGGAATTATCGTTTCTCCTCGGCTTTCGTTCTCCCGTCACATTCCAACCATCGTCATTCGTCATCGTCAATTTTTGTTGTTCCGTCGTAGTCAGGTTATGTTTCGTACCGTTTACTGCTATTTTTCGACGGTGAATCGAATGAGATGGGTCTCGGAGACGTCAGACTGCGCCAACATGTGCAAGAGAATAATAATAATAATAATTTGCAGCGTTTTTAATAGTTATTGTAGTAAAATTTGAATTTCAAATTACCTGACGAGATCTCAAAGTATCTGTCGGAAGCAAAATCGTAACGTTTGAACCATTTATCAGATTTCTTTAAAACGGGTTTACTCGCAAGAAAAATACAATATTTGCCACTGGTTTCTTCGTGACTTGTTTCGACTTGAAAACCTTTATTTCGACATTGCATGAGACAATCGTTACACTGTTTACGGTGTGATACTATTTGAACTTTTCTTATCTATAAGGAGTGTGATATGGGTTTCCAATTCTTGTACAAAATGACGATGTGTATCGCCGCCTGAAAGCTTATGGCGTCTGGGATCCATCGACATTCTTATTTTGGTGAAAGTATGAGGCGTTTTAATTAACACCATTGCCATGATATCATTCATTACTTGATATGAAGTTCTAATGACTGGTTTGACACAGAATGCTGGCTGATAATAATGCCGACCTTCAGTTGTTTCCCCTCTTTAATTTTTTACTTTTCTTCGGTTAAATCATGTCAGTATTTGCTCCAAAGAAGTCAAAAACGGTGACTTAATATTTATATACACGATACTACATCATAAGTTCGTTAGAAAGTTCAATTTCTTCAACATTAAAATCATAAACGGTGTTCCAAGGTTTAGATTTGAACGCCTTTGGGAGGTAAGAAAAGGTAGAAGTGAGCTGCTGACGGTTTCGTTTGTCGAGAACGTAATGAAAGCCATCGTATAACGATTCTTTCAACTACTATAGACCACAAGTAGCTGAGTCAATTGCTTCCGGTAGAAAAAGAATAAAAGCTCACAGAGCAAAAGGAGAGGAAAGAAAACCTTTGAGAATGATTAAGGTGAGAGCGTCGTCGTAATCCGCTCACTCGAGGGTGAGGAATGAACCTAAGGGACTATTTGTCTCCCCCACACTCCTCGGTGAAGAATTTCTCAGAGGGCTGCCGTCTTTCGAGCAGTTAAAAGGCAAACTGCACCAACATCATCCAACTTTCAAGGAGAATTCCCGAAGTGGAGCAGTTTCCGGTTTCTTCCTTTTTTTCAGGCGTGAAAAGCCACGAGCGGACAGGTCTCTTACTATAAATAAAAACCGACAATACTTGGTTGATATCGCCTAACTGAATGCTGACCACGGCGCATGTGGATTGTCAACAACGAATCAATGCTGAGGAAATCATAACGCTGCTTTCCCGACGATATTCTCGATCAGCGATGTGCTATAAAAGGCTTCTGGAGAACGCACTCTACTCGTAGTTACTGGCTCGTTGGAAGTCGCGACTTTCTAAATCGAATATCAACAATTCACCTACAGCTTGAACGTGAAGAAACAGAGAATTTCAGGTTCATTTCAACGATGAAGGTTACCGGTGTATTTTTCCGAGTATAATTCAATGGAACTCCTGCGAAGCTTTTTCGATTCACAACAGCAGACAAGAAGGTTCAGATGTGTATTGTAGATTGGGTGCTACAAGGGAAGCCAGTCGCCGAGGTTATCCCGGCGCCATTCATCTCAGGTCGCTATGAGAATACACAGACGTTTTTACATTCCTTAGCTCTACGAAGTAGAACGAAAAGTTACGTAAGCGAAGTAAATCGGTTTGAATTTTATATTTAGCCTGCTGCTCATCAAGAGATGCCAAAGTAAAGGTACGATCAAAATCGGTTTAAAACTATACGTACTATTTGTTTCCTAAACGGTTAGAGATTTTGATTAATATTTTTATATTGACAGTTCCATACAACGAAACAATGCGGCAAATTACTCACTCATACGTGTACTGGAACATGACGAGTACAGCACAGTAAATTATCGAAAATTCCGAAAACATCCATTTTGAGCATTTTTCTTTCCTGATGAATCGCATTCCTGTAGCACTGGCGTTCTCAGAAATGTCACGCGGGCAGTCCAATGAACTATCCATAGGAAGAAGTACTGTTGAAGACAATTGGAAGCAACTCTAGAAATTCCAGAATCCAAACAATCATTTCTCACTGCTTTTATACGGCAATTCCGAAACAGTAAATACCGTCATTGAAAAAAAAACTAAAAAAACCTGTAAGCTGTCCCATGAATCGTCTGTGCACTGAAAGCTCATTAATGGTCGTGGGTTGAGTAGCAGCACCTCAATAAATGCCTCATCTGTAAACGTTCCTCCTATAATTACATTATTGGAACGTTCACAAATACGAAAAATAATGCGTAGCCAACGAGCTGATTTTGATGTTCGGATGTGAGGAGGAATGTCACCGATTCGATGAAGTTGTTTTTCACCCCGTGCGAAAGGTATAGGTTTACTCACCAGTCGGGTTTTCCATAGCTGTCCTACTCAACTGTTCTAATAAAGTTTCGTCGTCAAGTGAAGAAGAATTTTAGAAACGATCTCTCGCGTCCGCACTTCGAGAACTGAATAACAAAACGTGAAAGGAACGTGCAGGCAATTGTTGACAAAGCCTACAAAAATGAAAGAAACTTTCATTTAATAAAAAGGCCCTTTGACGCGAAACTTGTTCAGAAAAATAACCGCTGAAGTTGAGGACTTTCCCAACTGTAACAGGTACTCAACTCTGCTTCAGTTTCGACGAGGAAAACAAGAAAACTCTTTCTCTCTACTCTTACGTGGCACATTTGTAGGAAATACACAGCGCTTCATTTCGACGTCTGTTGACTGTACACCAAACGAGGGAGTATGTGAACAGTGCAGCCCCGAAATTTCCTAAAAGGAATTGACGAAATTATCAATACAATATCCAATCACAATTAAGCATTAATACAAAATACCTGCTCTGAAGCATCAGACCTGATCTGGCTTCCCATTCCCGCGCGCATTCAGAAATTTTTACCACTCTAGCGGACAAACTAAAACGTTTCTCGCTTAGTTTATATGACATCAGTAGGAATTAATTCGACGTTCTATACAGAAAGGGTTCTAGAATTCATCGAGTTGACCCTACTTATGTGTTTTTACTTTCCTTGGCTCTAGTAGGTTAGCAATCAGTTGAAAAAACGTTTTTGAGTAATCTCCAGATCTTTACGTTTCAGACCCTATTGATTCCAAAAAACACTATTTGGAAAAATGGTTTGTGTATGTGATTGAGAGGAAACAGCTGAACTAAATCAGCTCAAACTATCAAGTTCATATCAATCCAGCCCGCAGGTCAACATAAGACGCCAAAATAACGGTATGAGCAAGATCCGTCCCAAATGAACTATAGTTATCATAGTGATCAAAACACTAAATTAGTTTTTTAATCTCAAAAACGGCGGGGAGATTAGATTTCTTTTATAGACGGCTTCAAATGTCGCGGCAATACCATAAAATTCTCATGCGTGGAAAAAAGACGAGCGCAGCACAATACATCATCAAACATTTCGACCAAAAAGCTCAGTTTTTACTTTCCGCTACCCGAAGGGAAGGAAAGTATAGTAATCGGGTAAAAAAAAAAAAAAAAAATTGAGTTTTCTTTAGATCTTTACGTTTTGAGGCCTACTGAGTCTAAAAAACCTAATTTCGGCGCGTGGTCCGTGTATGTGTGTATGTGTGTGTCTGTAGTTCGATTTGCGGGAGAACGGCTAATTCGATTGAGCTGGTTCTTTTTTTGTTTTGTTCGTTATTTTTTGTAGACACCAAAATAAGGTTATGGACGATTTCGGCCGATGGGAAGGGGGGTGGGGGACGAAAATTCTACTAATCAATACCTAACTTTTCTTTTGTATACATATCTCCATGAGAATACGGTGAACGGATGCAAAAATAGGTTTTTTACGCTTTTTGGCAAAACGACTTCAGCGCTTTTCACCAAACTCACAGAATGTTTTCAAATAGGTAATATCTACATATTGTTCTGAATAAATGTTCCTCTGACAGTCCATTGAACAGAGATAAAAATCAAAATGTGTCGAAAAAACGTTTTTTCGAACATTTCCGTAAATTCCAGGGTAACTTCCACCAGATGTGATAAATCCTAATGGAGTGTCTTCAAGTCACCCATACCCACATTTTGTTTTGTATTATTATTTCTGTATATATATATGTTGAACGGAGATATAAGCCGAGTTAACTCAGAAAAGGAGATTTGTCGAATATTAATTTATCGGTATTCCAATTTTCTCAAAAACGGCTCTTACGATTTCGATCAAACTTACGGAGTACTCTCAGCTAACTAGCCCCTATATTTTGTTCTCGATAAATGTTCCAGTAAAAATGCGTTGAACGAAGATATAGCGCCCGCATATGTAGCTGGTGTTCGAATTCCCGGGGGAGGCGGAAAGTTGTCTGTTGCTACACACCAGATATTTTACTTATGAACTCCCCTCAAATGCTTCATGAACCTTCGAAAAAATTCGAATGGTAATCTAATCAAGTACCTATACGACGAGCATTTAGTAACGTCTTTGTTTGAGCATTTTGATCATTTATTGCGCTGTTCTCATAATTTTTACGTATAAATGAATATGAAATTGAACAAATTAAATCAAAATGGTGAGCACTGTCTTTTCGAACATTTGGTGTTTCGCTATAGTAATTTTTGTACCAATTTTACCCAATTTCAGATTGGTTTACCATGCTCGTGCACACGCCGCACATCGTACTTGAGTTTATTTGGTGAACACCTCTCTTTCAATCCTGTACACAGACGCACATTATTTTCTCTATTTATTAGTCGATTTCTTCAAGCCATGAAGTGTGGCAAGGCTTCCGAAATACGTACACTTGAGCTATTACAGAGTGGCACGCATATACAACAGGACCGATGGGAATGCAATTAGGTCTATATCGTGCTGTGATGCATACGCAATGATCTCGAAACCAATCCACTTTATCGGAATTAATTTGATCAATAGCGGTGAAACCGTTACGCAGTCGTGGGCCTAGTGTAGAGAAAATATACGCACTGGCGTGAGGGTAATGTGAATCGTCCAGGATCTAATACGCTAACTCGAAACCAAAAATATCGTGAACCGCCTAAATTGCGAAATTCTATAAACAGAGGGACAAACTGTTTTCCTAAGTCCGAAGTGGAAATGAACACATCACCGTTTTACTCTCAACTACCGGCAACTACTTTCAGCTATGCAGCGCGCTGTTGAGCGCATATTCGTGAATCATCGTGCGACCAGCCTCCACAATCGTTTGCACCTCCCGACGTTGTGACCGAGAAAAAAATGTCAGTGAATTCCCATGGCAATATGAGCCAGCATGATAGTACACAGGTCTGTTTTCTTACCAAAATGACTGTTTCTCGTACGAAAGTTATATCAGTCAATTTTATGAACGTCATGGAGGTTGCAGTTTCGCTAGCATGAGTACTCATTCGCTCAGCGTACACTGAGGCCTGCGTTTCATTCAGCCAGTGTGACGCTAGAGAGCTGTTCTCCATGCGTTATCATGTGGAGGTGTGACCCAAGGGAATCCGTACCATTTCAAAGGAAAATACCAACTGAGACCACGCTTTATTGTGATAATCTTGTTCGCTAACTGGACGTAACGGGTATAAGCTTGCTCAGTGGCAGTCATAGCTGGAATGTTTGGCTTCTCTTCCAACAACCATTGCTCATTGTTAAAGGAACTACTGTCGAGCACCACGCGATTCCTCGATGGAGAGTCTTTGAGAAAGAAATAGAGTCACCATGTCCCATAAGGAACTGGCACGTACAGTGGTTCGACTCAATCCACTTTCTGCTGAGGCACACGCTCTTTTGAAGAGGATGCTCATCCGTATTGCTATTTATCTAATGCCCAGCACAGCAGGTCTTCGTTTAGTTCAGAGGTCTATAAAAACTTCGGCCTAGAGTGGGGGAAGCTCCCTTTCTAACTCTCCGCCTGTCCAACAAATACACAATGGCCAAGCCAATGGGTAACTAGCTAGTGTGCACTTAGTAGATGCTGCCTTGTAAGCCTTGATGATGCCGAGGAAAGCTGCTCCAGTCCAGTACTATCTTTTGATTCACTGAACTTGCTACTCGAGATAACGGAGCAGTAGCTAACCACGCCTAAGCAATTGCCTTGTATATGAGGATTGTCAAACGGTAGCACACACCCCAAGTGGCCTTGCTAATTACTCAAAATGAGGCAAACCTCGGAAAGGGTAGTGCCTTGAGGGACTAGAAATGTCGGGCGAAACGCCACCTCTCGCCTATACTTGGCCTAAGTATGTTACTTGTTTCTCAAGCAAGTCCTTCCCCATTAATAGGATGAGCTGCGTTTTTTTTTCTCAGCCACCCGCACCTAGACGTGTTGGCACCATTGGGATTCTGAGTACTGGGCTTCACCTCAATTTCGACCAGCACAGTCAGATCGTCGACGACTATAGTCTATAGTTAAGTGGTCGTTAGTAAACCGTGGTGCACTGTACGAAATTATGATGGCTGTGATGCTCACGCGAGTCGGATAAAGTCTGAAGCATACATACCGAACTGAAGCTATCCAGGGAGAGCCGGGTGGTGTTCCTCTGAATGTATGATGAAAATATCTGTTGCTACACATCACACAACTTTCCTTCAGCTCCACATAGATCGGGCCATTTTCATGGTTTTAGCTACTATAACAATCTATTTGTCACGTGGTTCGCACTACGTAGAAACTGATAGCGGGTAAAGTTCCAGAATTGATTGGGCTGCTGCCAACTTTAACGCGATCATTCATTTAAAACCCAACGAATCAGTTTTTGATGGGACGACCAATAATTTTTTTGCAGGATCGTGATTGCAGTTCGAGAATTGTGGGTGGGTGGGGGGCACCGTGAAAAAACGACGTTAGTTCGAATTACGGAATTTCTGAGGTTGCTCTCTAATATCGTACGACCATTAGTAAAATTCTGTCATATAAGTAGCTTCTCGTGGTATCACCCTGATCTTGTTGAGAACGCCAAAGTCATATGAACGAGACTTAAGATGAAACCCGAGGTTTTCATCAAAATGTTAGATCATTTTTCGTGCCGCTTTGGTCATTTTCCCACATATGAAAAGTTTATACTACCGATAATGACCGATTTTGCCCTCACTCCCCCCCCCCCCACTATTTTGTGTCTTTCTCTCTCAATCACGTTCGCGAGCAAACGCAACGACCGTATTCCCAAATGGTGTTTTTCTGTATCGGTACCATTGGAAAACGTCAGATCTGAAGTCTGAAGAAAACGAGAAAAAGCCGATTACTTAACCTTCTTTCCTACGGGAATACCTTTACAAACCTCTTACACACGCACATGAAAGCACTTGATCCATAATCAACATAAAAAGTACTCTACACATCGTGGGGGTGCGTTTCTATCGTTTGGACTGTTTTATCGTGAAGCAAAAATTGGCTCACCTCAAAAATGTTGCGTTACTCAAGGTATACGGTTCAACTGGCTGCACAAAGAAGGTTGGGATAGGAAATATGAAGTAGAAAAAGAGGTTCCAGGTTTATGTACAGCCTAAAATAGATACGGGCGTTGACGCTGATTTTCTTCCACAATTCACTACACACTATTCAAAGAATGAGAAAAATGTAACTAACCGAAAACGATGGACTTCGGGAGTGTTTTACAAACAGTATAAACCCGTGCCGCGGCGTGCGTTTCCTCGAATAAACTGAGCGTCTCATGAAAAAGGGAGGGAACACGAGCGCGCACTTATCGGAATAGATAATTATCTCCTTAGGGGCACACATCGAAAGAAACCGTCACCTAGTGGGAATTACTATATCGAAATACTAATAGTACCGTCAGTTCGCCTCGAACCCTAGCGGCATTCTAGATGATTGAATTATAGTGCTGTAGTGAAGAATTGTCTAGGCAGGATGACCAACTAACTGCTCTGGGGCGGACAGGGAACCTTCATTAGGTTCATGATAGACTTTCGTGTGCATGAAACTAGTTCGCCACTCAATCTCAATGATCTTGATTTGTGATTATAGATTTCTGATAAATGGAGTTTTGTGAGCAGTATCCTTTCAGTTATTGAGTTTAGAATTGAGTAGTTACCCGGAGAACAACAAAAACATACCAAGTTGAGTGTGTTGCTATTTATCGCAAATTTTTTTCCATCTTAGTACGACGTCATTATTATTTACGGAGAATAAATAGCAGCGTCGTGATAATAGATTATAATAAAAATGCCACCTAGCTGGGAATTGTCTCCAAAACGTTGCGTAGTTTCCAATTAGGAAGTTATGTCTGTTCTCCTCTAAGAGCTCAGCAAACAACTTATTGTGCTCTTAACGAGGAACTGCAAAGCTTTGATAATTAACGACTACCAGTAGAGTTTGCCTATTAGTTTTGTAAAGGCTTCAAGCGATCAAAAGCGACGGAGCCGCTCCAAAAAGTTAGCTTTAATGATTTAATTAACAAGAAGTTGGATCAATAAACTAGAACAAGATGGAGACGGCGATCGTAGAATATTTGGCGCCGATGATTTAACTCGTGACGATCGATTCGCTCAACGTCAATGACGGATGACGTGTGCTTAAGATAGTAGGTTCAGCGTCAAACGTCAACCGAGCTGTCCATAGACACAGAGGAGATACCGTAGCATGCAACCGATGGAGGCTGCGGTTTTGTGGAAACTACACAAGAGATAAACCGCTAAACACCTGGTCAACCGCACAAATGGTCAACATGAAACGAGATGAAACGTTTTGACTGTCAGCCGAAAACCACGTTTATTTGATGCGTCGAGAGAACGATTTGAAAGAGAACGTTAACAGAATGAGGTGCGTGTGCTCTTACATGGGACTTTTTATCGAAGACTGAAATCACGCACTCCACAAATTAGATAGACTGCAAACTACACAACATTCTGACAAATAATTTAATTAATTGAAACTCAGAGCGATGAGGTCTCTTCCCTGCGCTAGTTCCTTCGGTACAATGATTTTCCCCAGTTAGTAGCGTTTCCTTCTTCTGAGTCGTCTGAGTAGATCCTCAACGTCAAGGCGAGGGAAGTTTGTGTTAGACTCTGAGGGTAAAGAGCACCGACAAACTGTTTAAACTAACGTTTTCTGGCTAAACCATGTCAACTATCGGGTGTCAATTTTTTTGATGCTAAAGAGAAGAAGATATGCATTAGAGGCGATGAAATAGTCGTGTACCACACGAATGGAAGCTTATTGCATTGATACAGAAACACTAGCAAACGTGACATCCAAATTGAAACAGGAATATCTTCTTGGGCATATTTTGGAGACCCCCCCCCCTCCCACACCGCTCATCTTGGCAATTACGACCAACAGCTTCATCTTTGGTGTTTGATGAGCAGTTGGTTGCTTCTTGGTGGCTCCGCTGTGTGACGATTCTGGAGTACTGAAATGCTTGAACCGAACAGTACGTTGTTTAAGAGCCGTCTTATCATGTCACGGTCGCTTTGCGCGACTCAACCTCATAACTGCGGTCCATACGCCCAAACCGGTATGAGGACTAGATTATACAGCGCTAATTTTCACAACTGTATTGACCAGGGTAGACTTGAATAAATCTTGAAGATGGGATTCAGTTTAGCACGACCTTGTAATTTGAAGAGTTGGTAAATCACAAGATTTGAAGACTTAGATGTACAAAGAAGAGGTGATGAGAACAGGATATGATTGGATTATATACAAGGAGGGCTCTGAAGGCGTGAAAATGGTTGTACAGGGAAGGAAGGAGAAGGTGAAGCAAATGTCTATTGGAAGAATTAGGAGATGAGACTGTCTCGAAAGCTGTTAAATGACTGTGTGTTGGGAGAACTGGAGCTGACCGACTTTCACGAGAATTCGTGGGTGGATGAGTTTGGGAGGAGCTGTCTGTTGTGGAGAGGAATCTAAAATTGAGGAGTGAGAAAAGATAGATGGGAAATCCAGGTTAGGGGGAATTCGTTGTAACGTAGAAATAACTGAGGAGGTGAAATTTCCACAGGTAACAAAGGGGGTTGAGGACAGAAGGTATTTGGGGGGGAAAATGACTCTGCCAGGGCCAGGGAGTCTCGTTAGGGCAGGTGCAGGCATTCCAAGGTCAAAACCCATACTGAATCCGCGTGCACCAAACAACAACGATCAACGTATTAGTCTCGGCCGATCAGCCAGTACATTTGTCGACATTTGACAAGTTCCCGCCCAGGTTAACATCTAGAATTGCTGTTCAAGAGCGCTGATTTGTCAATTGCTGATAGTCAATTTGCTGGTGGTGTAACCAACACGTACAGCCTTATTTTCGTTTTTTTAATTTTCCACTTCGCTGTCCAGTTTTGAAGGTTGGAGATTGATTGTTCTAGTTCGCGTGATGGAATCATGGTTATTTTTACCAACAGTATACTAGAGTCATCAGCAATCGTGGCCGTAGTGTCTTCTTGAAGCAGAGGGAGATCACTGGCGTGATAAACATACGAAAATAATAACATGGTGGGTAATATACCATGGTCCTTTCTTCCAGAAATTTGAGGCACTTTGTAATTAAAACGAAATAGCAAACAACTACGGTCACGTTCTCCACTCTCTTCCGTTTCTCTTCTTTCCATACAGTCGCTACAGAAGGTGGATAAATAGTCAACCGGCTTTATTTACTAGTCCTCGTACCAAAAGCATTCTTTATTTACATGGCTGCCCCTTGACTCGCCCTCTTTATTTATCAGGGGTCGAGGTTCAGCGAATATTAGGTTTCAGAGGAAGCCGGATCAATTTTCTGCGATCCAATAACTCTACAGGGGTTGGAGATACATAATATACACTCCAATTGAGACACTATTTATTCAGCTTTTGTAGGGACACGCGAAGTGACATGGAGTTCCGCCTCCAACCTTTCCAACCGGTAACGAGGGAGGTATTGTTGCTGGGATCGAGCTTACTTTTCGTATTCATCTCCAAAAACCTTGCAAGTGCCTATCGTTTTCACTCACGGAGACGCTGTATTAAATAAATGCTGATCAGCGAGCATCCACTCGAACGATACCGGTAAATTGTGACGTATACGCAAAATTATCGTGCAAAATTTTATTCTTAAAGAAGATACGTACCGAGAACGGTGTGACAGACACCTCGTGACAATGAAGTGAGCACTAATGTCCCAGACGACCGTTCACAGTGTTTCGTCCATCCCGGTAAATACATATAAAATTAATACCACATCATTGAACGGGGAGGGGGATTTCGAAAATTAAAAAATTCATTTGCTTCGCTTTCCCCAGAAGATATCAGATATCATAAGAACTCCTTCAGTAATACGTGCGTGATTAATTTGGGAAATGATAAAGAAAAAACACAAAGAAAGAAGTCACAAATCATCAATACATTTCGAAGTGGTCCTCACGATCGTCATTAGACGCCCATCGAGCCAAAGAACAAAGGCAAAATCCACACATGAGCTTTTCATGAAAGCAGTACAAAATATGACTGACCCGACTGGTCGTTTACGGATCAACCTTTACATTTTGTTTCGATAAATATTCCTTTAACTTTATTTTGTGAAGAGTTGGTAGTGCTAAGACTTGACACGGAGGCTGAGGGTACTGTGACTTTTTGGTGGTTCGACAATTCAGCTCAGCGTGAGATTTCTGATTTTGAGCACAGAGCTTCTAGACTGAGTGCACTCACTGTCCGACGGAAAAACCATCTTTGTGTTGTTGTTACTTTATAATCATCGCTCTAGCGTTCTCAATCAGGAATTTAACAGTGGTCATTAGGTAGTCAGGCACAACATCAGAAATATCGGAATGCTAAATAAGAACGTTTCGTTGACTAACATTATAATTCCGCAGCTGTGGGCACAAACCTTCCCAGAAAAAACAAGTTGCCAGTCTCGTTTGATGGCTGTACGGTGTTCAATAAAGGTCAAGGCTGCTTAATAAATTCTGAAACTACTCACAGCTGTCGACTTTTTGCCGCTCTTATGTGAGGCTCGGGCTCAATGGGTAGATATTCTATGCCTTTTCATGACCTTTATGAGCCAGTATCAAAATGACGGAACGCTTATTATGGGTATCGATTCATTTGAGCGCCCAAAGACTTCCCATGTCAGCCTGGATCTGAAGGTGTAGGCCTGTGTTATGGCACCTGGGTTGTCCGAGAATATATATACTTGTATATAGTCTTAAGTCCTTTTGCCAGGATCTCTTGCGCGTAGATCACCATGTAGTACGTGTTTCTGAAGAAAGCTGTAGCATACATCACACCAGATTAATTTTGTTAGGCACGTCATTTCTTCAGGGGTAACAAAGCTATTCGCCATCTCCATTAATGGAAACGGATCGAAATGTGCAAAAATGGGAATATTCGCGTTTTTCCCCAAAGGAGCGTTGAAGATTTAAACGAAACTCGTTCATCAACATCTACTTTCTGTTCAATAGAAACCTTAGTGAAAATATGGTAATTGATTCGTTTTAAAAATGCCCTCAAAGGCAGTGTCATTTCAAGGACTGCTTCACTGCTTGCAATTAGTAAGGCTTTGTGCCTTATGGGGTTGTGTGTGCTACCACAAACCTTATCCATATGTACAAGGCTATCTATCTAGGTGTGATTGGCAACTGCCTCGTTGTCTGGGGTAGCAAACTAACAGTCAATCAACAGAGAGTATTGGCCCAACCCCAGAGAGCTGCGCTCCGGCAGATCACCGAGGGCTATAAGACTGTATCAACAGACGAAATCCACGTGATCACTGGGAGTTACCAGTTGATTTGGCCGTTGAGTGCATGGTTGAGAAGTAGAGAGTGAAATGGGAGCATCCCTCACTCTGGACTGAACTCCGTGCAGATCTCTCTACGGAACGAAAACTTGCCGCCATCGATGAATTATAGAAACGGCAAGCAACATGAGAATCCTCGGCAAGGGGACGTGACCCGTATGAGTTCTTCCCCAACATCCGTCAGACCTCTGGACGAGCCAGTTCCTTGTGGTACATGGCGACTTGAATGCGCGTCTCCAATTCTTTTCTCTCGAAGACTCTGCATAATGCACGTCTTGCAGTCCAGAATGGAGGAAACAAGAAACCACGTGTTGCTCCACGGTAGTTTCTACAACAGTCAGCGACGGTTGTTGGAAAAGCAGACAAACCTAGCAGCATTGACAGCTACAAAGCAAGTCCATAACCGTTTCGCTGAGAAACCCGGTCACAATTGATCTGTCCTTTTGAAACTTGCCACCTGAATAAATAGTTAGATCAGGGGGGAAACCAGAATAAGAACTTTTCCCAGATGGTACGGGATTCCTCAGGCAGTCATACCTCAGAGCGATGTAACATGGGCAACAGCTCTCCACCGGTAGAATGGCGAACGACCTAATCCGTCCGACTACACGGAAAATGCTGTTCTTCGTTGACACACGCACCACTGACGTGAAGAACGAACTATAGTTTACAATGAACCAGCCTTCGAATGTGAACAATGTGGAGATTTATTCAGTGTATTATTTACTTAATGGCAAACTATTTCTCACGAGGTATTGTGAGATTTTGAGAGCGCGCATTCGAACCGAACACAACTCATTAAATTTGTTGAGCTTTGTCGTTACTTAACGTGAACAATACACGGGCTAACTCGTTCTGAAATGATGTCTGACTGAGCTATTATTAGGAAGAAGTAGAACCTATCTGCGTTGATTTGAATAAATTAACTGACTCGCCAGCTAATTTTTTCAATCCACAAACGTTTCAGCAAAAATACCTCGAACGGGACAGGAAAAATCGTGGTAGTTTGCACAGAGGCGAAGAAAGTTCTACGACAGTTTCATTGCAGTTGGCCATAATCCAAGATTAAGCGTTGGGCTCCAGTTGTTCCAGAGGTGATGTGTGTTGTCACATTAAGGTAGATTGTGAGTTACGCCCAGGCGCTAATGACCACGACTATTTCTTGCTCCTGCAATTTCCACCTTCGCAGTATTTCGCTTGCCTTTTAGAAAATAGCCGCTTCTTTGTTCAAATTCGTGAACTAATGTTTCGTCAGTTAAGCTTAAAAAAACATTTCTTGGTTAATAAAACCGGAAGTAATCAAAACGTGTTAATGTGTTGAGTGTTTGAGTAGCGATCGTCCAACGAAAAACATGGAGTGAACGACGAATTGCAGAAAACTAATGCGTTCTCACACAGATCGCTCAAATCAATTCATCCTCCGGCTGTTCAGCTATAAGACTCCCTTAAAGTAATTGGAAATTCTAGTCTCTTCTTAGGAATATGGAACACAACTTTCCCAAGCGCTCCCGTAATATTCTAAACGGACGCTCTTCAATTTCAGGTAGAAAGGGAGAGAGAGAAGACTAAATTCCATTCCACCCCCACCCCCCGCCATCGCAAACAAACTAAGAAGGGCTTTGTGTGGGCCCCGAGGCTGACATTTTCATTTATCATATGGCAGAGTGATAGCAAACGTCCCTACCGCCTGCCATCGCCACACTGCACCAGCCATCAAACAAAAGCCGTTACCGACGGAAAGCTTCAACTGCCTGCGTCACTCCTGCGGACAGAGTTGTTTCAAATTCTCCGAGAATGTCAAGAAAGAGCTCGAATAATCGGAAGGAAAAGCAAAAAGCTAACCACTTACAACCCATTTTTTAAATTTATTTATGATAGAACTAAGGGCACTTCAATTACCACTCTGCTCAGGTACTTCTGTGAATTAAATGGAGGTCTCGACGGTTCAGAGACGAAGATGAGTTTACTCAACTAATGTTTTCTCCGTGGAAAGTACATGAACCACTTCTAAGTAGAACCGTCAAGGTGAATTACTTTAGTTAGCCAATTTTTGAAAAACCACGAGCACCGAAATTGTTTCGCATTGTACGATATATACCAAACTGATGTATGCAGCAAAACTGGGGACGTCAAAATTGGTGCGTCGTATTACACAACTTTCCTCAGCCCCACCCACATCAAGGATTTAGCTGCTAATCCAATACATTTTGCACTCAGTTCATCTGAACTTACCACGAAAGAAGAAGCGCAAACATTGCACAGGTGATTAATTAGACCATCAACATGAATTTTTATTCAAAAGGATCGTTAGCAATACGGCAGATGATCGAATTCTGGGATTTCTGGAGTAGCTCTTAATGATCCATCCTTATTATATCAATCAATCATTACATACGTAGTTTATTGTACGCCCTAATTTTTCGGAGAATGTTACTACCATATGAGCGAGATTTACACAGGAAAAACAGCTTTGAACTATAGTCAGAATTTATGGTAATGATTCTTAAGAGAGATAAAAATTGATAGTATTTTCGTGTCATTCGAAGCTTTCCATACAGAAAATTTCATCAAAATTGTGTCGTTTTCGCCTTTTGGTAACGATAGTTTCAGACGGATTTTTCTCATGCCCTTATATTGGCGTTTGATGGTGATCTGCCGGAATAGATATCAAATTTGAGTCGAATTAGTTCACCAACTCTGACTGAGTCAAAATTGGGATAAGCTCCGCGGCCTAATGTCCTATTGTGCCAGTCCTAATGTCTCACCAGACCAGGATGCCCGGTATTCCCTACAAGAATTCTCTTTGATGTCCACCCTTCAAGGAGTTGTACCTAAGAGGAAAAATCGCTCCTTCTCAAATCTTTGGCACTGGGCCAGGAGGTGATGAGGAGTTTCTTCAATTGTGCCACACCACTTGCACCGAGGAATGTCGACTGTGCCTATAACATACATATGTTTGTTCATTTCGCAGTGCTGTGATGATCCCCACGATCTGCCTTAGGTCCTTCCTCTCCATCCTTTGTTTGCCCCGAGTTAAGGCATTTGGAATGCCGCAGTGTCAGATGTATTCTACTAGCATATTCTCCAACAGTTCTCTTGACCAGTGACAGAGAAGTGCCGCAGTGGGGTGGTGGCGCCTATAGGTACAGTAGACGAACCGTGTCTGGCTAGGTGGTCCTCCCTCTCATTTCCAACGATCCCTTTGCGCCCAGGAATTCACTAGGCGTTAACTCTATTCGTGTTCGAGTTAAGACACATCCTCCATTCCCTTACCTGTTTTGATGTCGTGCTGTAGTTCTTCAGCGCCTTACACTACGCTTGACTATCAGTCATTATGTTGATAGTTTTATTGCCTTTTGCAAGCATTCTGATGGCGCCGGCTAAAATATCATAAATCTCTGCTTGAAAACTCGTTGGAATGGGCCCCAGGGCAATGTACGTCCCACTTCTCCCTGAGCGACTTATATAGTTCATCCCTTTCCTATATCTACGCTTGAGTATCGTCCCATTCGACTCAGCATTATAAAATACTTTAAAAAAACGATGTCAAACAGGACGTAATAAAACTGCCGAAATCTCGTGTTTTGGCTAATTTTTGAAATCATTTTTAATAAACGTGGCTTTCGACCGAGTAGACTAGCACGATTAGATCGCGAGAGAAAATTTTTCTGGCGAATTTTTAAGGGGGTAATCAGTTCAAAATGGAAATGTTGGCAGTTTTATTGCAATTACGTAGTGCTGGGAATCGGTTACGGAAAATGTACAAGACGAGCACGGAAGAAGCGTCGGATGGACAGAAGAAGCCGCTGGAGGTGGTAACTCCCCCCATTTTTGAACGAACTGAGTGATGCCTTCTCCACTGGTAAGGTAAACTGGACAAATAGAGCGCGTTAAGCTGAAACTGAAGAATCAAAGTGATTCGTGATCGTTGCGCGTTCGGTGTTAACGGCATGTCGGCGACCTACTGCGTTATTTTCACAGTAGGCATTCAACAATTACATTCAAACTGTTCTTACTTTCATATGTTCCTTCAGTGCGTCTACGATGGCTTCACAAACTGCGGGAATTATTTTCGAGATCGATGGCTTTGAAATTCGAAACAGGTACCTGAGACTAGCATATGAGTCCCCCGAGGCCCAAAATAGAAGTGTTAATGGCAATCGAACATCGACGGCAGTACTCTGACAGTAGTCGTACTCCCTCTTGACACTTGCTGAAGTCCAGTTTCATCCGCCCTCAAGTCAGCTAGCAGCTAATAACAATTTTAGCTTTCAGAAAGGAAGAACCCCACATTCTTATTTGCTTCCAGTTCGGCGCAGGCAGAATTAGCTGGGGTTTTTTGAACAGCGGTACTCACTGGCCCTACAGAAAGTCATTGTTCCCCCCAAAACCTTTCTGATCTCAACCGTTTTGTTTGACCCTGTGGAAAGCCCAGCTCTTCAATTATTTTCGCGTGACAACCCCCCCCCCCCCGAGTCTACATTATCCACAACACACAGCTCTTTCCAACTGTTCAGTGGTACTGTTCAGTTATCTATCAGCTCTCAAGTCTCGAGACTCACTCGTCTCTCAGCTCTCACTTTGCTCACAGCTCTACTCTCTCCCTCTCACCACTTAGTTTCCCACGCAACCAGTTCACGTGTATTTAGAGTCCCCTTGTTTGCGTTTAAATACTCACACTCAAACTGATATCGTAATTCTGTCAAGTATAATACAGTCCTCACTGAAGTTCGTTTATTTCTCAATTCAAGCTCCCCCATTCGTGCGCCCACACTTCCTTTGGCGGTGCTTCTCCATTTCTTGAATTTATGTCGGGAACTTCTGTGCAGGCGTTCAGGCAGTGTATGCGAATGTTTGTGAACGTCCACAAACAGTACTCGTTTGGTGTAAACGCACCTCTTGAGTTCGATAAATTCTGTCGGAGTTGAATTTTCTTCTCCAAATAACACGACAGTACGATAGCATTCCCATTTGCGGGAAAATGACGAGAGTGGCAAATAAATAATCAAAAATGTCATAGAGATTTTTAGCTCAGCTTTTTCGTAAATCAGGGTAGTCATTAAAAACCAACACAATTGTTTCCTTAATTTTTTTACGTTTTTCTCATAAATCCAGAACCGAGTACTAGGTATTTTTCGAGGCTGATCTCAGAGGTATAGGACTGCGTCTAGATAGAAAACAGTGAAATCACTGTAAATAAAGTGAGTCAAATTTTACTACTTGAAGGGACTCGCAACGTTATTGTTTCTCCCCAGCCTACCTTTTCGTACCGTATTACTAGTATTTTCGATGCTCAATCGCACTGGAGGTGCTCTGCAAACATTGTCGTTCCCGGTTTGTAGACATAACCGCGTTGTATCATCAATATTTTCCGACGTTCGATTGAACAGGACACGTTATACTCATGCAGTGCAAGAGAACAGCAAACCGTAATAATTAGCAGCGTTTTTTCCTTAGTTCTCAGCAAGTTCAAATGTGACACAAAAATTGCTGCTCGTTTCCTCGGCAAAATTCGTTTGTGAACAAAGTCAAGCTGCTGAAAGTAGTTCTACTCTGGTTTTGACAGTTTGATTCGGTCAAACGAGTTCAGCGAGGGAGTCAACTTTTCGCGGTCTTTTATTCCAAACCAAATCGAACTAACTGCTCGTCAAAAGCAAAAACCTTTCCAGAGATAGAGCGAGTTTAACCTTCTGTACAATACACTCAATTTAGGAATGCCACGACGGCAGTTATCCGAGTACTCCGGGAATTCGGTGGTAATTTTTCGACACACGAGGGCAAAACGAATAGCCACTTTTCACGGGAACGCTGTACGGTCAGCTAAAAATACGTGGATTATTCCATGAAGCATGCTTTATGCGGAATTACGTTCAAGGGAGTCAAAGAAGGTCTGAGCGAATGAGCATTCATTATGAATGGAGCAATCGTATTCATAGAATGAGCGACACGATATGCTGCACTCAGGTTGTAAAGAAATGACTGCTGGGGGAGCGGGCCGTGGAGTCTTTGGCTCCTAATAATATGTATTAATGCTTCGTTGTTCCGACTATTCACTGAACTGCCTGATGTCGCATGATCATTGTTGAACATTATTGATAACTCGGCGCTAGAATCACTAGTGGTATTCAACCAATATTTGCTGAACAATCAATCCTCTTGGGTTTTCATCAAGTTTTCGAGTTTTGAGGTCTCCAGTATCGAATAATTTCTTCTTTGGTTTCGTAACTTTTTTTTTTTTGAGACGCCAAAACAAGGTGCAGTTTATATTAATGTTGAGAAGGTGTCGAGGGGGATGGGGGCAGATAGACAACTTCTTGTGACTGGTGGGTTGAGCTGGGTAGAAAGCGTTAATAAGAATTTCTTCGTGCGATGATGTCTGGTCGTCAAAGGTGGATCCAACAACAAATCTTCATATAAAGTTCAATTTCGTACGAATGAAGGGGCTTGAACGATGTTGCGCTGCAGCAAACTATTTTGTTGGCTTTCGATTAATTTAAATTGCAAGTTAAGCATGTACTCCATATGGGTAGGGGACGAATGAGAGATTTGTACATTTATTGGCGAGAGATGAGTGAGGATTATCCAAGATTGGTTTCAACTGAATAGCTCGAGCCCTGGTTCTAGCGATCAAATCAGAGATGTGATCTTGGAAAGTAAGACGACTGCCCGGATTAAACCGCAGATACTTGTGGCTACTTTGAAAGAAAAAAAACGTGTGCCAATAAATGATGTATCGGGATCACAGCACTTTCTATGATAGGAGAACGTCACGGCATTGATCTTAAGAACGCCATTTGGTGCACCATTGACTCAACTTTTCGATGTGTGCTTGTAACACTCGTGCGCATGTAAACCAGAAAAATGTGGGGATTCTGGAAGGGGAAGGGGGAGGGGAAGACCGTGACAGCGGATAGTGTAGAGATACGGACCTAGAACGCTACCTTGCAGGACACCCGCCTCTACACGTCGGAAAGTAGAGAATTTATTTTGAGCCAAACCCGATTGAAAAATGCGGTTTTCCTACTACCTCTCTACGGAAAGCGTTCTTGATATGTCTGGCGAGTCTTTTTAAATTCCTCAGAAAAAGAGGTTCTTCGAACGCCGTTCGTTTTTCAAATTTTTTTCAAAAACGTCCATGCCGGATTTCATCAACACAGGGTACTTTTAGCTAACCGTTAACTTTTGTTCTCCATTAGCGTCTCTGTGGAAATGCTTTGAACCTCGTGTACAGCTTATCGTCGACGTTACATGCACAGCACCAGATTGTTTTGAAGTGTCCAACTCCATTGATAACGAGGATGAAGAACAGGGGGACAGAGTAACACACCTGAGGAACTCCAGAAGATACACTAAGAGAAGCGGAGAATGCACCACGAATCCACGCTGCTGATGAGCGTCCCACCGCATAACTCTCGTTCCAGGTCAAGATTCCAGAGCCACCATCATGTCTTATCGAAAGCCTTACTGAAATCGTCGTTGATAACATCCCACGTTGAGTGCTTGAATTAAACACAACACCGCTTAGTATTGAATTCACATAAGAAAGAGGACAGTTGAGTGATGCGTAGATATTTTCGAAGAGTCCAAATTCCACTTCCTCATCTCTGGCGACGTTTCGAATATTTCCAAATTGGATCCAGCGAGTTGGTGATGGGGATGCAGTACCACTTAACTTGTCAAGGGTTGGAGTTTTGTAAGTCGCGAGGAATGTTAAAGCGGAGAGGGAAATTCTGGACACAATAATTTGTACTAAGGGAAAAGTGGTTGAAGTGGGCGGAGGAAACTTGAAGATTTATCGCCCACCAAGTTCATCTTAGGTTTATTCCCTGGGGATGTCACTCATCGCTGTTACACTTACATCGACTTGAGGATCAACCAAAGTAATTGGATGGAAGTCGTTGAGGGTTTCTTCGAGTTACGCTTTTGAAGCATAAAATCTCTTCATCTTTATCTTCAAATCGGCGTAACAGAAATAGCTCTGAGGCAGCCACAGAGCTTGGGATTCGCAACTCTTATTTTTGCATTACTTCTTCCGGAACCGTAGAGTTCGCTCTGGTTTAACGGGATTACGGGTTCCCATCTTTGTCTTTCATCTTCTCTTTCAAAGTAGAAAATTCGTTCCCCTTTACATCTATCTATTTTCACTCCCTTTTCTCCTAATCTCTTGAGTCCTATGGACTGTGAGTTGTCAATCGCGAATTAGAAACTTCTGAAGAGACACGGACTGGCTCAACTTCATCGAGAACTGGAGGATACGGTTGAACGTAAGTGGAAAGGTATTTACGGCAGGAAAGCGCGTAAAAATCGATATAGCGTGCCCCGCCAGCCACTAACTTGCCTACTCACTCGCGTTTATTGATTCCCTCAACTCCTATTGATCCCAGTTCCATTTAGCCCAAGTGGTGGTTTGTAAGACTGATAGTGGGCCCGGGCAATGAATCCCCGGTTCGACAACTTTGACATGTTTTCACGAACGAGTCTAGGAATTTATACCTCTCTTGTCGAGGGAAGCCCTGTTTGCTATTGCATTCATTGTAAGGGTCAAGAGCCTTATCGTTCGACGGCCACCACTTGTACTTTTCTCAACTCAGCAGACGAGGGCAGCAACCCGACTGACGGAGAAAATTGACTTTTCACCAGATCTTCTTGAAATTTTTGATTGAAGGAGAAACTATCGAATTGGGGACGCCGCAATCAGAGAACACCAGCTCCATAGGAGCTGGGAGTGGAACAGGTAGAACATGAGGGGGCTCATGTAAGCCCAAACAAAAGGCCCAGTTGTGGTCGCAGTATGGGTTTTGCCAGTGCCATCATGAGGGGGGCTATTGAAACAAGTTAGTCAAGATGATGATGATTGTGTCTATTCCGAAACTCCGTTTGTAACCCTTTAAAAATTCTACAGTTTTGAATTCTGTTCAGACATTACTATCGCCACACTTTTTCCCACAATTTATACGAAAAAAGTATATGAAAAATCGGCTTCTCTCTGCCATTTTTGCCCACAACATTGCCAACCCCCCCCCCCCTTCATCCTACCCCACTATACTCGAAGAGACAGCGCTCAGTTCCCAGTGGGTGTAATCAAAATGGTTGGAAGTCGCTTTCGAAGAAAATTAAAAACAACAGTTTTCTGGTTTATGTCCTTTATTGGTGGTTACAGAAATAGGTGCGGAGAACAAATACAAGGGAACAAACCACCAAGACCTCAGTCAGATGGGTCAAATTAAATTGGGGATTTACAGAGGAAACTTTGAAAACGTTGTGAAGAAAAATGTTTAATTTTGGGCTTTATTTCCGTCCAATGGAGCATCAGAGGAACATTTATTGAGAAGAATGCATAGGCAATAGCTAGGTGAAGGCGCAGCGTGCATCTTGATGCCTCACAGGTCCATGCCTAGTCTCATAAGGAGTGCCAGGTATTTCCTGCAAGAATCCTCTTTGAGGTTCACCCTTGGAGTAGTTGTACCAAAGACCAAAAATCGCACTAGGCCAGGACGCGATAGGGAGTTTCCTCATCTGTGACACATCACTTGCATCGATGGGTGTCGACTATGCCCATACCATACATGTGTTTGTTCACGGTGCAGTGTACATTGATGATCCCCACTATCTGCTTAAGTCCTTCCGTTCATTCATCAGAAAGCTGCGCGCGTCCATCTAAATAATTGGAGCCATTTCCGCGAAAATATCATTACGCGTCTGATGTCTGTCATTTTCATCGAGATATTTATTGAGAACAAAAGATGGACGTTGATGAGTATAAGATAAGTGACTGGGTTTCATTTTGGGAAACTCCCATTTCAGTACAGTCCAGTCTCCCCTTTCCATTCCCATCGATGGAAATAGCGTATAACCTTAATATCCTCGAATAAATGACGAGCTTTACACACAAAGATCTGGTGCGAGGCAGAAATGTCTTCAACTCCACACATATTCATGGATTTACCTACTAATCCAATCTATAATTTTTAACTCGGTAATACTTACTTCACGTGCTGCGTAGAAAGTGGTAGCTCTTGAAGTTCCAGAATTTATAGAGGGGTTTCTACTCATAGGACGACCTTCGTTGACAAACTATCGTATAATTAAGAGTTTCCTGAGGTTTGCGGGGAAACACCGCGAACAAATTTATCGAACAAAACGAATTTAATCTTCTCTTCTCTTACTTCGGACTGTCTAACGACCAGTATTATTCTTCATTCTTCCATACTTTCGGTAGCTTCTCAAACTATCATCCTGCTGTTTTCGGGAACGCTACTATCGTGCAAGCGAGATTTGTAAAGGATAAAACTAGTTCATCGCTTTTCGTCGAAACCTTCGACAATTCATGGTGCTCCACTCGTCATTTTTCGGCGGATGAGAATTTTATGGTAGTTTCGTGTCATCTATTCACAAAAAATTGTCATTAAATATATTCAAGCCGTTTCAATATTCAGTTTTTTTTCTATGCCCTTTTTGCTCATGCCCTTATTTTGCCGTTTCATAGTAACTTGCAAGCTAAATATCAAATTTGAGTCGATGTCATCCATCCAGTTTCTCTCAATCACGTTCACATACCCTTTTTTTAAAAGAAGCTCGCTCTAGATGAGACAGTGGCACCCCCACCAGAATAAAAAACAAATTAAAAAAAATTGATGAAATGAGGAGGGCACCCTGACCAACCTATGCAGATTCTGGGGAAAGAAGGATTGGAAGGGGGAAGGAACTTACGATAAGAGAAAGTTCCGTGATAAAACGAGTGATACGCCGGGGGTTGTTCGGAGTCTGAAGCCTGTTTTTTCAGCCGATTACATAACTTTCCTTCTGACTCCATAGGGATAAAGAAAGTAATTTTGAGACCAAGGGGTTTAAAGACTCTACCCCATGATTGAACCCAGAGACAGGTACGTGCACACTGTGCATTGAAATTACGGGCTTCAGATTAAGGAAACGTCAAAACGAAAAGATCTGACGAAAACAAAACTTTTCTTACTGGCAGGAACAAAATGTGAAATTAGCACTATGTTTACTGTGATAACTATAACCTCATTAAAATAATAAGTAGTAATTGTGACACGATACTAATTATAATATTCATAATGGTAGGGGCTGCACCACAGTCCGACCGTGGCCCAACACTCCCAAACGAAATGACCCTATTCTCGAGATGGATGATCGCTCTTTCAATCTATCGATAATTGAAGGTAAGGAGCAAATCAACAAAGTTCTGGATTAGGTTCGGCAGAAGACTACGCGAGTCGACTACTGAGCTAAAAGCAATTAGAAGGAGCTACAGTTCCCTCTTGCATGCTAGTTCCATCCTAAATGAGGGTAAGCTGAGGATACCTGAGTTAAGGGCGCTAGAATGTTGCTCCCGGCATTTGCTTTCTGAACTGTAAGGAAAATATGTCACTTCACGAATTTCAAGAGCCGCTCTCGAAGAAATCGACACGAATCTCTTGTAGCCTTTGACTTTCGAACAAACACACCTTCTACGATCAGAATCCCGTCTCACGTCAGAAGAATTTACCCCTGGGAAGAGATGCAGGATCGAATCCCACCCTTCCAGCCAGGAGAAATGCTTAACCGCGACAAAGCTTCTAGAATCCCAAGCTCCCTCGTATTTTGCGGTGCTACTGCCAATAACTAACGTCAACCGAAATACCGCAGCTTCCACATGGGACACGATCCCACGACGATGATTTATATTATTGAATTTGTCGCTTCATTTCATTTTTAGGAACGTGGAGAACACCCTTGGTAGCTAACCTATTAGTTTATAACATCTTCTTTAGGAGAATAAATGCTCAACAGCCGAAGAATGAAATCCGAGTTTTTACACAATACTACATTTTTTGCGCGCGATATTTACTATCATCAATAAACGTTAATAAAAATACTGAATGTTCAATCAGATGCACTTCATACAAGTTGTATTTGCGTAACATGATGAGCACTATAACAAAAGTGTCGCAACTTGAGATGAAGTAAGTCTCAGTCGCGTCTGAAATACTGGAACAAAATTGTTTCAAACACTGCTTCGGTTCTATTCAAGGAAATATACCGCATTCTCAATCTCTCGAAATTTTAGAGTAACATTTCATCATTGGCTGAGTTGATATAATTTATTACTGACAACATAGCGAGTAGCAAAGCGCTAAGTTCATGAAAGCGATCAACAGCGAGATGATCCCCGGTAACAACGCAAATTTGCTGAACCGAGCAGCATCCTATCCCTCAATGACTAATCATTCTAATCAGTGCCTGAGAAGCTGCGCTACTAAGATTCCTGTATCTGTTGTAAACAGTTCACTTCAGCCGACGAAAAGAATTATCTGGCTTCCCGACTACTCTCCCTCTCTCACTGCACCGATTCACACAAAAATCATACATACATTACAAGAATTTTCCCTGAATATGAATCACTAAACTACGAGCACTGAAGCTTTAATGACGAATTAACGATGAGGGGTGACACGGAAGGGACGCCTTCATATCACAACATTGTATAAGCATCACCCCTTCCATGCTTCTGACACCATTTTCTTACAAAGTGAGTGCAATATTGATACTGTACACGAACGTCCCCTGAATACGAAACTTTGTCGTTAACCGCTACACTGCGATCAATTAAACGGGAAGACAGTATTGGCCACACACCTCATTTCTATTTTTATCTCGCACTGAGGTTGCTTTCACTCTGTTCTGGCACAAACACTGTTCGCTTCACTCAAATCCACATTTTTCGCTTTGGCCTATATCAACTTTCTTCTGGAGCTAAGCGCCAACATCACTCGTGACACCCACAGATCTGTTTCCTTATCAAATCACTCATGGAACTTGCAGTTTCGCTATCATGGAAGATACGTGCGCAGTATCCACCGAACTCAGACCTGCGGAGGAGGTACGGCAGGTATTTGGTCGTTCGCCTTTCTTCCAGTAGATAGCCCGTGTGTTATACCGTGCGGAGGTTTCACCACCTGAGGAATCCCGTAACACTGGGGGTGTTCTTAGTCTGGTTTCCCACCTGATCTAACTATTAACTTGGGTGGCCAGTTTCAAAGGGAGCCACTTTGAGCACGTTTCTTTGCCATCACCTTCTTCGCGAACTCGACGAAACGGTTATAGGCTTGCTTCGTAGCAGTCGATGCTGCTAAGTTTGTCTGCTCTTCCAACTACCGTCGCTCACCTGACGGTTGGCTATTTAATTTTCCCTTCGTAGCTGTCTGCTCTACCTGCGCCAGGACTTGTGATGCTTGCCCGTTAACTGCGCTCGATCAGTCAAGTAAACTAGAAAAACAGTCAGATCCCCATTTGAATAGACAACTATGAATTGTTCTCCGCAACTCTCCGTCTAACAAGCCATTGAATGAAACACAAAAGAAACACATCCGAAAGTGAGCTACTTGAAACATTTTCTATTTCGTTTCTGAGGGCTCTTCCAAAATGGCTCAAACAATGTCATTTGAACCCACCAGGTAGTTCTCACAATCTGCTGAGCACATTTGGGTATCGGCAAACCCATTTCTAGAACAAATAGGTGCCCAATGAGCAGAACTAACGTCGAATTAACATGGAAGTTGTGCGATGCGCCGCACTTTATATGTTCAACTTTTAGATTATCACTGCATCATCCACATCATTACAGTACAAACGTACACGTTTATAATTAATAATGCTAAACAAACATAATGAAACGTTGGCCTGATTGAAGCGCGCCTGATTATTAGGAAAATCAAGCATTATTATTGCCTCTCAGTAGCCACGAACGCATAATAACACATTAACTACCGAGGAAAACTGCAACCGCATTGCCGATTGCTGCCTCAATACAAGCAATGACGTTCTACCAGTCGATTTAACAAACCTACTCAGGGATGGAATCCGAAAAATGTATGCGCTGTGCATACCTTCCACGATGATTCACGTATTCAATTGAACCTTTACCCTTTTTGGATAGTCATCTTTCCTTCAACTCTCAACTCAGACGTTTGGAACGCAATACAATATTATTATTAATTGAGCAAATATTATTGTACCATTAATCAAAATAGAAAGAAAACTAATTCAGGGTATATCTAAGATCACTAATCAGTTTTAGTTTATTATTCATCCTAAATAACTTTTGTTTTCGAGGAAAAATGTTTTACAACTCTCCTTCAAATTTTGATACTTCACGTTCCAAGACATCAGGATTCCAAATCTGCAATGCCCGTCCGCCGTCTGGGCCATTTTGTGCCTTTGACGTGGTCTAAAAAACGTCCGTTCTTTCGCGCAAAAATCCCATTGGCATCTAGCTGTGCCCGCCTGTTGACGTGTTTTTTAACGGTTAAAAAAATTGACCAACAACACAATTTAAGCAGTTTTGCGCCGTGTTCGGTATCGTTTCTAGGTATTTTTAGAAGCTGGGTCGAATCGAAAACTTCTGATACGTGTCCGACTGCGCCTCGACCGAAAATAGTGAAATCGCAGTAATTATGGAGAGTCAAACTCTACTAATTGAAAAAACTCGGGGGGCGATAACTACGGCGAAAGTAATCGTTTTATCTTTTTTTTTAACGGTGGATGCAGGCAATACCCTCACTGCTGCCACAAACTGGCCTATTGTAAGGGCGTCCATGATACTCGGATCATGGCCCACCTGCACCACCCCCAGGCCCCACGGCACTGGTTTCACTTGGTGTGACGTCACCTATGCGCCCCCACCACCCCCGCACAAAGTGGAGGATATCCGCAAGTTCTGCATTTGCCACCTCTTCGGGCTGAAGAAAGGGCCTCCCAAACACAGAACGGCGCGATGCCGCGAGTCCATCGCATACGCACAGCACGTGCTCTGCCATCTCTAGCCCTACCTCGCAGAACCTGCATACCTGTACCTCGCACTTGCCAATATTTGCAAGGTGGTACCTCAGCGGACAGTGACCTGTGAACAGGCCACATATGATCCTCATATCCTTCCTCACCTGTGCAAGCACCTCCTTGGACCTCTCTCTGGAGAGCCGGATGAAGAGTTTTGACTGTCTAAGGCCGGGCAGCCCCTGCCAATGAGCAGCCCTGCACCTGTCCTCCCATTTGCCAACCTCTCTACGTAGGTGGCTCCTGGTAGTCCCAACAAAGGGCTCAGGGCCAATAGGGATCTGCTCTGATCCCTTCTTAGCCAACCTATCAGCCCGTTCGTTTCCCTCTATACCCTGATGCCCTGGCACCCAACACAGTGTTACACTGTTGTCCTCGGCCAGGGCTTTCAGTCCAGTCAGATACTCCCACACCTGCCACGATGTAAGACAGTATGAGGCTAAGGCCTTGAGAGTGGCCGTCGTTTTATCATATATACTCCCTTCCTCCCGTCTCATTAACACCATCCGCCAGCTCGACTCGCCAAGGCGTGCCGATTGCCCACAAGCACCCGCGGGAGCCTGGAATATAGCTTTCGCCGTTCCGTTGTTGTCAGGTCATGTTTCGTATGGTTTACAGGTTATTTTTCGATGCTGCGTTCCGTCATTCTCCCAACTCACTATTGAACTGCATAGCCACGGCATATTGTAAAAAAAAAAAAAACTGGTACAACGCAACACTCAACTTTCTTCAACCCCGCGTGCATTCAGCTATCAATCCAATACATTTTTTCATTCACTTCATATGAACTTGAGGAACCACAACTTTACGTTCTACGCGATAGCGCTGAAAGCCCCCGATTGGGATAGCACTACTTAGCGAAGAATCACCGTTTAAATAATTAATAGGACTATCACCACATTTTTTTAGGATGGTTGTGGGCATTGAATTCTCTTCAGAACTTAATCGCGTTCACAGACACACACACTCACTGAAAATTTCTCAAATGGTGTTTTTCTAACTCGGAGACCTTTGAAGCGTGAAGATCTGAAGAGGCCTTTTTTTACAGCTGACGACCTAACTTGGGGTTGAAATGATCTCTTCCAAACTTTTGTTAAGGGTAAACCGGTTTCGGCGGTTAGGCCATCCTCGATCCCACTAACAAACTGAGATCAGTTACCAAAACCGGCAAACCTCTTCTAAGTTTTTATCTCTGAGAATGATAAATGACAAATAATACGGTACGTTGCAAACAATGAGAAAATCTGAGCACGGTGGAAAGCCCTACCTGTGACGGGGCCTCAATAAAGAACTCTGTGACCCCTTTTATTGGCCAAGCGCAAGATCCGGCAAAGTCAAATTTAGTGGCTCTAGAAGTGAGAACTAGGAGACAACGTCACGTAAAAGATTCCCAGTACCGCCAAGTCATTCTATGTAGTTTCGTTAAATTCCTTCGTGAACATATAATCGAGCCTTCGTAGTTTATCATGCGGATGCATTTAGTTCGGCCAGTGGAGGCTATTCAGATGAGAAAAATAATATTGTTTTTTTTTTTAAGTCCAGGGGCGCTAGTGGCACACTGTCGTTCTCATTATGCTCTTTCATTCCGTGGAGTGACGTGTAATATTCATCGAGCTTCGGTTTTTCTAATATCACAGCGAACGAAACTCTTCGAAGCGAATTTCATCAAAAATGCATGCAAAATGTTGCCCTACGACCAAACGACATTCGAACTCTCTCCAACTACTGACAGATATTCATCAAAGCTGTACTTCTCTGAGAACAACAATTGAGTCTCATCAGAGTCACTTTCATCAAATGTTTATATTAATTCTCTTTCTTTTCTTCGTATTAATTTCATTCATCCTCGGATCTAAATACACAAACGTTCAGGATCTGGGGAGCCAAGACGTAGACGAGAGCTAGAACTTGATGAAGTGCACCAAACATCGACCATCCAGGATGCAGGCAGTTTGAGTGGATAGGAGCCAGAGGTTCTGGTCAGCTAAGCCTCCATGGTGCCAAACCTCATTCGCCTGGATTCCAAGAGGACAACCGCTTCTCGTTGACCCACGTGCGACTTGGAGCGAGGTGTGGTTCTCTGACAGCCAACGCTTCAACGTGAGATGCGACAATTGAGCACTCAGCGTTCCAGAATGATTCCCTATGGGATTGAATGAAATGAAGACTCCTAAAATAAATGGAAACGTCAATCACTGAATTAATTACTGATGATTAGCCATTATTCCTGAAACTCCAATTCTCATCACGTGTATTGATAATACGCGATAGGAATTTTTAGTTCAATTTTGGAAATATAGCACTACGTTCGAAGATGACTGTACTCTCACCACTACGCATCAAGCTAGGCATCAAGCTTTAGAAAAACGTCCGGTTGAAATATGTACATGTTCATTTGAACCAGAAAAGAGGAAGAACCCTTATAACCAAGTTTTCTCCGTTAATCCAAATCAGTGGAACTTCATTAAAAGTTTGGGAACATGATAAATGAGGTTGCTGCTGTTAAACTGCTTTTGCATCTGGAAGTTTTACTAAATTTACAGAACAGTTGTTTCATTTACAAACCGCGTGGCTAATGAACACGAGGAAGAAACTAAACGGGTGGAAGGTGTCCCATGCCACACACAATTGTATGACAGTTATAATGTCACAATATATAAACTCGCAAACAAGGAAAATATTGGTCGTCAGATAGCCAAAACCAGGCACACCAAAACAATCTCAGGACAGGTGTCGCGACAGCATCATGACCCTCGGCGGGTATCGAATTAACCTCATCGCTGCGTTCCCCAGTCACTACATAGAGACATGTGGAAAGATTGTTTACCGTGCGTTATCAAAGAGGAGGGTCCTGCAGGAAACGATTTTATTATTCATCAAAAAGTTGGCGTAGGCATGAAGAACGTACTGTGATCAAAACCGCCAGGAAAGTATAAACTCAAAATCCCTGCAGTCAATTGACGAGCAGGACCAGATGAAGGGCACCCACGAAACACGTCGATCCCTCAAATAATGGAGTAACTTGGTCTTGAGAAGACTATGAAACGCCACCAGAAGGATTTCAGCTCATAGCGGGGCTAAAGGCCGCAGCAACACAGTGGAGGCCCACTCTGTCTAATCTCAACAAAATAATGATAAGAATTGAAGAAACTGCATGTTGCTTATTCGACCTGCACTGAAAAAAGAGAGCCCTAAAATACTCTGCTGCTAACAGGTTCCACGTGGACCCATTTCTGACAAGCCGTCTGCCTCGTTCTCACGGGGAAAGTCAACACCGCAAATTAGAACGATAACGAGCGCTTGAGTTGAACACACAAATTAAAAAAGTGTCGGGGGCACATGGGCCTTACACCTTCGCTATACAAACATTTCCGAAAATCGGGCCAACGCCGAGCTTAGCAAATAATTCATCGTTTTCAGGGCGAAGTATCAAAAGAGTTAATCTCGACTCGAGAGGTAAAATCACTTTCCTCCGTGTAATTCTGATAATTGAACAGTCAAACGGCCAGGTGTAGGAGAACGGGAACAGTGATAATGGTTGATATTATGGCCGCGAGAGAAGGGTCACATATGAACCTGACCGCGAGAAGCCGTGAAACTCCTTTCACGGAATGACGTCCACCCTGAATTTTTCATTTATAGCCGCTCTTCCACTTTAGCCAGTGAGTCCGATGAATTTCAAGGCATCAAAAGTTTATGACAACGAGATTAGATTTACGGCAAAGGCCCGATATCATTTTGTGGTACTCTTCATTTCCCACTAGAGGTAGCCTCATGTTTTAGTAAATCCGCGAAATTAGAAGATGGAGCAGACCCCCCACCCCACAATCTTCGAACTGGAACTCGCTCCCAATACGTCCAGCTATTTCCATCTTGTACAATGAACAGATCAACGACAGTTCATGACCTAATCTCATCACTACCTTCTTCAGCCCTGCGAAGTATAGAATCAATATGCCTGAGTTGGAGCTTCCAAGACACTGCTTCGAGCACCTCTCACTCATACCACATACAAACACAACAAATGAACTCACAACGGTACACTACACTACATTAGTCTGGTTCTTCCCCCTCCCCCCGCCACGCCGCTTCTGAGCCCTCCTCCCTCCCTCATGGAGCCGAGGTCGCCGAATGGCAGCCTGCCAGGGCCAAGAAGCACAGGGGAAAAAAGAAAAAGACCCCAAAAAAGCAGGACGTGCTGGCTGAGGGCCAAAATAAGAATAAAAATGAAAAAGCTCCACCCCTTACCAAACTCCCCCCTAAAATTAGGCAAACAATAACACAACACAACACAAACACACAAATACATTACACCCTTTTGCCCGAGGCCCTGCGCACACTTCCCCATAACCTAGCTTCTTCCCTATCTCTTAAAACCCTTAAAACCTAACCACCATCACATCCCACTCACTGCTTTCCTCCTGGTACCTCATTCCTAGATGTGTCCCCTTCCCGCTGGTAATTTCTGCAGTGAAACACCACATGTTCCACTGTATCCAGCCCACCACACTCACACAGCCCGTGCGCTCTGAGCTGAACACATTGGGAAAATCCTGACCTCAAGCAACGTGGCCCTTGTGCCAATTATTCGCTTTCGCCAAACTTGGGCCTTGATATACACATAAATCGTATGGTCTTTACATGTACACACATACCCTGTCGCTGTTGTTCAACTTACATGCTGTAAAAGTTGAGTAATTTATACGAGTTTTGCCCCTCAATACATTCATAATTGCTCTAATTGGGATTCACTGAAAGAAAGGTTATGAAATGGAAATTTTTTACAAAAATTTGTAAACACATTTCTGATGAGACAGCAATAGCTAAATTTCATAGGAGGAAGTGATAAAAGTGCCGGAAGGAGATCCAACTGAAGAAGGCATAAATGAGTCGTTACCACTCTTCATAGGCTTGCTTAACTTGGTGCGTTGGCTTCGTCTTGGCTAAGATCACAGATGACTGGCTATTTTGGAGCTGACTAATAACGACGATTGTTAGATGGGGTAAGAATCAGTCGAACTCTCCACACTTAATGTCGCTGATGATGAAGGCGATTTAGAGGCATGAGGTCAAGCTCGTGCCCGGCTTCTCCAACGAGATGCTGATGAAGGTAATAGAGGATGACACCCGGCTAATGACTGATTTTCCCGTAGAGGTCTATTACAAGGAACCAACAGGTAAATTAGAAGGTAATCTATAGGCAGAATCGTCGAGGGTTGGGGGAGTGGGTTTGGGTGGAGCAAGTTAAATGGATTTGAGGCTGTAGGAAGGGGGATTTCAAATGAAAGTTGAGGGGAAGCCTCATCCTCCGTTTAAAGCAGAATTCTTATCAACCCTTCACCCCTAGTTCACACTTTATGCTTGTTACGCGTAAAGGGATTAAAAAACGAGAGGATGGGAATAATTGAGCCCGAAGGGCGTAATTCCATTACACCAAGCCCTGTCCTCAAATCCCCTTTTCGAACCCGCTATATCCTTCGCATCCACTTAAATCGCCTAGCCTCTCCCTTCGTCTACCACGACACTCCAGCTCCTATTCCAACTCCATCAATCCCATCGCCTGCAAACGAGCTGGAAGCTGTTGAGCCCCATAGTAGCAATTCGAAGCCAAACGGGTAAACGGGACCCTTTCCGAAAAACCGCTAAGTGAATAACGTTCTTGATAATTGGGAAAGCGCGGGTGTAGTTCCTAAGCAATTACTGGCTGCAGGTGACAACCCGATCGAAGTTCACCAGACCACAATCGGGAAGGACTGGCAACAGTATCTGACACTCGACGAAGAAGTTTTGAATCTTCGTTCACTCAGTAAGTTAGCACGCCGTACTCATCTGAACCACATCACCCAGTCGCCAAACTGTTAAGATTGAAGAAAGTGGGAGATGAATATCAGTGAGTTCTTTAGAGATAACTTTGCTCATAAATGTCGACGATGGGGTCTCAACATCGCAAAAGATGCGTTGACCTGAAACTAACTCTTGTAATCAACGCGTTACGTTTTCTCCTAAATCGCATTATGGAAGCCCTTCTCTGGGTTTTGCGCTATACAAACACAGAAAACTCGTTTCAACAGCCCGGCACAAATTCAGACGTTCAGGAAGCGCTTGGCTGCACATGATAAGAACAAGAATCTACAACAAGGACGAAGCCCTCAAAGCGCTCTCCAGTGAACCGTCGGCGGTGGAACCACCCTTAAATAATGGCTCGCAGCAAGGCTGCGCGTATCAACAAAGTGGATTATCATTCTCCCACCGCCGCGCTGTCTCATTATTGCATAGCAACAAAACACTGCTATGGATGTCCGAAAAGGAAACGTTGACTGCAGTATTTTGTATAGTTGAATGGCAGCTGCCGCCTTCCATAGTTCTGGTCATTTTGCAAGCAATGGGAGAGAGGGTTTTCATAGGAAGAAGGTTTTTTGAGCCCTCCACACAATTAATGGATCGCGGATAGGCTCCAAAGATCAATAATCTGCCGAGGGAAACACTGACTGCGTGGCCTCAAGAGCTCAACAGCGAATGGATTTGAGAGAGAAAAACAGCGCTTTTATTTCATTTAATATAAGTGACTAATTGTCCTACCACTTATGGAATAGTCATGGTGCTATACCAGGACACTGAGGCGAACTCACCGCTTCACTAATGAAAACCAACACAGAATAACGTAACGCATTAACAATACATCATTCAGACAGAGTAAGATCATGCCACTAACTAAAACTGAACTAAGAACTGCAACAGACACAATTTACATACGATAAAAAATAAATACGATTATAAATACCAGATGTGCGGCGCTTCACACGCTTTCCTCAGCCCTACGCGCATTTACTGGCCTTTATCCCCCCGCAAATCAATTCTGATCAGCTTTTATGAGCTTGTTAGGATGTAGTTCAACGTGGCGTTTGAGATTCCAGAATTTATTGAGACAATGAAAATGACAATGTTGGAAAACGCACTTGCTCTGCGGATATTGTGGTGGTCGTGGGGCGCTGGGGAGAAGAAATCCCATCCCCTTTCTCGTTTTTAAACTTTTGGGTCTGAGGAAGGTAGGGGCCACCAGATCGGAACTCCCACAGACATCGCCGAATGCGGAACAGTAACTGTCAGGGGTGTTTAAGGCCACCAAGCTGGGAACCCTCTCCAAGGCCACGGGCATATGCCCAGCACTCGATCAATTGTCAGGGAGGGCAGAAAGTCCAAACTGTCGTGTCCTGGGAGGAGGAGAGGCTGTAAGTACCATCGAAAGAGGGGGGCCAGCGACCATTCTGGCCTTACGGGTTGTTTGACCTAATCATAGTGCCACGGGAATGCACAGCTCGCAGCCTTGCGCCGGTGCATTATGGGTTAGGGCCACAATAGTTGGCTGCCCTCGCAGGGCAAGATAAGTAGAACGGGGCAATGTAACTGTCAGCATGAAGTTTGCTTCCCTTAGCCCTGCAAAGTAGAGAGTTCAGCTGAAAAAAGCTTCGGATAATTTCATAGTCATAGTGATTAAAACACCGAATTTTCCTTTCTCAAAACGGCTCTCACGATTTTGATTCAATTTGATGTTTGAAATTAGCGCGTTAGTTGATTTTTCACGAAAATTCAACACGTTTCTGAGCGGCGAGAAAGGCCGGGGAAAGTAGTAAGAGATCGATTCAGGTCAACATGGATGGTACATCTGCCTGTGTATTCATGTCAGATCAAGAAGGGAATGCTTTTCCCCTCAGCTTCGAACGTGTCAATCATATCCCGCGAAACGTGAGAGTAGCGCAAACCCAAGCAGTGGCCTCTGGAGAGAACCGGGAAAAAGTCGAACACTACATCACATGAAAAATTGACGCCGAAACAATGGCGTTCCCCGGCGTATTTTCCAAATTGAATAGCGCCCTTCGTATTAAATATGGCTGAAGAAGGTAAAGCAGTTTCTTCTCTATTTCCTTCGGCCCCATAAACGCAAATATCGCGTCCTTCTCAGCCAGGTCTACGAATAATGTAACACTCGCTATTCATTCGACGGACTCCAAACGCTGTACGTTATTTAGTTACAAGGCACTTCAGCGCCGTTATAACGGGGAACTTTTACGTGAATAACATTTAGGTCGGTTCAGGAGTGACCTGCTTCGCCCGCAAAGGCGCAGTGTCAGCTTTTATTGTAAGCGGAAGTCGGAATAATTCACTGAGGCGTACAGAGAAGGCTGGTCTCAGGATCGCATGAGATGCCGTGGGTTGTAACCACGAGAAGCGCGCAAATCTTTAATTTCCTTCTTCCGTAGCGCACAAGTCGGGAGAACCGAATAAGTCAACAAACACATTCAACTGCACGAACTGCGAAATAGGGTTGCGAGGGGGTGGTGGGGGATGTCACGTCAACTGTTGCTCGGCTAAGTCCAGCGGCAGGTTGCGAGGACTCCACAGTTAATCGCAGGAAGCCGATGTCTGAAGACTCAACCGGCAAAACGGATTGTCAGGGGGAGCCAAAAGGTTTTTCCTTTTTTTCAGGCGTGAAGGACGGAAAAGGAATATATCTTTCCGGAGGAAACAAGCTGTCGAGCGACTAGTTCTATTGAGCTACGAAATTTCCGTTCCATTCTGTAGCAGAAGAGGAACCATAAGTTATCAGATTTGGAAAATCTGACTGGAACTAATGCATCAATTTGTCTGAAGGTTCTAATAACGTTTGAGGAGTGTTCAACTGAGTGTTTAAAACTGCACTAAAATCGATTTCCCGCGAAATGCTTAGTGATTTACTGTGCCGCTCTCATCACTTTCTCGATGAGAGTTTTGTGGTATTGTCGTATCATTTGATGCGGTTTATGCAAGAAATTCAATCAAAATTGTTATAGCCGTTTGTGAGAAAAATTTTTTTTTTGTGTATCTATCACCTGGATTCAGCACACAACCTTATTTTGGTGTCCCATGGTTACTTCACGGGCTAGATATTAAGTTTGAGCTGATTTTATTCTGCCGTTTTCTCTCACCGACCATTTTCCCACATTGTGTTTTTCGGCCTCAATAGAATCTGAAACATAAAGATCTGTAGAGAACTTTTTTTCTAGTAGATTACATAATTTTCCTTTCTACTATGTAGAAAGAAGGAAAAACATATTTTATTATAAAACTCGTTGAATCCCCGTGTGGCTGAGGATCGTTGTGTGATGCGTCACGCTACACGTTTTTCTTCGTGTTAAGGCAGGTTTTGTTACAGCTGCACACATATAAGTTCTTGCAGGTTGATTCAATCAGGAATGTGACACGCGTTGGAAAATTGAGTAACAAACGGAAATTTTTAGGAATCGTAAGGGAAAAGTACGGTGGGTGGAAAAAGCATGTTGGGAAATGGAGTGAATATCGTTGGAAGACAATGATTAAGTTGGTGAATTCGGTCGTATTCTTCTGTAAAAATTATAAAAAAATTGTTAGGAAACAGGATCACAACTGAAAGGGGTTGAGTAAAGGACTTTGGAAAGCGTTGTGAACGTCGTTTGGATATTGAGCGAAAACGTTTTAAATGGTAGGAATAATTGGCAATAATAGAAGAATGTTGACAAATATCTTACAAAAGTTCAAACCCCCACTTCGAATTCTCCAAGTTGGGAAATGTCCCAAATCATTGGAACACGGAATATGGGTAATTGAGAAAACACCGTTGAAAACTAGGGTAATAATCAAACGAGTCGATAAACAATTCGCTGCTTTCGTAAATTGTCGAAACATGGAGTGGAAATCGTCGTGAAATTGTGGCGACTAGACAACGTAAATGCGTCCGACTGGTGGAAAGAGGTTCAATTGAGTTCGTTCGGGTCATGCGGCCATCCGCGTGTTTATCGATACGTGGATGCCGTTTTTTTTTTTTACTCAATTTCACAAACCTTCGATCTGAACTTGAACAGACATGTTTGTGCCCGAAGTTTATCAAGCGAGAGACGCGTTTTATTATTTTAAAAAAATCGTGTTTTCGCTCCCAACGTTTGAAGCCTCGACCTCTCATTGGAACGTACCCAAAATCGGAGGATTTCTCACTACTCTCGCGACTGGCTCTAACGATTTCGATCAAACTCACAGTCCTGTCTATAAAGCCGCCTGAGGCGTCAAAATATTTCATGACACATCGACGCGTTGCCGTCACTACGGATCCTCTCAGCAAATTAGAAGCGGTCTGTAGCCCTATTTTCTCCTCGTCCGAACGAAATTTACGCGCAGTAGGTATCTACGCACATTCTTTAGAACAACGAGACGTGAAAATCAAACGCGTTCCGTTTTTCAGAGGCATTAATACATTTTCTGGGCGGATGAATACAGCTGGGTCGCTACTGGCGTTACCACCAAAACTTTTTGCCCGAGGTGTTGATCATTACGCACATGAATTGGAGGAAATTGAAGTCTTCTTGTTAGTTCAAGTGCTAATCGAGAGGGTAGAGGAGAGGAAGCGTACCTGGCGCTTCAACAGCAGATATTATGATGACCAGGTTATCGTAACAAGAAATTTTGGAAAGGTTCTACAATTGGTCTCTCTGGCACGAAGAGCATCGAGATCATATCAATCATGCGGAGAAAGGATATCACATTTTTTACTCTAAATCCTCAAACTACCTCAATCAAATTGACGAAGTGTTTCGCGCGTCTAAATCAACGCTCAGCTTCTTCGAGTTTAAAAACAGTTTATCGTGAAAGATTTCGACTAAACCAACATTTTGTTTTGCAAAACTTGTTTATTTATACAATATTGAACGAATATATTACCAGAATGGAGAGGGGGGACGACCGTCGTATCTGCAATTTCAAGTTTCGTCACCCAATGGAGTAAACAAAAAGTTCTGCCAGTGCGTGTGTCTGTGAACGCTATTCCGAAATGATGGCGCGACCAAATGAGCTCAAATTTTATATGTATCCTGCACGACAACGGTATCAACAAATCAGCACAAAATTCACTATAATTATAGTTATCTGAACACAAACAAAAACATTTTTTCTCCCAAAAACGGCTGGAACACTTTTGATTAAATTTGTAGTGCAGGGAGCTCCAAATAACACGAAATTGAATTCTCGTTCCTAGGAAAATGACTAGAGAAGAACAATAAATTATCAAACAGTTCGAAGAAAATTAGATATTCTAATTAGTGCGGTAGGAATTATTTACACGGCGACAGTTTAGTATCGCTCATCAGATAATGAGAAGCATCACCGAAATTTAGGATATAAAACCACCGCAGTTTTGATGGTTTTTTAATCGACGATTCCAAGATTGATTGCTGAATAATGGTCGTGGCATAAGTAGGAGCAATTCAATAAATTCAGGAACATCGAGCGCTACCACAATCCATGTTGGGTGCACAAATGGGGGAGCTTGAAATTGACGAACACTCGACAGAATAGCGATATCTGGTTCAATATGAGTAAATAAGCGCTCACAAGAGACTCTCAACACATGTGAACTGGTTGTGTGATAGTAAGTGGACGAGAGAGATAGAGTTAAGTTGAGAGTAACGCGTGACTTGAGGGACGAATATTTGAAAGAGCTGGGAAACGACTGTATCCCGAGTGCTAAAGGTTGACTCTTACAAGGAGCTGTCTGTCTAGAGGTATCTGAAATTGAGATGTGGGAAAAGGTAGATGGAAAAGTCCAGGACAGGGAAACTCTGTAGTCAATAGGAAATAACTGAAGAGGTGGACTTTCCATAGGTAACAAAATGTCGAAGGTATTTGGGGAAACAATTACTTTCCGTTCGGGCTAGTGCGGACATTTTGGAGGTTAAAAACTCAGCTGATTCAACCAGCCGAACATTCCACTTACAACGAGAAGTTATTTTACTAAGTTTGAAATGAACTGAGTAAGATACAGATTGGATTATTAGCTAAAGCCATGAAAATCTCAGAATGTATGGGGGGCTCAGGAAAGTTGTGTTATACTTCACACCATATATTTTAAGATAAGGCTGTCCTGAAAAGCCAAAGCTATGTTTTGAGCTTAAAAAAAAGATACTACTCAAGTAATGATAGCTCTAATGGTGTGAAAATATCACGAGCTGGGCTTTTGTGTATTAAACATTCATTCGAATGGCATGATGAGAGTGATCCATAAATTTTTCCTTGTAAAATAACCCGATGGAGCTTCTGCAACGACTTTCTGCCTCAGTCTGAGACCACAAGCATACATACCGTGGACCGTCGCCAATCCGGATTTTAAACAAAATTCCCATCTAATAGACAGAGCAGCTAAAGCCATGAACATTGTTGAGGAAGGTTGTGTGATGAGTCGCACCGGATGTTTTCACTGCACAACTCATCCGCTGGAGCTCTGATTCAATTTTCCTCGCATAAACCTCACTCTGCAACACTGGCACCCAATTTGGTAGTCCAATGAGCTATAAGCGGTAGAAGTTTGATAAATACAGTTGAACGGCGATAAAATAATAAATTCTGGAATTCAAACTAACCTTTTCTCTACTGAAGTTTTCCCCTATGTTTACTGTATAGTTGAAAATCTGCGAACACAAACCTTCCCAAATAAACGCGTTGACAGTCTCATGAATTACTCACAACCTGGTTACTTATTTAACGTTGGTAACGGCACCCGAACAAATTCCAGAAGGTTAACAACCACCAGACTTTACGTACAAAGTGAAGTGCATCGAATGTTCGTATCAATTGAGCGAAAAACATGAATTAGCGAGCGACAAAAATCGTCGAATAGAAATGTGGCCCTGAGAAATGCTATTTTTTCGCGTTTCATAATGCGGACTCGCCTGCCCAATTTTTTCGGTGGTTCGACATCTGTAGCCCTCTTCTGTTCTCTCTGGGAGATGATCTTCCGCTCCTCACGTTCGATCCCTCTCACAGACTTACGTCCAGTTTTCATTAAGGAGCCGCCTGCTCGAGTCTGAAATAAATCTTTTAGGGGTTTTCATTATGTTTTCTCTTTCCCTTCGTCCAGCACAGTTGCGGTCTTCAGATAAATGATTCGAGGCTCAATCCCTTGATTCGTGTGTTGAAAACAGCGCTCCACTAGTTTGCTGAAAGTCACTTCGGCATTTTATGAGAAAAGAAACAACTTTAGTAGATTGTTTAGTAAATACTTACGGCAATCAATACTTAGACATCAATAAGTTGAATCCGAACGTTCGTGTCAAATTACACACGTATTTTTACGAAAAATAAAAAAACGCAGCCAATTACTACACAGCGGTTCACACCTTGACACAGTCTCACACTTCTGAGAACCATTCCATTCGAAACCGATCGAAAAATACCAGTAAACCATACGGAACGCGACCTGACCTGACTTCGACGAAAAATGACATGGTAGAACCACGAGCTGACGGGTGGTTGAATTGAGACGGGAGGCAGAGTTAGATACGAATGCAGGCCAGGAAGAAACGACCACTTTCGCTATACTGCCCCGCGAGTTCTTCCAATTTAGACTTTGACTCACCACATTTACTGTGATTTGACAAGAAAACGGTAAAAAACACGACTGATTGCGTTAAAACTGCCGAAGTTCGTTTTTTCAATTTTTTAAACCATTTTTTGCCTATAACAACCATGGGTTTCATACGATCAGATCGCCGAGCAAGCGGACACAACTAGATACCGGATTAGAGTTTTGTTCGAAAGAACGGATTTTTTATACGACGTTAAAGGCAAAACATGGAACGGACGGCGGACGACGGTGATGACACGGAACGAAACTTGATTCCTAAATGCGTCCCTTCACGTGAGCGTCTGAAGACTCGATGCTTTGGACTAAGTTTCGAACGGGAAGTAGAATTCGTCAAGGAATCTGCAGTCACACTCTTCGTAGTCCAGTAATCCAGCTAGCCTCGATCCCCTCTCGGATGAACATGCTTGCATATCTTAATGTGCTTGGTTAAAGCATGATGTGTAGGATGTTCAAAAAAATCATGTTTGTCTAGATTAGATTAACCGAGTATCTATGAAGACACTGAAGAAAAGGGAGATAGGGTGAATTGGACTGAACTGTGGAAAGCGTGTGCCGAATTTTTATTTTTATTTTCGCACGAAAACGGGGAGAGAGATTGAGGACACGTCCATAGCAGTTCAGAAATCAACTACATTTGTCACATCAAATGACAGCGATGCCCCAGCAGACGTCCAACAAATTTGTCGGGAAAGCGACGTTGACAGCCTCCCCTCCCCCGGTTGAAATTATGTACCGACGGAAAGAAATGAAAAGGGAAATCGGGAATTGAACAGAGCGTTTGACAATTAGTAACAACAGAATCCAATTATTATTTCGATTTCAGGCTGATATTTCAGAACCAAAACGGTCGGTGCGCGGGCGAGGGTGAAGGGGAAATCCATTCCGCGCGTAATCGAACAACGGTTGCTCCTCACCATTTCAAGGTGAAAATTGAAGACTGAACCGTTCATTGAGGCAGCAAAGGTTGGGGATGGGAATTTCCAAAGGCCACAAACACGAAATACACGTTGGTGGGGGGGGGGGGGTGATATCGAATTATTACAAGACGAGTGAACCGGATGACAAGAGAGACATCAAAGGGGCGATTGAACGGGGTGGGAAATCTGTAGGTAAATAAAGACGAATTAATTAGTGGGCTTTTGAGACTATAGTTCAAAGAGGGAACTCTCCGGCGACGTTATTGACTTGCCAATTCCGCGCTACTCTCGATATTGCAAGCGTTCAGGGGGCGCTATAAAACGAAACTATCCATCTTTTTTACTGGCAAATTGTCTCTTTTAAATGCGGTGGTCTTTTCCCTTCCGGGATGAGCCCCTTGAGCCTTATACAACTCTCCTTTGGGAGTTACAAATAGAAGTACAAATTTCACGGGGGCTTCCCAAGTACCACGAAAACTTTCTTTGAGTTTTGCCGCTCCCTCCCGTCGTTCTTATAGCTGTTTTACGCATTTGGGCACATTTGACATACGCTCCGAAGAAAGCGGTAGAACTGACTAACGCGTGAACGGTTAAAGTAATCAGTACGTACATACAGTGAAATGATACGATATTATATGACATGAAGTAATGTAACGTTCGTCGCAGCGCTAAAAAGTTCAACAATCTTCACGCGGATTTTCAAATGATCTCCGAACTCTCCGCGTCATTAGACTTTCACTTTCCTTAGCTCTACGAAGTAGAAAACAAAACTTTGTAATCGGCTGAAAAAAAAACTTTGAGTTCTAGATCTTTCGATCTTCCTACAGAGTCAGAAAAACACCATTTGGGAAAATGTATGGGTGAACGTGATAGAGCAAAAACGGCTCAACCAAATCAGATCAAACTTGACATCTACCGCGCAGGTTACCAAAATAAGAGTTTGATAAAACTCCGCGGAAAACTAACTAGCATATCAAGCCAGTAACTGTTTTCAAAAACGGCCATAACGATTTTGAATTCATTTTTACTTTCCGCTACCCGAAGGGAAGGAAAGTATAGTAATCGGCCCAAAAAAAAATTTGGGGTTTCTTCAGATCTTTACGTTTCAGACCCTACTGAGTCTAAAAAACCTAATTTCGGCGCGTGGTCCGTGTGTATGTGTGTGTGTGTGTGTGTGTGTGTGTGTGGGTCTGTAGTTCGTTTTGCGGGAGAACGGTTGATCCGATTGAGCTGGTTCTTTTTTAGTTTTGTTCGATATTTTTTGTAGACACCAAAATAAGGTTATGGGCGATTTCGGTCGATAGGAATGGGGGGGGGGGGAATATGTACCAAAAACCAGTGTTTTTCGTATTTTCCTCGAAAACAGCTACAACGATTTTGATTAAACTTTCAAATTATCTTCTCCTAATCAATACCTAACTTTTCTTCTCCATACATATCTCCATGAAAATACGGTGAACGGAGATATGGGCCCCTGAAGCAAAAATAGGTTTTTACGCTTTTTGGCAAAACGGCTTCAGCGGTTTTCACCAAACTCACAGGATGTTTTCAAATAGTTAATACCTACATATTCTTTTCAATAAATGTTCCTGTGACGGTCCATTGAACAGAGATAAAAATCAAAATGCGTCGAAAATAACGTTTTTTCTAACATTTCCGTAAATTCCAGGGTAACTTCTCCACCAGATGTGATAAATCTTAATGGAGTGTCTTTTAGTCACCCATACCAACATTTTGTTCCCTATAATTATTTCTGTATATATATGTTGAACGGAGATATAAGCCAAGTTAACTCAGAAAAGGAAATTTGTCGAATATTAATTTATCGGTATTCCAATTTTCTCAAAAACGGCTCTAACGATTTCGATCAAACTTAGGGAGTACTCTCAGCTAACTAGTCCCTACATTTTGTTCCCCATAAATGTTCCTGTAAAAATGCGTTGAACGAAGATATAGCGCCGCCCTATGTAGGTGGTGTTCGTACTTAAAGGGGTGGCGGAAAGTTGTGCGTTGCTACGCACCAGGTATTTTACAGACGGTTCTTGATGACCGAATAATACCATACAATTCTCATCTGTGGGGAAATATCGAGAGCAGCACAATAAACTTTTTTCCTTATAAAATCCGCTAAAATGTTGCTGGACTTTCCAGAAAAATTCAGTTCGGTCAAATATCTATACGATGAGCGTTAATTACGATCAAAAGATATATAGCGGCTACTCAAAAATGTCAACCCCTACCATTTCTCACAGTTTTCACCCGATTATTCCACAACGGTGAGCGCCATCCTTCTCAAAAAATCGAACTTACGATCTTTTCTGTGAACTGATTTCTCGATAATGATCGTGGGACAAGTAGGAGCAGAGCAATAAATTCCAGAACCGTAAGCGCCTAATGCTGTCATGTAGAACGTTGCTCTAAACAGAATCAAAAACATATTTGATCAATTTTCTAGAATCAAGAGAAACGCTGAACGCACGCGGAGCCAAAGAAAGTTGTGTGATGAGTCGCACCGGATATTTACACTTTGAGAGAGGAGACGTCAGTTTTTCGTGCCCTTCATTCAGTTTGGATTTGGGAAGTGACAAATTTTCCGGGATAACTGCCGACCTCTCACCCGTGCTCCTCACTCGCTCTCTACAGTGCCTGATGCGCAGTAACCTCGTTGCCCTTACGCACTTAATTTTGATTAAAATAACCATAAAGTTTCACGTGCGGTACTGGCCGGGCTCTCCATATTCTTTCTTTTCCTCTTGTTTATTTATTCCTCTTTTATTTGTCTTGGAAAGGTGCATGTTTCATTTCGGTGAATTTTGTTATTGAAACGATGTAAACGTTTGATTCCACGGAGAGTTTGAGACCAATATGTTCCAGGGGAGATGGAAGAGATGAACGCATTGTCCTAATCACTCTCTGGTGTTCAAATAAACGCTTTTAATATCTCTCTCTCTCTTTCTCTCTCTCTTTCTCTCTCTCTTTCTCTCTCTCTCTCTCTCTTTCTCTTTCTCTCTCTCTACGTTGTTAGATTTAAAGTTGAAAACAGAGCTTGAGAGAGTTTTAAAAAACATCTGCCGGCAAAATATGGTTTGAAGTACCCGGGGGCTCAGTACTTTTTGTTTTCATTACTTTCGAATACCTAGTCGTATCTATTTTTCGAAGTTTTCCATTTTGTGTTTGTATATAATTACTATTGATTTTTGATTATTATTATTAAAGCGGGTTGTTTGCTTCTTGTTGCGAGAAGAGATGGAAGGCCGGGCATATAAGAAAGTCACTCTGCGAGTCTCACCTTGTCACCTCATTGTTAAAATTGCTTTCCCTCTCGCTAAGGTTTGACAATGTTCTTCTGCACAATGTCTTGAAGGGTAAATATTACGCTTGTTCGCCAGGGGTAAATGGAGAAGAAGGCTTCATGGCTCTAATTGTTGGTGGATTGGTCGATAAATAACAAAAATCACGCCCCCCCCCCGCATCCTCGCTAGGTCTGAACGTGTTGGGAGTCACTTTCACGTTTTGTTGTACACCCCTCACGATTGTTTCAATGTCATCCATCGTTCCCCCCAATCTACTTAAGAAGTTATCTGAGTATTGAACAGTCACTAATCAGGTTGGCGGCTTATACGTTTATCAATTTCCAAATAAACTCTTTCAGTTGAACTTTTGTGCTAAATCGTGTTGCTTGCGTAGATGTTCTTTGGTACTAATTATGTTATACCTGTCAAATCCCCGAACCGTGAGCCCGCGCCTGAATCATTCTTTTGAAAACCGCCGGCAAAAATGTTTACCAGCAGGCGGATCTGCAGAGAACAGATGTTGAACCCTCGTCAAACGGCAGCGGTATGAATCGTTATTTTTGAGGATACCATAAACCGTTGGCTTAGGGGTCGTTGAGCGTTCTGCTTTGAAACCGCTTTCGGTATAAGAACTTTCAGGGAAACGGAGGGACGCATCTTCTGTACTCTGCGAATTATACTTCTCACAACTCACGAAATTATGTGCGAGAAAATAGTTGCAATCAAAGTTGAAAATCGCTTTCATCGCTGACGGACGGGGAACCGACACTGGAGACGGAGGTGGACTGAGAAAACAAGATTAGCATCATCTCATCTTCTCTTGGTAGCGCTTATTTTCCTGCTACCATCTTCTCATTGAATGTCAAGTGCTCATTATGGTTTACTAATCAATACCCAATTCTTCTACTTTATACATATCTTCGTGAAAATTCGGTGAACTGAGAGATCGGCTCATGACACGTAAACATCACGGGTTTTCACTTTCGGGAACAGCGACTTGAATAACTTTCACCTACCGAACCCACAGGATGTCTCCATTTTCGAAATATCCAGGACCCCGCATGACTGAAGATGACCAACCTGACGGAGTGTCTTACAGCAACCTATTCTGTACTGCACAACTATTCTAGTATCTATCCGATGAACAGGCATATAAGCCATGATAGCTCCAAAAATGAGATTTGTGAAAAATGATCGCTTTTCCTATTTTCCTATTATAAACCTCACGGCGTACTTTCAACTAAGTAGTACCTACATTTTGTTATTTCTGTAGAATGAGTCGAACTAAGATTCAGCACTCGTATGCATAACACATTGTCTGTTGTTTAAAGCAAAATAGTACAATTAGAAATAAAGTAGAGAATATGGAGGGATATTTTGGAAAATGTTTAGTGACTTAACCTTCAACCGACCTAACAAGTTCAAGTCCCTTACTGGGAAATTAGAAAAACGTGCCTGGGACTTGGTTACATTTAATGTCAACGCTCCAGAGTTGGCGGACACTCGTGAGTTGCAATTCTTCAATACTTTTTCTAGAAGAACTGCACTGCAGTGAACGCCAGGAATTCATGGTTGAATATTATGGCACTTAGTGCACAGTCCTGCGAATAAAGGGAGCAGTCGATGGAACAAAATCACATGGGTCAATTTACAAGTCGGCCGTCTTATCAAGAGCGAGGGACATTTCTGGGCGGTTCCAGAACTGAAGGGCTGCTACGAAGCGTTGCAAGTTCTAAACTCGAACCTTTTATTAATAGGAAGGTTTGCAGAGCGCTGGGCGACAGTTGAGAACAAAAAGGCCGGTCGAAACGCGTAAAATACGTCAATCCAGACACAACTCGACGGACAAAGCCGCAGGTCGTCATCGGGAAGCGAATTCATGACTCAACTGTCACTGCTTTCAACAAGAGCGGTCGACGGAGTGGCGGAGGCTACCTCTCGACCTCTGATCGTCCAGAAAGATACAGAAGACATATCTGCTCATGTCAACTGGGACAGAGGCGACCCCATGTTTCATGCAACACGTTGGAAACTTGGTCACCGCGGAGTGGTATTTATAAATTGATCGTTCTTCCCGCAAAACAGTAACCCACAGTTGTAACTCACCCTCTTTCCATCACGAATTTAGCCCCAACTCTCGTCATGGGGCAAAAAATCGAAGCAACTATTGAGCAGAAGGGAAAGTAGACCAGTTGGATCCAGAAAAGAATTAGTAAAACAGGTGCTGATATGATGTTACGCAAATGGAGAATGAAGTGACTAGTAACAAGCCCTCGTCCAGGATATCCTAGTACTAAAGAAACCTCGAGCATGAAAAATATGCTTCAAATGCACCTCAGGCCTTAAGTGCACGCACTCCCCACCCACAAACCTCAGAGTAACAATTAGATAAGGAGAGTTTGTTTTTCTCATAACTCTGACTGTCTGTTATATGGGAAGAGCACCGCGGCCTTAAGTCCTATTGTGCCAGTCCTAACTCACAATAGGAGTTCATACCTAGCTTCCTAGTAAATGCCAGGCATATCTTGCAAGAGTCTTCTTCGATGTCCACCCTTGGAGAGATAGCACCAAAGACCAAAAACCGCCTTGAGCCGGGACAAGATAGGGATTATCCTCGTCTGTAATACACCACCTGCATCGAGAGGTGTCGATAACACGCCCATAACATATATAATTCAATTTGCAGTGTCCCGCGACGATTCCTACTATCTGCGTTGAATCCTTCCTCTCGTATCGGTCATTTTGAGTGTACCATTCCAACAGCGTCTCCTGGCATATTCTCTCACTGTCCTCTTGAGTAGCGACTGAGATACCCCACAGTGGGAGAGTGGCCGTATTAAGAGGAGCGAGTTAAAACGAGGTGTGCTGAGTCATTCATTTTACGCCCACTCTACATTCTCATCAAATTTGTTCACCAAAAATCTCTCAACTCACTATCTACTGAGTTTGCAGGGGATCGCAGCAAATCAAATGTGTAAATACTGTAAGGTGACAATCATGTTACAACTAACCTTCAGAATTTGCCGAATTTTTCGTTTTAAAATGTGAAAAATTTTTATTTGAATAGGCAAATAATGCATTAAATGCGGAACAACACACTTAGTGCCGTGGCGAAAAGGTTCGGATTCTTATCATGATAGACAGCAATCCTAGTTCGAATATGCTGCAGTAGAAAATGCCAATGAAAGCAAACCCGAGGAGTCGCAGAAACCCTCAAACAGAGAATGAAGTACTCATCAGATCAGACCACCATATCTCTCGAGCAATTCACCGGATGATTCCTCACCATCTTCTGTCATCAATCTCTTCTGGTTCTGTCCTCTGTTTCAAACGGAGCTCCTCTTTTGCATTAGCACTACCTCCTCCTCAGGCCACCAACAACTAACTTCAATATTCAGCCATCATCGAGTTCCCTTTGAGCCGTTTCATTTCTTACAGAGTCTCGGAGCTTCACTTGAGCTGGAATGTAAAGGACATCAGTGCCAGCAAGAAAGAAAGCTGTATAGACCAGGATAGACTTAAATGAACACGGTTTAAAGAAGCACAGAACGTGTAATTGGAGAGTTGAAGTTACAACAAGGTTCGAACACTTGAATGTACAGAGGAGAAGTGAGTTAACATAAGATAAAATCGCTCTGAGTGCGGTGACAGGGGGGGAAACTGTCGCTTTGGAAGGGGTATAAATTCTTCCGATTGGTTGGTTTCGTATGGAGGATGGTTGTGACCAGTGGAGGGGTGACTGGATAGGGACAGTAAGTATTTGAGAAATGAAAGCTCATTAGTCGGGGGCTCTATTGTGTTTGGTGGTATTGGAATCTGAAGCCTATTGTTACGAAATGACAAGTAGGAACGGTAATCCCAGATGTGGGGCATTTTGAGGCGCTTGGGAAACTAATTGGGGAACTCCAAGCGTTAAGAGCCGGACGACTCGCAGGTATAAAGATTATCGGATCCAAAAACGGAAATGTTGAGATGTTGGGAAAAACTGAGGTCAATGTATTTTGAGACTTGCTCGAAACTAAAGCATTCGCCTTCACAATAATATAAAATACTGCCGGTAGGGCGCCTAGATACAGGTTATACACAGCTCCACGTTTGAAACTAAATGTCTCCAAAAATTGTGAAGAGACCAGGAAACACTCGAATGACAACGTGCACTATTACTCCACTGGTACCCTCACCATCGTCTAACGCACCAGTGGACATATTAAGCATGAACGTACCGTAGAGATAGATTCCCACACTTTAGAAATCTGCGTAGTAGTAGTGTCGTTTAATATAAACTCGGACTTTTAAACGGACGGAAATCAAAACCTTAAGAACATTGATTTCCCGCTCGGAGAAACACCATCCACGGACCATCAACATTTTTTTCGAAGTTCAAAGTACGAAACGTTCTCTTTTCTCAATCAAACGGCGAAACCCTAAAAATGGAGAAAAATAAATTATTCATTTTCATTACTTGGGAAAGATTCGCCTTAATTAAATTTTCTTCTTTTCAACATATTTTTCATACATCTCGTCGCTTCATTACGAATTCCTCGTCCCAATCCTAATTTTTCTCCCCAGCGTCTCTTCAAAAATTTAATTTTTCGAAAGATCAATTACAGGCAAACATGTTCGCGAGTGGGTGGCGGTGCGGGGTGGGGAGTCCATCGATTTCCCGGATCTGTAATCAATGTAATGGTGACCACGGTAATTGGGGATAATTCACGTGCACGAACTTGCTATATTATGCAAATGAAACGAACGGTAAAATGGATGTTACGACACTAATTAGGCTGAAAATCACAATTCAGTCAATAAAAACAGATTTATTCCGAAAACCGCATACTCTCCGACCAAATTAAAAACAAAATTTACACACAGGTGCGCGCATAGGAAATTAGAACCATCTTAACTACAGGTTGAACGTGGCATCGTTTTTGTACGCGCGCAAAAAAAAGTTTAGAATTCCTGTGAACGAGCTATCTAAGTCCATTACCGCCTGACCCTAGTCAGTCGTCTGCTAATCAATTCCTTTCTTTACAGCCTTCACCCCCCCCCCTCATACAAAAGCGAGTTTGTATCAATTTTATTCTTTCAACTGTGGATCGCCAAAGGAAATTCTCCGGATCGCCGGCCTTCACACCCTCCTTGTACCTTCTAAAGTATCTTCCAATGACAACTTCTGAAGCTTCTCATAGTACGACCACCATCCCTGTTCGACCTCCCCCACCCTTTCCAGAAAGTATACTTCACCTATCTGAAGACAAAGCCATAACTTCGCAGAACTGGAATCTCTTGAGAGCACCTAACCAGCCTGATGGGGTAACAAGCCAGGCCATTGCTGGCCTCCCGGCTCGTTGGTGTGAGGGAGGGAGGAGGGGCTTCACGAACAGCCCTCACCTAGTCCTGGAAGCTGCGCTCCTAAGGGTTTGTGGAGGGGGAAGTTGGTGTCCTCACGGAAGGGAGAAAGCAGGGGGTGTGGGCTGGGATGGGTCCACTATGGTGGGGGCAGTCCATGACTCTAACTCAGCCTGCTGTGCTGCCCATGCTTGGGCAAAAACGCCAAACCGGCGCCTGGTGGACCCTGTAGAGAGAAGCTCACAGGCCTCTAGAGGGGGAATGCACGTGTGGGTCCGCACGTTGTTGTAGAGTGGGCAGAGGAATAGGACGTGCGATGCGTCCTCGCCTATCCCCCCCCCCCCACACACGGACAGAGGTCGAATGTGCGCCGCTTGAAGAAGATGAGGCGCCGGAGATCACCCAACTGGCTTGTAGGGAAGTCAGGACATGGGCTCGTTTGTGGCCACGGTGAAATGCCGTTTGTCTCAGCAGCTCCGGCGGATCCTTTGGTCCGCAGCTGCCTCCCTGACATCTTCTTCTTCTTCTTCACCTAACCAACCAGTGTTTTTCCATACAGTTCTCTCTCGCTCGTCCCATTCTTCACTAATTCTTTCGACTCCAGTTAATTTCCATCTCGCCCCCCCCCCTCTCAGTGTTCTCTCTCTCACACCCCACAAGCCCATACACGTTTAATTAGTGTCAGCGTGTTTATGTTTGAAAAGACAGCACTCTCCGACTGGTTCGTCTTTTTCAAACCCGCAATTTTTCCACATGCTTTGCTGCCAGACATTTGTGTGCATTTTAGAAATCGAATTTGCAGAAGGTACAGTTACCCGATTTTGCTGGTTAATGAGCTCAGCCTAGAGAATTATATGAACTCCTTCGTTCACTCGCCCCTATCAAAAGATATAGAGAGTAACGACGGATGTATCCACAAACTTTATAATCTAGAATTCTTCGGGAAATGCCGTGAAACAGATTTCAATGTGAAAATGTTTCAAAATATTTTGTGACATGGCCTTACATTCCTCTATAATTCGGAAGAAATCAAATTTGTTATTTGACACTATTTCGCACCAGTTTTCACTAGCCGAGAAGGCCACGCCTTTATCTAAACACTGATTCACTAACCTTATTACCTGAGTGTAGTAGCTACTTAGTATTTTGCACGTGTTGTGTAGCAACGAAGTGAGTTTGTCACTTTGTAGCATTTTCCTGCTCAAATTTTGAGTACCGGTTAGTTGATGAATCCTTCTTCTATTTTCGCATCAAAATAAATAATAAAGAATTTAATTTATCATTCACTAGTTAATAAAATCTACAACGCGTAATTACTGACTGAGAAATTCATTTTGGGCTGCTGCGAGACAGTGTCGAAGTGGACTTTATATGTTAACGTTTTGATAATAGTATAAATGCATGATTTGTGAGCAGCGCATTGTAATTGGAGAAGAAGAAGCGTAGACTGGTTAATATTAGAGCAAGGGAAAGATTAACGAAGTTAGAAACAAGCACGGGAAAATGTATAAAACACAGCTTACGACCACGATCAGGAATGTGGAATGGGTGATAGAATGTGAAGTAGTCGCCAGGAAAGCGGGATCTGAAATGAGTTCTACGACCTCTTATTTGGCCTATATTCTCACAGCTAACAACGAATTTTGAGAGCAAAGGAGAACTTAATGTGAGTACAGAAAGCAGCATTTTGGAGGCTTTCCACAAAACTGAACAGCAATTAATCCACTAAGAATGATAGTTTCGAGGTCTGGGGCTAGCTCAGAGCAATCATCCGCCCGACCATCAGTTAGAAGATTGCAGCCATCCACTAAGATAGGCTTAGTTTTTTTTTCTTTTCAGTTTCATTTCAAACTGGCCGGAAGAAACGTGAGACGAAGAAGTAACTCACGTTCAAGCCGTTGACGGTTTATCAAAAACAAACCAGGTATCACAGTAACATCGAACCGTTACAGAACTTACTCATTCGTTTCGAACGACACAGGGCCAAAGGTGCAGATAAGCGTAACTGAAAACTGCAAAGTCCACTTACCTGCAAAGAAGAAAACACAAATACAGTTTTGAAGAAGACACAACAGCATTAGAAAATTACTTTAACTATCAACATCGAAATCTACACTAAACTTCAATGAACATGAATGAACAGCAGGTGGTCTTTACCAGCGCGCCTAAAACTCTGGGTTTCATCAAACGGAATATGAGAGAATTCACCCAGATTCAGCCCATTGTTGTCCTGTATAAGACGCTGGTCCCACCCAAGTTAGAATACGGATCCACGATTTGGTCGCCCCTGTACGCCGTTCATAAATACACGTTGGAAAGGGTGCAGAGGATGTTTCTCTAGTTAATTTGGGCGTTCCGCCGTCTGAAGGTTGATCATGACTCGTTGCTACAAAGCAGTAGACAGATCACCAATATATGAATTGTACTTACCGACTTTGCTATCCAGGATTACCTTTCGTTCCTCAGACGACTCGTTCCCCCCTGCCTTTTTTCGCGCCTTTTGCGACGACAAAATACCTGTTTCACTGCCCCCTCTGACTTCCCCGGACAGCAAACTACCTCATAGGCTAGCATCCAGACCTCGATCCCTTCGTGGGCAGGTTTTCGTCGTTCATGAAAGCTATCTGTGTTTCTCGAGCTTAACCGAGACAACCAGGTATGAGTGTTGTGATCACTGCGTTAATCTGGGTTCGAATTCTGGATTTTGAGCAGCAGCTGATTAGTCCTGTTTCTCAACGGATCTATTAGCGATGATGGTAATTTCCCGAACTATAATTTCTCTGCTTTAACGAGCATGTTGGGCTCTTCAAGTCGATATCTCCTTAGACACTCATTGCCTCACTCCACAAATCACCAGTCTTAAAAATAACCAATGCCAGGGCTGAGGTCATGCGATAAATCGATGATAGCGGCATGATGTGCCACGAACGATGATAAGTCAAGAGAAAATTGTGCGAACCTCAAACCAGATTATTAGGAATGGGGGTTGTTATTTTTAGAAGTTTTACGATTTACCATCCTCCTGTCACATGATAGCTATTTGCAACTAGTACAAATTGACGTTGCCGAATGAAAGGAACCTCACCAATAGTGAGCAGGGTCCGAGAGGTCAACATTTAAAGGTTGAATGCTACACTCGAGAGTTAGATAGTCTCATCATTTTTAAGAAAGGGTCTTCTTTCGAGTCAAATTGCATCGGACGTGTAAAAGTTGATCCCACTCGAACAGGGAATTCTGAGCAATTGTTAGTCCTGTAAAAGTGACGTGAGTTGGCTCTGAAGTGCCGCCATTAACAATATCGTCGACGAGACATTAGTAAGCATTGAAGGGATTCTATTTTTCTATTCTGCGAGTTCTTGAATGAGCACACGGTACTAAGAAGGGAAAACATATGACGGTTTGTAACCCTTGCTGCTCCATCGGCCCTCCAACACGAGTATATGGTGGTAGCATCGTTCTCTCACTGGTCTCACTACGATTTGCCTGTACATTTTCACGATGCCTGCCACAAAAACAATTGGATGGCAAAGAAATAGGAGAATGATCGAAGAAGTGCTCTTTTGAAGCTACAAAATACGTCGAAAGAAAATAGAGGCAAAAATCACATTCATGCGTTCATTGTAAACGTTTATGGGGAAACTTGGTATAATTGGATCCGATTTTTCCTTGTATTGTTCTACCTTATTTTGATTTTCACGATTTTATTTAAGCAAAATGAATAGAAGGCCAATGTATTAGCCAATACATCAAGTGAAAGGGTGACAACCACGTCATTTTCATAAGAACTCACAGTAAACATCACTCACAATATAATACTTTAATCACAACAGTTGAAGAACAAATTATGAAACGCCAGGGTTGAACTGAAGTTTCAACTAAATTCGTACTCTTGGATGAGAGTTCGAGTAAAAGATATAAACAGTAATTGGGTACAAGTTTAAGGTATTGCAGAGAACCGACGCAACGTCTCGTGGGAAATCAGTAAGTTCATACTCACTGTTGAGCTCAAAAGTGAGAATACGGTTTTAGTTTGTAAGGGCAGAGCAACTGAGATTGGAAATGTTGAGAGATACCACAAGCAAACATAGCGCTTAAGGAATACCGTTTCTCCGAACTAGGAGCGCGAACTTTTTAAGTGAACACGGACTCTGATAGTTGAAGGATCGATTGAACTTAGAGACTGACTGAGTACGGGGTCGGGAAGATGCATTTTGAACTCGACTTGATTGCTGGAGCGCTGGAGCGAGAGTGAATGCTCATCCAGCAAGAGACGAAGCGAGAAGAATTTCTGGAATCAGGAGGAAGTTCAGAGCGGTGAATGTAGAAGGAAGAAGGGAACGGGGTGGGGGGCGGGCTATGTTGCGAGTTAGTAGGTGAAGAAAACGGAGGAAATGGGTAATTGAGGGCTGAACTCCTCCTAAATTCCTGCATTTCTACATAGTCCCATTCCAAATGGGGAAATCCCCACCAAGTAGAACGACCAACTATAATGAGGTCTCGCTTCAGTCTCACTCCTCCCTTATTAAGCCAATGTCAAATTTTCAAGTTTCACAGTTGATTATACGAAATTAGCGAAGTGTGGAATTCTTTTTGCCACTTCAAGTATGTGGCATTTTAGAAGGAAATTCTCCATAGAATCTAAGTTGATCAAAGTCAAATTAGTCAAATTGAATTACATAATCGCCTAACTAAATGATTCGTGGCTAAACTGTGGTGTGAATGAATTCAACGTTTCCAGGTTGCTATAAATTGTGCACTAAATGATATAATGCATCATTTGGGTGATGAGCTTCAAATAGCTATCCTGACGAGCGATTTTCTGAGATCGACCACAGGATTTGGCCATTTTCTCTGATGTAACCAGTCGCAGAAACCGGGTTAACCTATTCGTAGAAATCTGTGTTCTATTGATTGATTGATTGTTGCCTTTTTTTCGAGCTTGCAGTTTGTTGACGCAATTCCAATAGATTCATAGCCACACACGACCACATAGAAGAGCAGCAGACGAATAAGTGAACAATACTCTCTTCCATTTTGCGTGAAATCCACCTGATTTTCTTCAGAAAGAATTACAAGTCACGAACCACCAGATTTCCTTTCACCCACCCAGTGATTTATTTCACTTACAGTTTGTTATATATTATTTATTTATTATATACTTAAATGTTGGCAACACTGAGGTTGATGACGTAGGATGCAATAAAAAAGTTATGTTCTCATCTGATAATGGCTACCCACGTTTTTCGATTATCCTCGTTATCCTTATTTCTTCGTGACCTAAATTTATATCAGTTGGCGACGAGGTGAAGAGTTTTATTTTCTTTAATTGGCGGCTTGTGGTTTTTTTTTGTGATAATGGCGCCACCATCGACCACGCCGATCAGTGGGTTTCCCACTCAGGACTTCCTCAAATACTTGGCAAGAGGACCAGCACTTGGGAAACTACCTACATTTGACGTCGGAGACAAATCGTCGACATTTGTGGAGCGTTTAGATCAATACTTCACCGGAAACCATGTTCAGGGGAACGAAGAGTATGTCTACTTCTCACAGCAATCAGCCCAGCAGTTTACGAAGTTTTGCGAGAGCTTTGCCATCCAGACTTACCCAAAGCAAAAGGCTTTGATCAGCTCATTGAGTTGCTAGCGAATCAGTACTCGCCCAAAGTATCAGTGTGGAGAAACACAATCAACTTCGACAGTTTGCGACAAGACCAGGGCGAAAGTATAACCAATTGGTATGTGAGAATTAAGAAGCACTCAATGGATTGCGAATCCGGAGCATTGCTAGACGAATTTGTGAAACTAAGGTTTGTTACCGGCCTCCGGAAGGGTTCGATATTAGACAGAATCTGTGAAGAAGACTCGGTGAAAACTCTGAAAGAAGGGGTCGCTAGTGCTGTCAAGAAAGAGTCGTCTACCCAGGAGCAAGAAGCCTCAACGTTATATGGGGGAACGAACAGCAAAAGGATAGCCGAGGAGCACCCTCTACGCCAAGTCGAATGACAGAACGTCAGAAGCCCCGACCAGGTGACGAGAGTTCCGAGAATTCACGTCCGACTTCCGCGAAAGGTGCCTCGAAGCAGGCTTTCTGTTTTGCGTGCAACAAATCCGCCCATAACTTTCGATTATGTAAGTACAAGACTTACCAATGTAAACTATGTAAGCAAATAGGTCATGTAGCGGCAGCGTGTAAGCAAAGTGATAATAAATACTTGAACATGCATGATTCTTCTGGTGAACTTGATCTTGATCAAATTGATTTGTTCATTTGTCAATTTTGCAGGGCCAGTATTTAAAAATGAAATGTTTTTGATAATAGTGGATACTTATGCGAAATGGCCAGAAGTATTCGAAGTCCCAAAGGCTGATACTTACCAAACTCTAGCTAAATTGAGGGAGGTGTTAGCTAGATTTGGGCTGCCTACAAAAATTGTTACAGACAACGATTCAACTTTTGTGTCAGAATCATTTGAAGAATTTTGTACAAATAATGGCATAACTCATCTTACTTCCCCACCATATCATCCAGCAAGCAATGGTGCAGCAGAGAATTTTGTCAAGACATTAAACAATTCCCTATCAAAAATGCTAAAGGACTCCAATCTTGCAACCCTAGCAACTAGGCTACAGACGTTCCTGTTCATGTATAGAAATGCACCCCATTGCACTACTAATATTTCTCCAGCTGAGCTCAAGTTAAGTCGTAAAATTTCAATGCGATTTGATCAATTGAGGAAACCAACAAGGTCATGCAGCGAAACTATAGACTACTTACATACTCCCAAAACAAAGTGTTCTACTTCAACTAACGAGTTTACGTTCGCGAATACAAACATCCTAACAAACGGGTATGGGTACCCGCAAAAATATTAGAATCCATCGGTAGTTCTATTTATCTTTGTGAAGCGGAGGATGGAAAGATATTTACGATATATAAGAAAGATATTAAGATCTCCCAAGTCCAGTTCTCCCAAATGGAAAACATGGACGACATTCTCCACGACAAAAACACGGTCATTAAGAGTGAGAATTGCAACCAGCCGTCACCCTCCGTCTCGCTAACACCTGTTTCGGAGAACGGAATACCACAAACGGAGAATCAGCTACCTGATAACACCAAGAAGACAACTAGAAAGTCCCGTATGTCAACTATGAAGCCTACTGAGTCACCCAATAACAAAGGGAATTCCGGAAAGAGTTCCAAGAATTCACAATCGGAAACACCTCCTCAGACAAGCCCCGAAAGACCCCGTAGCATTGCCGTTGATAGGCCTCCAGACAAACTAACATATTAGTGAGCTGGAACTAGGATAAGAATACCATCTGATAAATAAAAGTATATTTTATTTATTTGAAACGAAAATACCAACCTGTGTAAACAATTAATTCAAAAGTAGGTAGAACTGCGCATACACTTGTTACTTTTCATTCCCGATTCATTTGAGTTCGGCAAGATGTTAATTTCGATTTTTTTAAATTTAACTAGTAAGCACTGTAATTTGCAATACACCATTCAACTTGAATTTGTTAAGCGCGTCCTATAATATTGAATAACTTGTTTATTCGTAACCGTCACGCAACCTACCACGACTTCTAGGAATATGAGATTGTGAAATTGTTGCGGTTGGTAATGGATTATCTGTCTGCTTCACGCACGTCTGAGGCTAACATAGGGGTTGTGCTGAATATCAACGAGGATGAAGAATATCCACCACTGTATTTAATTTAATTATTTTCTAGGGAGGGAAATGTTATATATTATTTATTTATTATATACTTAAATGTTGGCAACACTGTGGTTGATGACGTTGGCGTAGGATGCAATAAAAAAGTTATTTTCTCATCTGGTAATGGCTACCCACGTTTTTCGATTATCCTCGTTATCCTTATTTCTTCGTGACCTAAATTTATATCACAGTTGCATGGCTGGGGTGACAAACGTGTTTCCTTCGAAACCACGCAGGTTCCTTTCATTATCGAACGACCATTGCATTGCAGATTTCAAGAATGAAGTTCTGCGTGGACTTTCCTTTAGTACATCCATATTATCTGCCTATGAGGTTGCGGCTAAAAAGGGACTGCAACATCAAGAATAAAGGTGGCGCTTCGGGCAGCGATCGAGATGGGAGTGCCTCGGCCTTTTCGGCATCAACTGAGAGTCGAGACTGAGACAGCAACCAAAACTGCGATTCATTCCGTATCATAGTCTGTCGATGAAGTCAGTTGCGTGTTGTGTTGACTGTGTCACTAATTTTGAAAGTGTAATTGACGACAAGTAGTGTTGGGCGCATGAGAGGGGGAGTTGAAGATCGAAATAAAAGAAACTCGGTGAGCGTGAAAGGAGGACCGTATTATACGAGCAATAGTATTGATTTGTGGGTGAGGATAAAAAGGGAACACAAGGGTACGACTGGGACTACGTGTGAACGGGCAGGGGAAACTGTATTGGTGGGAGAGTGCGAGCTGTGACTGCGCCCAGAGGTGATAGACAATGTGTCTGTCTGAGCTCTGGGAGACGAGTGTATCTGGGAAGAGCAGTGTGTGTTGGAGAAGGAGGTAAATCGAGGGAGGGAAGGACATCCTGGAAAATACAAAGGAGGAAATCCGTTGTCGTTGGAAATACCCACGGGAATTCCACTCCCGCAGGTAACAAAGGGGGTTTGGGGAAACAATCACTTTGCCATTAGGGTAGGTGAGGGCATTCCGAGATAAAAAACCCAACTTACGCCGAACAAGTACAGTTTCTGTAGGAGGAAGAAAAGTGCAGCTGCAGTTATTGGAGAACTGTACGACGAACTTGTATAGGAGCGTTCCCGTGGTCAGTTGATGTCTTCAAGCTCATAGTTAGAGATGACACTAAATATTTTCGCAATCTTCGTCATCAAACGCAGCCATTTTTCTGGTAAATGCAAGTGCTTTTAAACGCGACACGAGACACCGCTTGTCCAGGGCGGAGAACGTCTTCCGTCTCGCGTCTCTGTCTGCTGTCTCGGGCACTCACGGGAACTGGCAACAGTACAAAGTCCCATGACAAGTGACGCTAGCGGTGTTTTGTCTCTGTCCCCAGTCTCGGTGTGAACCGCTGGCTTAACGCTTTGCCTAATATGGAAAGAAGGCTGAGCAGTCTCGATGATCGCGGATCTGACTGATTGCGATCGCCATCCTTTTGAAGAGCGACAACAGTCCCACAGCACACAGGGAACTGTCCGACCTACAGACAGTCATTAAATAAAGATGTCCCGCTCAGCCTTCCTTAACATGCTTTCTATCTTATCCAGCTGACGTTACCTGTTCGTCCAAAGGGGCTATGATCAGCACCCTTGCCGCCCTCAGGGCTTCTGTATCTAGAGCTGTAGTGTCGTTGGAGAACGCCTTCGAAAGGAGGAGGGTTTCCGGCGAACCTTTCTAAGCTACAGGAACAGCCAGAGTCACATCGCGTCGCAGTTAAAACCTGTTCTACACTCGCTTTTCTTATAAAGAGTTCTCAGAGCTTTCCGCTTTCGCAAATTACCACGAACATTTCTTAAAAGTAACGAGCCCCGAAACTGGTTTTACCTATCCTCTTGATTGGACTCTCAGCGGATTTCAATTAACGGGATCCTCGCACCCTTAAATTCTTCGAGCAGAAGTTTAACCCATTCAATGTGGATGAGGTAATATTACCTCATGACACTTCACTCCTCCTACGTTTGAGGTAATATTACCCCAAGGCCCTCTCGCATCGCTCTGTACGTTTTCGTATTCGAAGGGGGGATCTTCTACTTTTGGGGCTGCAGTGGGATGGCATAGCCTTCATTATGATTTTCTTGGTGCACCAGCACGCGCCGTTTTTCCGTACCTCTTATACCTGACCCGCAATACACCAGAGAAGTACACACTCGAAAATCCTTTTTTTCTTCTTCAGTAGGGGAGTATAGAGCGCTAGGAAGGTCCCGCATTGAATGGGTTAAACCTTCTGGGCCACAAACTACCTCTTTGTTGAGCCGATCCATTCTCGAGCTGTAGTCACCCGTGTGGCACGGGTTTGTTTACGATCAATTCGAAAGAAGGAACGCCGTCTCTAAACCGTTCGTACTAGTTGAATCAATCTCTAATTCGTGATTCCATCAATTGGAATGAACGACCAATGAAGAGAATGAGCATTCCCTGACCCTCGTGTTAATAACGGCATTCCAGTTTTCATTTGCACAGGATCTCATTTGCTATAAGGATCTGAAGGAAGATAAATTCTCATTTTCGTGAATTCTTTTACCAGAACAACGGTAGTTTAGCGAAGTAAGGCTAATACAGAAGGATTCAATAAGGCGCATAAAATACAATTGGGACCCCACCCCTCGATGCACAATATCTAATGCGCTACAACATTGAATGATGTCCTGTCCGCATTATGGAGGAATCGGAGCATCTTTAACAGACAGGTATTCGGAGAACGTTACTTCCGAGAATTAACGCGTTTACCTGTTCAACTGCGCTAAATGAAATTAATGATTTGCATTACTTCGTTGGTTCCCCTAAGCAAGTATGGTGGCGATGGTGATGTTATGAATATGCAATAACAACAATAAAATACGTGTGTATACGTATAGACATACAAATGAAAAACGTGTTACATCACATTCCGGGACAACTATAAAAAAATATTACTAGAAAATCTAGAAGGTACCTTGAGAGGAAGAATGTTATAGTTTTTCCCCACACTATCATATACGCGTAGTAATTATGTTTTAAATTTGAATAAAAATCATTAAATTAATCTCAATCTCATATTTTAACCGTTCCACACACACGTGCTCCGCGTCAAACTTGAACTTCCACGAACAGAACTGAATCGGCTCTGCAACGACCTACTTTTTATCGCGTACAACGTTCTCAGAAAATGTGATTTGTATGCAATCACGATCTAATTTCTCTAGAACTTGGGATCTTTGTATTGAATCCCAATTGAAGAGATAAGAATTTTATCAGCCGACAGAAATCAGTAGAACTGATACGTTCGGTCCCCGCTCCTTTACTTACTTACTTTAATCTTGAAGGGTTCCAGAGCTCCACATCACCTTAGTTCAGTCGCGTATTGCCTTTTCGCGTAGTGCGAACTTCCTCGTCCTACACATCCCTGGGTAAAATGTCTCGCTTCTTCATTGAAGGGGAACGGAGGATACGCCTCGTCGACTGGAGGCTGCGACAACACGCTGGATACCGGGTGAGTCAATTGCCTTCTCCTAAGTTCATTTTGAGTGCTGGTCTCCGTGCAGAGGGAACTAATCCCCCTCTTACACAGTCCACTAGTAAATTTCGTTCGGGTATAAACGTACTTCAACATTTCTGGCTCCTCCGAGCCGTGGGTAATAGAAACCGTTTTTCCTCGGTCAGTTCCGTCAGTGGGAATCCATTTAGCACTCGCTCTTTCGTGATGTTGATGATCCGATCGGTTCCTGGGCGTAGGATGTTCCTCTTGTTGTTCCGCTGGATTCCTCTTCGGTTCGTCACCTTCGACCAAATGCGTCGAAAGAAAGAATTAGCTTTGCGATTTGCGGGATGGTCCGAGAAACAAACACGTCTTCTCGCCCGATTTACAGTCATCTTCGAAATGATTCCGACTCTCGCCAAACATTGTGATGTTTTTCTCGGCCGATTTGACGAACTGGAGGGCGTTTTTGAACCCTACAACTCGGGGATGCTTCATTTGTTACCGATTGCATTGGTGCCTTCGAAGACCTCTATTTTTCCATCGTCAGTGCAACCAAGCGGTGCATTACAGCAAAGATTGATCCATCCGAGTCGAACGCTAGCGCATCCGGCCAACAAGGCCACCCTCCTCAGCTGAAACCATAAATCCCTGAAATTCGTCTTCCAGTATTTAATGGCAAATTCCAAAATTTCGCCTTGTTCGACGACCTCGCGGCGAGCAATCTCCACCCCGTAAACTGGGATGCTGATAACTGTAAATGCCACATTCACCAGGCTTGCGATGACCCGCCGCGTTCGATTAGAAGAATGAATCGGCCCTGTGCGGCCTAAAGTCGCCGGTCCTAAAAAGTCGTCTCAAGTCCTTTTTACTGTATATGCGGCCCTGTATGCTGAGAATAATGCAAAAACGCAGCAAATTATCATTTTCTTGTACAGCTTGATTAAGATCTATCCTATTCAATCCACCGTCGAAAAATGTTGTGAATATGAGATAGCTATATCAACAATACGGGAAACGACAACTGATTTTAAAACGACGATGTTTGAAGAGCACCATTCGATTTAGCGTTGAAGAGCTATACACATGTCGATATGAAACATGACCTGACTACAATAGACATTTTCTAGGCGACGTTCGAACTCACGGTGGTTGGAATGAGACGGAGGGCAATGCACGAAGTTACCATAGGCTAGCGAGAAACGACAACATTCGATAAAATTGTCCTGACAATGTTTTCAAGTAGTGTAATTTGACTCACCAGTTTGTGATTGTACTGCTTTCTATCCTGACGCAGCGCACACCTTCTGCGACCCATCCTATCCGACCCAGCATCGAAAAATACCTAGGAAACGATACCAAACAGGACGTAATTGCAACAGTTTCGTTTTTCCCTAATTTTCACTTTCCGCCTCTCAAAGTGTAGAGAAATATTGCGATCATGTAAGAAAAAAAAGTCGGGTTTTCTTCAGATCGATACGTTTTGAGACCTACCAAAGCTTTTATTTCTCTTTCTCTCTGTTTTTTTCTACGGACTTTTCCGCAGCAGTTCACTCCCAAATCATTTTTGTTTCGGTTTTTAACAAAAGAAACATTTGTTTTATACTAATTCATTTATATTTCACATTAGTAAGAGCTCCTTATTTATTTATTTTGTAGGAGTCAACCAGAGACGTTGAATAAAATTTGTAGTCTCAGCTAATCGGTAATAAACTTTGCCTCTGATCTGTAAACAATTCTCTCTCGCAATATAATTATTAAAGTTTTTCCAACGCGTAATCCGCTATTTTGGAATTCCTTATGTGATGGAACGAGGGGATACTCCATACTCCCTACTTCCAAGTAGGATCCACGAAACCGCCGACAAGTACCACTCACCCTCACTTGAAACCAAAAATCCCTGAAATTCGTTTTCCAGTATCCTTTTGTGCGTCTCGTGCGCCGACAATTCCCCAAGTACGTCACAAATCCCTCAATATCGCAGATTTATCGGATAACCAAAAGGACTTTTGAAGGCAAATTTACAGACCCCGCATTTCCCACCCCTTCAAATTTGAAGAATCCCTGATTATTAAAAGGTTCATTGCCAACCATGTTAATACTCCATTGTCCACTGAATGGTTCTGCTCGTTTCTAAATTTGTGAACTATAGCAAACTCCATCATCACCGCAGTCAACTCTGTCTGCACCATCTGCGTGTTTATGCAGTGGCAGGGATGTTGCATAGTTTTCTCCTTGCCTCGTAGAAACTGGTGGACCTTAGATTTCTCCTACGTCGGCCTTGATGCCACCATCATCTATCGACTTACCTACCAACGACACCACTATTAACCCTCGTTATGGTCTTGGTATTAGCGACCGAAGGATATTGAGCTAGCCCGACTACTGGTGCTTCGATACCAACAATAAACTGCCACTTGTTTCAATTCCTACTGCACCGGGAGTGCTGGTTCATCGTTCTACGAATCCTAATCATTCAACGACTATTCAACTCCATTGTGCTGCTCCTATTGTCCATTACCCAGCTCCACAACGTACAGCTGCTGCCTGGTGCTTGAGCCAGAACCCCCTCTCTCTTTTTTAACAGAGACGCGTTATTTTCAGATTTCAGACCCGCGTATGTGTAGACAAGGCAGGTTGTCATTTTGCCAGTGGATATAACTCTCTCCGAGGGTTCAGGACCTGTCATGACTCTAGGGTACCCCGTGGAAGGAGTTCTTAACCTGGTTCCCCACTAACCTGTTCTAACTATTTACTCGGGCGGCAAGTTTCAACGGGGCGTATCAACTTCGTCTCGACGTTTCTTTACCATAACCTTCTTCGCAAACTGGGGGAAACTGTTATAGGATTGCTTTGTAGCAGTCAATGCTGCCAAGTTCGTCTGCTCTCCTAACAACTGTCGCTCACTGTTGTGGAAGTAGTTTAGAGTTTCCTTCGCACTGGGGCCGCAAGACGTGCAAATTGAAGATTCTTTGAAGGAAAAGAAGTCGGCACTGCGTGATGTCGCCCTGTCCAATTTGCCTCGGACAGGTCTGTTTCCTCATCAATATGACTCGGACAGTGCCGTACGTACGGATGTACATCAAATGCCAAACTGTACTAAAGAGTCTCATCCAACAACTCCGTGCCTGTGGAGTTCTCATGATAAAGAACGGCGTTTTACAATACAGTCGTTCCATGACAGTATTCATCAGTATAGCGGTTGGCGCACACTAATGACAGCTTTTCTGGAATAGGTTCATCAAAGCCAAACTTATAAATGCTTCATTACCAGAAACTGAAATTTTACTTCATATACTGTGCTTTCTAAAACGTGGAAGCCTTTCGTTTAATGGCGCTTTTCTCGACCCGATACTTAATAAAGGAGGTCCAGCTAGCGACGGCAAGGAGTTCAGTAAGCTAGAGCCGAGGAGCTGGCGAAGAAGGGTGAGAAGTACCTCCGAGATCTGGGATCTACTAGCAGGCAACGTCTGGCAGCCACTTTTCCCTGACAGCCCACAAAAGGTTCAATTCCAGGGTCACACTAATGCGATAGATGGACTAAAAGGAGGAGGCTAGACATCTGAAATCCCTGCGAGCGAAGTTACGAAGTTGCCAGAACCTGCAACTGGAACCGGCGGGCTTATCAATTCTCCCACCTCCCGTCTTCATCGCTAGACGCCGAACAATCGGAGAACGCGTCAATTTCATGGCTTTTGGTCGAACAACAGCGTAGCAAATGCTCATCGACAGACAACGTCAAATGCCTTGGATCTACGCTCCAATTCGAAACATTTTCTCTCATCTGATCGCCATTTGAATCTTTAATGCCGCTCCCAAAGGGTGTCATCGGGATCATCGATTTCCATGACTAACTTCTCGTTGCGTTCTCGTGTGTTCGTCATCCACGAAACTGGCGATACATTCACTTTCAAATCCGGCACAGCAGTTACATAGAAATGGTCGCGTTTTTTTTCATTGACCAAATAAATGTAGACAAATGTTTAAGTGAGCAAGATACGATGCTTCGTTTCATCAACAAGGCTACAGATGGTCGAAATGTCTTTAATATAAGCGACTTTGTCCTAAAAAACTAACACGAAGAGAACTCCATAAAAATTCAATTCCACGCTGAGCTTTAAAACAGCGCAGAACCGTCTTGAGTCTCCTCGGGGGATGCAACCAGGTGACTCATACACTATGGCTGCTACGTAACGTCATAGACATTGACCGACCTTCAGGACACAAATTATAAAACACTGGCAACAACGTTCTCCCGGTATACACGCTATAAGTTTATACTGTCGAGTCTCCTTGAAACCACAGTACCCGAACTGCCCTTAAAAGAACCTAAAACCTTGTACAAGATACTAACGTACTTTTACAGAACCGAGAGAAGCGACACTGAGCCGATTGAAGTTTTCCAGTGGACCTTGTCGCACATCGTTCTCGACTGCACGAAAATTCATAGCTGAGCCGTGATTGACAACCTACCCAAACACCACCCTCTGACTGATTCACATCCCAAAACATTTCTTTGTGCAAATGACCAGTTCGCTTGCGAGCTGCTCCACAACTGTCACATAAATGCCAAAACGTGAATGTAAGATTGTAACGTTCATGGCGATACATTTTTTTTTCAGTGAATATAATTTGTTGAACTCATCCCACGATGGCGCGTGGGATATCACGATAGCCCATTGAAGGTATCGGGATAGAAACAAAGGAATTACATTTCCACAAGGGCAACTCCATTCAGGCAAATGCGATACCCTTAGAATCAAATATTTGCATTGTCCATAGTTAAATTCTCATTTCCTGCGAATTGCGTTCCTTGACGATTCAATAATTTCTCTGAAAACAGAGCTCCGAGATATCCTTCTGTAATTCGCTTATACGGATGGAGTGTAATTCAGGATTGCTGATCCGCGTGACACGATTAAACAGTCTCAGCTCAGTCCGTCTAATTCCAATTCAATTGGAGAATCTCACGCGTATTAGGTTTGATTGGATTGTTCGGTTTAATGCAGCTTCTCCCAGGTAAATATCAGATCGTGAAACATTCAGCGCCCCAACAGGTTATACGTTTACTGTTATAACGCCGTCGTTGTTGCTTTACGCGGATTGTTTTATTTGAAAAAGATTTTTGCGATTAGAACGCAACGAGAAGCTCAGGTGCGCAACAAAGAAGTCAGTCCCCATTTGGTATTCATGAGAGTTCACGGGGGGGGGGGGGGGGGGCGGACGGTTTTCTTTCCGTCCTGTAGAGGGAATATTGGGGAGGATGAGCGGAAGGATAGCGTTGTTATCCTTCAACATCATTATTTAGTACGTCACTGGCAGCATCAGCTACTCTCTGCCTCTTCAAGAGCCCGTATATAACCCCCTCATCTATAAGAAGAGAAAAACTCCGCGCTAAAAAATTCAGAGTCCACTTTGCTTTGTTTCATCAATTTCATGTTTATTTCAAAGTTGCGTTTTTAAGTTGCTTTTGGTCTGATGAGCAGTACATTGACATCATCTCACGTAACGTAGCTCAGAGGCGCCAAATTCATTCGTTTGAGGCGTACACGTGTCAATCTATGACGTGTGTACACAATTGAAAATTGTTACATTTACCCGCCAGGTCTCCATGGAACGCCAAAATGAAGGTGTGAGCAAAATCAGCTCAAAACTAACTATAGTTATCATAGTCGCCAAAACATTCAATTTTTTTCCTGGAAAACGGCTCTGACAATTTAAAAAAATTGTTTTGTACTGGCAGACGCTGGTCAATAAACAACGCTCATAAGATAACTAGGAGCAACCCCAGAAACTCCGGAGTACACAGAGTCCCTATTTATAAAATCGTGTTGACAGTAAGTGGTGTAATTCGGCTGCCCACGATGAGTCAATAATGGTGGTGGTAGGTGTTTTTTGTTTGTTTTTTTTCCCTTGAAAACGGTGGATGCAGGTGATACCCTCACTGCAGCCACAAACGGGCCTATTGTAAGGGCGTCCATGATCCTCAGATCATGGCCCCCCTGCACCACCCCCAGGCCCCACGACACTGGCCTCACTTGGTGTGAGGTCACCTAGGTGCCCCCACCACCCGTGCACAAAGGATATCCGCAGGTTCTGCATTCGCCAACTCTTCTGGCTGAAGAAAGGGCCTCCATAACACACAACGGCGCGATGCCGCGAGTTCATCGCATACGCACAGCACATGCTCTACCGTCTCTAGCCCTACCTCGCAGAATCTGCATACCTGTACCTCGCACTTGCCAATATTCGCAAGGTGGAACCTCAGCGGACAGTGACCTGTGAACAGGCCACATATGGTGGTGGTAGGTGTAGAAGCGGCTCAATAAATTCCGCAACTGTAAGCGCTACCGCCTGAACGTGTTTTACAAAATTCGAATGAACTTTGTGAGAAATTGAGTGGATTTGTAGTTAAAGCCATGAAAACCGGCGAATGTGCGAAGGGCTAAGGAAAGTTGTGGGATGTGACGCAACAGAACTCTATCTAAAGTTGAGTTTAAGACTTGACTTTTGATAATATCGAACGTTCGTAGATATACACATTTACGTACATTTTAAACAAGTAACTATAAAAATAATTAAATATATTTTTTAAATAGTAAATATATTTTTCGCGTACTTGTATAAATAATGAATTCAACATACCCACAGTATATATCCGTTTTATAGTTGGAATTCAATTTTAAATAGCTGGTGGGGCGCATGGCTATCGGTTATCGGAAGGCACACTATCAGATATTTAAAATAATAATTCCAATCAACAGGTCAAGAGATTACACTTTTTCATTAGTTGGAAGAATCCAGAGGAACGAATAGAGGATACGGATAAGTAGTCGTTAGTGTGGAAGGTGTAAAAGAAAGAGACTACTTGTTATCAACTACAGCAGATGTTGAGCGGTAACGATGCGTCGATTTATTTCAGCTCAATGGCCCTAAGGCACTGCTATTCAAGTGCTGGTCATTCATGAAGAACGTGCTCAATCGTTTGAAAATGTCCACAGTAGCACTTGAGGGGAGGTCACAAGGGAAGCTGCACGTTATCAGCCCCACAGCCTTTCCTCTAGCTGCCAGTGCTCCGTGCAGACCTCTCAGTGTTGTCAAGAATAACTTAACTTGATTTTGGCTCGGCTGGCTATGCCTTCCTCGAAGCTGACGGTTCTATAATTGCACCCTCGCGAAAATGATTGATATATTTTTTCGTCACTCTCATCATTATTACACGTATGAAAATGTATATCAGGGTTCACTCGTGTTAGTATAAAAAATCGTTAATACCGATCGTCTGTCGATTTCTCTAAAACACCGAATTCGACCAGATTTAGTCTTCTCGTTGTCCCTCGATTGTTTGCACAAACACACTGGCTGTTTCCCTAAATGCGTTCCACACATTTAGTTGGCGATGTAGGAAAGGTATTTCGACTGGGAGCCTCCGAAGCGCATTGGAATAACAGAGATAAAAATTAACTCGGGATGTTCTCCGCGAAGAAAAAGCAGGAACGCACGCTTCCGTGTTTAGGTCCCCGTATTAAATTGAGAGCAAGAAACATTAGTATTCCGATCGTGGGCAAGTGCAAATATAGCGGGGATTACATTCGAAAATTTAGCTCCGTCGTTGTCATGCAAATGAGACTAAGAGAGGCGGAGCGTTTAAGAGAAGGCGGTTCGTTCGGGGTGCCGCACGCAAAATCAGTAGTTGCCTAAAATAATTCAAAAATTAAGGCAAATTATTAACGTCGGGAATGATACCCCGGATTTCAACGTGGTTCGATAAACAACAATTGTCTCCATGTCAAAATGCTTTTCACCAAGTTCAAAATAGTTGAAGTTGTATTGGGTGGGACGCATCACACAACTTTCCTTAGTCCCACCTACTTTCAGCGATTTAAATGGCCACTTCGGACTCCGCCCGTGCGAACAAGGAACAACTTAACTTGTCGTTCGACGTACGTACGTAGAAAGCGATGGCGACGTTCAATGAAGAACCATCGTATAGATAGTTAATGGGATTTCCAACATGATTTTTAGTCAACAACACGATATTAATTTTAGTTCTAATATTTCTGCATTTGTTCCTGACTATCTAAAGACCATACAGGTTCTTTCATCGTACAGGTAGTTAATTGGTGGGATTCGACCCTAATGTATCTGAGAATTCTAGTATAATCGTGCCACGATCATAAAGAAAAAATGCGCTAAAATTGATTTCGAAACTTCTAATAATTTATTAGGCTGCCCTCGCTATTTTCGCGAAAGACGAGAATTTCATGGTACTGTCGAGTTATTTAGAGCTTTCCTTGGAGACGGTGCACGGTGAGAGCTAAATATTAAGGAGCCACCTTAGCAATTCCGGAATTCAAGCCACCACCGTGTAACTTACTCACAGTTTTTAACCGATTATTCCAGAACACTATCATCCTTCACGTTGACATCCTCATGACCTGTGCACCGATTGCTAGTTAATAGTCATGGCATGCGTGGGAGTACCTCAATAAGTTCGGGAACTGTGAACGCCACTACGTAAAACGTAACAGTAACGTTGTAGCTAGTTCGTATACACTAAATGAAAAACAAATTAGGTTAAGAGCTACAGACATGTAAATCCCTGAATGTACGAGGGGCTGAGGAAATTCGTCCGATGCGTCGCGTTTTTTAAACAGTTCCCTTCGGACGTTTACGTTTCAGAGGCCCTAGAGCCCGAAAAATATCATTTGAGAAAATGGTCCGAGTGTCAGCGTGCGTGACTGATCACGATTGAGGGAGAATGGCTGAACCTACTCAACTCATATCACCTTATGAGCGAAATCGTCATGGTGACGAAAACATACTTTTTCTTTCTACATGTCATCAGGATTTTTATTAAATTGTTTATACGGGTAGAACCAACTGAATGGTCCGATGCTTCGTTGTTTTCCCCCAATCGATCGATCGATTATTGCCCGAAGTCCGGTGAACTATATTTGAACGACAACAAGAGGGTTGTAACCTGAGAAGTCAATCGTTGAACTGGAAATATCTCCGACAGGCAAATGAAACTTTTTCTAAAAGGTTTGGAACCCCCGCAACGCCAGAAGGAAAGACGGGAAACTTATCTTTTCTTCAAGAGCGATGAGAAGAGCGTCTTTCATCAATTTGAAGTAAGAGGACGAAGTTCATGGACCACCAGGAAACTTTTCACGCCATAAAATTCGCCTAAGCCGACGAGACAGAAGCCACCTGTCCAATTTTCCCCCGCACAAAGCGGCTCCGAGAGAAAATCTCAAGAACCGTAAGACCTCACTCAGTGCCTCTTAGTGAGCGTCTAGCCTCTTCGTGATTCTCAGACTTGTGATTTATTGGAAGCCCCTAGCAGTCAAGCGCGTACAAGTTGAGTTGAGTTGAATAGCCCTTTTTCGTGATAGTACACGCTGATTTAGAAGCGAATCCTCCAAAAGGCCTTTTATTGTCTCTCAGCAAATCGCTTTCGTAAGATGGAAATCCATCGGAGGATTTTCACAACTGAAATCTCCGAAACTATAAGCTGATGCTCAGCAACACGCGACTGCATTCATTTTGCTACTGGCAGGCGAAGTTTTTTGAAAACCACCTCAGCTTCCACATCTTTCAGTTTAAATATTAAATAGATCATACTCCATAAGGAACGCGCTGGTGAACTGCCAAGTGCGATGCATCACAGAACTTTGACAGCCTCCACACAAATTCGACGGTGGATTACCAAGCCTACAAGACTACGCTTAATTAATTAGCCATTAGTGCCTAAGTGCTCTGTGACAACCTGCCCAACAAAGGTAGACTTGGAGCGCTTGCGCTCGATAGAAGGCTAGCAAAATAGGAATTGTCGTCAAAAGGAGGTGACCCGCACGTTTTTGTACAACTTTTCAAAAAGCGTTCAATAGTTTACCAGAGTATTTCCGCACATGAATCGGTCTGTGAAGACGCTTTCCCGACTAAAAAATTTCAATCAAAAAGAGCATTTTCCACTCGTTGGAAGTCAAAATGTTCCCTAAATGGGTTTTGTTGGAAGTAACGTATAAATGTCAGTCCTCGAACTATCTTTATCGAACTGACGGAATATTTTGGACGTCTGCTCAGGAAATCATACAATGGATATAAAAAGCACGTATTGCCAAATTGAAGGGGATAATGATTAGTACGAAATAGGTAAAAAAAGTTATGGAATTGATTTTAAAACACGCATGATAACTCAAAAAAATAACCATTCGAGAAAAGGCTCTGTGTGTGGGTGTGTTTGTGGATATTTGAGCTTTTGCCATTCAGGAACGTCTTAGGGGAGAATGAGTCCTGCTGGGTAAATGGACGGTTGATGCACGCTACAATATTCCCGTGAGGGCGGAGAGTACAAGGACAGAAGATGTGTCATTGCAGGGAGACGAGACGTACGCACCAACTTGGAACAATGTGCCGAACACTTCTGGGTAGATGCTCGACACACAATAGTAAATGTGTGGTGCCACAAGGAGAAAACTCTCCCTGCTACGTCCCATAACATGAAACTCTTGGCGGTCACTTTTGGCGGTACAGTGGTGAGCTACGCAATATTGACCAGCCGTGTCACCACCACTAACCTTCTTACACTAAACTAAATAGAAATTTAACTTGAACAATTCTCTGGCTCGCAACCCTGAGCACCCTTCGCCCCTTCAACTGTAACTCCTCCCTCCTCATGACCTCATCCCAAAACCTACGTAGACCGCAAGGGAGTGGTCGCAGTCTGACAAGAACTAGCCTTGGAGTCTCTGACAGCCAGTCTGATCCGCAGAATGTGCGTGGAGAAGAAAGCACCTATTCAACCTATTCAAGGGGCAACTCCAGCGCGTGGGTCTCCACCCATTCAGGTTTTTAGGCTTTTCAAGCCACAGTCAAATAAAATAGCACCATGGAGGCTGTTGCTAATGCTGAGACAGACACAACAATCTAAGACTCAGGTCAAAGTATCAGTATTGGTTTGGCAGAAGAGGGTTGCAACATAAGGTGGTCCGACCCGCATAAGAACACTAATACTCCCTTCCCCCTCCCACCATATCAAGAGCTTCTAAGTGTATCAACGCAAAGGTTCATTATCTGCCTCCAAGATCACCTGAATCCATTGGAGTCGTGCATTCCTGACACCTTACCCTCATACTATCTGTAACGTTGACTGTCATAAGGATGTGGTAAATGAGGGGTGAGAAACGAGATGAGAGAAGGGGTGATGACAAATTCTGTTCATGATTGACAGGGGTTCAGGGATTCAAGAATTAGGGGCTATAGATCAAGGCTGGGGAAGGCCGAGATCATAATACCTGTTAGAGCTGATGGCATAGAACTGCTGCACCAATTCGGAATGAGCTGTACCGAACACCGATCATACTGTCACTCTAATAAACAACTATATGTGAGCCCATGATCCAACCTACACTGTAATCAAACATAAAACAGAAGAATTCTGAAGGGCTTCACCTCATCCCCACATCCCACCATACTACGGTCGTATTAGGCAGCATTGTAGCAACAAATAATGTATTCGCTTTGAAGAATAATGTTAAACTATTACTTTTTTTTTAACACGTGGTTATCGCAAGTACGCAGTGTTTGGTATCGCTTACTGGTCTTTTTCGATGCTGAATCGAATGGGATGGGTCTCGAAAGGTGTGAGAATAGTAAGCTGCGGAAGAGAATAATAAACCGTTGTGTTTGCAGAGTCTACATCTTCTGGTCGAGTTTCAAGCCAAAAACAGGGCCGAGTAATCGTAGGGATTTATTTTCAATTTGATTTCACCAAGACGTACAAGCACGGTATTGTTTAAAATATCCTGAAGATTCCCGTAATACATCTATGAAACTGCCCACAACAATGAGACCAATCGAGCGAGACAGTTTGGATGAAACGGGAAACTGAGGATTTTCACAAATCAACAACCGCCTCGGGGTAATATGATGAAAACCGAGCGTGACGAGGATGAGCGTCGCTTCTTGATTTTCCGGTTAAATAAAGGTAACCCAAGAGACTTGCACACACGATAAACCTTTCCACGAGAGTTAATTGCAACGGAGGGTGAAATGATCAAAGGTTTAATTTCATGCCAGCCTCGTGCTCCTTTGCATTATTAGACGTGAATGGGATCGAACTGCCGGATTCCACTAAAAAGCTCTAATCAAAATACCCTCCAGAGCTATTTAATGAATGAGGAGCCAAACTGAAGCTTTCATCCAGAACAGAAAGAGATTTAGTTTTAAAATGTAAAAATATGCAACGAGCCGAGAATGGATGACGGACAGAGGCCTTTCCTCAGAAATATCGGGCCATTCAGAATCAGATTAATTTGGCAATATTATGATATCCTTTATCTCCGTTCACTGAATTGTCGTAGAAATATTTATAGAGAATAAATGTTTAGTACTAATCAGTAGAAGATAATATAAAAGTTTAGTCCAAACAGTTGAAGCCCTTCTCGATATAAAATAAAGGCGAAAACCCTAGTTTTTGGTTCACTTTGATCCTCCATCTCCCTTTACCATCGGTAAAAATCGCCCATAACCTTATTTTCGCGTGTGTTTGTGAACGTGATTGAAGTTATGTTGTATCCAGTGCATATAAACTGAACGAAAACTAGATTGGATTGTTATCTAAAGATACGAATCCGATATATATTTATTTTTTCTCAAGAATACGATTTCTGACGACAGAAGCTTCAAATTCGGTTCGCTAAGAGCACCACCATATCCTTCACATTTTCACTTTTCCTCTTGAAATGCCCACACATACGTACGAATCAAGTAATTCGCCTAGTAATTTTGTAGGTGCGATTGAAACGACTAGTTGTACACGACCGGCCCATAAATTCAACTGGTTGGCCAAATGTTATCAATAACGCACGTCGGTTTCAGCATGCAGGCACATGAGCGATTCGCAATTCATCTTCCTTCCTTAAATAACAAACAGCAAACCTTGGGACTGATTGAAGAGAAAAAGTAGAGGCGCTCCCCTCGAAATGGGGCAACTGTTCACCACCGTTTTGAAAAGGTCGTATTTCAAGGGAGGGTTCGGCTGGAAAATTTCTAATTGACTTTCATGGAATCTTCACGTTTCACAGTCCCTTGACTCCCATCGAGAAAAAAAACGGCCGAACCTACTCCACTACAATTTCATTCGGGAACCCTTCACGTTAGCCACGACACCTGGATAGAATCATATAGGTTACTGAGAATAACCAAAGACCACAATAGATACGAGTATGTCTTCCACAATGTTACCGAAATTCCACTTGAACTATTTGTTCAAATTCAACGTCACCATTGAGGATAATTGCCTAAACCTGAGCAAAAAAAACGCCGTAAATTATTACCCAACGGTTTATTATTCTCTCGCGCAGAACGTTATCCAGCTTGACGCAGTCTCGCACGGAGACCCATCCCATTCGATTCAACATCGAAACATACTACGAGCCGATAAGACCAAAAGCAGACCTGAAAGAGAATCTCAACAGATTGAAGAGATGGCAGTTGGTAACACAGCTCACACAGTCGTTTTAGCAAAGATGGAAGAGCGAATACTTCCATGCACTTCGACTTCGATGTAAATGGAACAAGAAATGGGTCTTGAAGATGGTGAAGTTGTCCTCCACCCACCAAACACCTAATAAACCCAAACGCCTTCGTGATTTATAGAGAGAGAAGTAACAGGCAGAACATCTTCAAGGATTTGTCAACGGATTGGTCGGGTTCACGAATAGCTAGCACCAAGTGACCTCGTGGCACTCAATTTTTAGTTTATTTCCCCCAGTTTTGATTATTTTTTCAATTTGCAGCAACGGTGGAGACCTAAATATCTAGTACGACGCATCACACAACTGTTCTCAGCCTCACGTACATTCAGCGATTTTTACGGCTTATGCTAGCTATCTAATTCATTGTTCATTCAGTTCGTATGAACCAGGTTAAACATAACGCGGCGTTTTACGTAGAAATCGGATTTTATAAAGCTGCTGCTAGTTAAACCACAATCTTCATGGAGAAACCACCGTATGAGCAATTGATGGGAGTGTCAACGTGATTTGCGCAAGAAGCGTCTTATCCCCCTTTAGACAATCTGCTAACTTAAAAAGTGAGATGCTGACAGGGTTTGTTGAATATCATTTTTCTCTCTTCTTTCCCTTTGAAATCAGTTGAAATATTAAACCCGAGCACTAGGAATAAGGCACTTTCGAATCAAGAAGTCATTTTTCTAAATTTAGAGACAAATATCTGGTGCGTTGCAACACACAACTTTCCTTAGCTCTACAACGATTCACTTTGTACATGGCTAATTCTATTTAATCAATTCATTTACCACTCAGTTAATTTGAACGCTTTACGGCAGCAGGAAGTGGAAGCTCTTACAGATCCGGAATTTATTGTGCTGCTCGTACTCATTGCAGGACCATTATTGAGCAATTGGTACACAGATAATTAATGAGGCTGTAAACACAAATTTTTTGAAGAAGGATAGTAATTACTTTTGCAGAGTTATAGGGTAAACACTTTTAGAACTGGTAGTAAGCGAAACGGCAAAAGTTGAAATTCAGGAATTTCTGGAGTGAGCCCCATGTATCTCATGAGCGTTTTTAAACACTCACCCTTTAGGTATTGGATTGGACTACAATACTAATTTATTTTGACATTCTACAAAAATTCAAGCGGAGTTTATACGAAAAAAACTGCGCTAAAAACGCTTTTCGTCGAAAATTTTGATAATTTATTGTGCTGCTCTCGTCATTTTCCCATAGATGGGAATTTTATGGTATAATTATCTTATTGAGAGCTATCTATATAAAAAATTTGATCAAAATCGTTAGAGCCGTTTTTGAGAGAAAAAATTTGGTGTTTTGATCACTATGATGACTATAGTTAACATTCGGTAGATTTTGTCCATATTCTTATTTTGGCGTCCCATGGTAACCTGTAGGCTAGACATCAAGTTTCAGATGATTTGGTACGGTTGTTTTCTCTAAAAACCGCGCTAAAACTGATTTCGTCTAAAGTTTTGGTAATTTATTGTGCTGCTCTCGTCATTTTCCCATAGATGGGAATTTTATGGAGTTGTTGCCATATTTGGAGCTACCAATATAAAAAATTTAATCAAAATCGTTAGAGCCGTTTTTGAGAAAAAAATATTTGGTGTTTTGATCACTATGATAACTATAGTTAAATTTCGGCGGATTTTGTTCATACCCTTATTTTGACGTCCCATAGTGACTTTCGGGCGAGATATCAAGTTTGAGCTGATTTGGTACGGTGGTTTTCTTTAAAAATCGTATACAGACACACATACACACACACATACACACAGACACACAGACCATTTTCCCAAATAGTGTTTTTCGGACTCTGGAGGGTCTGAAACGTAAAGATCTGAAGAAAACTCAAAATTTTTTTTTCAGCCGATTACATAACTTTCCTTTCTACTTCGTAGAGCAAGGAAAGTAAAAAAGTGAGCTAATTCCCAAGAACAAGGTCTTCTCAAAGAGTTTATCGTTTGTTAAGACCAATGGTGAGATTGTTCGTGTGTTCGAATTGTTTCACAAACTAGCGGTTTTATGCTAGTTGAAATGTTTATAACTGTGTGCTGGTTGTTCACTACACTTCTTACATTTTGATTCTTGACTGATCCATCTCTAAACAACTCGAAAATAGATTGTCCGTAATACATGTTATCAATTCATGAAGAGCCAAACATCAAACATGAGAAAATAGTACGGATTTAGCTCTGCTTCACCCCGAAGAGTTCCCTAAAAAGCAATACGCTCCAGTTCAGTTTTCCAGACAATTTCAAGAGACTTCGTCATCGTCGACGACAAGCCGAAGGGAAAGAGAGCACTTCCCAGGGTCCCCAAGACATTTATGGACTACTTGTCACGGGATTTATGATACAAAGGGTTTATCGTGCGAAGTGAAGAAGTGCTACATTAAAGAATCATTGCTCCACAAGATAACGGCCGTAGAGGCCTCGCTTCCTAGCCCTTAGAAGAGACCCACGAAAATGTGAAGGAAAAGGAGGTGAGAGCCAGTAGCGCGGAAAATACTAAGTTGTCCATAAAGACACTATTTTTTCTCTTCGCTAAATGAATAAGTGCATAGTTGGTTGGATGATGACGAGAACGGGGCAGGGGAAACCACCCTGGCACACGAGGCATCAATAGTTCACCTTTCGATTTTCAGAGTCGGGTCAGTACGGCGTAATAACCGTAATTGATTTGTGCAACTCTTCGAGCACATACTTCGTACGCAACATTCTGTAACACAAATGAATTCGTAGGTTAAATTACAAAATAAACAATAGATGTTTACTGCCACTCGCGCTTTTAGCTTCGAAAGGCAATGTAAGACGGGTACATACTCATTCAATTTTTTCACTCAGGAGGGGAACACAGAGACCATTTATAAGGTTGTTTTAGTAGGCAACTCTTCCCGCAGCCTTGCACCTCGGTAACTGAAAGCTCCCTCCGGACCCTGATGGAATTTATGACGAGTTTCCCAACTGGAAAAGCATTTGTCTCGAAATCGAATTTTTTCTCGACGAAGGGCAAACGAGAGACCCTACGGAGTAAACTTTTCAATCAGTAAGTTGCCGTATCAATATTCCCCAAGGACACAGTTTCAAACCAAAGTCCATTTAGACGGACCAATTTCAGTTCGGTAGGGCGAAGCACGTAGCAAAGTGGTTCCAGAATAATGTGCCATGAAGGGGATACGAGGGGAACGGAAGTGGCTGGACTGTTTTCTTCAGATATTGGGCGTTCTTTAACCCTCACACAGGAATATTGGGATCCATTGAAACAGGTTTATCAGTTGGTTATGAATACCCTGCATTGCCACCATGTGATAGCACGAGCATCTGCCGAAGCCTAGACCTGTGGAGAGCCAGCGAGCTATCATTCCTCCGGTAGAATACACCTCTGGGATATCCCGAACCATGCTTAAAAGCTTAATCTGGTTATCTACATGGTTTAACTGTTACCTTGGTAGCAAGTGTCTAAGATCATCTGTGACCACGGGTTTTAGAAAGATCAAGATCCTTCTTCGCAAACAGGTTGTAACGGTTTGGCAGAGTCAGAGCTGGAAGGTTTGGCTGCTCAGTCAACAATGAAGCAGCATGTGGTTTCTTGTTTCCTCCACACTGAGGTTCAAGACGTGCAAGATGGTGAGTATGAGACGTCACATCGCGAAAACAAGTTAGAAACTGACTCGTCCAATGATCTGGCTCGAGTCATCCTCCTGTGCTACCCCAATTCATCAAGTTCTACTAGCTTTTGTCGAATGTGTTCGGCCCATAACGCTCCCTTTTACACTCTTCACTAACTAGCCAGTTGTTTCGTAAGCCCCGGTGATGCACAGGGGCACAGCTCTGTGGGATTGGCCAGTAATGTATTACAATTGACTAAGTTTGCTAGCCCCGACAACGAGGCAGTAGCCAATCACGACGAAGTAAACGGCCTAGTACTTGAAGATCGTAGCTCAGTAACACACGTGCCAAGTGGTCTGCTAATTGCTGGAGGTGCGGCAAACCTCGCGAGTAGGGTGAATGTGTCTTAGTGGCCGTATCGATTTCTGTACATTGGAGAACCCACAATCCTTCGAGCCACTGCGGTATCATTCAAAGTTATTTATTTTGCCTGTTGTGGATCCACTCTCCCAATCTTTCAGAAAATTTTCATGGGGAATGAAGTAATATCAATCAGATTTCAAAAGGTGCCAAACAGTTCTAAGTTTCGGTAAACTGTCGCCCCGTCGACAACTCTAGTTAACCATGAACCCAAGCAAACTTGGTCAATCTATAGACAATATCAAATATGTACTCAACAGTTCATCTAACGACTATACATACAAACGTGATAATTTTCTTCGTCTTTATCGTCTAAAAAGGCATTGTTTGTTTTACCTCCTGTCTTTCTCACAATCATTCTCAATCTTTTTGGTGATCCCATCCACCCCTTTATTCAAAAATGCAGATTCTTAGTCCTCGTGTTAGTGGTTATTAGCATGAAGTGGTTTTATAGATGATGCATTTCTTGGCACCGTTTCATCTTTGATTACATTCACTTAAATCACTAATTTCCTACTACTTTGATTTATTATTTTCTCTTTAAACGAGAGGTTTTTGTTGAATTCAGCAACATGTCCACCACTTGAAACCGGATCCTCTCCTTTTTGGGGGCTCCAATTTATTAATTATTTAAAACAGAGATGTTTTTTGATTTTTTAAATAAATCGTTTCATTCTGTATCGCGCAAGGTGCCAGTTTCTGCTCTTATCACATTTGGTTCTTCCATAACGTTGCACACCGTCCGTCACCCCTCGAGCAACAAAGCGAAGTTTGTGGAAAAGCCCTTAGGGTTGCAGGAGAGAAGTTGTGGAACTCATTGTTCGAGTGCTTCCAACTCTACAGATCGCATGCTCCTGTTCACCCAGAGCACACAGTTAAAACAGGGTTTTTCTGTAGAAAAATTCAATAACCCCTCTTTCCACGGAGAGTTATTTGTTCAGGAAGTTTACATATTTGTGAAGTTTGACTCGCAATTTACTGCAAACTCGCCGGCCATCGAATTATGCAATATGACGTAACTTATCACATCTCAACGTTTACTCAGCGAACGGTCGTTTTTTTTTTTATTTTCGCAAAAACGGCTCGCGTAATTTGAATCAAACTTTAACTAGTCATTTTACGTGGCCAAATGACGTATACTGTTAATGAATGGATTTCACACACCACAAATTACGGAAATAAGAGCCCAACAGCTAACACCCGCTTAGATAATAAAAAACGGTCCACTTTCGGAAAAGTTCACAGTTATAAATATATCTGTATGTGTAGATGAACATTGCATTATTTGTTGGGCGAGAGAACTAAAAAGACGCTTTAGAGCCCTCAATCCAATTACGGGAAGACTGATCCTCTTCTCAAGCAAAGAGAAAGGGGAACGGTGAAGTGGTGGGAGGAAAGCCGAGGGAAAGGGTGGGAAGTAAAGAGAGAAAAGTTTTTTTTTATGGAAGAAGAACGTTAGGAATTTAGAGGAGATGAGCGAAGGCAAAATTGTTAAGAAACACGTTGAAATTGGAAATTTAAAAAATAAATGAATGCACGATGAGACCTGCGTGGTTCATTGAAGTTTCGCCCGTGCTTCTTCGATCTCTGATTCTAGGGTTTGAAGAGAAGACAGCATTTCAGATCTCTTAATCTGAAGAGACGTCTAGTGCTCGAAACACATGGACAACAAAAACTGGAACTAATTGAAACTTAAGAAAAGAATTTAGCGCATCTCAAGAGATTATAGGTATTGATCATTAGATAGAATGCGACCCAAACAACGCTTCGACGCTCAGTGATGAAAAAATCCAATTGCAACGTTTCAACGCGCAATGAGCATCATATATGTAATTGGTTGGATTAATTGTGAGAATGTTAGGGCCGGTTTATCAATGTCATTTGCTAGCTTGACTAAAGGTTGACTAAGTCAAATCGTTCGTTAACTCCCGAAGACGCGTTCATCAATTCACTTTGACACCGTGTTAGCGCTAGCTGTTAGTTATGTTTTAACTCGTCTCTTCGCTCGTTAGTTATCGGATAGCTAACCGTTATCAGTTAGTTTGTTGGCAGCCATTTTCGGTTGTGTTTCGCTAGCCTCGTTCTGTTTTCGTTTGCGCTTTCGCGATTTTATTACTATTCTATTCTATTGGGTTTTCGTCACCTAAATTTTAAATCATTGCATTAACAATGGACTTCGACTACGATCTGTCTGACTCTGATTTCTCCGACGAAGAGGTATACGCGTTTCCTGAGTGGAGAGAAGGCCGTACCAGGTCCGTCCAAGAATTTAATATTTTGACACACTCGACGACGTAGATTTCCATTCTAGGTTCCGGTTGTCGAAAGAAACAACGGAGTTTGTACTTTCGCTAATTCGAACGCGAATAGAATCGCCAAGCAATTACGCCTATGACGAAACTCCTCTTAACGCTCAGGTTCTACGGTCTCGGTAAGTACAGACCTAATATTTTATCGACCTACCACGTTACTTATGTGCATGATATAACAATTCTATTAGTCCAAATGTCTGGGTTCGACTAATCACGAGTTCTCTAGTTCCCTCGTGCGTTCAGCGCAATGCACTAATAATGCAGCATAGTGCAATGGTGTTCACAATGTGTAGGTATAAGCTGATAAAGAAGAACGTCGAGGAATCTATAGTTCCCTAATTACATTATGTCATTGTTTCAGTAACCAATAATGAGTAACGTTTGACGAGACTATGCCAAGACGATTATGTTGTGGGAAGTTGTTTTGATTCTTTTGGAATTAGCTGTTTGAATGCCGTAATTTGGTTGTTGCTGATTATGATTGAAATTCTATTTCGTACCTTATTGGATTCCCAACACGAATTTGACGTGAACGATGGCGGTGATAATTATGCGTTTTGACCACAATGAAAACTATAATTTTGTGTCACCGTCTAATGTGGGTGTGGGATCGTGAATAACAAGCGTGAGTTGACTGGGTTCAGTCATTCTCTCTCAATCGTGTCCACAATCGCACGCACCATGTTCTGAAATGGGGGCTTTGGGAAAGTTTGAAACGTAAATATCTGAAGAAAACTCAATCAAATTGTCTTTGTTGCCAATCACGTAGCTCTCATCCTACTTTAATGAGGCTGTATAAAGAAAATGGGCATTACAATTCAATGCGATTATTCGTATACATTTTAGAATTATGTGGTAGTAGAGCACGTAAATAACCATTTTTGTTTTCTCTTGGCAGGTTCGATGCTAATAGCTGTAGGCGACTTTTGTGGCGTTAGTAGAACTCCTGGCTCCCTCATTGTGAAACTAGTTTCCCCGACCACTGTTCATTTGCCCCTACTTTCTTAAAGACGATATTCGGAGAAGAAAAAATCTCAAAAGCCCAAAGAGCGTTTTACCATTGGGCTGGAATGGCACTGACCACTGGTGTTATCGACTGTACACACGGGAAGATGTCAATTTGAGTGAAACACACCGCACATTTGGTGCTGAGAAACATCATGTACCGTTTTTCAAATTTTTTAAAGTTGCTTGGTGTATGATTAATTTTGAATAATACACGTGACGTTTTCTGTAAGGAACATTTTTTTACTTATGCTTGCCCCACTCACGACGGAAAGTTATAAAATCGACGGAAAAAATCACGACAAACACTTAACAAAAATGAGCTACACAATAAGTAGAGGAGTAAGCAAAGAATGAAAAGTAAGGAAAGATAAAAAAAGAATTGGTAAAAAAGAGAAAAGTATCAAGTAATATCACAAATATATTATTTAACAATTCTGCAACTGATATTTTGGGTATTCGAATGAAAATGTCAAATAATGAAATCGACAGGCCGCAAATGAAGGCGGCCCAATGGTACCAACTCTCCCACACACTGTTTTGGAGGAAAACTCGCCAAGTCGCCTCTTTGTTCGTGGGATTCTCGTTTGAGCGTAGTGGTAGCCCTTTTTCCCCCCACGTTAAAACTCTCGCTAGCTAACTATTAGTCAATTGCCGATTGATGAACGCGATCCGAGCTCAAGAATTTTTTCACTGCATGATTATCGTTAACAGATCGCTACCTAATCAACGTCTTAACTAAAGAATTGATAAACCGGCCCTTAGAATCACATTCACAGTGGTTGAACTCAGGGTACTCCACGTTTCCTACAATAGCACATTGGGAAAATCGAAGTGCGTTGGGCGTCTTCAGCACAAGTACAAAACTGTAGCAAACGAGAAGGTAGGGGTGTGGCTACCATCCAGTTATTATTATTATTCGCTTGTTCCATATGACCAGTCATGCGAGATTTTTGGAAGAAATAAAAGAGTTTAGTTCTTCTCTGTTTGACGTAAAATAACCGAGTTGAACTATTCGTGGTATTATATTTATAGCCACAGGGGCAAGGCAAAATGGTCCGCAGTCTAAAAACTAAACAGAACATATTAGACGCAAATGACACCGTAACTGAACAATTATTGTCTCTGAACTCAGTGCAGATTTGGCAAAGAGAAGTTAGGGCAATTATACACCGTGATGAGATGAACAGCAGAGTGAGGAAGGAGATGATGGATGATGGACATGAGGAGAATCAACTACAGGCGGCTCCGGCGAACGTTTAAAAGGAATTAACGACTATTATTTGTGGAGCGACTGTCGTGCCCTTAGCCGTGTGCTGCTAAGATCGGCCACCAGGGCATACAGACACTGTAGAGTGTGCGTATTGGGCGCTATTTTCGAATTGCCACTCCAAGCTGAAAGCACGCTGAATGGTTAGAAAAAGGGAAAATTGGAAGTGTCCTAGAAACCTTCGCTCATCAATGACGATGGAAATGGATAAGTAGGTGATCTCCATCTCCGCAATCAACTCGTGTACGTGTTGTTCGATAGCGTACAAGCAACGCTCGGATCGGTTTTAGCCCTCCATGCTACCGTAGGAACAAGGCCAGTGCTGACCAACAAGGAATAAACACATGGTGACCACGAAGGAGTGACTCGTGCGGCCAGAACAGGATCAAAAAGTGACTGGAGGAGTGACAGGTAAGATGACACTCGTCTTGTTCTAAAGCTTCTTCAACGGTGTTTTTCCACGGGAATGATTAGGCAACAGAGAAAATGAAGAAGACAAGAATATAACTGGAACAGAACCAGAAAGTTTCATTTCCAACATAATTATTAGATCTTCGGGCCGTGTTCTTGGGGAATGAGCTGACCAGTTCGAACGAACATTCTAACAAGGGCACCTAGAAAAGTCCTCTCAAAGACGCGGAAAAGGAACCTACGGCAATACAAGAAAGTTTCTCTCCGTCCAATTACGAAATGCACCAAACTGAGGGTAAAACGAATAAAAGAGGGCGAATTCGAGGTGGATTAGAGTGGTGGATGGGGGGTCAGAGAGAAAGAGAGTGAGAGAGAATGGAGGGCATCGGAGAAGCAGCAAAACTAGTGACGGAGTCGTGGATATCAGACCCTCGAGATCATTATTGACAAAAAACCTGAAGAGGGGTCCGGGAAGTAGTTGGGTTTCAGCTAATTGCTTAGAAAAAAAAGGTTTGCTCATGAAAAAGCCTGCATAACTCCTAACGGGAGGATCGATAGTCCCTCCTTAATTTCATACCCCTAGACCTACCTCTGCCATCTCAACCAGTTCCTTGCCACCCTCACCTCACAACATCTCTTTATCATCCTCCAACTCCCTCTCTCATTCCCGCCTTCAATATCTCTCTCTTTCTCTCCCTCATTCTCCGACCAATAATTTTTACCAATAAGCTGGTGGAGTTATTAAGATATTTTCAATAAAAGGCAACGCGGAGGACCGCCGAAGGGTTTCCGGATGGAATGGGCTCAGAATACGGTTGAGCCGGATAATGACAAGAGGAATAGAACATGGTGATCGGGGTAGAGGAAGGCCTGGCAGAGATAAAACGATAAGGGGATTAATAAGTGGCAAGAGCCTTCAGCTCATTCCCTCAATTGAACGAATTCAGATGAAGAGGGCGAAGGCTCAGCCCCAGTGTGATTAAAGCGATTTTCTTATTCAAGGGAAACTTGGAGAGAGAAATTGTTAGATTCGAACGAAAACAAAAGATAAAGGCTTTTATCGCACATAAAACAATCACTTAATTCCTTGTGACAATTCAGTGCTTAATAACTCAAATATTTACTCATTTCCCTACTTTAACTGTGGAGTTCTGGGGCTTCCTGAGCAGGGACAGCGGATGAGAGGTCATACAACGTAGTACCTGGTTCAGGGGCTATTTCTAGTGTTGGCATCGCTGTGGACTAGGGGGGAGACTACAGACTGGTGGAGTGCGAGTGTGTTCAGAGGTTGTGATGCAAATCTGAGTCGTGTCATGACCAAGGCGTAGGAGATGGAAGAGTTGAGCCCATTTAGGAGCTTATGCGATTATGCTTAGCCCTTCTAATGATTCTAGTCCACGAAGAGTGGTGAACTTGATGAAATGATTTCTTTATGCCCCCCTCAATGCATTCCTGAAGCATTCACAAGCCAGTTCGAATGGGAGAACTAGGTGAAACGTTTCTCTCTGCCACCACTGATTTTTTGCATTGTCCAAAATGTCATGGACGCTGAGGCGAGTCTCGACGCGGAAATAAGACTATCTACAGCCCTGTGACATTTACCCTGAGGCGCAGTAACCCTCCGGAGTTCCTGGCTCCTCTACATGGTTCAGCCGACAGAAAGAAACTCACACAGTACCCCTACTTCTTCTATACCCCGCTGAGGGCATCCATGGGAGAAATTACTAGCACTTTCGCGATGCTCACAATGCACCTCTCTCTCCGTAGCAACAAAATGCACGAAAGGTCGGATGCAACTACGCAACAAGTTTTGGTCGTTGGCTCATGTGGTGCTGGAGGCCGCAGCAATCGTCACGATACAGTCTGAAGAAGGTTGCTGACGCTTCGACATACTAGTCGAATTATGAGGAGGAGGAGCAGCGCAGGTAGATTCTGGAGAAGACACGATGAGCAGCTTGTCGTGGCCATACAGTAAGCCAAGAACCACAGAATGTGACAGGACAGGTCCTCGTGTTGTGCAGAAAACTGTTCGGAAGAAGCGTCCTCTGGGCGTTCGTTGTGGCAACACCATCCGTATTTCTCGGATTTGATCACAAACCCCATCCCTTCTAGACGGAGACTCGTCTAAGAGCCCTCTCCATCTCATTAATTTTTCATCTCTGGTTTCTTTTAGGGTGCCACTGTCCCTTTCCCAATGAGCTTCGTACAAAAAAAAGGGAACGTCCCTTTCTGCTTCGTAGAGCCAAGGAAAGTAAAAACCGTGTATCTGCAGTAAACTTGGAGGGAGAACAGCTACTGACTGAGCTTATTTTATTGATTCAGATGGATTTCTTATCTAATTATCATGATACCAACCTACCGCCAACTTTTCAGTTGAACTTCTTACTCACCTAAAAATATTCTGGTCTGAATGGAGGTTGGAATAAAATAACTCCTAAACAATACGTATTTCATACGCTACAGATACTTTAACAGCTAAATGCGGATAATTAGAAGTAATTAGAATTTTAGCATGAAATGCCAGAGATGGATGGATAAGCCAATAGCAGCGGTGTGAATTTCTAAACCCTGCGGCTCAGGGCTCAGGTTACGCAGAGGGTAGCGAGGCAGCGAAGAGAAACATCCTACTTACGTAGTACAATTAATTGGTCTTCCTTGATCAGTTTACGTTGAGCCGCGCTAATTTCGGGAGAAGGAACACGATTCCTAAGTGAGAGCTCGTGTTTGGGGTCAGGAGAAGTTGAAGACGGCCTCGGTGAAGAGCACAATGCTGTTTTGACAGGATTCACTTCAGCTACAGTCAGCGTAAACATTATGTAATATGAGATTATTACAGTAGTTTATTAATGGCTAGCTATTAAAATTATAGTAGTTAATTTTGTTTTGATGTAATGGCTCACAAATCAGTACTGGATAGTTTTGATTTGTGATGCACGCGTACTTAGCTAACATACACACATACTCCTGTTCATACTCACACGTGGAAATGGCGGTGAGTTTGGAAGTTCAGAGAGCTGGCACGGCGTCATGGTTAGGATTTCCACGAAGTTCCAGAAAAGCTTGATAAGTGGCAAGAGCAGCTGGAGACGTTATCGGAACGAAAGAGTATAGCGGGTTAACGCTCAGGAGTCTTGAAACTCTTGAATCCCGGTATTGTGTTGGAGTGTGACAACGACGGATCTGATGGCCTAGGAGTGCCCTACTTGCTCTGAATGACGCTCAACGTGCTACAAGAGGGAATACGAAAATATTTTGTTGGCGCGTGACCTGGTTGAGTTCCGAGCGCCTTTTCCGAGGGATAGATCCTTGAGCATCGAGAAGGCACGCATCGCGTTAAGGAGTATCGGGAGAAATTTGATGGATGAATTCAACAGGTGAAGTTCCTTTGGGAAACACGACCCAAAGCCTTGAACAGTTAGCGATAACAACGAAACCTAATTACTTATCCAATTCAAATAGCCTCGGGTCACTACGCCAGAAAGGCTTCAAGCCCCTTGCCGTTATGCATTATTGCACAAACATGGAGCATCTGTACAGCATCGTCATTCGTAGAATAAACTTGTTTTTATTTATTCTTCTTGTTCTTATGGTGAGGCGGGAACGAAACTACTTCGATCTAAGTGACTAGTAAATACATGTACTTTACTAAAGGGAACGTACCTGTTTGGTGAGTTCGTCTTCCCTGGCTGGTGAGATACTGTGGGCATTCGATGTCCTTCACTTCCAACGGATTTCCCCTGAGGTGCATAACCTCCTTCCTCCCACCCCTTCCATGCCTGGGAGGTCTGCAACATCAGATGTTCAACGTTTTGCTAGGCGGTCTGATGGGAGCAAGCGCACCAAACAAGAGACCGAAACCGTATGGACGATCAGGCGGTTACGTTCCAGCTGATGCACTCACGTTCGCTCATCACGAAATTGTTGACTGGGGAAGATCAGTATATTATGTAACGATAGATAAATTGAACTGCGACGATCCTGACCCCCAGAAGATGAATACGGGAAACTTTTTCGAAATTTCATTGAAGCACCAATGTAATGGAATGGTCCCGTCGGGATTGGAGCGGGCAGCGGTTTATCGCGGTACATGAAAGGAGTTGAACTGGATTCTGTGAAAAGGAGAGGGTTAGATTACTCGTCTGGACACAGTGTCAGTTCATCGGGTTGAAAAGTCAAACTTTTTTCCCGCTCATTGGACCTAGGAAGAGGGAACTGGAAATGAGGCTGCTAGTTGTTTGAGACGTTGAGGCTGAGCGTGACGTTCAGGGAGGCAGGAACTTCCTGTCGTCCGAAGCTCGCTCAGAAATTAGGTCGTTGATTCAAGAATGACGAGACTTCGTACAACTTGCGAGGACTTTAGTGGAGGAGGCAACTTTTTTTTTACGGGAATGACCAACAACTGATAGCTTCAGCCAGAAAAAAAGGAGCTCTCAAGAGCTTCGGAAAACTCCATCGGAGAAGTCATTTCAGTTCTCATTCACATGTCACAAATGTTTTTCAGACGCTTCATTCATTCAGGAGAGATTTTTTGTTGCTTCCCGGCAGACCGAGGTGGAATGAAAACTGTTTGCCTCCAGTTTGAGTGGCCACATCGACAGAAGCACCATGCAACTCCCAAACAATGCAACCATACGATTCCCTTGATCTATTTGCCAAATAATCTGGTTCGAAGCATGATACAAGTTTGCTACCCCATTTTCCCTTGGCACTTCATCTGCGCTCAACGCATTTCCACGGAGAACAAAACGCAGTTTTTTCACACTCTACTTCTAGTGGTAACAAAACTACCCGAACTGCGGATCCAGATGGGCCTGTTGCTCAAGTTTCTAAGACCAACCTCATATCCTCTCAGTTTTATCTTTTAGTCCCACGGAACAGGATGCTGTTAGTGCGACGTCCCCTCTACTCTCGCACCAAACGCAGAAAATCCTTGAGACCTGCCTTCACAACCTTTTTCGGCTTCGGGAGAGATCTACCAAGCACGTCTTCAGTTCGCTCACTGCCTCCATCCTTCGCCACGTGGAATCTGCAACCCTGTTCAATTCAGCCCTTCATCAACATTGAGTGAGGATCTCACTTTCCTGCTCCTTGAAGAGCCTGGTTGGACACATCGGAAGAAACAGCAGGTGTGCAGAAACGTTCAACCTGTCTTATGTAAATACATTTGTTGAGAACATCACACAATGTTATACCCTTTACTGAAAACGTTGAAAACAAGTTTTTCCACACATTTCGGGGTCTCTCGGTTGATTTTCACGTATCCACTACACGAACTTATAGATATCCGCGATAGGGTATCACAAGCAATCCAAGTAATTCGACTAGCTCAAAGTGCAGACGGCGGCGTCACCGAGGATCAAGCTGGTTGATCTAGTACCCGCGTGGCCCAGCAGCTGGCCGCCGTAATTGATGAGAAATTTAAAGTTTTTTGCACAAGTAATAACAACTCATGAGCAACATTATTTAGATTACAGTAATCAGACAAATACGGTACATACTCCACTTTTTGTTCCTAAGCATAATGCAGTTGAAAAGAGGGATATTTAATTAGCTGAAGCAAAGTTTGTTTTTTGTTATGCTTTCTTCAGATATTTACGTTTTTAAATTATCTTACTACAACAAACACGATTTGACACAATATTCCGTGGGCTTCTGTGTGTGAACGCGATAAAATACAGCCGTTTCGAATCAGCTCAAATTTGATAGTCAGCCGGCAGATCAACATGGGTCGCCAAACTAAGTTAATGAACTAAGTTGATTCAAAACTAACCTCTAGCCAAGCGCCAGAAATCTCATTTTTTCTCCTCCGATATGAACACACCTATTTTGACACGAAGATGGGCGAGGCCGGTTCAAAACCACTGTACATAAATAATTAAATTTCCCATGAATGTGAATATGAAGAGAGGGGCCCGACGAATTATTAATAATTTCGACCAAAATCGATTTTAGTGCAGTTTTGTCCTAATAAACCCCACTCACATGACACATGAACATGGCGTTCTGGCAACAGTCGTGTTTCGTAGTGAAGTAGTCCACACACATGATGAATGCTTGATAAAGGTTATAAACAAATCAAGGACATCCAGCGAGATTCTGAAATTGTCGTCTCTTCGCCTAATTTCTTCACAATCTTTCTTTTATATTTCCAGAAAAGTATCGTAAACCTTCCCAAAAATAACTCGTGTTCATAGATTCATACGTCCAAGGAGCGTTGCGTACTATTTTATACGTACCGCGTGTCAATGACAGCTCAGGTGATTCATGATTCGAAGTGCATTTCCACGGGGATAAGGAATAACAAAAAATTGACTACTTTCCCCTCGATGCTTGTTCGATAGTACCACATACTTGAAGCAAGCAGGCCACCATTGTACATGTATACCTCTGGCTAGTTGAAACATTTGTGTGAGCGTTTGACAAACTGTCACACAGGACGGAAGCTGCTCTTGGCTCAGACATACGGATTCCGCATGTCCCAGTAAGCGGCTGTTAATCCCGTTAATCGAGGACAACTGTGCCGTAGCTCAGCAAAAACTACATTGCCCCTCCGAAACTACCTGTATTTCCTCCCTTATCTATCAATCGTCTAAATGCGCTCACAGAACGTTCTCGATAGTTTGACGAGTAAAGGGCCGGATTAGCACGTCCATAACATAATAGAAAAACTCCGAAGCAGTTAGTAAAACATTAGGGCCAAGTTAAGTGACAGGATACGGGGTTGAAGGGAGAAAAGCGGGAGATTAGAAGCGGGGTTGGTGGAAGACGGGGAGGAACGCTAATCGTGACAGAGATTGATTATGATGAGTCTTACACGGCGGACTCGCAGGAGACGTCGCGATAAGAAAACAAGGGTTCGACTGATCGGGGAAAGAGTTTGCCGAAAACGGCTCACTGCTGTAACATCGGTCCTCCTGATTTCGGATATGGGGAACAGCACAATTCTCCATAATGATAATAACTACGTGGCAACACGACCTAATTCATTTCAAATTAAACAGCACTCGCCGCCATCGACTGTCCGTTTCGTTATGAGCATTTTAATCGTTAAAGGCATTGGCACAAAATACAACGGCACTGGACTCCGAATACTACGTTCATTGGAAAGTATCAAACACCGTTTTTAGCACTCGTGGCTCCCTAGTTACAGAACACCTGTGCCATGGTATGCCTGCCATCTTCATGTGCCGAAAGGTGGGCAGGATACAGTTGACTGGTTCACACCAGAGGCATTCGCTCGCACCATGCCGAATTTCGAAGAAAATTGTAGGAGCACTGCTCAGCTCTCCCTGACAGAGTTCAGCCAGAAGAGGATAGAGTTTGCTGATTCAGGGTCAGTATCTTGCAGAGATGAAGAACGAAGACGCGGAGGAAAGACCACTCCAGACCCTTCCACAGTGCCCAGCCGGGCAGTATGAGAATCGTAGCACGCTACAAGATTCTCGTGAGAGTGAAGAGAACCAGAAGAAGAGCTGCCATCATTGAGATGCTTGAGGGTCAACCTCATGCAATGTCCTAAGTGGTTCCGGGTTGTTCCTCAACACGCACGACTATATTCACAGGGCAAACCCTCCCTTCAAAAGAATAGCCAGGGGTCATGATTCCACGACACGGAGTATACTTAGGTAGTAACTATCCCTTTTTTTCATAATTGCGTCCCTGCAACGCCACGATCAGTATTAATTTACACCCAAGAGATGCATACAGGAAACTATCCCCGCAGATCGCAATCAATTTGAAAAGAAAGAGTTTTGTTGAAGTACAAAACCAATAACGGGGCGAAACATTCGATGGGGATTGGAGCAGACAGCGGCGTAGCGCAGAACATGACGGGAGTTGAACTGGAGTATATGACAAGGGAAAGGTTAGAATACTCGTCTGAACACAGCATGAGTTCATAGAGTTGAAAAGTCAAACTTTTTTTCGCTCTTTGGGCATAAGAAGAGAGAACTGGAAGTTAGTTGTTTGAGACTCCTGTCCTCCACAGCTCGCTCAGAAATTAGGTCGTTGATTCTGGAATAACGAGACTCTTCTAGTTATGTCAACTATTGCTAGGATTTCAGATTTTAAACTAAGCCTCAATGTAGCTCGACCTCGTAACCGTTACTGCTGACCACACCAAAATAATAATAAACAAGCTTTATTGGAGACACAGAAATTGTTCTCCACCATGTCAGCAAAAAACAATCCAACGCTGAAGTTGACTTGTGAAGGTTCCACATGAAAGGCATCCCCGCCAGTGACGCTGCTCCTGGACCCTTGAATAATGATACCTACCCGTAGTGTTACTGTTTTATGAGCCATTAACACGCACTCCCGTTTCTACGATACATTTTAAACCACCACTGGTAAAAAAACAACAAAACATGATACCCCCATAAATTCTAGGCGGAGAAACAGGGGGAAATAATCCATGTGTCGACAAAAAATAAAGTTCGTAGATTCGCGGTGTATTTTGGTTAGAAAACCGTCATCACTGTACAAATGAAGCGTTGAAAGCCCTAAACGGCTTGCTTGCGAATAATTTTGAACGTGGAAATGGATTATTTTTTCTACGTTTTCACAATCCGTGCCGTCGGCAAATCTTCGGGACCAGATTCAGAAAGTTCATTATTAGCGTAATAGATTCGCAATTCCCAGTGGACCAGGTGGCTCTGAGTCCATTCCACACGACCACCACACACAACCCGCCGGCAGCAGCTCTAATTAGGGCCGCCAGCCTTATTCGCGCACCAAGTCGTTCGTCAGAGTGGCATCCGCAAGGTGACGACCTTCGCCCTCGGTGACAGCGGCTGCCATTAGCGGATTCCGTCCATTTGGCCAACTGCAGATCAATGCGTGACAGACCATCGATTTGTTGGGAACATCGTGAATATGAGGTTGTGAAGTCAGGTAAAACTTCTCGGAAATCGAGTTGAGAAATAAAACACCCAGCAGAGCAGAGCCGAAGGAACAACTTTTTAAGAAATTGCAAATATTTAATTATTAACAGTTCTGTGACGGAATTACCACATTATCACATTACATTCATCAATTTCTTCGGTCTACCTGTGCTTGTGTATAGTTCGAGAAAATAGGTGTTTCCCGTAACTGGAAGTAAGAAAGAAGAATCGAAGTGACTGCTCTATGTATCACGTGTAAACTCCAAGGTTTTTCCCATGTAAATATGAGCGGCACGAAAAAGAAAAAAAAAAATGCAGGACTTGAAGAAACCAGCGATAAGACGAGCCAACTCCTTTTCGGTTCAAATATCGCTAATGCCTTTCGGATGGTTTGTTCCATTCACAATTGGCAAACACTCCTTCATAACACTTGCCAGTTATGGGGAGAACATTGGGAAGAACTACGAGTTATAAAAAGACGGTGTAGTCGATAGCAGTTGTGATGGGGCTTCAAGCTTTTCTCAAAACGATTGCAGCGAGATTTTTTTTTTTTTTTTTTTTTACTATTCATTCTGAATAATACACCTAGTTTTCGGTCTTTATAATGCCCATGGTTGTTATCGTTTAAAAAACGCAATTTTGGCAGTTTTACCGCAGTTAAGTCGTGCTCGGCATTGCTTTCAATGTATTTTTCGGTGCTAGGTCGAATGTAACTGTTCTCAGAGGTGTAGAACGGTTGCTAGACCGATATGTGTGAAACAATAGTAATTACAGTGTGCTAAAGTCTTCTAATTGGAAGAACTCATGGGAAAATACAGCGAAAGCAATCGTTTCATCGTTTGCGCTTCTTCTCATTCACTTCAACCACACGTCAGCTCCACTCGTCAAGGCTATCCTGAAAAGAGGCACAGTCTGAATGCGACCGTAAAGGTTGAGGTTTTCGGCATAAAAGAAAAAATTGACATAGTTCACAGTTAGTTGATGACACCGGTGAACAGAAGGAGGCCAATGTCCGAATGAATAAACGAGTGAACTAGACAAGTCGCATTATAATGTAATGCTGACTATGTGGCCCCTCAGACAACCTGCTGACTCAACTATCCAAAGGCTATAAGCAGCCGTACCAGAGCCACAGCTTCTCAGTTTCTTTTCGACATAGTTTCGAGTCATATATTGCTGTATATAAATATAATTGTGTAATAAAGTTTTTGCTGCTTTTAAAAAAGTCCCTCGGAACCACACTGAATTTAACTGACATACATGCTTCCCTCGAATTTACTCTAGGACTGAACGATGATCCTATCCCCAGCAAATCGACACAAATGATCGCAATGCTAAAGAAAATATTAATAACCAGTTGTCAACGTTTTCTAGCATTGTGTAGCAGAACAACTGTTCGCTTTGACGTAATTTTCCAAACTTTACCTGTTAAGTTCTGGATAATATCCATTTTGTATTTTCTCCTCATGTTAAAAGACGTTTCTGAGAACATTTCACACGAAAACATGTACGAAAAATAGAACATGATCCGTTTTTTGTGTTAAAACTGATTCTCGGCAGTTGGATGCGGTGCACATGGTGAGTCTTATCTCAGCACGCACGTTATTACTGTGACCTCACGCCAGAGGTGTTTATTATTATCTACCACAAGTGAATAGGTGTTCTACATCGTAATCGCTGCTAATAGGTGAAGACAAGTTCACATGTAGAACAGTAAGAAAAAACGAAATAAAAAAACCGGTCGAAACGTGTAAACTGGCCTTCCTAATTTGAGGGAATGTCAAAGCCGGATATTGCATCCCGTCGCACTCCATTTCAAAACACCGAGCTGACTGAAGAGGAAGAGCGAACTTTCACGCTTCCTTAAGAGAATTTATTTAACGTTTACATACATCAACGTTGACGCTGTGCAATCCATATGGGGTACATTGTTGCTCATACTTCCGTTCACAACACCGTCAGTTAATTGTTTACTTGACATGGAGGAGTACTTTACTCGTGGAGGACACCATTATGAGGCCAATGTAAATCATTGTAGCTGTTATTCCAAAAAGTGTAAAACTCCGACTGTTTTTCCCGAGACCTAAACCCTGTTTACAGTACTTTCATAGAGACTCATTGGAACCTTCGGTGACAACGTAATGACGAGATCATGGGCATCACTCAGCGGAACGTCTACAGCCAAGTCGAAGTAGGAAGATGGAGGAGAGAGTCGCAGCAAAAAATGGTCTCCGACTGTCGCCCTGCAGATGTGACCAGTCACAGAATATAGAAACAGACCTTTGTGATTATTAAGCAAGGAAGCCGTAATATTAACGTTGACTCGGAACCGAAAGTTTCGTTCTCTGCAAAGTTGAAGTTGGCACAGTCACTGATACTTGGTACTCAAACTCAAAACGAATTGAACCAATGAAAATCCCGCTTTCCCGCGTTGAATTACGTGAAGCAATCGTTTTTAATTGAACTCCAGGCTCTGGCACGTTTTGTACGCATACCCATTAACTTGGATTTAGCCGACCTGACGACGTCATTCATAGTAAAACTTCTGTGTCGCAAAGCTGAGATTAAAGAGCTCGGCTTTCAATTCGAAATGGCGACTCAAGATGTAACTTGATGGTGGTTCGCGGATAATTCAATGTTGAGCTGCTCAATAAACAGAAGAGAAAGAGTTCGGAAAACCTTTTTAAAATTTCTTTCGACCTTAGCTGTTATCTCTCTTCTCAATTATTCAGACTGCGCTAATAGAAGCTTAAACGCGGCTTTATGATCCTCAAACTCTAATCCATTTTCCAATTATCACATTCTCCCCCAAAGCCTGATCATTTTCCGAGGGGGCTCTTACTTTTTCCCCTGCCGTCTTACAAAGCAACCGGGCTGGGCTGTTCACAGGTGGCCCTTATTCGCGAGGCGAAAAGCTTCTCGAATCAAATCCCATAGGATGGGCTTCGAAAAAAGCCTGCCGCACTCCGTGATTACCTCCGCCTTTTCGCATCTGAACAGCACTGCCAGCCGTTCACTTTACCGCCACCTCCGTCTCTTGTGCTCCAACGGGCCTGAAACTCCTTTTTCCTGCTCGCCGTCTATTTTCGAATGTCTCCCTTTTTTCTTTTTTCTTTTTTTTTTGCTGTTTCATTATCAGACGTGCTGGCTCGAAAACTTGCTTTGGGTGTGGGAACCCTGTTCCTTGTCAATGTCGGAGTCTACGGCCCGTCAACGAACAACCACTTGCAGGCAAGTAATCGGCTGATCTAACAGATATAAACGAGTTACGACTTTTATTGTGTGTACGTCCTTTACCACAAAACGTCACCCAAAGACTTTAACGTCTTATCGCAACACTCTCCTCAGCCTCAACTTAATTAATTTTTATACATTTAAATCCTTTAGCAACTAATTCGATCTGTACTTTACAAATATTATATGAACCTAGCAGAACCAGTACAGAAACTGGTGATGCTTAATCCGAATTTATCGGGTTGTCACTCAAGTCACTGTTTATTTAAAAACCAGCATATAGGTAATTTATGGAACTGTTAATTTGCTTTTTTTAGTGTAGCCGTTTATGAACTATGGAGGAGACATTGTGAGGAAATTTGAGTGAAGCGACGTCAATACTTTGAGTTCCTGAATTTCTTGAGTTATTCCCAACGTTTTTTAGAACGTTATCAAACTTCCTGTGGTTTCCTAACTTGAGTAACATGATGATCTTGCAGGAAGAAGCGACTAAAAACGATTTTAGTCCTTATGTTCCATATCCAAACACAAAATCTTTGAAGGCAAAAAATATTTGGTATTTTGATAGCTATAGTCAGTTTTGCATATCGTGTTCACAGACACAAATCAACTCGAACAGTTTTCTCGAATTTGTTTTTGGCGCTAAGACGACTTTGAATCTGAAGAGAATAAATATATTTCAGCCGATCACACAACTCTTCTTCGCACTTCATGTGGCTAAAGAAAGTAAACAGGGTAATAATAATACATGACACCCAACGAAGTTGCTAATAATGAGATAATTTTGAAAATGACAGTGTTTCAAGCTTTTGGGAGTCGCCTAACCCTGGCCTTGTGCAATTAATGTCAAAATACAAAACTGTTCAACAACACTCACTAAGTGTTTGAATTTAGTCTCATTTTCACCCCAGTCCTGCATATTCTCCATCATTTTATCCTTTATAGCCATCCGCAATACAACCCTGTGCCACCGCTCGAACGTCACCCATCATATCATTAACTATCATATATTATCATCTGCCCAACATCATATTTCTTCTCTGCATTGTTCTCTTTACTTCTCCGGCGATGATAATATTTTTTAATTCGTGTGACGGATTAATGATTAGGTGGTTAAATCACTGGACAGTTCCATCAACGTCGCAACCGTGCAAGACACTTGAACCCAACACCAGCACATCACCTCGTCTGAACGTATCTTTTATTTATTTTTCTTGACATTTTTTGTTCAACAACGGAAGCGATAAATTCAATTGGCTAAAGCAAAAGGCCCCAAATTGATCGCAACACCAATTATAGAGTCGTTTCCAACCTCTCTTGTTTATTAGCTGCAAATACTCATACACAGATGCATATAAACACACGTTCGCTCTCATCTGACTATCACTCCAGGAGGTTATTCTAATCTCTTCGGCCTAACATGTCTCGCATATATCAGTGCTCCCATTACGGCCAATCCAACTATGTTCAGATGCGATCTACAATTTACCATGCGATAACGAAATTTTATTCTCTTCTCTAGAGCTCAAATTTCTCCACTTCTCTATTGTGATGAACGAGATTTGATGTTTCCAGAATTTTCAGGGAAAAAACAAAACAGGGGGTGTAAACTAAATCGAAACGACCCATGAGATTTAATAATATAACCCAGAAATAAAAGAGATAAGCAGAACTCAGCAAAAAATAAAGGGAAAAAGGAGTTGAATACAACGTCACGTCGATTCCAACGCTCAGGCCATCTTCAGTAATGCAGTAAAAAGTGAAAAGGAAATAATGAACAAAATGTGTGGTGGTGTACGCACTTGATAATGTCATTCGCAATTTAGGGACAGTATACAAAAATTTTACACCCGGGCAGTTTTTGCAGTAAACCAAATTTGGTACCAAAAATACGAATGGCCCTCGCAACATATCAACAGGCGTTCGCAATAAGTAATTTCGGAAATGAATTAGCGTTACAACCGGAGTTGGTAAGTGAACTATATTATCAATACCTGAGGTAATTCTGACGTATGTTAACTGTGGGGTTAAGTAAGTTCTTGTTTTTACTTCACATACCTAGACCGAAAAACTGAATTCCAGTTCGAAATGTGTATGCGTATGCCTGTATGTAACATAGGCTACTGAACGTACATTTAGATGACGCAGTCACGATCACGGTCCTCACACAGGACCTCCTGATTTTCAAACAGGATGGCTGAAAGCTGCTCTGGTGTAGAAGGAGAGACTTTTACCAATGGGTTTCTGATCCTCATAATTGATGAGGAACATCCCCTCGGAAGGATACCTGGAAACTAATTGTCGTAATTCCTTTTGTCAGCGACGTCAAAGGTCTTTGTCATTTTCAACAGCTTTGCTCCGAAAATCGAAGAGAGAGAAAGAAGGGAGAAAAGGAATGTGAAGGGAGCTGACATCTCTGCATTCGACGATTCGCAGTACCTCCCAGAACTCGCGGTACCAATTTGTAAACTAGGGTATGAGGCTTGGCGATGTTTCGTATCATAGCAGAGAGGATGTTCGCCGTATCAACGAGCACCTAACAAAGCGGTTGCCCTTCCTGTAATGCAGGAATAGCAATCAGGCTCCAACAGGCTCCTATATTACAGGCACGAGTCAGCAGACTTCAGAATACATGCCCCCTCCGATACATTTTGTCCTAACTGCGGTGTAAGTTAGGCTTTTTGAACGGATGAATCAAACAAGAGGTGGGCGTTACGACAATTTCAACCAATTCGCTTATTTGCTCATATGTCACACAGATACACTTTGGAAACTAACATTGACGGAGGAGAAGAAGAACTTTCTTTTGTATTCATTATGTACGGAACAAGAACTAATAGAGAAGATTCTTAATAAAGATAAAAACGAAACACGTAACTCTACCCCCACAGCACAGACTCAGCCGAGTAAACAAGTACCCTTTCAGTTGAGTTATGAAAGTAGCGAGGGAACCGGAGAAGGAATCAATGTAGCAGTGAATACTCCAAATTGGTCTCACGAGAGAAGCGTGGAAACGATCGATTAGACAAATAATTTTTATCGGCACAGGGGACGAAGAATGGAACCACTCCCGTGTAGACACTAAAATAAACGATGGCTGTTGACCAGCAGGAAATACCTGGTAGCCTCTGGGTAGCAAAAGATGAAAGGCCACAAACCAGTGCCCAGAGCACCATTGTCACCCAAGCGGTAAACTCGTGATCACTCCCGTCCTGTAAGTAAAGACTCAAGAATGTGCCTTTGTCCCATCTCCAAGTGGTCCGTTGGGAACGCCTACAAAACGACCAAACGCGATGTCACTCGTATGAACTACTAATAGTCAGAGTGTTGATGGGTATGGCTGAACGACGGTAGCTTTTGTTGAGGAAGAGACCATTATCCTTGCGCAGATAGAAGAGAATGGACATTGAGTGTACGGACTTTCATGGAATCAGCTGGTATGAAATACCCATCCTAGACGCTCAGTCGAGTGGATTTTAGAAAACTGTGAAGCTCTGGTTGTTGCCTTCAGCGAATGAGACACTCAACTCATCAGCCTTTAGGTAACCTACAACCCATTAAAACAGAACATTTGTGGATACAGAAATTAATCGTGAAACATCTCAACAAAGCTTGTTGAAGTGCCTCCCCATATCAAACCAACCTGAAGCCAACGAATGTCTGAAATCCACGCCCTTCCGCAAGAGCTAGAAGATAAATATGTCGCGAAAGTCCTTTTTGACATCACTGGGGCGTTTGGTACCAAACGCTGCCGCTGCACAACGCGCTACAAAGTCGAGAAGTACGAAGTCAGTGAATTCTATGAAGGAGAAGAAAGTTAGTAGGACAGTGTTCGACGCAAAACGCCGAATCAGTTTTTTGACCTTGGAATGCCAACACCTGCCCTAATGGCATAGACATTGTCTCCCCTTACCCCCCCCCTCCCTTGTTACCTACGGGAATTCCACCTCCACGGTTATTTTCGACGGGCAACGGATTTCCCTGAAGTGGTTTTTTCTTGTCTTTCTTTTCCCTCTCCTCAATTTCAGATTCCTCTCCACAACAGACAGCTCCTCCCAAATTCATTTACCTACAAACTCTCGCGAAACACTCGTCTTCCTTCCCCCTTCCTCCTTCTTCCTTCTTCGTCGTCTCCCTCTATTCTCCGTCCCTACAGTTCGCTATCTCCCAACCGATGCAGTTTCCCGCGCCAGTTCACGCATATCACGAGTCGTCCCCTTGTGTTGCCCTTTTATACACTAACTCTACTCCCTTCATTGCACATAATACAGTCCTCCTCACGCTCACCGAATTTCTTCTACTTCGATCTTCAACTCTCACCCTCTCGTGCACCCAACACACAGGATAATGGGGAAGCGAAAAGGGAATCTATGTCAAGAATACGCATCGTTTGCAAATTTCACTCATCCCAGAAAGCATTTGTGAGAAGGCTCAAACCATGCCATGACTTTCCCACATCAATGTACAGCTTCACTTCCCTTTTATTAAGGCGCCATCCAGCCTGCACACAACAGACAAACTGAAACTGGAAGGATTATTGACGAGTACTTCCGCAATCGAAAATCGTTCGACCTATTTTTAAGATTATCGATTTTAATGATCATAGCGTGGGGGAGGGATCAACATTATAGCGCCAATCACAAATGTAGTTCGACAAAGCAGATCGGACAAAAATCGTAATTGCATTTGAACAAAGGGAACGTTTGATTACTCGGCCCCAGCTGTTCTTTGAGTGGAAGCAAAGTAAACGACAGACGTTTCCCCACTAGGTGTTGTTGAAGGGAAATGGAATAAATCTAACTCCAAGATACAGTCTCGGATTTGCCTTGATATTGGATTGTGTTCCTTTTATTGGCATAAAAGGTGGTAGGAGGCGGATTGGATGAGGGAACGGCGACGTCGCAGAGGTTCAACTTCCCCACTTGTCTTCAGAGTCTCAGATGTATGGAGTTGCTGACGCTGTAACTGACTCAATTTGAATACCTCCTCTTCACTCCTCTCCCACAAAAACCTCAGCGTTTCCCATCCAATTCAGATAAAATGGGGGACGTTTTCTTCATTCCAACCACCCCACTTCAGATTGCGTTACGACACGAATTAAACTCTTCTTCTGACAAATAAATTTGCGGAAAAGCTCCATCCACTCCTTCCGTTTTTCCGGGGAGAACCAGCGGACTAGAACTTCTGCAAGGTCCCGTGTATTTCCATCACTTTATCCACATTCACTTAACCCACTCAATCTGTGTCATCCGCGCTACAAGAACCAGTTTCATCAATGCTCTTAATATATGCGACGTCGATTGATAACCGGCGATGTCAGATTTCTCCAACCTCATTTACCAACCGATTTGACCAATTCGACAAACAAAATGTAAAGCGTTGAACACAAATGGAAGTAATAAAAAAATAATTCATCACAAAACGTGGTGCCCGCCATACTAAGCTTACCTACTTTGGTAGAAGAAATACTATTAATAACGTCGTTACTGATATCGACTATTTCGGTCCAAAACTTTGATACCAAAATTCTCTTTCCACCATCCCCAAATAAGCAATATGTTTCAACGTTTTTCAAAACTTCCAAACCGTTATACGTATATAGATACATACTCATAAATATAACTAAATAACTACGTATAACTGTGATGAGGCTGCTGCATCTTTGCTGCTGCATTATTTCTTCAAGAAGACGCTTTTGTGAGTCAGCCACTACAACCCAAAAACTTCTACAGGCGCAATTTATCAAGCTTGAAAAATCTGTACGGTAAAATTAATGAAAATTCGAAGGTGGGGCGGACCAGGCAAGACCCACGAGTGGTTGTGAACTCGAGAACTATCGCGATTGCCCAAGCCCTGACGAAAGCACTTTAAATGATGAGGCTCATCACATAACTTTCATCAGCGCCACGTACATCAGCGATTTTCGTGGCTTTAGCAAATTTTAGGTGATTAATGGGACTATTTCTGGGAAGCTTTGTGTCACAGTTGTGGAATTATAAAAACCTTCTAAAACAATTAATCATCAAAACGTCAGTTTATTTATGCAACGATGACTAATGAAAAGTGGATTTCTATGGAGATAACTGTGGAAAGTTGGCTTCAGGAAAAGCTATTGCTGGGGCTTAAAGTGAATAGCTAGTACCGTAGGTAAATTAGAGTAAGAAAACAACGTAAGTACTCTCTTGTTATCCATTCCTTGTATTACATCACTCACCACTTTATTATTGTCACGCATAACACGTATTTGTCGCATTTATGTATATGTTAGTTGGGGGGGGGGGGGGGCATCCGTTTCTTTCGGTCGATAGCGACACTTGACCTCTCTCCTGCTGCTTATCTTACACCCATCGCTCTCCGCTGACGCCGAAATGCTGCTGCCTGAGCTTAATGCCTCTCGTTTCCAAATCCGATGACTACCAGCACGTAACCACCAGAGCTCTCGGTCGCCCTAACCCGTCCACCTGCTCGCCGAGTTCTCATCCGCATTCTCCAAAGTGAATGAAAGGATCTCCTCTGTGAAGAAGCTCAGCCTCACAGAAGCCCTCTGATCATAAGGACCTGCTCTTTTTACAAGAGGGAGGGAGTGATGTTACAGGCACGATTAGAACCTGTAGTGACAAGTTCATTAAACGTCAACGCAAAAGTTGAAGACAGACGATGAAGCTGAGGAGGGGGCACGTCACCATGATGGCAGCTGGCTCTCCTCACACAACGCAGATGGTCATTCCCAATTCGGATCTTGTATCGGCTATCGGGCTGAAGGAACCCAATGGAAATACCTCACCGATTATTCAAGCAAGTGGCTTGTGTCAATGCCAGAGGTAGTTGTTAGTATCTAATAATAATAATGTAGACGTAAGAAGTGCTGTGGACTTCTGAACGATTACCAAAACGCGTCTGGATTGAACGTGCCTACTTCTTCTCCATCAAGTCGTTCCAACGCTCAACTGCCCTCGCCTGCACTCCAACGTTGTTCGCCTTTTCATTCACCCGCACGCGTGCTTCTCACATTTGGCCAACTTCTTGTAATAGCTGGGTCATCAGTATCCCACTATTATCCTCTATTGCAATTTGGGAATCAGCGATCTGCATCACTCCATCTGCAGCACCCCATACGCTGGATCGCTTTCCTCCGCCTTCCCAACGTTTCAGCAACAACGGTCAGACGAAACTTTCTTTTTATCACAATTATACCTTACGAACATTTCTTCTACTCAAATTATAACTTAGATTAGTTTCACTTAAATTTATTATTAGTATAGTAGGAGCTCCTAATTTCATTTCCCTGTATATACTTGTTACAAATCTTTTATAATAAACCTTTTAATTTTTTCGTTTACCATTTCGGTAATTGGTTGCCAAATTAAATGAAAACCCTTCTTCTGTGGTTCAAAGAGCTTGTTATTGCAATTGACCTAGGAACCATTCCATTACGATATGTAACCACAGTAAATACAAATGTTGTCATTTAGAATTTTACCAGTAAGCTAATAATTTACAACCTAAAACATGCAACTCAAACTAAGATCCAATAGAATTAACTAACAGCTAACGATATTCAATGCTATTATTATTACTAAGTATAGTATAAATAGTTTTATTTCATCTATTTCTTAGGATTAAACTGAGATTCGCGCAGGGGATACACTTAATCGTCAAAACTAGTTACGAAAGTGAATCCTCGTGACGCAATAGCTGAATCGAAGAGATCTTATTTTTTAAATGCTTTTGCTGACTTGTTCCAAATCCTACCGCTCGCTAAGCCACAGTTCCTCGCTCGTTTTCTTCCCTCGAGAAACGTAATCCAGTAAGCCGCTTTATCACTGCCGCTGAAAACTCTGGTGTATATCCTTCAACCTGCTAGTCTTTTCGTCTTAAAAATCCGTTAATATGTACCTTCACAACAACACGTGCCGATTACTTAAATTGCGAGTGCTTTATACGTGGTTTTCTTTGGTGTAACTTTATTTGAACTATGGGAAGGAGGGACGATGTAGGAAATTACGACGAAGAAATCTCACTTTCGTGTTCGTAGGTCCGTATGACCACCTTTAGGTCTAGCTCACTGGTTTCGTGATCTCACTAGAGCTCCTGAATTACCAGACGTTAGTGCTTTCAGCCGAGTAAGGACCATGGGACATGGCACCGCAGCACGTTCGTGGCGGTCGAGGTTCCTTGCTCGATCTGGGCCTCGTTCACGCAGTTCTGACACTTTCCGTTCACGTTCATCAGGATAGATATTAATTCGTGGAGTTTAACTGTTTGTCTTCGACGCATTGCGCAAAATCGGTCATCAACACCCGCTCGTGAAGCCGTCGGGAAATTGTTCCCTGCCATTTTGACTGGAAAGGCCGAATTGTACAACATTTCCCCGCTTCTTTGGCTAATGCCTTGTCTTCTTTCACCCAACTCTATACTGAGCTCTCTAGCCCCACCTTTCAGTTTTGTGAGTAGAGTTGAAACTCATCTGAGAACCAAATACAACTGCGCATTAGTATCAATGGACACGAACAATTACACTGCATCACTCTGGAGAACACAAAGTGGTTTTCTTCAAGCAGTTTGACACAGTCGCATCGAAAAGTTGGTGATACGAAGTAAAGAATGGATAATGAACGAATGAATAATGATTTAGTAGTGAAGCCAGAGAGCAGACGGCTGTATTACTGAAACACTTGACGTTAAACTTCGTGGTTAAAATGTTGTTAGCTGAAAAGTAGAAAAAAACAAACACGATGGTGAGCGAGGAGCAACCAGAGAGCACAATGAATCGGGAAACTGGAAGAAGCGTGGGGCATAGAGTAGGGAAGTATAGTTAGGGTCACGCAGTTCCAGTGATTTCCAGTGGCCCTACCACCGTGAACGGGGTGGGGGAAGAGGCCATGAGGACCTCGATAAAACTTACTTCTTTGCAGTGACAGTAGTGAACTATTTAGCAGCAATAAACGAAATTATTAGCGGAGATTCACACAGGCTAACCGAGCTTCAAAGATGCGTCATACGGCTATAATTAGTTGAGCGACCTGCGACGGAGCTATTAACAGTAAGTGGTACAGTGAACAATTTACAGGTCCACGGAACTAAGTGAGAGACTGAGCCTAGCAAGCAACACGTTGCTCGTATTCATTTCTCGACTCGAACATCCTACGCCACGGTGGCAGTTCTGCATAATTACTTAAAAGAGAATTACTTCTTACTTCTCCTTATAATTACTAATAGGAGACTTCTCCATCAAAAACCATCACTGCTAAGCGCAACTCAGCTCGAATACTACTTACACCTCCAACCACGTAACGTCCAAATTAATATTATGCGTGGACTGTATTCTAGACTGGTCCTGCCGAAGACCAAATATTTTTTAGGGCTAATTGCTCATGGCCAAGTAACCACCCCGTGTTGAACAGAGCAGTCTGCTCGCAACCCATAATGGCATGGGGTATTTAATGGTAAGGGTTTTCGCAAGAGGTCGAGCACTGCAGAACAACCAAGTTTCCGCGCAATGTCAGGATAAATTCTAAAAAGAGCAGCCTCGATTCCTTAGACTGGAAAAGACCGTAGCCTTTTACAAGGGAGTGGCGGGCATAAGATGATCAAAGAGATGAAGAGACTCCATCTCGAAGTCATTAATGAGAGGCAAACTCATCAACTGGTGAATGTTTATTTGATGAAGGCCCTGTCGTTGATGTATCTCTCCATGTGAATTCAGTTGATATCATTTTGACTCCCGAGATACACAGATCTGCCGGGAGTTCCCTAACCATCCACGATCGTTAGCTCTATCCAGTTTGAATCAACGCCGATTAGGTTTGAATTAGCTTCGTTTCGACGTTTCCGACGAGACCACTGTTGGGACGTCAGTTCTCTGCGAACTCTTAATTGAATGATCGGTTGCCGTTGTGCTCTCTACAGTCAATGAACCTCTAATAGTTGTTCATTTCAGTAACAACCCCCAAATCGATTTTACCTCAGCTATAAGGATAAATGACAGAGTCCAGGACTTCGCCAACTTGAGAACGTACGTGAAAAAACCATGAGATACCATGTTTAGTTTAATTTAATTTCAATATAATTAATACAACGATTTGAGTCAGGCGGCTCCAAGCGACACAACAGCTATATAACATTTCCATCTAAGGGTGAGATCCAACCCTACTTCATGTGCAGTACCAATGACAAGATGGAAGAGACAAAGGGTCTTCCTGCTGAGCATAACGCCCAATCGCCACATGCCCTGACATCTCTCCTTCATCCTTCAACCAACAGTGCCGCTACTCCCCTGCAGTAAAGAGAGCTCGTATTAGCGACAAATCTATCATGTGGCCTAACACCGACGCCTGGTAGCTAACTGTTTCATAAGTTTCGGCAACGTCCAGGGCAATCGTATGTAGCAGCCCCTTTTGGTTTATTACTCATTCTGAATAATAACCCTATGATATCAGAAAAAAAATTTTAACAACCCCTCCTCAAAATTTGATACTTTACGTTTCAAGACATGGGGATTCGAAATCTGCAATGTCCGTCCGCCGTCCGGGCCGTTTAGTTCCTTTAGCGTGGTCTAAAAAATCCGATCTTTCGCACAATAATCCCATTTGGTATGTAGTTGTGCCCGCCATCTCGGCAATCCGATCGGACGAAGCCCATGGTTGTTATGGACAAAAAATGGTTAAGACAATTAACAAAACGCAGTATCATCGCAAATACGCCGTGTTTCGTATCGTTTTCAAAGTATTTTTACATCCTGGGTCGAATGGAATGAGTATCAAACGTGTACAACTGCGTATAGTGAAATTACAGTAGTTATAGTGAGCCAAAGTCAACTAATTAAAAGAACTCGCGGGGAACTACAGCGGAAGTCAACATTTCGTCGTTAGTACTCCCTCGATCCTGTCTCATCGACTCGCAACGTCGTGCCAATTGCCAACAGGCGCTTACGGGCTCCTGGCGACGGGGGAATATCTTGTTTTCGTAGTTCCATTGTAGTCAAGTCATGTTTCGTATGGTTAACTAGTATTTTTCGATGCTGAATCGAATGGGATGGGTCTCGGAGCAGTAATACTAGGTCGAGCTGTTCATGAGAATAATAAACTGTTGTGTAATACTTTGCAGTTTTTCTTGTGCGTCAGGTACAGCAGGGAAAACAAAACTAAACTTCTTACTAGTACCGTCCAATGATTATGGCTCTCTCAAGACGTCACCATTCGCCTGAGGAGCAAACGCCGAGTGCCAGAAGACCAAAGACGATACAAAAATCGGTCTATAGCGACCCTTTCTCGTCTTTGGGTATGAAACAGTTCTGCATAAAGTTCAACACGTTTATTTCACCAACAGGGTGAAATGCTTAACTGAAAGTGGAGTTACATATTTTCAACAGGAGGACTCGTGGAAAAATGGTGTAGACACTCACTGGCGGGGGGAGGGGTCACATACCATCTCATGGTTACGCCTAGGAACTTCCAATAAAGGCTCCGAAAACGCCACTAACCCCTGGAGATGAGATTAAACTTTCTCTTCTATAGCTCCACTCAATCCGTCTCATTATTTCGGCTGTTAACGGCCTTGATTAAGAAAACCTTCGTTCTTCGCCTTTACACCAGTTGGGAAAATGCAGCGTAGATAATCTGGAAATCTCGTCCGCAGGAACGCGATCGCCAGAAACAGCCCTCCTTGCCAGAATTCCAGTAACCTTTCACAAAACTAATCAATAAACGTCGGATTATCCTCAATTGGGACAAGCCAATATTTCGAAGATTGTTGACCCACGTCTATATAAACCGGATCGCTATTTGTCGGGGAAGAACCCACCACAATTTGCCGATACTCAGGCGTGCGGCGCAGGTCTTTAGCCCTCCCCATCTCCTCAACTGCATACCAGCACGTTAACATGATTCACTTTGCTTTGTAAATTTAATGAACATCAGTTTTCGATGATGTTCGATTACTGCTCTACTACTTCATCCTTTCCTCATTTTCTTATACATGGAAACACCACTAATCTTCTTTTCGAGGAGGGAAAAATGAATAACGAAACAAAATATCTGGTTCGAAGCATCACACGTACATTCAGCGATTTTCTTCGTTCTAGCAACGAATAATATTTGTTTTTCATTCAGAATAGTAAAAAAAATTGTTAGGGAATATGTGTGTACACACTTCCATGAAATTCATGGGTGATTCATACGGCTGTCACGTTGATATTTTCAACAAAATTTTTTAAAATGCAATGTTCGGTAGTTTATCGTGCTGCTCTCGTAATTTTACCACGAATGGGAATTTCATGGGACTCTGCGATATTTGGAGCCCTCCACACAAACATGTAATGAAAATCGTTCGAGCCGTTCTTGACAAAAACAAACATTTATTGTTTTGATCACTATAACAACTATAGTTAGCTTTGAATGGCTTACGCCCTTGTTTTTGACGCCTAATGGTAACCTGAGAGATAGACAACAAAATTGAGCTGATTTGGTCCAGCCGTGTTCTGCTCAATCGACGAACAGATGAGAAAGAAAACTCGACGTGAAAAGTGATAAATATTATAAGATTCTTTGCGAGCCATTCAAAACATCTGGAACATAAAATAATAGCCGTGGAATGTTTAGAAACACTGAGTTTTAAAAAGCAGATTTCTGATAAGCGGCAAAGAGAAAAGACAAAAATGTAAACGGCAGGAAGCAACCAACTGAGACGCTTAAGGGATTTAGATTTTCTAGGTTCGAGGGACAAGCGACGAGGGCTTCATGAGCGAGATAACAGAAGCCCCCCGTATATTTCGGCTATCGCGGTTGAAAGACCTCCGTCCTTGTAAATGGAATCTATTTCCAAGCTAAAAACATCAAATGGAGTCTCTCGCCATAAGCCACGCACTTTAATGGACGCAAAGCTTCCCATTAAGCCCAGGCCACTCTTCGTTTCTTGTAAAGACCTCGGCAGGAGACCGTTTAGAGCGGAGAACCTTAGCTTTCAACGAGAGGGCTCTCAAATCGACTATGCTACGGCATTTATACTCAAAACACAAGCGGTAGACGTAGACTAACGGGTTTAATGCGCTGGTGTCCAGAGGTTGTGCGTTTCCCGCAGTAATTATGACTACAGATCACTAACGTACGACAGAGCGCCCCAGATTATTACCGCCTTACCAGGTTCTATGTTTTCTAAAGCACGAAGCGTAATTACGAAGCTTCAAAATTAAGATTCGTTCAATAGCGACAGTACTAGATTTTCATTCTTAAGTGAGAGAAATTTGCGAAACGGTGGTATGTTGGAGTTAACTATCGGAACAATTGAATCGACGTAACAACCAACGTATTTACGCGACGTACACCTGAAATATCTGGTCTCTTCACACAACTGTTCTCAGCCCCACATATCATCGACTTTTATAGCTTCAACTATGCTTTACTAAGTTCATTTCAACTTCACTTTCTACGTAGAGAGTGGTAGAGCTTAATATTCTGGAATATGTTAGGCTGCTGCTACTACTGATGCCACGATCTTCATTTAAAACCCAAGTTATAAGCGGTTCATAGAACTGTCCATGAGAACTCTTGGCACACAAGTCGATTTCCCGTCGGCAAACAACGACCTGTGCCAGTTATCGAGGTCTTAAGGAAATAATATCGCAATTAAGCTAAGAGCGGAGAACTCACGGAGTGGAGTAGCAATAATTCACGGTTCCAAAGAGAAATGATGCGATCCTCGGATGTTCTCGCTGGTAATGCTTCGATTTGGTATCGTCTGCGGTTTCTACATCCATTCCCCATCGCATTTTGCTGCTTTTTGATAGATCATTAATCTACTCCCCTTTCAACTGCGGCAAAAATGAACAATTTGTCGTCTCGCGATAGGTCAACGCCTTGGGTTTCCCCTTACTTTTGATTCAGGTCAACAACTCCTTGCAAACCTCGAAATATCACTTTGCAGATCGTGAGAACGTCAGGAACTTGGAAAACCCCTCCTCGACAAGACTTTGTTGAGCATTTATGCAAACAGTTTTCACAGTTTTAATGTCTACTCATTAAATTAGAGCTGAAACGTTTTTCTTATTAGTGACGTATGGCACATGGGCTTCTCTTCATGCAGCGTATTTTCAATTCTCTGAGAGACGTTGCAATAAATAAGAAGGCAAAAACGATCGTCGAAATTCCTATATCGTCCATAATTTTTATTGTCTACATTTACATATTTTTAAACTGTATCATTATCCTTCATGTAATTATTTTACCTTTCGCTCATACGGCTAAGACGTATTAAATTCGGCACCCAATTAACATTATGACAGAGAAAGCTACAATGAGCGTTTCAAATTCCTTAGCGATTTTCTCTGAAACACAAAAACAGGTATGTGGTATTACCCAATCTAAAAGAGGTGGTAGAAGGACAGGACAACAGGACAAACAGGAGTGGTGTCTGATTCCTCGCGGCCCAGAGTTCCCTTTCCATCACTTGAACAGCCGTCACAAAGCTCCAACTTGATTATGATTTATGGACGAGTGGGGTGCCAGAATAAGGAAACGTTCCTACACAGATTGTGTATACCATGAAAAGCGTTTTAAATAAAGAAACTGACGTCTATCCGGAAACCAAAACTTGGTCAAACGGGGGAACAGTTTAACGTCCCCGTCTTGAACGACCGGTTGATCCAACGCTAAACACCAAACCAAACATTAACATGCACAATTTAAGAGGTTAGTATTCTATCAACGAGTCAAAACTGGACCAAACGGGATTTTCTATGACGTAGTCAAAACCATCTGGGTCGAACGGAACCGCATTTAAATACCAAAACAAAATCAAGGTCAACTTGTACCAGGAGCCGTGAATTATTGGCACTGAGTTCCGCAGCAGCAGATGGCAGTCAATTCTCCCTAGAGTAAGTGCCATATTCGAGAATTTGATTTCCTTTTTATACTAATTTTTCCCCCAATATGGATGTCCCAGCGTCTTCTCCAAGTTCTGTTCGTTTTAAGTGAGGATGAGAGGAATGAGGTGATAAGGTGCCCAACAGTGCACGTGAAGGGGACTATGAGATACCCCACAGGAGAAACATACAGACGCTATAGAAACCCTACCCTCACGTAAGAGGTTATCTACTTGGAAGCGAGGGGTTATTACTCTCAGTTAACCTAAAAATATTTCATCATGCTGTTTTTCTCTGGAACCTGGAGGGCTACAAAGCTGTGTCTTAAGGAATCTGTCCAAACTTAGTCAAATTGAATGCAAAATGAGGGGAAGCAAAGAGAGGAGAACGAACGTCACCCACTGAATGTGTAACTGATGGACGAGCAGACGCTAAACAAATGGCATTGAATATACAGAAATTGGTCGTGAAGGGCGCCGAGACACATTTTTTCAACAGATCAGGACAAGTAGGGAGGTAGCGCGAGGAGCCTGAGCACTAGACGAATCAGTTCCGCTGTATCTGTGAAAACTTCACTTTGCCTATCAAGGTACCGCCTTAGCGCAGCTTCGCATTCACCCTACTTACTTTGGACGCTGTGTTGCTACACTTCTTTTCTGAAGGGTTGCCATAAGCATACTCGGAGCGAACTGGAAATCCAGAGTCATAGCATTATCATTTGGCAGCCACAACTTTTGTTTTCATTAGGTAAAGCTAAGGGGGATGTTAGTAGTAACAGAGAGGAGTACACACAGCAAACGAAAGCGTCGAGCGCCTTACACCTGCGAGTTTAGGTTACTTTTACGTTTCACAGAAACCTACAATTTAAATCTATTGCATGAAACAATAAACTTTTCAAAACCTTCAGCGATGAAGGCACAACGAATCGTGAAAAATGCAATTACCTCTTGCCGCCCTTTATAAGGAGCAGTAGCGAGTGGAAGGTAGCGGCACAGTACTAATAAATTCCATCCCTTAAATTGGAACTCGAGACTTCCCATCCAGCGTTCTGTCATCGTTGTTGGTGGAGAATCCTCCTCCCATACTCTGCTGAATTACTTTCACGCTCGCCAGCTAAAAGACAGTTCAGCGTGTTATCCTAGCGTTTCATTTGCACCAGCAGAGGCGGAAACGGAAAGGTAAATAAGCTCTCGGCTCACTGAGATACTCCCTTTACCTGAGCCCCATTTCACTGCTCGTGGCACTCCTTCTTTCGAAACAGACCATGCAATGGAAATATCGGTCGAATTCTCTCACGAATCTAACGTCCATATCAACAAACCGTATTAACACAGTTGCTACAAACCATACCACGTAGTCCAAGGGCTTCCAAATCTCGGTAGTTACTAAAGCTATTGGAATCGCTAAGAAGTTAGGGATGAGAATGAGGAACGTTCACGCCAAAATCCATTTGATGAAAGTAACCGACTCCAACGTATTTGAACACACGCAACAATATTATTACAAAATACAACTTCAGGAATACGTCCTAAGGATTGAGTCAATACTACCATCCAGGGGCCATTGAAAACTTTTACAATACGCTTAGGGCGATACGATCGTTTGCCAACTCGTGGCAAAACCGCCAGCCGCTCACTTCATAATTCTTGAGCGGTCGCTTTCTGGAGTCACCAAAACTCCCTATGGCCAGGTTTTTCAGTAGAACAATATCTACTACCGACGACTTGTCATCTCGTCCCTTCCTCCTGCATATACCAACATGTTCGACGCGGTCTTCTTTTGAGATTGGCCAAACCAGCGAAGGAAACAGGAATTAATCGTGGCTTAGTGAAATGGATAGTCAGTTACTTGGAGGGCCGCCAACAATTTACGAAGATTGGTTAAACAGATAGTGGGGGAAGGAGCCTTGAAGGTGGGGGCCCTAGGCCTCATATTTCCTTGTTTTCATGGACAAGCTGCTACGATTGAAATGGAAGGTGTCATTCGCCGACGATTAGGATTTCCGATTGGAAGTAGCTCGTGGAAAGGCCTGAGGCGTGCCCTTTTCAAAAGCTAACAGTTTACTTTTCGTAAATTTGAAATCCGTAAAATGGAGTCCATGACCTGTCCTGACGCACGTTGTTCTTGTCCTCGTATCCAACAGACTACGTCTGTACGCTTCCTGGGGATAGAAACCAATCAATGCCTTAAATGGAACCATCACGTTCACTGTGTCGTCAATAAGATGTGAAAGCTTCTGTAGAGAGGTGACAAATTTCCTAAAAATGAATGCACTTAAAATGTGCAATCTTTGATGATTTATGGAGTATCTGGGTGTGAATCCACGCTCATCAACCAAGTTTATTCGGCTCAGAAGCATATCATCATAGTTTTACTAAAAAGGAGGAGGGACATTCTTCAGCGGCACTATTCGACGATTTTGGCGTTTCAGAAATTGTGGAGCCTCGAGACAAGGTGACGAAAACACACAAAATGTTTAGGGATCTGATTAGGATGCCATGCGTTCTTGGAGGGAGAAAGTAGTAGGGCGCCTCAAGAGGGAGCTACGAAAATATCGTCAGTCCTCAACTACACTGTGCTCAAGCGTAAATTAAATCATTTTTCAGTTTATGGCATAATAACTCAATCAGTTCAACATAATACGGTACAATATAAAAAGTCAACATAATTCATTCCGAATAATTAATTAATACAACGCAGTAGAAGAACTTTTTAACTAATTCAGAGCATTTTTCTCTTTCCCACACAAGTCTGCGACTTACATTAGCATTTGGTAAAATTAATTGTTGTTTATATCAAACGTGAATTTCATGAATAATTGCAAAAAACTACAGTATTTAAGAAACACTACGTGAATATTTACAATTAAACGATTTCTATAGCAGATCACCGCTCTTGGAAAATTCTAACTGGAAGTGGTTCTGAGTACTTGAATTGGCATTCACATGATTTCGTAGAAAATCGAGCTATTGTAATTGAAAAGTTGGTGCTATTCCTTGAAGAAAAAATAACATACATAACGTGAAAAATTTGATCTCCGGCCCACGTGCTCAGGATTCCTTTAAACCACATTTTGTTAACAGAGTATTGTATAGTAAATTGGCCGCCCTTTCGGAAAAAGAGGAGATTAGCAGCAAATGATGAGGAGCTGAATGTAAAAGTCACAACAAACAGAATTGAAACGGCCTTTTCGAGCGAAATTAAACCGCTGTCTGTTTGCGAGCATTAATCACGCCAGGACTAATTATACTAACATTAATGACATCAGGGTGATTAGTAATATTAACAAGGTATGGGGAGCGCTTTTTGGTCTTAATTGGATACCGAATAGGCAAGACCACCGTAACACCAGGGAACGCTCCACATTATTAGGCAATTTGTCGCATTCCGGAGAAGTTCAAAAAGTACGAGAAAAAAAAATCCGAAGCAATTAGCGGCGATTGCATTTTCATAATAAAAATAATAACCGGCTAACTCAACCAACAAAATGGGGGGACAATAGCAAACGATTCAAAGCTCGAATCAACCAGCTATTTCAGAGAATCACAACGCACGCAAAACATTAACAACGCAATCGGCACATAACAGAATACAAAGACACGCTAGAAGAGAAGCTCAGTGACATCTCAGACGCTACAAGAAGAGTACTAAGCGGGAAGAACGCCACAATCTCTTTTGTTATAGGTCAGTATCTTCGAGTGGGCAATAAAAGGTTCTTTGTTAATTATAACTGTATTAGGATGAGATCCACTCTGCTCGATAGCCTGTCGACGACAACCCCGTGTCACTGCGTGAGCCCCCGTGCCCTCAGCGACTTTTTCACTGATGAGACGTTCCTGGGAGTTGGGGACCGCAGCCGTCGTATCCGTCCAAGCCCCAAAGTTCCAATCGCGCCCGTAAAGCTCAAATGAACTGAGTGATGAATGAATGGAGTAAGTAGAAAAAAAGCCGCGTACCCGAGTGAATTGACGTAGAGCTAAGGAAAGTTGGGTGTTGCAACGCGCCAGCTATTTGTATAAGTTGTGTCATCTACCTCTACTGTGAATATACTGCTCTGTACAGTAATTCATAGCGCATATACAAAACGCTAGAACCACAATGGTATGATAGAATAAAATGCCCACAATAGGAAGACGCTGGGGCCCTACAAGAGGTAAAACATTCTCCAGTTAGGCAACATAATTTTTGCAATTGATTTTCGCTCGGGGGAATGAAAATCTTCTCTCGTGATCGGATATTTCTAGCTGTAATACAAGAAGTAAACGACCCCCCCCCCCACCACCCTCCAAAAAGCGATACGCCAATGAACGCGCTATATGTTTTCGTCCAACCCCGAGTGTCGTAAATTGCGAGCGTTATACTCATAACGTACCTTCGGCTCCTGAACAGCCCAGGTGTGCTTTTTTCCGCCCCTCAATATTTCAAAACCGCAACGACGGCCACATTTCACGTGTGAGCCGCTGCAAACGGGGCTCGGTGAATAATCCGTGGGACTAGTACACACCAGGAGTCATGTTACGCGGGGCGACACGAGACTCGATCGGTATTACAAAACGAACTAGCAACATTTGCTAAAGTTATCGATGCGTAGTGAGGTTTTAGCTGATGGAAGAACTTGAAAAAAGGCCAAAAATGCAAGCCTGAGCGTTCAAGTGTGCTCTTAGTTGAACACCGCCAAATTTTTCAATAACTAGATATCACGTTAGACCTCGAAAAATAATTCGTATTATAGAGCGGCTTTTTCGATACACGCTCAAGAGATTGGAGAAGATCAGAACGTGAGGTGCGTCTCCACTAAAACATTCACGGTTAGGATCTATTCCACTCAATCCATGTTTGCAAAATACTGAGGGCAAGTTCTGATGCTCGTATGGATAATACTAAATATGGGCGGTTCTTAGAATCCCCAGTAAAGTATGACACACTTGTTGTGAGGCTCTCGATAAATAAAAACGCTGCAAACTACTACACAACGGTATATTATTCTCTTTCACAGCTTGACGGAGTCCGACAGTTCCGAGACCCATCCCATTCGATTCAGCATCGAAAAATACCAGCAAACCACACGAAACATGACCTGACTACAACCGAACGACGCAAACTAAACATTCCAGGCGTTAGTAAGCGTCTGTAGGCATTTTCAACGGTTATTTTGCCCATAACAACTACGGGCTTCCTCCGAACGAATCGTCGAGTAGGCGGGCACAACTATATACTAAATGGGATTTGTGCGCGAAAGAACGAATTTTTTAGACGATGTTAAAGGCACAAAACCTTGGCCCAAGGGCCCGGACGACGATGGACGGACATTGCAGATTTAGAATCCCGATGTCGTGAAACAAAAGGTATCAAATCTTAAGGGGGGGGGGGGGGTTGTAAAAAAAAATGTTGCTGACCGAAATCATCTTCACTTGAAATGGCGTCACCGTCATGAAATTGATTCACCAATATTTCTAGCATTCTAGGAGGCCGTGTCAAGTATTATCGGCAATAATAATGATAAAATGAAATTTATCGTCTTTTTCACAATTTCCCGTGATTTCTGTTGACTGATCTTCATTGGCAATCAGACAGGTTGTTGATTGAACTATCAACATGGGGTTTAGGGAAGGAAGTGTTTGTACTTAGTGCGAAAGAATTATTGGAAAAAGGTATGTTCAATCAAATTTACCCAATAGTCCAGAGCCTTTTGAGGGCTTGAATAATCAGTCAAGCATATGTACGTATATATAAGCGTGAAAACCTAATACAAAGGAAAAATACCTGGCGCGGCGCATCAATCAACTTTCTACAGCATTATGAATTTGGTAAAACATGACTTTAGCGATACTGGCAGAAACTAGTGGCAGTTCTCGAATTTATTGGGCTGCTGCTACTTATGCTTCGACCTTAAGTGAAAAAACAACGCGTAGATAATTGACGTAACTGTCAATACGTCTACACTTTTGGAACTGCACAGCGAAAAAGTCGCGACGTTAGTTTGAATTGTAAAATTTTTGAGATTGGTACGGATTATCTTATGACCATTGTTAAACTTCTATCTTACTCGTTTACTTCCACTTTAGCGGACCACCCTAAACGGTAGTAGCATATGAGCAGAACTTATCAAGGAAAACTGCACTAAAATAGAGTTTCGTCGAAACGTTTGGTTATTTATCGTGCTGCTCTGGCCATTATCCCACAATTATTAATTTCGTACTAAAGTTTGCTGTTTTAATCATTGTTTGTAAGCACAACCTCACACGGTGTTTTTCGGACTCAAACTCCCGTGAAACGTTAAGATCTGGAAAAAATTCATATATGTCGATCACAAAACATTCCTTCGTACTCTGTAGAGCTAAGTAATAAATACGTCACACTGGTGGGTGTGATAATTTGGTTCGATAGCCGTCAACACGCGGGAACAACGTCTATCAACACATGTAACTGTATTGTATGTACAATTGTTGTTAGATAAATTCAAATTAACACATAAATGTATTTATATAAGATGGCGATGTATTAAATGATGAAGATATGGAATAACAATAAAATGCACTTATCTCTTCGACGTCAAGTAAACATCCAATAGAAATATACCTAAGGCAGTGATTCCTGGTTATACAATGCAAATACCATCAAAGGTAGTGGTCAGATTGTCTCAGGCTGTTCGATAAGAAATAGTACCGTGCACAGTTCAGGCTTCTCGTTACCAAATCCTCTGCCGAACTACGTGGGTAAAAACCTATAAGCCGTCTTCATTAGGCAGCGATTATCTCTTGAGGTTCAACGACGTGGCGAGCGGGCCGTTACAATTCTACCACTGCCGCGGGTAGGTCAGTTCCCACGCCGCGGCATTACTAACTCCTCCCTGTCAAACCAGGAGTTATGAGGGTTGATGGAAGTATGCTGAACCGAGGCGATGAAATAGTAGTTGGGTAGAAAGGTGAAATGCGCCTGGTTTAAATATGTTCGGCATATGCCAAACCCCCTCAAATTTAATGATACAGCTCTATCTTGATGTGCGACACTTCATCGAGTTTTGAGAGGTCGGTAAATGTTGCCGAAGCGATCTGAACTCAAACGATTTTTATTGATTTTATTGGAGAGTGGGTATCGTATCATTCAAACTCAACCAACAAACCCTGAACGAGATGTACTGCCTAAAATATGGATATGTCGGGAAACAGTGGCACATGGTGAGTGAGAATTCCGCTCTTCACTCTCTCTATGAGAATGTTTCATACATTATTCGGATCAGGACCATACAGCAGCATTGATATTATCCATGCAGGCGTTCTATTTGTGTAGGGCGTAATTAGAACCTGTGGGGTCTGGGGAGAACATGCGAGCTGATCGGTCCTTGCGCCTGCACCCTGAGACAAGAGCAGCGCAGTACGCTACATTCAACCTTTGAATGGTTGAAGAGAAAGGGATTGACGTGGGCACCAGAGCCGGATATCGGCGTCGAGTAAAAGCGGCTAAGAGTTGAATGATTTACACCACTCGCTGTCGCTTATTTCATTCATGGCCAGACGATTAGGGAGCAACAGATTGATAATAACACACATAACTCAAAACCGCCGCATTATAAAAACCCTGCAAATTACTGCACAACGGTTTATTATTCTCATGAACAGCTTGACCTAGTATTTCTATGTAGAATCTATCCCATTCGATTCAGCATCGAAAAATACTAGTAAACCATACTAAACATGACCAGACTACAGTGGAACTACGGAAACTAATTATTCCCCCGGCGCCAGACACCTGTCAGCGCCTGTAGGCAATTGAGACGATGTTGGGAGTCGAGCGGGTGGGTGGTTTTGATGAGACGGGAAGGAGGTAGTACTAACGACGAAACGTTTACTTTCGCTGTAGTTCCCGCGAGTTCTTTCAATTAGTTAACTTTGGCTCACTATAATTACTGTAATTTCACTATACGCAGTCGTACACGTCTGATACTCATTCAATTCGACCCAGGATGTAAACATACCTTGAAAACGGTACAAAACACGGCATATTTGCGATGATACTGCGTTTTGTTAATTTTTTTAACCATTTTTTGTCCATAACAACCATGGGCTCCGTCCGATCAGATTGCCAAGATGGCGGGCACAATTAGATACGAAATGGGATTTTTGTGCGAAAGAACGGATATTTTTGACCACGTTAAAGACACAAAACGGCCCGGACGGCGGACGGTGGATGGACATAGCAGATTTGGAATCCCCATGTGTTGAAACGAAAGGTATCAAATCTTAAGGGGGAGGGGGGTCGTAAAAGATATTATAATAATAAATCCAAAACAGAAATAGAATAATAAACCAAAACAGAAATATAATTAACAAACCCTACCTTTGCTCCTTGGTAATATATTTCAGTTCCATAGAGATATTTATGATTATGATATTAATCATTAAGGTTATATATTGGGCCTTTCCGTAACGCCTACAATATCCTTATCTATCTTACAGAAGTACTTCGTACAGTCCAGATAACACTGGAGTGGGTAATGCGACGGTTGAAGGAGTGGATGGGAACTCGTGGGCTGTGTCCTTCGCCCTGCAGAAGAGATCACTAGCCCTGATGACGACCCGAAGAATGGAGACTTTCCTCCCCATTCGTGTGGGGACCACAGAGCTAGAAACAAGAAAGCAGTTCGATTTTTGGGCGTAATGGTGGATACCAAGTTGACGTTTGGCAAGCAGCAGATAGAGCTGCCACAGTAACAATGACTAATTCCTGTATGATGGTCAACACAAAGTACGAGGGGGGGTTGCTAATGAGCGTCGTACGAACCACCCTCTAATATGGAACGGAAGTGTAAGCTGACACACTGGGCATTGCCTATCACAGGAAGCGGATTTCAGCTTCAGCGGTGCAGAGGAGGTGCGCCCTCCCCATTGCTTGCGTGTACCGCACGGCTTATAAGGAGGCAGTATAAGTGGTGGCGAGGGTTATCCCAATCCACCACCTGACAACCGAGCGGAAAGAGCTTTATACATCAGAGAGAAACCGGAGTAATGCCACAAGAAGGAATGAAGAAAGGCGCACCCTTGGGAGGTGGCAAGATGAGTGGGACACCGCCCAGAAGGGTCGGTAGACCAGGCAAGTGATTCCAGCGCTTGGCTCATTGGGCGGCGCCACAGTGAGGTGGATTTTTTTTGTTGGGGTCCAGGATAATACTATGAATTGAGTGGGGTGAGGAAATTTGCGAGATGCGTCGCATCCGATGTTTTCCGTACCACTTCTACGGGCTATTTGAACGTGGTGCTTGGTTTTTGCATCCCTGAACTTCCGAAACTCGCTTTGGGTGGAGCAGAGATGTGAACGTTGGTTCCTCATCTGAAGGTAGCGCGCTCAGTCGGGGTTTAGAAGGGTTGTTAATCCTCATAGCGTTATATTGAACTAAATCAAATTTCAGAATTGAGCATATTTTGGGCTCCAACCCGCCGTGAATGGAGTTCCTCGTTTAAACTCTTCAGTTTCCATTGAGTCATTCCTAATTGATGGGCTCCGAGATGAGATAATCCTCGTAAATTAGTCGAACCTAATTATTTCTGCGTAACTTGGCAGTCGAATATCTGGCAACCGTCGTCTTCTCTCGAGTCATCTTCCCTTATTCATCGCCACTTCCTTGCGTCTTTTTGGGGCCGTTCCAGTATGGAACGGGCATCCATTATCTGAATAAGTTCTTTCTTCTCATCTGTCTGCGCCGCGCTTGTCTCTTTTCTCTCATCTTCTTCCATTTTACGGAGCTAAAGGTGGAATAATCCGTCGGGCAAAGGAATTGTGACGGCCTCTCCCAATGCCTCTGCAGTTCTCGAAAGTTTTCGATTCCGTACGTTGGTGCTTCAAATGTATTTATAGCGAAACAAATAAGGGCTTTCATTCTGACCTCAATCACTTTGCCCATTTGTGACTTTCCTCTGGCCTTTGCCTCCTGAATCTTAATACCGAATATCTCCGGAGAACGATGGAGCAGACTCAGCTCGTTTTTATTTAAGTCAATCGAAAAGAAAGCGGTGCTATTGATAACGGCTTTTCAAGTCCCCTGGTTTCCTTTCGTAAATGATAGTTCACGACAGGCACGCGCGTTGAGGGCGCCAGTTCACATCGTGGAAATACTTGCGAAACGAGTAAGTTACACAAAACGTTATTGAAGTACAGTTTAGAAGAGTTCATATTTTCCGTTCAAGCCAGGGCATGGCATTCCACATCGGTTTTCGGAAAACCGTCAACTGTTACATCTCAATTTAATTCCAGACATTACATTACAATCTTCAAGATAATTGTCACGTTGCTTTTTTCAAGACGATGAATCCTTCAAGTAAGTTTTCAAATGAGCTTAAAGGTCGATATACACTTTTTGTGTAATGTCCGTTTCGGCATGGTTTACAAATTGCCTTCTTTTGTAGTCATAAAGAGTGCCATCTAAATAATTCAAGTGTGACGCGGTTGCAGTGCGCCACTTGTAAAAAGGAATTCCGAGATATCTGGAGATGAAGAAGAAGAGACTATTATTACAGACATCTGATCAACATGCGGTTTTATCACTGTTTTGCTTCTGTCCCGCTGTTCCCGCCTGGATCGAACGAATGAGATCTTTTCTCACACAAAGAAAAACGTGGAGGAGTAAACAGTTGAAAGAGAAAGACCGCGGTTGATACGCAGACAAAGCAAATTCTTCATCACGAAATCGTTAGAGACGGGTTAAGTAAAGAAAGGTTGAATAAAACGTCATCCTCCGTTCAGGGCAGTTGGCTGAGAAAGTAATGCTACAGACGTCTGGTACGTGCAAACCCCGCTGCAATTAACACCGCATTACACGCTAGATAGTCCCATGTTGTTTTTCCAGAACTACCGAGGTACTATCTTTGCCGTTGCCACGATTATTCATTTTGAGATGGCGCACGTTTTGAAATTGACGCTCGAGTGTTTCCATACCCCCAAAGTTTAAACGCTCCTCAGCTGCTGGAGATACTTCACTTCTCTTCGGTGACACTCAAGTCCTTCCCCTCAAATGTCTCTCCGCGCTAAAAGTTCCAGAACCACGAACGTATTCGGGCGGAAAGACGAGTCACTTCGGTTGACTGAACACCTCATGGAGCTCGCCGACATGTAACGATTTTCGGGAGCTTGCGAACGATCAAATTATTTTCGTCAATCCCGAGCGAAAAATTATGGAAAGGAATGGAAAATTCGGCCAGCGAGGTTGTACTATCTTAAGCATGTTATGCAATGTAAACCACAGCCAATCATGTCATCATTTGGAAAAATAACTGTTTTCAACGGACCGCGGTCCAAAATCTCTAAACACCGAAAACCGCTACTTGGGAGCGTTTTCATTCTCGTAAGCAAAGCATGAAGACCGAGGAGATAGAACAAAGTAGTTGTTGAGAGGAAAACATTCAAAGTCGCAGTGCCAATACACAAATGTTTCTTTAACAGTTCGTTGAACGGATATAACAACTAAAGAATTCTTTCGGGGTTTTCGAGTTGATTAAATAAAAGTGTCAGGGCCGGTTTATCAATGTCATTTGCAGGCTCGACTAAAGGCGAAATAAGTCAAATCTTCCGTTAACTCCCGAATCTGTTTTTATTTATTTATTATCTGTACTTATTTATTTGTGGTCTGTTAATTCAGTTATCAGATAGTTGTCAATTCAATTTAAAATCATTTTATGAGCAATGGACTCCGACTGGGAGCTCACAGGCTCCAATTTCTGCGACGAAGAGATAAACGCGCAACAATCGATATTTTGATACGCTCGATGATAGCATGAAAATTTCATACTAAGTTCCGATTGTCGGAAGAAACAACGCCGCTCGTACTTTCGCTAATTCTAATTGAATCGCCAAGTAATCGAAATCACGCAATTTCGTCAATGAAGAAAATTCTAACGCTCAGGTTTTACGGCCTCGGTAAGTACAGACCAAATATTTTATCGACCTACCACGTTACATTCGTGCACGATATAACTTAGATCAAGATCGAAAAGTAATTTAAAGCTTTCATCGAATGTTTACGTTTCAATTCCATTAGTCTCAAAATCTGATTCGACGAATCACAACTTTCTCAACCCCCTCGTACGTTCGGCGGTTTTTACCAAGTAATGCAATGGTGTTCCTAACTGTGTACGTAAAAACTGATAGAGAAGAACGTTGTGGAATCTAAAGGGTTGCTCCTACTTACATTACTTACGACCTAGTATGGTTAACGTATGACGAGACGATTGTTTTGAAGTTTCGTTTTGATTCTTTTGGCATTATAGGAAACAGTGAACCGTATAAAATATACGGAGAAGTATACCGTGCTTTGTTTGGTTATTTCTGATTATTATTGACCTTCCATTTTGTACCTTATTGGAACATGAGTTTAGTGTGAACGATAGGCGTGAAATATGCGTTTTTACCTTTAGTGAGAAGTATGATTGTGTGCTCATAACGTTCTGTGACCGTCCGACGTTGTGGGAACGTGATAATAAAGTTTGGGGTGATTGGTTCAGTCCTTCTTTCTCATTCGTGTCTACAATCGCATACCATGTTCCGAAAGGGTGATTTTAGAAGTTAAAAACACAAATATCTGAAGAAAACTCAATAATTACCTTTTTTCACCAACACATAGGCTACTAATGAGGCTATACGAATGAAAAGGTCCGTACTATTGAAGGCGATTCATATATATTTTGGAATTATGTGGAAGTAGAACACGTAAATAATCATTTTTGTTTTATCTTTGCGGGTTCGATGCTATTAGCTGTAGGTATTGTGTCACTCGTTCCCACTTTCATAAACATGATGTCTGGAGAAGAAGAGATCTTCGGACTAGGAATTCAATCAATGTCAACGTTCGTGAAAACACCGCACATTTGGCGTAAAGAAGCATCATGTATCGTTTTTTAAGCTGAGCTGAGCTCTAGTTGTTTTTCACTCACCGAATATCGTTAACAGATCGCTACGTAATCGGCGTTTTAACTAAAGAATTGACAAACCGGCCCTGAGTCTACCAGTAACCAGCCTACCAGAGAGCTACGCTCCTATGTATCACTAAGGCCTACAAAACAGTGTTCACTCCAGCGCTCGAGTGATCACTGGCCAGTTACTCGTTGAGTGAAAAATGGACGAGTGGAGAGTGAAAAGGGATGTTCCTCTGCTCTGGGCTAAACTCTGTATAGACCTTTCCACTGAAAGACAACATGCCGTGTTAGATGAATGACAAAGTGGGTCGAGCCAGACCACTAGACTAGCCAGTTCCTTACGGGACTTCAACGCGCGGTCCACTCTTTATCCTGCACCTCTTGCACCTCCAGTGAAGAACCGCCAAACCTAGCGTGGACTGCTACTAAACAAGCTTATAAACGTTCTAACGAAGAATGTTATAACAACAGAAAAATGTGAACGCTGTTGATCTTCCTCCTTGAAACTTGCCACCCAAGTAAATAGTCAGATAAGACGGGAAACAAGATAAAAAATCCCAGATGGTTCGGATTCCCCAGGGTGCTCCATGTGGTAACACACAGGCTAAATGGCAACGTGCCATACTGCTACAAGTCAGGGTTCGATGGATGCTGAGCGAGTGCACGTGTTGTCATAAGCTTGCAAACCGTAACCACCATGGTATTACTGTCTTATGAGTATTAAGGAATAGTCCTTTTGATAAGAAAACAGACCTGTTTACCAGTAAGCTATAAGGTTATTTTGTTACCTGTAGCTATTCATCGGACTATCCGTAGAATGGAAATATAATGTTGAAGGAGACACCGGACAATATAATTAGAACATTAAACAACGGCGCTAACGATTTTTATCAAACGTAAGGAGTACTTGGAGCTAACTAGTAACTATACATCGTTCTTCATAATGTTCACGCAGAAAAGCGTTGAACGATGATATCACCAGACGAGTCGACTCGTATATATGTCAGTTGCGCGATGCTTCTCACCAAATATTTTCATATACTGCTCAAATTGAAGATCATGCGATTGTAACGTCACACACGAATTGCCGGGCGAGTTTTAGTCAGTTCTGTGCACGAAAGAATGAATACTACATGAGGAATCAATGCTGCTATCAAATTAAAGCATCATTAATAATACTTTCACACGTTTCATCAGTTCTACGTTTATTCGGCGATGTTTCTCTCAAAACGAATAATCGCCGATTACTTGTACAGCCATCAACTAAAGTACGCGGTAATCTTGACATTCGTACGCACATCAGTACGTTAGTACGAAGTGAAGTAGAATAATATTCAGTGGGACTGCTGAGCTTTCCTGAATTTATTGGTAAAACATTCTTCGCATAGCTGGGACTGCCAATGCGATTTTTAGTAAAAGTAATCTAAGCTGTTGTGAACTCAGAAGGAACAACAGTTGAAAAGATGTGACCTGACGATTGTACTGCAATCTTTAATATTCTATATGGTTGATCTCAGATTATATGATAGGTCTTATTAAAATCCCTTCTTATTGGTTATATGCTGGACTTTTAATGTAATGTTTTTTAGATTGAGATTTTAACCACCGAATTAAGGTGGTCGCGGGAAGTTGGGTGGTGCTGTGAATTTATTGGAGCGGTTCATCGAAATAAATCATAAATGTGGTTTTCCATCCAGGAGAAATTTTACGCTCATTCCAACGGTGTTGCTGCCATGACCTACCGCTTACAAATGCACCGAATCTTTCAGTACGGCCAGCTTTCTGACGACGATGCTGTAAGCTACCCCGACTCGGATGCTCGAAGGTTTGGAAATTGAACCCATCAACTAAGATATCTGCTCAACAAACCCAACACACTGACCCTTATCCGTCCTATCTGGACGGAACACACTTCTTATTTGAAGGCGTAATTTAAGTCGGAGCCCGGTGAAATGAGCAACAGGAAAACACCGTATCGTTCACCCTCCACCACACGTCACCAGGGACAAAACATTTCACGATGACTCGAAGATAGTCACTCTCGATGAACTGCTCTTTAAACACACCTGCGCCGTTATCCTCAGTAATCGAGATCATATCAACTCTCTCGCAGCTGAAGGGCTGTCTCCACTCCCGACGATGCTACGGCTAAACGACCCCCGCTATATTTCCTGCAACTTCGCCGATAACGAATAAGACAACTTCTGACAGTCACGCTTTTAAACTAGTTTATAATGTACCGCACGATTCTGTAGTTTAAGTACGGTGTGTTATATAAAATAACGGTCATAAATATAATCATTAAAGAAAATTGCTGTACCGCTTTCCACGCGGGAGGAACGAATGGCATAAATGACAACCCACAGCCGCATCCACAGCAGTCCGAGGCATGCGATTCTTGGATATGAATGTTGTGGATGGAATTCGATTTGCACTTGATCTGTCTCGCTTCGTCTTGCGACAGCTCTACGACTTCCCTTGGCCCTTGTCATCGCGAGTCATGTTTCAACGAACAAGAAGGACGGAGGAAGAGCGAGTGGCGGAACATGCGGATCCTGCCTCGTTGGTTTTTGCCAGGGTTCGCCCACGTCACGTGTCGGATTCGAATGTGGTTATGAACCCAATCTGGTCTATCAGGTGGGTCGCCGCTGGTAACTGTTGCTTCACTCATCCCCACCCCTTCTTCGGCTTGGAGAGAAAATAATGTCTAGCCCTCCTCTAAGGGAATGGTTGGCATTAAGAATACAGGGACGTTCACTAGCTGCCTTGCTAACCACCAAGCACTGACCACATTGCAAGCCCTTCTTTGGGGGACTCCATTCGAGCGTCATTCTATTTTTCGTGGAACTTCATCTGGGACGTACTTCGCACCCATTTACAGTTTATGAGGAGTTTGGAGAGTTGGACGTTATACTGAATTATGTTTGTCCTCGCTGACAAACTTTGTAAGTGAATTGGGTAGGAGTAAGTGAAGTAGGAGCTCTAACAGTAATACCAACATGTGTCAAGGTGGAAATCGATGTAAGACACTTCAAAGGCTCTTGCACCTATCATGCAAAATACGTTGTCCTGCACAGTTTCAAATAACGGTCATTCAAAACATCGTAGAATATCGAGTCAGGCTTGAGGAGTTCTGTTCAGTGTCGAGTGAACTTGCTCCAAACGGCGGGGCTTCGTGGTTAGTAAGATGCTGTAAAGGACACGCTTCGTTGTTAACGTACACGAGCCTCAACTTGACAAAGCAAACTGGAGAGGAAAAGACGGGGCCGTATATTTGAGTTGAAGAGAGGCAGCAGGGTCAACCCAGTAATCGAAGGGACAACTCTGGAACTGCCAAGTGGGGGAGGACTAAATCACAAGATAAACGATAAAGAGGACGTGATAAGAGAGCAGGCGAAGCCTGAGAATTAGAAGCCTTTGAATAGCAACAACTGGGGATGCCTTCAACCGAATTCACGTTGATGCAGAGCGGAATGATCGTTAATGTCGACAAAGCAAAGGGCGTCGTTTCACAAGGCCGCTGCAGCCAAATTGGATCTACCGACCACTAACCATTTCATCGCCATTAATAGTTATCAGCCTCACTCGAGGCAACTGGTGGCAAATATCAAGAGACAGAGAACGGTAAATCTTCGATGCCGTTTGAATGGAATTAGCTAACGCTGAATTAATTTGCATCAGTTGATGAATGATAAGACTCCACGCGCTCTGAACGCACGTTAAATTTCCACTCATTCGGAAAGAATTTTCCTTGACCTGCGCTTCTTGAGACATGGTGTCAGCTACTCATTGACTTACATTTAGAATGAAGGCGCTCGAAATCAAATTGGAAATACTTTAGACACATCATTTGTCTGAAAAATCGTCACACCGTGCGTGCGTGTGAACTACGGGCTGGTATTTGGGAGGTTGACCGTAATAAGTCTTGATTGAATGGTGTGCTCTGCTGCGCGTGCTTGGCTAGGTCTCCCACATGGCGCCCCGTGTGCGTACACACTCCAGCTCGATCTGGGATACTCGGTGTTCCATCTCACTACCACTATTCCGTTCTTGCACCTGAAGGGCCTGCTTCCTTTGCATGCATCTGGCTGGTCTTGGATTCATTCAGGATCAACTGCAGTGGTGGATTCCATCTGGTCCCAAGCCCAGTAAGCCTTCACAGTGTGCGGCTGCTCTGCATGGTTCGGTTGATGAACGGGAACGCAGGTAATGTCCCAACTCCCTCTACCCTTCTGTGTGGGTGTAGCAGGCTTCAGAGGGTATTCATCGAAGTGATTACCGGCACTTCCACGCCGCTCGTGTGGCATCACTGCCTGTAGCAATGGGGTTTACAAGAGCCTGGGATTATAATGCTGACAATGCTCACTGTCGTTTGAGTCATTGAATCATGTGGTACAGCTGTGCCCTCATATTCGTGGGGGCCGTGTCAAGTGTCATGACGCAATGTGCAAGCAGGTTGCTGGTGCATTGACATTGAGGGCTGGGAAGTGGAGAGAGAGCGGCACTACTGGGTTGTCCCCGGAGAAGTGCTGAGGCCTGACATTGTCGCCGTTGGTTCAAACTAGCCAGCAGTGATTCTGGATATCCAAGTAGTATCTGGAAAGCTCGAGGGGCGCAAATATGACGGGATGGATCTTAGTAAGGCAGTTTTGCAACTCGTGCAGGCAGGTGACTTCAGGGTTGCAGCATTGACTGTGTCCTGGCGCGGTGTGGTTCAAGAATAGTGCGGAGAAGATGTATGTCAGCAGGTGTTCACCGAGGTATCACCACCTGGGTATTGCTAGGTTCGTATCTATATTGGTGGTCGTTCTATCAAGAAGCATTCTCTAATCCTTCTTTCCTTCCCAGTCCCAATCCTTCTATCCCTGCCATACGGTATTTTGGGCGCTCTCCCCATTTCTTCAATTATTATTTTTCATTTTCTGAGAGCCATTGTCCCATTCACAGTAAGCAATGTAAAAAAAAGGTGGCTCCGATTGAGCTGGTACTTTTATTAGTTTTGTTCGTTAATTTTTGACGACGCGAAAATGAGGTTATGAGCGATTTCCAAAATGTGCCAAAACCTACTGTTTTGCGTATTTTTCTCCAAAACGTCTCTAACGGATTTGATTAAACTCAAATTATCTTCTACTAGTGAGTACCCAACTTTTCTTCTGTGTGAATATTTGGTTCGCGTCGTTCTAGCTATTTCAGGTTGGGCGGGACACGGCTGTAATGCTTGAGCTACACCCTTCCAATGTTGTTAATGACAAGTTCAATATCGAGTCTGCTTGTCCATTGGGGGCCGTTAATTTCGCGAGAGGTACAACCTGACGAGGCGGCAACCCTTTTCTACTCTCTCTTCGCCCCTGTCCGGTTATTGTTCGTTTTTCCCCTAGTATTTCCACGTGTTTCGCGTAATTCGTCTATGCGGTTTTCTTCATTTTGTGCTTTCGTACTTCCCCTTTCTCCTTCAACTGCAGCACTAACGAGCTATCAAGGTATCCCGAACTCGACTTGGCAAGTCCAAATACATGGCCAGCATTAATGATCTTCAAGACAATTCAGCGAACGAAGATATAGGCTTATGGAACAAAAAACGGATTATTCATGGTTGTTTTAACATAAATAATATCTACATGTCGTTCTCAATAAATGTTCCTCCATTTAATTTACTGATAGTTGTGAGTTGCTACGCACCAGAGATTTTTCCTACGGATTCCGCTCAAATGTCACCAAGATCTTCAGAAAAATTCAGGTAGTATTTCAATCAAGTACCTAAACGATGAGCGTTTGTTTACGCTCAAAAGATGCACAGGGAGTTGCTCCAGAAATTCCAGAATTTCTGACCCACAACCAACCCCCACCGTTTCACCTACAACCATTTCTCACAGTTAGCTCGGAAAACGAAATTAAAGATGTAACATCCAAGGCAGAGACGGATGATGATAAACGTGAAGTGTCCAGTCGAGGGTAACCGAGAACTCCCTTGGTCAAGATTTTCTTACTTTATATCTTCCCCGATGTTACAAACTATTTTCGCTGTATACGAGTCGAGATGACTAGTACCTATACCTACCAATAGCGCTAACATATAGCGGGCCATTTCTCGGGCAGGGGGATTCCAAATCTGCAATGGCGTCGGTCATCCGACGTCCGGGCCGTAATATACTACAAAAGTAGTTTTATTGAAATTACAGCGTGTTTGTTGTCTTAAGGTATTTTTGGAAGCTCAGTCGAATAGAGCGGGTCTCAAAATACTCGGTATAATCGTGGAATACATAATACAGGTATATTATTATTAGTTAAAGACTGACCGTTCCACTGGGCGCACTCAGCAGACCTTAAAACGTGAAAATCTGGCGGACTCCTATTTCTTCAGGCAATTGCAAAACTTGGATTACCTTTTCGATTGTGGGAAATGACGATTCCAATAAATGCTTGATATAACCAAACGATAAATTGATACGACAAACACCGGGGGACTCATTTCAATTTGACGATCGTGGTTATTTCAGGGAACCGTCGACTCGAAAAGGAGTTTGTTAAACAATAAAGGACTTAGTGGTTTCGCAAAACTGTGGAGGTAACCTGTGTTTCTGTAGTATCGAGACGTCGGGACGTTTCTGCCGAGGAACTTTAGACAACTTATCGAAGACTTATTACAACTTCTAAAACCAATTGATGGGTCCAAAAGGGAGTTCGCAACCATACAAACGACGTCGACAAAAAAGAGGGATTGTTTGCGCGAGATTAAAGGGAGCGGGAGTATTGTGGAGGACGCTGGGCACAAGTTGAGCCAAAAAAGAGGGATAGTTGAGTGAAGATGACAAGGGATTCCTTCCTCATGAAATATACATATCTCTTGAAAACCTAGTCGTATTTTTGTTGAGTGTCCACTATTGTTGAAAAATGTCGTAAATATCCAATGCAAACAAAGCGGCGACATTGGTACAGTCGTGGAGTGCCAGACTCATTTCGTTTGACCGAGTTTGGCCTCGAGACTTAGAGTTGGTTACCAAATATTAAACACTGTCCACTGGACTCGTTATGCGAGTTCCTCTCCTACTTTTTCAACAATTCGCGGGTGTCTAAATCGAGGCGCCCGAACCATGAGACTAATTGAAGCATCAATAGCCCAAGAACGTCTCCCGATTAAACGCATATTGCAGGTTTTTCAGTACAAAGTGGTAACGTATGAAAAGAATTATTGAGTTACGTTTCCCCGAATACCTTATACATCAATATCCTGCCCACTCTCCCAAAACCAAACTTACTGACAGGTACAGTTTAGATATCAACTACCACCTACCAAATACACAGCAAACCTCAAATTTTGGTACTAGTGGAGATTTATTTATCTCATTTGTGAAGATAAATAGATATATGTTGGAAACATAATGTAATGTACTTAAACGAAAGCCCGTAGCATACATGGGACTAATTGCTGGTTTCAAACTACGCAGTAGCGTAGCGTTCTCAGACACTCGCGGGGTCCATGGAAAAGGATTTGTCTGTCTACTGTTTGTGAACGTAACAAATTATGATAACGATTTATACATCTTACGTTCCAACGTAAATGAATATCGTTTCTTGATGATATTAACAAGTACTTTCTAGTAATAATGGAAGTCTTTTGAGGTAGATATACGAACTGTACGTGGAACTACTGGCCGAGACAAATCTAATGCCAAAAGGTAGATAAATGAATGGCTCACCTGCTTAGAGCGCCACCAAGGGTTGAGACAAATCCGTCTTTGAGCAGCAGCGTAGCAAGCTAAATGATAACTCAAGATCATTTCTGCGGTGGTTGCGAGTGAATACGTTTGCAACACAACCACACATACTATACACACGTAACTACCCTCAGTGAACGTTTTTTATTCCCAAAATTATTTTTGAATACATGCCCCTAGTATTTGCCTGCACTGAAGACATTCCATATATGAGAACGGTCACAACGTATTTTTAAAATGTATGAACGAGTCTTATTGTGCAACTACAATAATTAATTCGTTTGCGAACACGCTTCTCAAAACACTAAGGAAGCTCGCCCCAACGACCTCGATTGACCTCTTGGCTGAGGACTTATTTCCCATTTGGACATCTGGGATTTGCAATGAGCACTCCGTGAGTAATTGAGCGAGAGAGAGAGAGAGAGAGAACACATCGAGGGAGATAACGCAACCAAAATAGTTGAACTTAACGAAAGTTGATCATGAAGAAGGGACCTTCTCTACGGTGACGTCGCAGAGGTGATGCAGGTAGCCATAAACTAACGTTTGTTGACACGTTTCAACGACCCATTATGTTGAAAGATAAAGGTGACTGGGACACATGCGCAAATGTTTAACACAGGTTTGTTAACAGTTATGAACGCGTAGCGTCAAAGGAAACACGGGAGGTTGTGGATGAAACACTAAATTTTCTAAAAATGAAAAGTGACTCCCATTATCGTTGGGTTATGGGTTTCTTTGTTGGATAGGCAGCGCTCAATAACTCGAAATGAATAACGATCCTTCAAACGTTCACGTTTTATGACAAAGTTGTACACACCTAAAATGTGACGGAAAACGTGGTGTCGCATTAACCGAAATAGCTCTGGTGAATTCCTTCGAACCCGCTCTGCGTGAGTGTAGTTGTGTTGCGGAGACTAAGTTATCCAAATAGGCTGCCCAATTTGTAGCACATTTTAGCATGCCAGTCTCGTACGTAATAGTTGTAGTTTAGAAAATTACATAACACGAGAAACTCTGCACTCTGAATAACTCTGCGAATTGGTTCTCTTGCACAGCGTAATTGGGACTATTCAATCCAACGTCCAAACATGTTGAGAATGGTTATATCATTAACCCGGGGTTTGTCTCTTTCCAGGTTATCCAGCCTGGGTGGGACAGTCTCACACCTCTGAGACACATCTCATTCGATTCAGCACCGAAAAATATTAGTAAAACGATACGAAACATGACCGGACTATAACAGAACTGTGGCGTGTCGGGATATGCACGCTCAAACACGCCAGAAAATGATATTCTTGATATGCTAAAATATTTTTTCTTACTAACTTTCTCGTAAGTTCCTGTAACGGTTTCGATTTAGTTCGCACGATTTCGCTAATCAATAGATATGGCACCTGTATACAAATTACCATTGGAATTAGTAAGCGGGGATGTGTGATGTTGTGAAACGCATTTACTGTTTTTCTTTTCCTCTTACTCCAGGCCTCCTCTTACTCCTTCCAATTCGAATGGAGATTCTCTTTCGTCTATCTATACTGATCTCCACAAAGGTAGTACAAGAGCAATTAGCTCCCTGGAGGTCAAGCTGCACTTATCGCTAGGTTTTCACCAGCCATTTCATTTCAGAGCTGCAAATAACTGTCAACCAATCGATTTATATTTTCAGAGCATACAACATACATTCCCGCATAGAAACTTTCTTAATCATACAGTTGGTTTTCCTGTGACTCCACTCCCCGTCTTCGTTACCTTCTTGTTCTCTAATCTTCCCCAAAGTCTCTCTCCCTCTATCTCTCTCGCACCCATCGATGACGAGCCTTTAAAACCAGCGCATTCATCATGTTGTTTGCGTAACACCACATCTTGTTGTGCAGCCTCAATACCTTTGCGGCTGATCACGTCAAAGAATCAAGTTCTTAATTCGCTGTGAAGCTTGAGATTTCCTACTTTTCATCAGTGGGTTTTCACAACTGCAGCATCGTTTCTATTTTCGAGCTCAATCAAATTCACTGAAAATGGGAAAGTCAAGTAACAAGCGATTACAGAGGTACCGGGATGTATGTAACCAGTTCCACTCAACAAATTACTTCCTCATTCGATGGAACTGACGAGTAAATTGAAGCCTGAAATATGAACCAAACTGAGCTATCAACTCGTAGGGCAAACCGCCTATTCAAATAACGTACGAATCAATTGAAACTTTTGTCGACGTCCGAGATCCCTTACAAAGAAAGTGGGTTAAGTGGCCTTCTCCTGGGAAATGGCAACTTCACGGCACAGGTCCAATTCTTCTCCCTTCCTCGCGCGACCGCGGCCGCCCAACCGCATACAAAGGGCTTCTGACCTGGACTGCTGTTCCGTGCAATTCGAAACTGCCGACCAGCCATTTGTCAAGAGCCGCAGCTTATTTCAAACGAGAACCCTGTCAATGTGTCTCGAAGCAGTACCGACAACACGGTTAACTAATTGCTAGGTTAATGTACCAAGGAAATGTACAAGTAAATCGGAAGAAGGTAATTTTCGACCGTTATTTTTTGGAAACGCGTTTATGCAAGTCATGAGACGTGGCACAAGAAGATGAAAAACTGTTACTACAACATTTCGGTTAATTTATTAACCATCAGTAACTGTAACATCGTATTGTTAATATGAAACTATCTGAAACAACAACAGCGTAGTTTGAAACCAACAATTAGTCCCATACGTGCAACAAGCCTTCGTTCAAGTACGTTCCCAACATCTAGTTCCCATTACCAAAATTTGAGGTAACACAAACAGCATAACAACAGCAGTTACAATTTAAACTGTACCTGTTAGTGAGTTTGGTGGTTAACAGATAAACCGATTAGATGGATTTTGAAGCCCAAAAGGCCGTGGTGACTACGAAACACGCTCTTCCAGATAGAGCAAACAATTAGGATGCTAACCTTCTTTCGTTAATCGCTTGTGACTTTCTTTGGATCTACATGGCAGGAAGGAAAGTCATGTAAGTGGCTGAAAACAAATTCACTTCTCTTCAGATTTCTCACAATTTAAGGGCTTCCGAATCCGAAAAAGACCACTTGACCGATCTGTGTGTCTGAAAACGTTGCTGCAAGTGAAAAGCTGAACCAAACCGACTCAACCTTGATATTTAAGCTGCGAATCACCATGAAACGCCAAATTGAGCGTTTGAGCAAAACTGGCCCATAAACAACTACAGTAATTATGGCGATCAAAACGCTTTTTCTCTCCAAAACGGCTCCAATGATTTAAAAAGAATTTTTCGCATCAACAAACATCACAACGATACCATAAAACTTACTTTAGTGTGAAACTTACAATAGCTGCACGATAAACTATCAAAAATTTCCTAGAAATCGATTTTTGGCTCATTTTTTACTTTCCGCTACCCGAAGGGAAGGAAAGTATAGTAATCGGCCCAAAAAAAAAAGTTGGGTTTTCTTCAGATCTTTACGTTTCAGACCCTTCTGAGTCTAAAAAACCTAATTTCGGAGAGAGGTCCGTGTGTATGTCTGTGTGTGTGTGTGTCTGTAGTCTCGATTTGCGGGAGAACGGCTGATCCGATTGAGCTGGTTCTTTTTTGTTTTGTTCGTTATTTTTGTAGACACCAAAATAAGGTTATGGACGATTTCGGCCAGTGGGAAGAGGGGTGGGGGACGAAAATGTACCAAAAACTAGGGTTTTTCGCATTTTTCTCGAAAACAGCTGTAACGATTTTGATCAAACTTTCAAATTATCTTCTCCTAATCAATACCTAACTTTTCTTCTCTATACATATCTCCATGAAAATACGGTGAACGGAGATATGGGCCCTTGAAGCAAAAAATATGTTTTTACGCTTTTTGGCAAAACGGCTTCAGCGATTTTCACCAAACTCACAGGATGTTTTCAAATAGTTGATACCTACATATTCTTCTCAATAAATGTTCCTGTGACGGTCCATTGAACAGAGATAAAAAAGCAAAATGTGTCGAAAATAACGTTTTTCTAACATTTCCGTAAATTCCAGGGTAACTTTTCACCAGATGATATATCCTAATGAAGTATCTTCTAGTCACCCATACCAACATTTCGTTCTCTATAATTATTTCTGTATATATATGTTGAACAGAGATATAAGCCAAGTTAACTCAGAAAAGGAGATTTGTCGAATATTAATTTATCGGTATTCCAATTTTCTGAAAAACGGCTCTAACGATTTCGATCAAACTTTCGGAGTACTCTCAGCTAACTAGTCCCTGCATTATGTTCTCCATAAATGTTCCTGTAAAAATGAGTTGAACGAAGATATAGCGCCCGCCTATGTAGCTGGTGTTCGAGCTTAAAGGGGTGGCGGAAAGTAGTGTGTTGCTACGCACCAGATATTTTGTCTCATAAATGCCGCGAACGTGATACTGGTGTTATCATTACAATTGGGTAGTCGAATAAACTACCTATACGACGAGCGTTTAGTACGATCCCATGGTAATCAGGAGCAACCCCAGAAATGCCATAATACAGACCGCTTCAGTTTCATCTACCACTTCTCACAATTCTACCCGATAATTCCAAAACATTTCATAGGCGCCTTCTCCAAAAATCTTGTTGACAATCTCATGAATCACGGATCACTCAATAATGGTAGTGAGGTGGGTAGGAAAAATTCAATGAATTCCACAACCTACCAGTTTTTCAGTGAAACATTGAGCTAAGTTCTGCGTAGTGCATTCAAACTGACCTGCTTCAACTGAAGAACCTATTTGCTGAGTGCTATAAATAGTCGAATGCACGCGGGCTGAGGAAAGGTGTATGATGCGTAGCACCAGATTATTTTTTCCCCTACCCTCCAACTTATTCCTAATTTTTAGCTGTTCCACAGTGTGACGTTAGACTCCTGTGTGATTCCAAAAACACGAGAAGGTTATTTTATCCGGTCATAAAGTAATTGGGTTAGTTCCACTTGTGTGTTCTTAAAATTAACGCACCTGTTTGGTGAGTCCGTTTTCTTCGGCAGTTCTGACGAAACGGTCAGACGATGATGTCTTCACATAGGAAGCGCTCGCGCACGGAGTTCTACCAGTTAGAGAAAACGGACTCACCGCACAGGTGCGTTAACTTTATTTTATTAGCGTGTTTTCGATCAGTATTACTCCATCTATAATAAATTACCACCGTGGTCGTTCTTAGAAGATAAAATGTACGCAAATATTTTAAGGGAATGCAGATCAGCGGGAAGCCTTTTTTGGTTAACGTTCATTCATTAAGGATTTTCTAAAACAACGTCGCTAATGAATATTCACCCCGACCAGAAAACTTTCTCTTTTGAAGAAAATGAATGAATGCTTTTCCATTTTTCCCAAAGAATAAGAAGGAAGAGGTGAAACTTGATTGGAATTTATATGGAACAAAGGGATGGTTTGCGTTTCAAAGAGTGAAACAGGAAACATAGCGAGGATCCTTCACCTCAGCAGGATTTCTATGCCATTCAGGGAATGCGATGCTCTCGGTGCTGAACACAATTTCCCTACTGCCGATGATCAAAAACCAAGGGGAATACAACTTGACAAATTGAATTTTAAAGGTAAAACTTCTTTGTATTTCGACAATCGCAATGAGTTGAGTTTACGGTTCCCGAAGTCCCCAGAAGTTCTGAAGTACTCATTTCAAATGAAAAGACAAAATTCGGGCCCCTCTTCCATCTCGAAAACCCCGTCGTGTCACGCCTTTTGAGAGGATGAAGCGTACTTTTACCGTAATTTCAACAAGGTCTGACGGGAAGGTCTTTTCAGAAGAACACTATCGACCCAACTTACAGAACGACTTTCCTATTGCCTACGCAGTTCTGCGAAGAAAGCAGTTTAGATGCGTACTTCCGCATAATTTTCGATCCAGTATAGTGAAAGAGGATTTGTCGAGTTGTGAGCTGACTTTTGTCGGGCATGATTCATCAGTTTGCATTTGGCTTCGAGTGCGTTATAGCTATCTGGGTCGTGGTTCTTGAAAACTGTCGATCCCCTCTAATCATACGAGTAACACAGCTATTCTCTCCGTGTTTTCATTTGTTGAACGAAAGGTGAGCTAACTGAAAGATGGTTTAATGATTTGACAGTTAGTTATCAATCCGTCAATCGGAGCAACGAGGTTTTTATTGTATAAACAAGAAGTAAAACACAGCTGTCATCAATTAAATCTAAGCAGAGTCTATATTGGCACATAATTTCAATAATGACCCAGCTATCGTAAAGATATTTTTTATTGGCATTATTTCTGCAGACGTTTCCACTTTCATTTCGCTCGAAAGTGGATTTTTTAACCTGAAATTTGAGAATCAGCTATAACCACAACCCTCCACTGACGGATGATTGTAACTACTCTCAAAGGTGTGGGAATGTTTGGATTTACGTTGCTCACAGCTAGAGCTTTTCTTATGCTGCATCGAATAGGAGGCACAACGGAGGACAGGACCATTTAAGTTCGGTTAACGGGGTTCAAGAACACTCCAGTTTCATCAACTCAAAGGGTAGGGCAAATATTATTGTTGGCCTGAAAACGTTCGATTTTCATCAAATTTCGTGTTAAGAAACAGGCATTTTGATAAGAAAACAAATACGTATCGCTAAAGGGCCAACACTTAGCGAAGTTTGTGAAGAAAGTTGGTACAATAAAAACGTGGTCAAGGTTGATCTCCCTCTTTGAAACGTACCACTCAAATAAATACCAGATTCAGAATCCCCCCCCCCCCAGGCAGTATGACTCTTGCACGATAGCGGAACGGCAACCTCCGTGATTTTCGACTGATATGACTCTCTTATGAGTGTTCAGGAACAGTCATTATCATGAGAAAACAACAATCTCTAAATGGGTGGGACCTCCTACATGTAGCATAGGGGGACTGCCTCCGCATTTCTTTGAATCTTGTTTATTTATTTATTTTCTTTCGAGAGACAAATTCATTAAACGCTACCAAATCTGAAGAAGTCAGTAGTATGGGAGAACGGTGTATCCGATAGCGGTGATTTCATTCTAGTTTGACTCGATATTTTTCTGTTTTTCGAGAATGAATGTCATCCGCTGAATGAGGTAAGGGGAGATGTGATCAAAACGTTTAAATTTAGGTTGCATAACATATATCATATATCGACATATTTAAATATATTAAATATCTTCAACTAATCAACGCCTAACTTTTACTCTCCGTAAAATCTCCGCACATACGGATAACTCTCATCAAAACATTTGAAAACTGTGAGCTGAAATCGAAGAACCCAACGTTATCTTAGGGAATCGGTTCAATGTATCGATGTGGGAGTGGCGTCATTAGTTTTGAATCAGAAAAAATACTCCGGAATAGACACCCCACTAAACATTAATAGATTTTAAAGATTTTTGAAAATTTCAAAACATGTTGAACTGATTCCCAGTTAACCGGTTTACGCGGACCTAGAAAATTATAAGACCTATAACTACTCAATCGACCGCAATAGTTCCAATTTTCTACCAAAATTCATTAAAAGCCAAACGATTTCTTTTAACTTCGTCAAATCGTCAACGCCGGTGAACATTCACGAGAGAGGAGGTCTGACAGCATAATCGAATTTAATACTACAATTTTCATACTTTGCAATATTTGAAAACGTGATTAAGGGGGAATTCGTAGAATATGCAGCGCGCCATGGGCTTCTGCTGTTGGTGAGTGCGATACCTTTGAGGGAATTACGAAAGTTAGTCCTCCACCGTCTTCAATCCCTCCGCAACTTGATGAATAATTGCGACATCCGACGTGAATTTTTCAGTAGCTCACTGGTGACATTTTCGGAGCATATCAGGAGAGCTAGAACGTCTCTAGTCTCCAGGTTTCCCATAAACTCAATTAAATGCTCTGGAAGTGGCACTTCACGCCGCTGACGCTCACAAATAAAGTTAATTTTCTCAAGTAACCGTCGCCGTATGCTTTTCTAGGACTACTAGGCGCTAAATTAACATCATTTCGTTTTAATTCATATTCACATGCTGGCCCCTTCAAGACCCCCTATAAAGCCCCCTCCCAAGCTCAAAAATGAATTTGAAGGTTAACGCACCGATTGAAAACCGGAGCCATCACAACCACGTCGTATTTGTTTTTATTTACCAAGCCCACCGTAATTGTTACCCAGAGAAGATAACTAATTGAACGAAACATTAATAAATGTGGAGAGCGCCCAGACTACCCTACGCCAGCCGTATGAATTGGGAAGGCGAAGGAGAGAAGGGTAAGAGGAAAGCACAGATACGATCTGAGGAAGACCGCCTATTGACACGCTCTACGACATAACTCCCTAACGTTTTTCCTGCACCAGATGCCGCACCAGGACGCGGTCAACGCTGCAACCTTAATGTTACCTGTCTTCCTCTACTTTTCGTGCTTCTGACGCCGCCATACAAAAGTCCGGTTCTCAGACATCCAGGATCACCGTGGGACGCCAAAATAAGGATGAATAAAATCGATAAAAAATCCGAGTTCCAGCTATTTGCACAATCCGACTTCCTCTCCACAAAAACGAGGCAAACCACTGCGACCTTGCTTTAGTAAGTGGCGTCATCTCAAGGTGTGAGCGTTTCTTGTCCAAATCGCAAATATCCATTTTCAAATTCGTTGACGACTCAGGGATGTTCTCAGTAGACTCCACACTACAGATGAATATGTCGTGTGGCGAAGGTCCTCAATTCTCAGTAGAACTAATAGGGGCAGGCCTGATCCCTGAAGCAGCTCAGTATACTTTGACCACCCCCAGCTTTACTCTATTTGGTCAAAGAGTGATAAACACTGAGGACTATCAAATAGTACAAGACTCGCTCACCCCCACGCTAAACCTCTCCTTGTTCAACTCGCAGACAATTTCAACGCATCAGGAACATGATACGTTCGTGCTGCATTCAGACGAATTGGACATTTTATTGAACCACCTTCCACGACCCGACTCAGTATTGGCTGTACGTAAAGCCATTGCCCTCATAAACAGTTCCTACCAGGAGGAGCTACAGCAGAATCACCATTGGAAAATCTACAAATGGACCACAGGGACCACTATCCTGGTGAGTGCAGCTGTAGTGTACGGCACTCATATCTTCCAGCAGGTTGTGTGTCCTCCTTTCCTTGCCAGATCACTTATGAACCAATGCCTTAACCACTAGACCACGATCGCCCAGTGCCTTTACTGGGAGTCAGGCGGTACAGTAATAATAGTTAACGACCTTGATCGACTTTTTTGTATCGACAGCTCCAAACCACAGGAGCCTAATAAATTATCAAAAATGTCGAAAACAATAGATTTTAGCGAAGTTCTCAGAAAAATCAGAGCCCCAGTCCAGTCCAGTAAACTACCTATGCGATGAGCGCTCAGTAATACCACATTCCCGTGTAATAGCGGAATTCAAACCACCGCCGTTTGGCTTACTTCCATTTCTCACAGTTTTTACCCGATAATTCCAAGACAGACGCAAGATCCTTCTCGAAAAATTGCTATTGAATAACCCGTGTACTGAATGCCCAATAACGGTTGTGGCATACGTATATAACGGTGGTATGCTCACAGTTATTGAGGAGCTCTAACTCCACAACTTTGAGCGCTATCTATAGATATATATATATATAGATATCTATATAGAGCTCTAGAACTTTCGACGTAAAACGAGAGGTTTTACCAAGTTCAAACAAACCGAGTGAAATACAGGTTGGATTAGTACTATAGCGGGAGTAATAGTACTACGACGAGCGCAATTAAAAACTGTAGAAGAACCCAACAAAGTCGTGGCCGTAGCTTTTTATAAGGTAAAATTAACTCTCATTCAGGCTAAAGTGGCAGATGGTTGAGGTGGTGGTGGAAAAGTTGGGTAATTGTGCTGAAAGCTCGCCTCAGTAGTGTGTTTGACAAGAGCAATCACAAATTTACTTCACTCAAAGTCCCTTGTACCTACTCAATTCGTTTAACCGTCCTTCCAATAACCGCAAAGGCCGAAGCACATACAAGACCTGATTGCAGACCTCTAACCACTACAGTATACGCCTCTCAAAAGTGAAAGTGAATTCTCTTTACTTTCCTTAGCGAGCGCTCCATAGTAGGGAGGGATCTTACGAAATCGGATGAAAAATAATTTTGATCTTTACGTTTCAAAGTCTTCTCAGTACAAAAGAAAAAATATCTGGTGCGTAGCAACACACAACTTTCCGCCACCCCCGTAATTTCGAACACCAGCTATATGCGGACGCTATATCTTCGTTCGACGCATTTTTACAGGAACAATTATGTAGAACAAAATGTAGGGACTAGTTAGCTGAGAGTACTCCGTAAGTTTGATCGAAATCGTTAGAGCCGTTTTTGGGAAAATTGGAATACCGATAAATTAATATTCGACAAATCTCCTTTTCTGAGTTAACTTGGCTTATATCTCCGTTCAACATATATATACAGAAATAATTATGGAGAACAAAATGTTGGTATGGGTGACTAAAAGACACTCCATAAGGATTTATCACATCTGGTGAGGAAGTTACCCTGGAATTTACGGAAATGTTCGAAAAAACGTTATTTTTGACACATTTTGATTTTTATCTCTGTTCAATGGACCGTCACAGGAACATTTATTGAAAAGAATATGTAGGTATTAACTATTTGAAAATATCGTGTGAGTTTGGTGAAAATCGCTGAAGTCGTTTTGCCAAAAAGCGTAAAAAACAGATTTTTGCTTCAGGGGCTCATATCTCCGTTCACCGTATTTTCATGGAGATATGAATTGAGAAGAAAAGTTAGCTATTGATTAGGAGAAGATAATTTGAAAGTTTAATCAAAATCGTTAGAGCCGCTTTTGAGAAAAATGCGAAAAACCCTAGTTTTTGGTACATTTTCTTCCCCCACCCCCCCTTCCTATCGGCCGAAATCGTCCATAACCTTATTTTGGTGTCTACAAAAAATAACAAACAAAACAAAAAAAGAACCAGCTCAATCGGATCAGCCGTTCTCCCGCAAATCGAACTACAGGCACACACACACACACACACACACACACATACAGGTCTGTTTCTTTATTTGATGACTGTACCTAAACCCTCGACGAGGGTTATATCAGTCATAGAAGTTGCGGTTTCGCTAATATGCAAGAGGCCGGCCCCTGCAGCATCCACCGAACTCAGACCTGTGGAGGTACGGCAGGTATTTGGTCGTTAGCCAGTCTCACCGTAGAGAGCTGTTGCCCGTGTGTTACCGCGCGGAGGTGACCACCTGAGGAATCCCGTACCATCTGGGAGGAGTTCTTAATCTGGTTTCCCACGTGATCCAACTATATACTTGGGTGGTAAGTTTCAAAAGGACAGATCAACTATGACCACGTTTCTTAGCCATTACCTTCTTCGAGAAATCTGCAAAATGGGTATAGGCTTGCTCTGTATCAGTCAATGCTGCTAAGTTCATTTGCCCTCCCAACAACTGTCGCTCACTGTTGTAGAAACTACAGTACGACAGCACGTGATTTCTTGTTTCCTCCGCACTGGAGGCGCAAGACGTGCATGATGGAGAGTCTTTGAGAGAAAAGAAGTGGAGCCGCGCATTAAAGTCACCATGTCCCGTGAGGAACTGGCTCGTCCAGTGGTCTGGCTCAACCCATTTTCTAGAAAGACGTTCACGGATGTTGGGGAAGAACTCATACGTATCACGTCCCTTTGACGAGGATTCCCATCTCGCTTGCCATTTCTCTAGAGCCCATTCATCGATGGCGGCAAGTTTCTGTTCTGTGGTGAGATCCGCACAGAGTTCAGCCCAAAGCGGGGGAAGCTCCCGTTTCACTCTCCACTTGTCAACCATGCACTCAACAGCCAAATCAGCTGGTAACTGACCAGTGATCACCTGGAGTGCTTCTGTTGATACAGTCTTGTAGGCCTTGGTGATCCACAGGAGCGCGGCTCTCTGGGATTGGGCCAATACTCTCTTTTGATTGACTGTTAGTTTGCTACCCCAGACAACGGGGCAGTAGCCAATCACACCTAGATATATGGCCTTATACATGAGGATAGTGTCGTGGTAACACACGCCCCAAGTGGCCTTAGTAATGGCACGCAGTGAGGCAAACCTTGCAATGGTAGTGCCTTTAAGGGACTGGAGGTGTTGGTTGAAACCCCACCTCTCACCTATATTCACTCCTAAATACTTGACGTGCTTTTCAAGAAGGAGCCTGTGGCCGCCAAAGCGTATTGTGGGTGGATTATTCACTTTCCCCTTCAAGAGGATTAGCTGGGTTTTTTCCTCAGCCACCTGCATCTTGACATGTTCGCACCATTGGTTGACAGTGCGGAGCACGTGGTGGGTTTTTTCTTCAATTTGGCGGACTGACTCTGCAAAGATCAGCACAGTCAAGTCATCTACATAGGCGTACGGCTCGCAGTCAGTCTCCATGAGTTTCCTGAGAAGACCTTCGAAGAAGGCATTCCAGAGTGCTGGTCCAAGGACCGAGCCTTATGGGCACCCCTTCTCAATCTTTCTCCGGACGGAGACATGCCTACTTTCGATCGTAGCAGTTCTGTCTGTCAGGTAGCTTCTGATGAGCGAGTACAGGTTGCGGGGGATTCCCCTACCTTTGAGCTCATTAAGGAGCGCTGGCCACCAAAGGTTGTCAAACGCCCCTCTGATGTCAATCAGAACCGCTACGACGTACTTAGCCGGTGCCAGCAGGGAAACACGCCGAATCTCGACAATGACATCCTGCGTGGACCTTCCTTTGGTACACCCATATTGCCTGCCTGTGAGGTTGCGGCCAAAGACTCCTGCGAGGGACTGCAACATCAAGATTTCTAGTGTTTTGCCTAATATGGAAAGAAGGCTGAGTGGTCTCCATGATCGCGGGTCCGACTGATTGCGGTCGCCTCCCTTTTGAAGAGTGACAACGCGCGCAGACTTCCACTGAGTGAGGAACTGTCCGACCTGCAGACAGTCATTAAATAAATTAAGGAGACCGCTGGAGATTGTCCGCTCAGCCTTCCTTAGCATATTGCTTTCTATTTTATCTGGCCCAGGAGATTTGTTGGGCTTTAAGGTCGCAACGGCCCTGCCGAGGTCGCCTGTTGTCCACAGTGGGACGTCGGGCTCGTTCGGAGGGTCCATGATCAGCTCCCTTGCTGCCCTCTGGGCTTCAGTGTCTCGAGCTACTTGGTCATCTGGGAATGCCTTCTCAACGAGGGTTTCCAGTGAACTTTCGATGCTGCAGGCCCAGCCTGACTCATTTTGCATCGCGGCTAAGACCTGTTCTACATTTGCGTTACCTATGGAGGACTTGTAATGTCTTCCCCAGGGGTTCTCAGAGCTCTCCGCTTCCACAAAATTTCGCCAGCCTTGCCGTTTGGCTCATTTGATGACGCGGTGGAAGGCCTTCTTCTCTTGGATGAAGGCAGTTCGGAGTGTTGCTCTGGCATCAGGGTCACGAGTGTTTTGGTACATCCTTCTGGCTCTATTTGCACTTTGCTTGAGGGGATTAAGTTCCTCAGTCCACCATGGGACTTTGATCGCCCTGTGCTTCTGTTGGCCAAGTACAGAGAGCCCAGCAGAGTGCAGTGCTGTGGTAAATATGTCCACTTTGCTGTCCACCTCTTCAGGTGTGGATGCTTGCGCTATTAGGTCGGTGTCTGCGGCACGCAGTTCACCTTCCAGTACCCTACAGAATTGTGGCCAGTCAGCATTTTTTGTGCGGAATCGCTTTTCACGCGTGTCTTTGCAGAGGATGTTGTCATCCGTGATGGCAAAGTCAATAACCATGTGATCGCTCTGCGTTGCACCTGGTACGACTCGCCAACCCTGCAATTTGTGTAGCAGGGTGTGAGACACGGCTGTGACGTCTATACACGACCTTCCTCCTGGACCATCATAGGTCACCTCAGTCATGGGGTCGTTGGCAACAACCAAGTTGTACCTGGTGAGCAGCTCTATATACGCCTCGCCCGCCCCATCCAGGGTTGGGGATCCCCACAATGGTGATCTGGCGTTTGCATCAGCACAGACTACGCAGGGTCGTCCTGATAGGCCTGCTAGAGCCCGCTCGAGTGGTTCAAGGCTGTTGGCAACTGGTGCGCCAAATTGCCTGTAAAATGATATTACAACCAGCTCAAAGCCACCGGCTCGGATGAGCACAGCGGCCAAGTGCTGGCTGTTCAGGTGAGTGAGTGCGAGCATGTCAATGGACGGGTCGATGCAGGCTACTGCTGCCTTGGCTCCCGTTCTTGCTCCAGCCACCACTCGTGCCTGCGATCCCAGACCAAGAGTTTTGGATCCTATGTATGGTTCCTGTATGGCGAGAACACTGCAGCGTTTCTTGAGTGCATTTTGCAGCAACTCAGCCATAACTGGGCAACTCTTATTGGTGTTGTGCTGAAGGATTCGAACTGTTTTTGACCTATTCATAATCCACTCGTGACTCCTGGAGGGCAATCGCTTGCTGACGAATGGTACAGCGTGCGTCTCGTGTAGAGCGTGCGACCTGTTGGATTTTGCGTTCGACGCAATTGGCACACTTGAGGGGAGCATCGCGCTTGCATTCCTTACTCAGATGTGGCAAGGCGCACCAGGCGCACACAACAGGTCTTGTACAGGCCACTGCCAGGTGGCCATAGCGCTGGCATTTGTAGCACTGAGTGGGGGCTTGGTACTTTCGTATGGCGCACTGCTGCCAGGCTATTTGGAGGTGCCTTGCCCCCTCTAGTTTTTTGTATAGGCACCCAATCCTTCTGTCTGCCACGCTTTTTGGTGAAAAGAGGCCTGACGTCCTGCGGCTGCAAGCCTAACGCAGGGTTGTGTTCAACAACTTGTTGGGCCAAGTCCTCTTTTTGTAGGTCGGTCCGCACGTCGCACAATAGCAGGCGTGGGAAACGACCCAGGGGGGCTGACGCTTGGAGCTTCAACTCCTTTTTCGTGGAAATGTGGCTCGTGAGCGCCTTGGCCATTTCTGGCGTTTCCGTTACAATGACGGCACCACCTCCTACTGCGGTGCGGATGTCTAGCACTCGGACACTTAGAGCTTGGAGGTCCGTAGCAGGGACACCCCGCATAAGCGCTTCCATTGCATCAGGGTTGGAGGGACCAGCCTCTCCTTCCTTACATGTATGCCTAACCACTACCACGTTTTGTCGTGGGTTTTTAGGGGGGAGTTTGGTAGGCGGTGGAGGCTTTTCGCAGCTCTTCCCTCACGACAGCCGCCACAGTTTCCCGCAGGGGGGGAGTGGCAGGGGGCGATATCGTTGGGGGGGCATTATCTTTTATAGCCAGCTTCGAAATTTCGAAGAGGCAACTAGTGACGAGGTCCCGCATAGGTCCTGTCGCGTTGACCCTCATCCGTGCCAGTTGGCCGTGGATGATTTGGACATATGCACAAATCTGCTCCATGTCCGACAGATTAGGGTCAACGGGATGTCGAGTGCTTGTAGTAGCCGGGTTGCCCGGGCTACTAGGGGGAGAAGGGGGAGATGAATGCGGTTTGCCCGGTTCTTTCCGCCCTTGTTTGTTTGGACGACGAGTAGGTTGCTCATCGTCCGAAGAGGGAGGGGTCGAGCTTGGCGAGCCCGAGGAAGAGGCGCAGGTGGCGTTTTTATTACCTGCAATTGTGGGTTTTGACTTTGTCATGTTATTTTTACTAATTTGGGAGGGGGGGGGAGAAAAAAGAAGCAGACTGGTGTAGTGTATCCTTGTGAGTTCATTTGTTGTGTGTGTTAGTGGTATGAGCGAGAGGTGCTCGAGGCAGTGTCCTGGAAGCTCCCCCTCAGGCATATTGATTCTAGCCCCTTTCGCTGGTCCGTTGAGGGTCAAAGGGAGGCCTACACATGCGCCGCAGCTGCCAGTCAGGCCACCCACCAAGACTAAGACGCATGAGGGATTTTTCAGCTGCTGCTCAGAGTCAGCCCTCGGCCACTGGTGATGTGGTGAGCGGGACACACGCTATCAGCCGCCCCAGGAACGCTCAAACCTGGGTTTTTCACCTCCTCATTCCGAAGGCCGCACCTATATAGGGGATCGCTCAAAGGTGTTAGTGAGCTACTTCCAGGACTGTCTTTCGCTCATTATGAGTGTTTTATGTTAATGTGTTCTGCTACGCAAGCCGTTGCAGTGTATTTTGTATCTGGAATATGTTGTGTATGTCAGTGTCGTGAGCTTTAAGCCCCTTTAAGGCCGGATTTAACGGCCACGCAGAGGATACGGCAGGAGAATTCTGTCCCCCTTCCTGCGGGGGGTGTGTTCTGCGATCCCAGCTCAAGGTAGGGGGTTCCCAGTGTGTCATGTATGTGAATGAAGTGTAAGTTGTGTCCCTTTTAGTTCGGCTTATACGAACACGCAGGGAGTACGGCAGTGGAATTCTGGACCCCCAACTGCAGGGTGAGCACAGTGTGGCGACAGAGTACACTGTGACGCCCAGCCACAGTTAAGCCTCGTTGGATGTAATCCTGCGGGGACCTCATAGAGGTGAGGTTGTCTTTCAAGCTGGGCCCACCCGGCTGTCCCTTTTAGTCGGCTCATACGACACGCAGGGAATACGTCAGCAGTATTCTGGACCCCCGACTGCAGGGTGAACACACACACATACACACACACACACACACACACACACACACAAACACACACACACGGACCACGCGCCGAAATTAGGTTTTTTAGACTCAGTAGGGTCTGAAACGTAAAGATCTGAAGAAAACCCAAATTTTTTTTTGGGCCGATTACTATACTTTCCTTCCCTTCGGGTAGCGGAAAGTAAAAAACATTTGGTTCAGACAAAAACACGCTGGTTTTCAATCGGCTTTCTTGATCCGCATAAAATGGTTTCAGTGGATGTTACAGTGACTTCAGCACTCACACACAGATGAGAATGACAGATGCGCAACCGAAGAGAATCATTTGAACAACCAATCATCTTCAAATGAAAACAGTATTTTTGAAACAATTATGAGCATAACGTAGCTCATTCTGCGTCTGAAACGTACAGTGATTTCATGAAACTTTATCGAGTGAAACCTAAGACCTGTCTCCCAGACTGAACTGTATCCAACGAGATGGAACGAAACCTGAACGACCCAGGGCCATCGAGGGGTGTGCGTTTTATTAGAAAAATAAACCAGATCTCATCTTCACTGGCTCACTATGGAAAAACTCTTGTTATTGATGGGACACCGTAACTTAGGTTTGAATGGCAGTATTTTTTCTAAATTGAAGGGTTTTACGGATGAATAGCACTTGCCAAGCGATGAGGTCGTGCAAAAGTGTGAAAAACTGTCTGAAGTAGTATGTAGACTTCAACGGCGATTATAAGGAGATACCATCAACATTGATATCAGAGCGCCAAATTAATTAATTCATTCACATTAAAAGGACTCAGTGAATGAAAGGCTGTGGGGAGTTGTACGCAACGTGCAATTTTATGAGAATATGACGTTGTCGCTCCACACACAACCAGTCTGTAAATTAGGCAAGTCTCATACGAGCAGACGTGAAAAGCAACCTACTAACGCATCCCCCACGCTTACACGGCCCCACACCACACCAGTCAACGTTAAGCATCAGACAACGGACAACTGTGTCAAGTTGCTGAACAGTGAAAGCCCTTGACAGTGAAAAGCCAAGGAATACCTCCAGTTCTTCAATAGGTTCCAACTATAGCTACTTAAAAAACGGGGGGGGGGGGGGGGGTGGATCAGTTCAGCAGTTTTGAAGAGAAACTTCTGAAAAGTTGGAAAGGACCCAAATTCGGGTGACAGGAGGCAAACAGACGTCGACCGCACAGACGTTTTTTATAAGACATTGCGTAAAAACAGGAGTTAGCAAACAGCTCGGGATTTATTCGTGGAAAAGGTTGTCCGCCGTATGACGATTGCCGAAACCGTCAAACAGAACAGGCTCAACATGCCCTTGAGGCGGATTTTTTGTTTGTTTGTAATAAAGCTCATGTTGCAAGGGCACAGCAGAGCAAGAAATCGCACAGTATGCAAAACAAGTAAACAAACAAAAGAAACACCTCAATAGAACGACAACGAAATGAGATAAAAAACAACCGACTGCTGGGGAAGTGAAGCTACGGACAAAACCCGCAGATATTTACTTTCGTTGGTCCTAAATTGTCGAATTCTGAACAGTTGAAACATGAAATGCTTCATCTTTACACTGAATCGAATAAAATATCAGGTGTGACTCATCATGCGAATAAACGTAAATTCGATGATAAGCTGTTTACAGTTAGTTGGGCACTTGGCGTAACAAGAAACTAAACTGAAAATGCGGTAAAATCCCGCCAACGGCACTTCTTTGCCCCATTCCATTGCCGAGGTATGATTTTATGAAGTTTTATTTGGGGAAATGCACTGTTTTGCCATTTTCGATCTCCACTCTAAAATAACTTTTTTACACTTTTCACCGAACTTTTGTTCGCAAAGTTAAATTTCCTATACACCTGGTTCACATTCGTTACCAGAAATGAACTCCTAAGGACTGCAAAACACTCGAAAAAACATTTCAAACATTGAAAGTCGAGAAAGAAAATCAAGTTTTTGAAAATACTTGCATGTTAACCGCTTTTTGAAAGAAAATGTGCTCAAAGTTGTCGAATTACAGAAAAGCCGTCAGTATCATTCGAAAGCTGATAATTTGGGACAACTTTGAGGCCTTCACGCAAAAAAGTAGCGTTTGATTGGGGATGTCTAAGACAAATTTCCTTTTTGAAGTTCGTTGTTCGGCCTTTTTGCGATTTAAAAAATGCTCTTTCCAGACTCGAAAATAGAAAGCCGCCATCATAGCCGTCGAAAAACTCTCAAATTGTCCGAAACTTGGATTTTAAGAGGAGGAAAAAAAAGAAGTTACTAAAGAAGTAACTTCGATCCTTTCGTTATCCTCTGGTTTGAAAGCAAGTCAAACAACGTGTAAATATAAACAACAAATAATTATTATAACACAATTTCGCTGAATGAGGCCAAACGAAAAGGCTGACCGACCTAAAATGCATTCAGTGCTCTGCGGCATTGTGTAATTCGACGGAAAGTCAATTTTGGGTGCTTCAGCAGATCATTTTCCATCCTAAAGCGAAGTGCCGTAGAAAAAAAAAGTGTTTGGCCCCTACTTACATCATCACCATTGGCGCCATCCAATCAACATAGAACCGTAACTTACTTATTCATTTCGAACGGCACAGCGCCGAAGGTGCGACTGAAAACTGTGAACTCCACTTACCTGAAAGAGAATAAAATACAAATACAGTATCCAAAAAATCACAACAGCGCTATGAAATTATGTAGCTGTTCAACATCGAAACGATGCGTAATAGGAGGATTAGTTTTGCATCCCGCTCAAGACGGACTTGTGACGGACACACGATCTCTCATGCAGCAATGCCAATCTGATTGCAAGATGAGAAACTATCCTGTGATCAATTCGCTTTTGGGACTATCCGAAAACTATCAAGTTAGTTTGAGACGTTGTCAAGAGAATTAACAAAACGACCGATTAACGTAGCAAACCAGTTACCCCGCATAAACCAACTCGAGTATCAGAGTGCTGTGATTATAAAAATATTGAAATATCATATATCAGACGGCCAGTGTTTATCTGAGTTTGCATTTCGCATTTTGAGCAGCAGTAGGTTCATCCAGTTTCCGAGCGGATCTAGTTGCTATTTCGGTAAATTCCCGAACCCCCAAAACCTTTTCTTCAACGAGCATGTTGAGCTCTTAAAATCGATATCCCCTCTGGAATTCATTGCCTCACTCCGCAAGGCACAAGTCTTCAAATCATCAACACACCAGGGCTGAGGTCATACGATAAATCGATGAGACAGGCATGAAGTATCACGAACTATGATAAAACAAGAGAAAGTTGTGCGAACTTCAAACCAGATTGTCATTGATGTTGTTTGGGCTGACCCATTGAGTCAAACCCTAAGGAGAAATGACATGAAACCAAGGCTAGTTAATAATACACGTTATCATTGGGCGAATCTAAACGGAAACAGCACGCAACGATCGCCGATATCGATCAACGCACAGGTCACCCGTAAACGAAGTCTCTTTATCTCGACGAAATTAGGCGACGAATGATTTGACGCGAAAAAAAAACAACACAGGAAAAAACCTGGTTTTTTTTTATTCCTTCAAATGGGAAAACAACAGCCGCTGTAAATGGCGCGATTAGGCTCGAGGTGTTTCGCCCTGTAGACGAGAAAATCGAAAGAAATGGGGTCACCTTAAGGCCTTTTGTTCGGATCAATGTTCGTGAAATCATCAACACTCTTCGATCCTACAACATGCCTAATTGATGCGTTCGATATTTTGTTAGCTAACGCTGTCAGCTCAGACCTAGTAACGTCAAAATGAGGCGGAAACAGCACGTTAGCGTCTAATGCGACGTACCTCCTGCTCACTGACATAACTAAATCAAACAGACTTTTAAATGTTTATTCACAAATTTACGAAATATACAAAATGCAAATTTTCGATACACTTCCCGATCAAACCAGTTTTACGTTCACTTTGTAAGGAATTAACAGTAACTGCTGTCATACTAACATATACACTGAGAGCCTTGCGAGTCGAAATGTCATTTATTGTGAAGCATTTAATAAAAATGCAAATCCCGAAAGCATAAAACGCTCCGAATAATTGCACAACGGTTTATTATTCTTTTGCACAGCTTGGCGAAGTATCACTCCTCCTCAACCATTCAATTCGGTACCGAAAAATACATGTAAACGAAACGAAGCATGCCTGACTACAGAGGCACAACAACAATTGACATTTTCGGGGCGACGCTAGGCAATTTGCAGAGGACGGGACGGGTCGGGCTGACGGGTCGTTGGAGTGAGGCGAGAGGTAGAACGAGAAATGAGCGCAGGCCGGGAAGAAACGATAACTTTCGCTTTATTCACCTTCGACTTCCTCCAAGTTGTAGAATTTGCCTCACTATATTTAGTCAATTCAAGACGCAGTTCCACCTCTGAGATTCGTTTTACTCGTCTCAACGATAAAACTGCCAAAATTACTACCGTTGGCTAATTTCGATTGACCATTTTTTCGCCCATAACAACGGGTTCGAGGGAAAAAGCAGATCTTTTAAACCATAAAGCGACACTTTTTTTATCCATTTCGCTCAGGTGTGACTGTAGGACATTAGCCGAGTGCCCAACAACTAATATTAACGTTGAACTGGGCAGCGGATAAACATTGCCGACGCGGGATCCCAATCCCTTGAAACGTACTGCCAAACATTTTAAGAGGTGGTGGGGAGAGGGGAGAACCCTCTGCGAAAACAACCGTCCACATAATGGGAGGTTTGTAGGTGTAGTTGTTATTTTTGGAAGTTGGACCATACCCCACAAGATTGGGCCAACCAACCCCCCTGTCATATGATTGTAAGTGGCCGATAGTCCTGCTGAATAAAACCAACCGTTTAAATAAGTGCACGATTTCATAATTAGTACAAGAAATTTGTAGTTCGGTAAGAAACAAAAAATTCGATATAGTTTATTAACATTGTCAATTTAATAACTATCGGCTAACTGCTAACGTTACCTGCCTGGGGCAGAAAGACAGTTCAAGAGTTGGGACTAGCTCATTCACAACCAGATTAGGTGCCTTCATGTCACTTGGAAAGCCACACATTGAACAAATTTCCTTTTAGAAATAATATGCGTTAATCTCTCTGAAAACCGATCGTTTGCGCCACTGAAAGCAACTTCCTAAGTCAACAGTCATCGTAGTTAGACCTTTACTCACCAACTGCTCTGCCCCTCTGCTCGACCCACCCCAAGCCTCAGTTGCGTTTTCATTCTCGCTCCAGTTTCGGGGGCCTGTCTCTGCCCAACAACACTTCACTGCGTTCTTAGCACCCAAATATTACAAGCAGCTCACATCTACACATCCTTAGCCAACTCACATCGTGTTCCGGGACGATACAATTTTGGGTGCGATTAAGAACTCATCTCATCCCTTGATGGTGAGGTGAGGGGTGGGGTGGGTGTTCAGGCGTGTCTCTAGGACTTTTCCTCGACTCATCGCACACGTTTGTCGTGTTCCCAACAACTAACACGTCACTTTTAATTTAGATTAATATTTTGGTCATTCAGTACTCGTATTATCAGAAGAAACGAAGGTAGAAATGTGTTGAATGTCAGCTGGTAACGTAACCAGTATTTCGTTCGAGCGAAAAACTCCTACTTGTTGAGCTGGAAGGGTAAGGGTTACGTTATTGTTCTCCTTGGGTTGTTAACGAGAGACAACGCTGACAGGCGGATAAAGAGATTAAGACAAGCTCTCCCCAAAACAAGACGAGTCGTTTGTCACTAAGATCGTTAACCAGCAAAACAAGATTACGAGAAGTAGATGACGAACATTCATAAAATTAAAAAACCTCGAATACTTTGGCATATCTCATACTCCGAGTTGACCGAAACTTTGATAAAACGTGTTCCGTAACTCGTATTACTCTAAAGGTGAGCCCGTTCTAATTCGCGAGACGCGTGAACGATGCTTTTCATTTCTACGTGGTATTAATTTCAATGTAGTCCGCTAAATTTCACGCACATTTCTAAACTTCTGGGGAAGGGGGGGGGACCATGCTGTAAGCCTCGATATTTGACCTCAACAGTACGATTATTCAGTTCATAGTTACAATACGTATTTCTGGTAACGTATGCACTTTTGACCACCACCTCGCTAGCAGGTTATAGTAACTGTTACGGCATGTCCTCAACCCCAGCAGAATTGATCCTCGTTCATCAAATGTCGAATCAAATTTGATCCACAGTTGGTACTGGGGAAGTATGTATTGATTCTTGACGAAATTAATTAACCTAATCGTAATTCTCGACTGCTACGAATATTTTATGAACCGCGGCTCGCCTTCACCCAAACGTTTGTAACATCGCGGAAGATGTAAGGTAAGAAAATGGTTAAACAAATTGCTTTCGAGGGAGAGCTGCTCTATTCTTGTGATAGACACAAAAACTGAGTTGGAACCTGGACCATTTCAGGGTCGCTGCACAGCTGCACACGACTATCTGCAACCCCCGTAAATTCGTAAACTCTGCTATACGTACGAGCGCTGTATCTTCGTTCAACTCATTTATGCAGCAAAAAAATTAGATTCTAATTAGTTGAGAGTACCTCGTAAGTTTAAACGTTGTAGTCGTTTTTGTCAAATCGGGAAAGCCATAATTTGATGTTCGACGACGGCTTATATTTCCGTTCAACAATGCATACAGCAATAGGTTGATCCCATTCAATTCTGCGGTGACTAAGAAAAATTCGTAAACGCAAAAAAAAAGAAAAAACCCTGCAAATTATTACACAACGGTTTATTTTTCGGATAAATAACTTGACCTAGCATTAATGCTCCGAGACCCATCCCGTTCGAATCAGCATCGATAAATATCAAAATGAAACCCAAAAAAGGTCGAAAAGAACTGAATCGTGATATTAAAATAAACAAAAAAAACGAAAGTATCTAGAAAAATAAGCGAATAATGAAAAGTTCAATCGAAGGTAACAGATATTTTGCTAACGGAAATAGTTGAGACGGAGTGAAACAGTCATTCCTGGAGGTGAAGACGAGAACAAGGCAATCGGACGATAAAGAGACAAATCGTAGCGTCAAAGGTTATACACGAAACAAGAGCGCTTCTTAGGGGAAGCAAAAAAAAAAAAACCGGCTGCGCCCGTAAACGTTGGGAGTCGAGTCGAAGGGGGAGGCGAGCGGGCGGCGTTGCCAGTTCAGACGAAACGTTGACTTCCCCCGTAGTTCCTACGTTGTACTGCGTTTCGTTTTTTTTAACCGTTTTTTGACCATAACAATCATGGGCTTCGTCCGATCGGATTGCCGCGATGGCAGGCACAACTAGATACCAAATTGGATTTTTGTGCCAAAGAACGAATTTTTTGGACCACGTTAAAGGCACGAAACGGCCCAGACGGAGGACGGCAGACGGACATTGCAAATTTGGAATCTCCATGTCTTGAAACGTAAAGTACGTTAAGACACAAAACGGCCCGGACGGTGGATGGACATAGCAGATTTGGAATCCCCATGTCTTGAAACGTAAAGTATCAAATTTTGAGGGGGAGTTGTAAAAACTTTTTCGTGACCGAAGACAAAAACCCTGCAAATTATTACACAATGGTTTATTATTCTCATGAACAGCTTGACCTAGTATTACTGCTCCGAGACCGATCCCATTCAATTCAGCATCGAATACTAGTAAACTATACGAAACATGACCTGGCTACAATGGGACTACGGAAACTAAATATTCCCCCGGCGCCCGGAAACGTGTTGGGCAAGAGTCGGGGAAATTAGGACGGGGGCTTCCAGCGAACCCATTGCGAGTTGAGCGGGCAGCGTTGCGAGGCGAACGGGCGGGTGGTTTTAATGAGACGGGAGGGAGGGAGGGAGTACTAACGACGAAACGTTGACTTCCGCTGTAGTTCCTGCGTTATACTGCGTTTCGTTAATTTTTTTAACCATTTTTTGCCTATAACAACCATGGGCTTCGTCCGATCGGATTCCCAAGATGGCGGGCACAACTAGATACCAAATGGGATTTTTGTGCAAAGGAACGAATTTTTTAGACCACGTTAAAGGCACAAAACGGCCCAGATGGCGGACGGGGGACGACGGACATTGCAAATTTGGAATCTCCAAGTCTTGAAACGTAAAGTATCAAATTTGGAGGGGGTGTTGTAAAAAAATTTTCGTGACCGAAAACATAGGGTTATTATTCAGAATGAATAATAAACCAAAACGATTTTGACGCGCTTGGGTGGTTACCTGAGTTCAATGGACTGTCAGAGGAAAATCTAAGGAAAACAATATATAGATGTTGACTTGTTGACGACATCCTGCGAGTTTGGAGAAAAGCACCTATTTTTACTTCATAGGCCTATGTCTGTTCACCTAATTTTTATAGAAATATTCCGAAGCCCATAGGTAGGTGATGGTTGGTAGAAGATAATTGGAAAAAGTTTAATCAAAACCGTCGGTGCCGTTTTTTAATAAAATGCCAAAACCCCCGTTTTCGGTAATGTTTGCTCTCCTCCCCATCCCCACCAGTTGATGGAATTTTATTTTTATTACACAGTGAATGGGCACAATCCTTCCGTCAACATTATCCACTTTATCGTTCCGAGCATTCTTTTCACTGTTCTGCTCTGTACGAACGAAATGATGACTAATGTGTTCAACGGATGTGATACAACCCAGCGTTTCGAAGCTACAACCAGTATTGCGGGACGGGTAAACTCATTCAGATAAATTCAGGCGGTTCAACATAAAACGTATGCAACATAAAGGGAAGTTGTTTAATGCCTCGCACCTGATCTCTTTCCGTTGAGGTTTAAACGCGTATCTCCGAGCCCAATATAAAAAGCAGTTACCGAGAGGAAGTTGCTCTGCGAAGCGAAACGTAAGTCGAGGCAATACATCAGAACCGGCTCAGATAACGCTTTATCTTGCGAGAGGAAGAAAAGTTGGTTGGTGGAAGGGAAAAAGACGGTCCTCCTTCTATAAAATTCAGCGACTACATTAATGACCGCGATAGAGTTCCAACTAATGGGCAACGGCATTCACGCGTGAGTCGCTTGCAACTAGTGCTTGTAACTTATGAGGAGTACATCACACAACTGTTCTCAACCCAAGTTTTCCCCTCGTTGGAGGTCTAATCGATGCGGTGTCAACTTCTCCAGTCCACACAAATATAAAGGTCAAGGAGGGCAAAATGCGATTGATAACTACTAAAATAACCTCACGATATTGACTATAAAAACGCTGCAAACGATTACACGACAGTTCGTCATTCTCTCACACAGCATAATTGGGACCTGCCCTATTCAATCCAAAATCGAAAAATATTAAAAATGTAACGTGGCTATTTCAACAATCCCGGAAACGAAAACATGTGAAACCCGGCGTTTCAATCAATATTTCCTATTGTTTCCTGACTATCCAGTTTTACGCAGTCCGACACCTCCGAGGCTATTTCAGTGTTTTTCAAGCGTCCTGTAGGAGGCTCTCGTTTGACCATACGACTTATTTGAATGTTCAATGTCTGCTCTGTATTTCTCATTCTGCGATTGTTAATTGCGAAGAGATTTAGGTTTTTATCTTAGTATTACATCAAGGAATAATTATTTGCTTAATACAAAACGGGAGAATTTTAGTTACAATCGCCCATTCCCAAATTTACTCGTAGATTTACTCGTGATTCAGCTGTTTCGGGTAAGATAACGTTGACAGGTTTAATTTCCCATGATCAGTTATGTTAAACTTCGAGGATATGCCAGCATTACAAACTTTTGAAAGCATTGTTTCTAAGCACATCACACAATGTGGCAGTAACTTCGTAACCAGCAGTTACCTATAACTCGATCGAGTATAATTTATTTTGGGCACGCTCAACTCATTGCAGTTTAAAATTCCTTTCCAGCAGGTAAATTATATGTACTTAATTATTCATTAGATTTCATTGCATCATCCGGCTACGGAGAAAAATAATCGTTTTCATTTTATTTTTTCAGCAGTGTCATAACAGTGCCACTATATTGATACTCTTGAATCAAATAAATCTAGGTGGAGTCTTGCAGCGTCTTTTGTAGATTATTACTCGAGGTAAAATCCAACTACATCTTAGCGTTTGAAAATTTGCAAGAAAAAACGATGCAAATGTATAACATAGGTATATCAACAATCCGGTAAACGACTACGCTTGTGAAGCACTCTGAGCACTCCATCCCATTTGATTCAGCACCGATAAACATTAGTTAACGATGAGCACACGTTTGGCAATTTGCACGACGCGGCGGGTCGAACTGATGGGTGGTTCGGGAGATGCGAGAGGAAGTGCAGGAAATGAGTGCAGGCCGAGGAGAAATAATAATATTATTACCCTGACCGAAAACATAAGTGTATTATTCAGAGTGAATAATAAACCAAAATGAGGGTTTTTCGTTTTTGCCCAAAAAGTAAATAAGTTTTTCAACATTCTGCATAAACTGATCCAAACCCGTAATTTATTTGTTTGCGAAGGCCGAATGTCCACGCTTGTCCGGAGCACTGACCCTTTTTGTTTGTACACACTGTGGAGAGTCCTGCTCCTCAGTTATTTTCAAGTGACAACGGATTTCCCCAGTCGTCTCCCTGTTCTCCCAATACACAGTCATCTATCAGCTCTCTCGAAATACTCTCGTCTCCCAGTGCTCACTAGAGACATTCCATTATCAACTCTCAGGCCAGTCACAGCTTCACTCATTATTTTTCCGATCTAGTTGCCCGCACAACCAGTTCTCAAGCATTCAGATCCCCAATGTGTCCGTGCTTATATACTCAACCTCATATCGCTATTCTGGGCGCTCAATACAGTTCTCGCTCACGCTCACCGAGTTTCCTTCTTATTCATCAACTCCGTTCTTAAGCTTCCCCTCTCGAGCGCCCAACATATTTCACCAGTCAATAGTGATCATGTGTGAAGACGGAATAGAAGTAAAAGGCGTACCAAAATACGTGTTTGACACGCCCAACTTGCCTAGATCAAGCTGGCGGAGTGTGTGTTATTACTCCGTGCCCACATTGTGTTTTTACTATTTGTTCAGGCAGCTACACCACTTACGTTATCCATTTAATTACATTTTATTTCGTTTTGATGTGAGTGACGTCAGCTCACCAGCCATCACCATCTTCCATTCCAATTCCAACTATCTGCGTACCACCTCGTGCCTCGTTAAAACGGCTTTTATTAGGTATCCATTGCCATTTCCTCACTTTTGCAGTGAAATTCATCATTACCGCGCATTCACCACTCTTCGGCTCGCAGTATCCCGCAAGTCGCTGTAAATCTAAGTCTACCAGCGTCAAACCTGGACGACATACTAAGGAAACGTCTAACAGCGCCATACCTGGACCAATATACAGCCGGAGGCCTATTGAACAAACTAGAAGCACGAACTTCAAACGTCGATCGACGAAAACTTGTGCCAAGTACCAACTTATTTTTACTTTTGCTTCAGACTTTTTCACTAGCAGTTACTTCTATTTTCTATTTATATTATATGAGCTTAACGATATTTTTATTTCAATAATTTCTTGGTATTAAACATTTCATGTGCAAAATCTGGTTGGATAACCATTCACCACTTTGTCACAACACTACTTAACTATTTCTGTAACCAGTCGTTTCACGGAGTTATATGTTATAATAAAAAATACACCAGAATAGGGTGAGCTAGCAGAACCAGTCACAGAGAATTTTGGTCCAGGTGAACTTCTTTTTTTCCACGGTAAATTCGTGTATTCTGTCGACTTGGACGCTACAGGTTAGAAGAACTTTTTCTACTACATGAGTTACGCATGTATAACCTTTGATGGTCACGGTTGGTACTCATTTTTCGCGATAAGCATCATCAATGCTATCGTTATGAATAAAATGCTGCTTTCATCTGATAGATATTTAATAGCGTCGTTGTTCATTTATCCCCACTGTTTGGAACAGACGGACCGGCGTTTCACCGGAATAGATGGGCCACCTCATTTCATAAAGATAAGAACCAACACAATAGCGGCGAAATGGGAGTCAAAAAAGCAGCACTGCATTTCGGTATTCCACGAGCGGCTTAGAAGAGAAGATTGAAAGTAAACAATTGGCGTCCCGTTCTAAACGTCATGAAGAACCTCATTCAGTTTTAGAAGCTGCAGAGAAGAAAATTGTATTAAAGAAATTGGGTTGTGTCCGCCAGTAGGCAAATTACTAAAGTTAACGTAGCTTCAGTTAGGAGTCTGTCTTCTGGCTGGTGAGCAGCGCTGATGTAAAGACAGTCGTTCACGTTAAGTCAGTACTGAGTACTGACTTACCGGCCAGACGATGATGTCTTTACATCGAAAGCGCTTGCCCACAGTAACTCACCAGCCAGAGGAGACGGACTCACCTAACAGGTACGTTAACTTTAAGAAAATTGTGCTCCGCGTTAAAAAGACAGCGACCCAACGGATTTGCCTCCACGGGCCCAAGATTTGATTTGGAAATGGTCAAAAATTGACACCCTTGTTTTATTCATAGAGGAAAGCTGTTGAACGTTTGTCTCAATAAATAAAGGTGTCACGAGCGGAGGGAAAGTGAAACATTACTGACTGAAAAATCTCAATCTCCGAAAAAATGTCAAAGAGATCATAACATCAGACTACTTTGTGCCCCATGAAGAGAACAGGAAAGAGCTCAGCGAATGTGCTGAAATTTCAGTGAATATGATAACATTACAACGGGAAAAAGCCACTTCATTCAACGCAAAGTTTGCGGTCACTGTCGTCATGAAACGTGCGCGAAATTTGTAACAAAACGCGATTCGTGTGGTTGGTTATGTAAGACGATGGTGAGCTGACGTTTATCCTTTTGTCAGAACAATTTGGGTTCAGTTTATCCTAACTTTCGGTGTTTTAATGCAGCCGACAGGTTTCACTCATGTAAAGCCGTGGTTCATCTAGCCCATGTACTGTCTTACTAAGTGGTCCATCTTTTGCCACATGGGAGAGTTCACATTTCGATTATTTAAAGATTCCACGGTTAATGTATTGCAACCTCATATTTGAATATTTTTGCCGTAAAGAGAAAAGGAAAACCGAAGTTGAGATGCCGCAAACTAATTTGTTCCCTTTAATGTTGCTGAGTAACGAAATTTTTGATTTTTCGAATTGGTGGGTCCACGCCCTGGAATGGTATCAATCCAGCTGCATTTCACGGACATTCTCAGAAATTGCCACTAGAACGTGCTGTTGAAGGAAACGCAACGTCCTGAGGGAGGTTCGACGATTATTACCACACGTGCCATCATTTGACGGGCTATCGATACGTGCGTTCCAATTGAACCGGGTCACCTACTGAAACAATTCCTGCACAATTATATTCTGAATGAATAAGTGGAGCGCGCTTCACGGCAAATTTAATGGCGTTGGAACATATCTTTTCAGGCGCCTCCTCAAGGTGAGGGATTTATTTAATTAACATCGCCATCCCATACTCACTTTTATTGAGGCTTAATCCGCGGTGAGCGGGAAATTCCTTGTTCGGCGCGACAAAATCCCTGTTTCGCCCAGCCACGTTAATTACTCTTTGAGAGTTTCTGAGGAAATCCCGCTAATTAAACTCCAAGGGAGGGGAAATATTCCGACACGCAGTCCAACTAAGCAGAGACCCGTGAAGTGAATCAACTCGGAGAAAAACGGGTTGTTCAGGAGGCAAATGAAAGGGGGAAAAAAAGCGCTGAACGCAATTATCGCCTCAGTCTGAAAATCGCCTGAGTTGGTTTTCACCAGCCGCACTAGCGTGAACGGCCCTTCAACATTTAATGTTATTTTCCTTCCATCGTTTCCAACCCCAAATGTTTTCTTCTCTCCTCCACTTCGTTCACGTTCAAAATAACTATTTTGATGAATTCTTTACACGTTCGAAGAGACTCTTACCCGCCAGAAAATGCGCATTTCAAGACTTTTTGAACGCTCACCGAAGCCTACCAGCGAACTTTGACGGAAATCAGTGAATCACATGAAGTTGAACGGGTTTTGGGTGAAAATGAGGGAGAAATACAGAGTGAATTAATCGATGGATGAAACGAGCGAGACGTATTGACACAGTGGACTTACATGGTCACTTGATTAGCACAATTGAATTGTGCGCAGCGCGATTCATGCGACACAGTGGGTCTCTAGATGGCTGCACCGATGTAGGTCGAACGTGAAGCGATAGTGCTCAACTGAAGAAGAAGAACGGACAGAATGAACTACAACCTGGGCGCAAGTGAAACTGATAAAATAACAGCCGAAGTCAGCCAAGAACTCGTAGGGAGACCCCGCCGCCAATGAATACCAAGCGGCGAAAATGTATGGGCTACCCATTTGGTTATGAGCTGTGGAAAACCTAGGAGAGCGAGACAATTCAAACAACACAGCTAATTGGGGTTTTACCAGGTGATTGCCCAGGTTGGCTAGCCGGATGAGGTAAGCCGAGTGCGTGTTCCAAAATTAACTCAAGATTTACCTACACTTGTAGGGCGAAGAGTTGCTAACCCTACGGGAAATATGATTAAACAGTTTATAGCATAAATACTGAGAACCAAAGTTAAAGAGACGTGAATACGTACAAAATTGTCGAACATTTGAGAACGTCTAGGGGAAAAATGGCTGAGCCGGACCATTAGGCGAGCCAAACATTCAAAATCTAAAGAGACTGAGCAGAGTGTACCAGAATTTCATTGCGGTGTTTCATAATAACCTGGTTCGAAACTTGAAGAGAATAAAATCACACGAAGTAACACAACGAATGCGAAATGTGCAAAGCGTTTTGTGTAGTAAATAAATTTAATGGCCAATTAGTAGCGTGTCGTAACGATTGATGATGTTAATAATTGCAGGACAGTTGTTATTTCACCGAGCCATTGATCACCCGACGTACTTTTAGTTTTGGCTCAGACTAGATCTCGCACCGCCGTGTTCAGTTTGCTGTCGTACTTGTTGCTTAAGGAACTGATCCTCGGAGAAAACTACGAATCAGGAACCCAAACGTGGCTTCTGCTCGAGCGACCCCTGTCATTAGATGTCTCGCGTTCCTATAATCAATTAAAATAATTTTAAAACTCAGGGTTTCAGGCCCTCGCGAACCCCCGGATGCATGACGCTTAGAGCTTTCGGCAAGGCGAATCGAAAACATGAAACATGCATCTATGATAGCTGATTCAGAGAGGCTGAGAGAAAAAAACGGAGGACAACGCGAAATAAACACGAGGCAAAGGAGCGCGGGTACATACCCGAACAATCAGTGGCCCCGGACAGAAGAACACGGTCAAGGTATATTTTCATAACACGACTGAAGGAATACGTAAATGAGGGGCCCAGATCTCAAAAGTTGTTGCGCGGCTGCGGTCGATTTTGAGGAAGTAGATCATGACGCACGTTCCATGCTGAAAATGATGTTTGGAACTGCGTAAATGCTCAAACTGGCAGTTCACAAGAGCCCAGATACGCATAACACGTGGAAATGTAATTGAATCGAACAAATTTGAATGCACGTTCATCGTTTGTGCACGCACATTGATACAACTGGAATGAATCTCTACGCGGATTTCTCGTTATTAAATTCGGTGTGTGTTAGACACTTTGATTATTCATACAAACGTGTAGTAAGTACGAAGGAGCTACGTGCCACACCCACACGGCAGGTTTTTTGTTGAAAGGGAGGCGAAACGAAGAGGGTGAACCTTTCTCGCCGACGTGGTCTTGTCAGTTGCTGAGGTTCCGATCCTATCGCACGGCATAGAAACCAAATCCTCGTTTCCAAGCTCGCCCTTCCGAATACACCGTCGCGAAGGTAAGAGCTTTCTTTCATATCGGAAATCCGCGAGGCAGTTTTCTTCGAGAGCTTGCAGGATTTTGGATTGGTTACTTTAGTTGTCATCAATATAACAGACAGACTGGAACATCTTAAACGGTTCTTCTCTTCAGTAGAGCGAAAGGGTGGCGTGAAGTGGGTCAGCGAAGAGGGCGCAAGCCGGTGAAAGAAAAGAAGACCGGGCGCCTGAAAGGAACGCGAAGAACTTAACCGGTCAAAGGCAAATGTTTATGAGGAGAGTAGCATTCGGAAGGGCTTTATCAATGACCGAAGTCTCTTCTCTCGGACTTGTATGAATTCCCAATTTCTCTCGCGCGTCCACTTTGAGGCCCTTCGTTGCAAGCCTACGTTATCTCTGTTGATGGATCGCCCCTGTCTATAGTGGCAGACCCTCATCTCTTGAGTGTCTAGCAACCCCACTAGTGTTTGCTAATAGTGTCGCCTAATTCTAATTTCAAATTCCTTCTCTTCGCTCGCAATATTGAGCGCTCAACCCGCACCCTCGCCCCAAAACCATGTTCTACATTATAATCCAAGTTATCCAGCACTCGGTAACCAGTCGGAACTGTAACTGTATTTTGAATCTCCGTATATAAATTTTACATTAACCGTCTCATATCTCCCCACGTCCAGAACCTTCAGGCAGAAATACGAGTATATTTAATCTTATTCGTGAGCGTTCATATTATATGAAACTCAAATTACATTGTGGTGTTCTTCTTATGTTCAATTTTCAACACAGAAGAAGATCATCCGCATTTAATGAATCAAAAATGTAGAGCCCACCTTTATGGCAGTCTACCATCAAACTTTTATTCCTCTCCATAACAATAATTTTCCCGGAGGTTCCTTGACCTGCTGAATTCGATTGTGCAAATACGGTGAAAATCATGCCATAGAAGCATCTAATACGTTAATTGATTCCAAACGTAGCTCATCGTCCAAACTTTCGAACGCCCAGTTTCTGAGAAAGCCTTAAAGAAACGTCTATTTTTGGAATTTTGGAATTCTTGTTCCACAATGTTCTCATCTTGTCCTCTTGTTTCGTCATTTTTGAGCGAAAGAAGTGATTTTTCAGACCACCGTTATGGCAAATTATAGCCTGAACGTCGGACGGAAATTGCACATTTAGAACCTCCATGCATTGAAATGTTAATTAGGTTCCTCATTATTGGCATAAAAGTGAAAGAGATTCACGAATTAATTGAAGTTACGAAAAAGAAGATTCCTGTCGACAAGACAAAACTCAGACGGTACTGCAGGGTAATGACAAGCTGAAGATACAAACGGGAAAGATTGTGACGAGAAGGAGCGAAGAGAAAACGTGGAGCAGAAAAACTAGAGAGCCACGGGAGGCTCTAAGTTAAGTTACATTGCCTTCCCAGAGTTGCACGTTAGTTGAAGGGGAGAGTGGAGCAATCGTGTCAAAAATTCGAAATTGAGTTTACACCAAATCTCGAAGTTTCACCCCTCTACCCTTGAGCTCGTGAAGTTTGCAAATTGATTTGCGCTCAGCTCAGTTTCATGTTATTTATAGAAGTTTAGGTTCCCCCGGGTAGTAGCTAACGTATTTCAACTCTCCGAGCAAAACCGTACTTCCATTTGCAGACAGTATGTGTCCCGCTTCATCCCTAATGAGAGGGAAATGGACGAAATAGTTGCGATGGAAACTGAACACGCGGACTGTCAGCGTGGGGGACGATTGCCACAAGTACTTTAATAAAAAAGCTTCGTACGAAATTACGTACCTGGTATAACGCATCACACAAATTTCCTCAATGTGCAAAAATCGTCATGTACCAGGCCACTTATCTTGGCTACTGACTGCCCCGTTGTCCTCGGTATTGAACTCCGAGTCAATCAAAAGCAAGTACTAGCCCAATCCAGAAGCTGCGCTCCCGTGTGTCCCCAAGGCCTGCAAACCAGCATTAACTGAAGCACTCCAAGTGATCACTGGCCAGTTATCCATTAAATTGGCCGTTGGGCGCATGGTGGACAAGTGGAGAGTGAAAAGGGAGCTTCTACCACTAATTAGATAAATGGCAAGTGAGATGGGAATCCTCGTCAAAGGGGCGTGACAAGCACGAGGGTTTTCTCCAAGATCGGTGAACATCTTGCGCCAGGCCACTAGGGCTCCATTTCTTTTCTCGATCCAGCACGTCTTGTGCGCCTCAAGTGCGGAGGAAACAAGTAACCACGTGCTGGCCCACCGTACTTCCTACAACAATAAGCGACGGTTTGTGTAAGAGCAGCCAAACCTTTTGGTGTTGACTGCTTCTAAATAAGCTTATAACCGTTTCGCACAGTTTGGGAAGAAGGTTATGACAAAACAGCGCTATTATTAATCTCTCCCTTTGAAACTTGCCACCCAAATAAATAGTTAAATCGTGCTGGAAGCCAGATTAAAGGATAAAGAGGGACGGGAACCCGCAGTACTTCCACAGGGCTGGGTTCAGTGGATGCTTAACGAGTGACCATGCTTTCGTACGCTACTGAAACCGCAACCCCCATGACTTTTGACGGATATTACTATCCGAGTGTTAACGAACAGTCATTTTGATAAAGAAACAGACTCGTATATAAACAACAATAAACTATACACGCGGGGGCTTTATTTGCGTTCATCTTATTACTACGAAAAGGATTATCAAGATCAAAACGTAGTTACTGGTCACCTCAAAGTACCCTATGAGTTGTATCAAAATCGTTCAAGTCGTCAAAAAGCTTCTTAATGTTCGAATATTATCGTTTCCGTTGAAACAAGGATTGAGATGGGGTGCCCACAGGGCTCGGTCCTTGGACCAGCACTCTGGAATGCCTTCTTCGAAAGTCTTCTCAGGAGACTCATGGAGACTGACTGCGAGCCATACGCCTATGTGGATGACTTGACTGTGCTGATCTTTGCAGTCAGTCTGCCAAACCGAAGAAAAACCCACCACGTGCTCTGAACCGTCAACCAATGGTGCGAGCATGTCAAGATGCAGGTGGCTGAGAGAAAAAACCCAGCTGATCCTCTTGAAAGGAAAAGTGAAACCACCCGCAATACGCTTTGGCGGCCACAGACTCCTTCTTGAAAAGCACGTCAAGTATTTAGGAGCGAATATAGATGAGAGACCATCAACCTCCAGCTTCTTAGAGGCACTACCATTGCAAGGTTTGCCTCACTGCGTGCAATTACTAAGGCCGCTTGGGGTGTGTGTTACCGTGACACTATCCTCATGTATAAGGCGTGATTGGCTACTGCCCCGTTGTCTGGGGTAGCAAACTAACAGTCAATCAAAAGAGAGTATCGGCTCAAGCACTCCTGTGGATCACCAAGGGCTACAAGACTGTATCGACAGAAGCACTCCAGGTGATCACTGGTCAGTCACCAGTTGATTTGGCCGTTGAGCGTATGGTTGACAAGTGGAGAGTGGAAGACGAGTTAAATCGTGAGCGTAAGAAGTGAGAGACCCGCTTTGGGCAGAACTCCGTGCGGATCTCACCATAGAACAGAAACATGCCGCCATCGACGAATGGACGTTAGAGAAATGCCAAGCGAGATGGGAATCCTCGTCAAAGGGACGTGGCACATATGAGTTCTTTCCCAACATCCGTGAACTTCTTTCAAGAAAATGGGTTGAGCCAGACCACTGGACGAGCCAGTTCTTCACGGAATATGGTGACTTTAATGCGCGGCTCCACTTCTTTTCTCTCAAAGACTCTCCATCATGCACGTCTTGCGCCTCCAGTGCGGAGGAAACAAGAAATCACGTGCTGTCGTACTGTAGTTTCTACAACAGTGAGCGACAGTTGTTGGGAGGGCAAATGAACTTAGCAGCATTGACTGATACAGAGCAAGCCTATACCCATTTTGCAGATTTCTCGAAGAAGGTGATGGCTAAGAAACGTGGTCATAGTTGATCTGTCCTTTTGAAACTTACCACCCAAGTATATAGTTGGATCACGTGGGAAACCAGATTAAGAACTCCTTCCAGACGCTACGGGATTCCTCAGGTGGTCACCAATAGCTCTCTACCGGGAGAGTGGAAATAATACCAGTAAAATATACGAAACATGGCCTGACTACAGTAGAATTGGGTCAAACTGATGGGTGTTTGGAGAGAAACGGGAGGCAGTGCGAGAAATGCGCGAGGTCCAGACTTACGCTACATTGCCCTTCATTCAAGTAGTAGATTTGCCTCACTATATGTGTTGTGTTTTCACTGTATTCCATTTAGACGCAGTACGAGACCTGTGAGACTCAGCATCGAAAAATACTTACAAACTGATTACAATACTTTCCTTTCTACTCTGCGGAGCCTAGAAAAGTAAAAAGAGCGCAAATAGTTACACAACGGTTTACTATTCTCTTGCGCAGCATGAACGCATAACTTGGCGCAGTCTCACGCCTCCAAGACCCATCACATTCGAGTCAGCATCAAAAAATACCATTAAACGGTACGAAACATGAGGTGACGGAACGGAACAACTAAAATTGAAGTTTACGTATATGTTAGGTGAGTCCGTCTCCCCTCCATCATCCCGTTTTACCTTCCTTTCATATATAAAGACCACGACCAACTGACTGACTCCAGTACTGACTTAACGGCCAGACGATGATGTCTTTACATCGAAAGCGCTTGCCACCAGCAACACACCAGCCAGAGGAGACGGACTCACCTAACAGATACGTAAACTTTAACTAAAATTGACATTTTCCACGCGAGGCATACTGACCCGCGAGTTCCTTCAAGTAGTAAAATTTGAGCAGTTGTTATTTACTGTGATTTCACTGTTTTTCACCCAAGTAGTAAAATTTGAGCAGTTGTTATTTACTGTGATTTCACTGTTTTTCACCCAATCTACTCCACTCCATCATCGAAAAAAACACGACGTAATCGCGATAAATCTGCCAAAATCTCATTTTAAACTAATTTGTTTTAAACAGTTTTTGCCCATAAAAACCGTGGGTTTCGTCGAATCAGTCGAGGAGGGGTGGGGGGCACAACCATATCCCAAATGGAATTTTCGTGAGAAAGAACGGATTTTTTAGAACGGCCTTGCAGTCAATCGCGTTTAACGCAGACACGCAAAATATTCTCAAATTGGGTTTGTTGGATTCTGAAGCCCTTGAAACGTAAAGGCTTCAAGAAAACAAAACAAAACATCAGGTGCGGCGCATCGTACAACTTTCCTTAGCTCTACGTAACGTAAACTCACTGGTTTTGATGGCATTTGCTACTAACTCGATTCATTTGAACTCGATCAAACACAACTTCGCGGTGGTAGAAAGTGATAGCGAAACGGCAGGAGTTAAAATTCCGGAATTTCTGAAATATGTCCTATAACTATTATGAGCGCTATCATAATACTTTCATGGTGTAAGTATTCTATTGGACTACCACGTCAATTTTTCTTAAGATTTTGGTAACACTCGAGCGTAGCCAATAAGGAAAAAATTGCGCTACAATCCCTTTTCGTCAGAATCTTTCGTAATTTGTTGTGCTGCAAGGACATCACAAATAGGAACTGTGCGGTATTGTTGTGTTATTTAGAACAGTCCGCATGAATAATTTAATCAAAATCGTTAGTTTTTTTTAAATAAAAAATATTTAGTTTTTTGAATCACTATGATAACTATAGTTAGTTTTTGACGGATTTGGCTAACGTGAGGGCCTCCGTAGAGTTTGAGTCGATTTGGTTCAGTCGTTTTCCCAAATCGGTTTTTCGCCCTTGATCTGTAAATAACTCAATTTTTGTTCAGCCGATTACGTAACTTTCTTTCCAAGTACGTAATGATATGGAAAGTAAGAATCAACCAAGGCATGGGGTTTTCCTGTAATGTGACGTGGAATCAGAATCTGGAGGTTCACATTAAAAATGTTAAAAAGTGAGAAGTATTCGCGCGTTGCGCTCGATGCGCAATTTTGTTGTTTTTTTTTCGTACTTCCGTTCTCGGTTTCTAATCGGAGAAAATAACGAGGGTATTTACTTGGCAAATTCGTGTGATACGTCAACCCAGAAATCTTCGAATACCCACGAGATCACCGATTCCTTCGGTCATGATCACAATTTTATTATAGAACTGTCCGTCCTGTGCATCCTCTAAATAAATTTGAGCGTTTTCAAAATGCACTTCGCCGTAAACATGAAATGAAGAGTTGAACCCAGATCTGGTGGGCCGTACTGGGTAAAGCAGGTCATCCTTGACGACAGCTAACTAAAGTTCAGCAGAAAGAAAACGTCCAAGCATAGTTTAAAAGAAGAATTAATGAACGAACTTGGCCGAGGAGGCCGAACCGACGCCAACTTCGGCGAACTTCGATCAGGTCGCAAATGTCGGCGAGTCGTTGAACTTGAGTGACCCTGGCTCCTAAATTCGGACTGCAACGCCCTCAGATCTGACAGTTGCCCTCGGGGGGTACTATCTCCCGCCCTTCTCTACTAATTAATTCACTGACGATAATAGTACGAGCAACCAGCGCCAGACTCGAATTTTCCGCGAAGACTCTGAGCGTATATTTCTGCCCCCGTTGGTGCCACACATTCACAAGGTAAATCGTTGAGGGTACGGCGTAGCCAACATCCACGCGTGAGAATAAGCCGGCCATGAGGAACTTTATCTGGACAATTTGAACATCTCACGTTTATGAAATTATTTGACGTTGCACCAACACCCCTCAACAACAATTAAATAACCACGGGGCCTGTGTGAGTGAGTCATCTGTCGACTGAAAGTCTTGCGGACGGTACCCACCTGGTAGTACGAGCACAGATTAACTGGCGGCAGGGCCTCAACCAACGCAACTGAAATGTCCGTTAACCGCTAATGCAATTAATCAATTTTTGGTTTTATAACGTAAATTGCCCAGAAAAATATCAGAGGACTAACGTCCGTCGTGAGAAAACGGCTTGCACGCCGAATCCAAATATTGTTTTATAGTGCAGCACTTTTATCTTGTATCAACGCGTTGGTCGGTCTGTGCATCCTGAACCCTACACTTTCACGACGCTCCAATTTTCATGGCACTTATCAAGTTGTGAAATTAACAATTATTGTCGTTCACGTGATGGTTGAGTTCTTGCAGGTCTAAAAATTATTTCCCGATATTCGGAAGGATTTCGAACGTTGCCGAACCTCCCTCGACCTCACAGTGGTCTCTACTTAACCGCGTTGCGTTGAATTATTAATATTATCCAGGAAGTCTCCCCACCCGCACCCTTCTCCAGCTAAACTCAAACGTGTTAACAAACCTCTACGATAAGAAAAATGAACATTTCGTTCTTTCGCTGTTCCTCAATTTTTCGGTTCGAGTGCGTATAAAAACGATTTTAAAATATTCAAGAGAACTTGAATACTGCCTTCCCTCCGTCGATACCTGTGCGTAATCTAATTAACAGGCGAGAAACTTTAAATTTGATGATCCACCCCCCCCCTCCCACAGACACACACACATCACAATATGTGGGTACTAATCAGATTACAATATCCCGTAAGTTCGATCTGTCATAACGAGTATCCCTGCTCAACTAGAATAATTGCGCACTACCTTGTGGGTGCAGGTTGCTAGAAGGCTCTCCGTAAGATTCATCAAATCCTTTGAAGCAGTTACCCCGGAAACTATGAAAATGTAAATTAAAAAAATACTATTTTCGACACCTTTAGGTCTTTATCTGTTTAATGGACAGTCAGTGGAACATCTGTAGATAGCAATATACAGGTATGACTTATCTGGAGACATCCAATGAGTTTGGTGAAATCGGTTTTTGGAGATATTTATCCAAAAAGTGAAAAAACATATCTTGACTTTATAGGTGTATCTTCTACATTCAATGAGATATTTATTTTCATTTATAAATACTAAATAGTGGAATATATCTTGAAACTTTCATGAAAATAGTTACAGCCGTTATGAAGAAAAATGCGAAACTCCGACCAAAACGAAAAGCGATGCAAATTATTACGCAACGGTCTGTTCTCTTGCATCGCTAGACTTAGCCTCACATCTCCGAGACTTACCCCATTCGATTCAGCATCCAAAAATGCTAGTAAACCGCACGAAACCTGACTAGAACGGAACACCAAAATGACGTATTCTTGGCGCCTGAAGGCAATTGGCACGACGCGTCGAGTCGAACTGACGGGTAATGAGAATGAGACAGGTAGCAGTGCAAATTATGAAACGATTACTTTCGTTCTATCGTCTCGCGAGTTTTTTGGCTCACTGTTATTACTGTCACGCTGTCGTACACATCTCAGACACGGTTCATTCGACCCAGCATCGAAAAATACCTAAAAATCTATACCAAACACGACGTAATTACGATAAAACTGCTGAAGTTTCGTTCGTGTAAATTTTTCGTGCATATAACAACCGCGAATTTCGTCCGATCGGATTGTCGAGCAGGCGGGCACAACTACATACCAAATGGGATGTTTGCGCAGAAGAAAAAGATAAAATATGGCCCTAACGGTGATCGGACGTTGCCGCTTTATAATCCCCTTCCCTTGACACGTAAATTGTCAAATTTTGAGGTGATTTGGGGGGGGGGGTGTTAAAAAAAAGTTCAGACCGAAAACATAGACGTATTATTCAGAAAGCTAGCCGTTCTCTCACCACGCGCCGAAATTAGGTTTCTTGGGTTCAGTTGGCCTCAAAAGGTGAAGATCTGGAGAAAACTCAACTTTCTAGTTTGCTTGGCTTTACAAAGTAGAAAGGAAAGCTATGTAATAGGCTGGTGTGGCTGTTCACATTTCGGACGGGACCACACATAAAATGGCAATTTAGGAAAGAAGGAGGCATTTTATTTTTAATTTCACAAATACAACCAAATGTTTTATTTCTCCGTTTTTTCTATTATTATTATTATTATTATTATTATTGAACGATTTCTGACGGGATGTAGTTCGTAGTGTCATCGATTCCGTAGACTCGCCCGCCACTGACGAAAACAATCCAGAGGAGAAACCTTCCTTTTTTTATCAGCATCATCGTATCTACCATCGCCGTGTTTGCTTCATACCCCCAACCATACCTACTACCGACTTCAGTCTTCGACATCGTTCATACCCACCTTTTTCAACACCAACCTCATCCGCAAGCCTATAAAAACTTTTAGCTGCTGTGAGTTATCCGTGGGTGGAAGACGTAAATTTAACCAACCAACTGTCTCCAAAGCACTGTTTTATTTTATTAATTTATATATTTAATCGGAAAATTGAAGTGTTTATTTTGTTTCTTTTCTGTTATTATATTTCGTTTCCCCATTATACCAGCCGTATCTTTTTTTGTTAAATATTTATTAACACCTTTATAGCGGCATATTATAATTAGCCCCCTGTTCATCAGAACAAGGCTCTTAATAGCCCAACCACCGATCCTACTGAGTCCGAAAAACACTATTTGGGAAAGTGGCCTGTGAACGATTTTTATACCCGCAGGTTACCATGGACCGCCAAAATAAGGGTATGAGCGTAATCCACCGAAAGTTAAATATATAACGATTTTGATTAAATTTTTTATATCGATAGCTCTCAATAAGGCCATACAATTCCCATCCGTAGGAAAATGACGAGAGGAGCACAATAATTTACCCACATTTTCGATTTTAGCGCGGTTTTTTCGTTATAAACTCCACTGAAATGTTACTAGAATGTTTACAAAAAATTGGTGTAGTAGTCCAATTCAATACCTAAAGGGTGAGCGTTTAAACGCTCATAAGATATATGGGGGTCTCTCCAGAAATTCCCGAACTTCAACTACTGCCGTTTCGTTTACTACCAGTTCTAAAAGTGTTTACCCAATAACTCTGCAAAAGTAATTACTATACTTCTTTCAAAAACTCGTGTTGACAGCTTCATTAATTCTCTTTGTACCTATTGCTCATTAATAGTCCGGGAATGAGTACGAGCAGCACAATAAATTTCGAAACCGTAAGCGCTACCTCTTCCTGCTGCCGTGAAGTGTTGTTTGACCAAGTTCAAATGAACTGAGTGATAAATGAATTGAGTAAGTAGAAAAAGCCATGTACAAAGTGAATTGACGTAGAGGTAAGGGAAGTTGTGTGTTGCAACGCACCAGATATTTTCTTACGCAATCGCAATACTCAATACTTTTCTTACATTCTGAAGTAGCATAAAGTAAAAACTGCGCTAAAATCGATTTTCTTAGAAATTTTAGGTAATTTATTGTGCTGCTCTCCTCATTTTCCCACAAATGAGAATGTTATGGAAATGTGTCGTGTCATTTTCTAGAATTTAATTTGAAAATGGATCCAAAATCGTTAGAGCTGGTGCTTCAGAAAATAAAGAAAAAGTTTAACCCATTTTTAATTAATCCCCCTCCCCCCCACACAGACCAAACAAAGAGTAACGAGCGGTTAGCTGAAGGTATTCATTCAAAAGCCCCTTTTTTTCCCGACCCTCTTCAAACGCCAGTCACTTGAGAGAAAATTACGTGAAAATAGGTGAGTTCCGACTAATCCCCCCCCCTACTCACCTCTTAATTAAGAACGTCGAGAAATTGAGAATGTTTAATTTTGACAGGTCAATAACAAATTTTGTACGTAGCCACCCCCCCCCCCTCCCACCGGTGGAAAGTTCGTTCTCAAAAAGTGTGTTACGGATTCCCCTTCGTGGAGGGGGCGGGTGGGGTACGCGTACCAAAAATAAAATGGTTCCTACAATATTTCACGCATTGAGATTCTCGAAATGGGAATGGGATCTTTACATGCACCATTCGCTAGAACCACTCTTCGCTCAATTTGTTCCCTCGTCCAGGTTTTTATAATGAAAATTGGATGAAATTTACTAATACGTTCGCGTTGACAGTAGATAACGATGGAAAGTGGTAGTTCTCGTGTGTGAGGTGTTCGTTAACGCAGTACGAAAATTTCGATGAAAACCGGATTTATTTTTGTTGTTTTAGCGCATACAACTGTACAGTACTGAGTGTGAACATTGTGTGTTTGTACTAGTGTGACAGGTTGAGGGTAGATTTATTTAAATTTCGAGTTTGGGAGAACAGGTGGTTAACTTGTTGTGAAGGGTTGACGTGTTGGTGTCGCGTTGGGTGAGACAGAAGACGTCGGGGAGGTAAACTTGTCAACGTGGTCGGGTCGAGAGGGTTACGTTCAGGTTCCCGCCTCGGCGCCTCACGTCGCCGCTCGTGGAAGGTTACGAGGGACAGCGGACGGCGTGGGCCCTCGAGTTCTGTGGTAAATAAACACTAGAACGGTGGGGTTGGAAATCAATAGACGGGGAGTGAAAGGGGGCTCTCGTACGGCGAGGAAAAGGGCGCTGAATGGGTGGAAGGGGAGCAAGGGTAATGGTAGAGGGGTGATGGGGGGAGAGAGAAACCTCCAGAAAACTCTCACACCGAAGCGTTTTAAATAAAACCGGGGTCGTTTTTATTGGAGCGATAATTAAATTAAATTTTTTTTGTTTTTTTTTAATCGGGGGAAGCGGTGGAAGGAACGTCGGAGAAAGGTCTCACCTCGGGACTCGTCGTGGGGCATCACCTCAGCGGGCGGGGAAGATGGACGGCCATGACGAGTGGTGCGGGGAACATTCAAACGGTCGGCGGAGACGGGCGAGACGGGTGGATTACGGAGCGCAGGGATCGCGGGGACGTTCGCGTCAACGAGAGTCGAGAGACACTGCCGCTGCCGCTCGAGTCGACATTCACTGCCGCCCGCCGCCTCCGGACATGCGCCGCCGCCAAACGCCCCGCGGGACCGGCGAACTCCCGCCCCCCGACCGCCGCGAACCCGTCGCCTCGGCAACCGATCATTTTTCCCAAAACCCGCTTTTCCTTTTACAAAATCTTTCCAAAACGCGACCGAAATTCATAATTTGACCCTTTTTTATGACGTTATACTACCACCCGAGAGTAAAAAAAGTAATTCTATTGTGCCTAAAATATCTGGTGCGCAGCGACACACAACTTTCCTCAACACCTGTACATTCGACGATCTCCTACTCGCACGGACGCTTCATCTTCAACGGTAACGTTTACGAGAGATCAAAATGTAGGTACTAGTTACTTGAGAGTACCACGTAAGTTTGATTGAAATCGTTATAGCTGTTTGGAGAAAATTAAAAACACAATAAATTAATGTTCGACAAATCTCATTTTCCGAAATATCATGGCTTATATCTCCATTCAACAGATACATACAGAAATAATAACGGAGAAGAAAATATGAGTATAGGTTGCTAAAAGGCACCTCCATAATATTGATCAAATCCAGTGATGCAGTTACAAGGAATTTGTCAATATGTTCAAAAAAACCTTGGTTCTCAACACATTCCGGTTTTCATCTCAAAATTGTTAGAGCCACGCACAGAACCGATTGGTACGTTTTCGTCCTCCATCTCCCTTTCCCATCGCCCACAACCTTATTTTACGCATAGAAAAAGCAAAATGAACTACATCCACACACAGACACGGGCCACGAGCGGGAAACTTTTTTTTTTTGATTTAGCGGGCCTCGAAACGTCTGAAGAAAACTGAACTTTTTTGACATGATCACTGTACATTCCACACCCTTCTTAATGAATCCAACAACGCTGCAAATTACACAGCGGTTTTATTCTCTAGCACAGCACGTTCGTGGCCTATGCTATTCAATCCAACATTGAAAAACGTCAAAAACACAACACTGGCATATCATCAATACGTAAAACGACAACTCATACCGCAAATGACAATGTGGAGCCCCTCCGAGACCCATCCCATTCGATTCAGCGTCGGAAAATACTAGTAAACGACACTAAACATGACCTGACAACGATGGAACGACGAAAATGGAGATTTTCTAGGCGACGTTAGGCAATAGTCGAACTCATGGTGGTTGGAATGAGACGGAAGGCAATGCGGGAAATTACTATAGGCTAGAGAGAAACGATAACTTTCGTTAAACGGTCCTGACAATTTCGTTTTTTCCTGATTTTCACTTTCCGCCTCCCGCAGAGTAAGAAAAGTTATGCGATCATGTAAGAAAAAAAAAGTTTTCTTCACATCGATACGTTTTGAGACCTACTGAATATGAAAAACCACGTTTCCGCGCGTGGTCCGTGTGTCAGAAGCTTTTCTTTCTCTTTCTTTGTTTTGTTCTACGGGCATTTCCGTTGCAGTTCACCCCCAAATCTTTTTTGTTCCGGTTTTGAACAGGAAAAATATTTGTGTTATATGTCACATTAGTAAGAGCTCCTTATTTATTTAAGCATTTTTGTAATTTTGTCGGAGTCAACCAGAGACGTTGAATAAAATTTGTTGTCTAAATCGGTAATAAAGCTTTGCCTCTGATCTGTAAATTATTCTTTCTCGCATATATATTAATTATAGGCGGTTCACCCCGTTTTTCCAACGCGTAACCCGCCATTTTGGAATTTAGTATGAGATGGAACGGGGAGGGACAATCACGGCGTATTACGGCTACAGCACCCGCAACACTGATGAAACGTGCGAGATTTGCCTATCCGTCGTGCCTCGTCGCCACTAACCCTAGCGCCAGTTAGGTTTACTTCCTTCTAAATCATTTAAAGTCAATTAGGGCAGACTTCAATCCACAAGGTACTTCCAAATAGGATTTAAGAAACCGGCCACAAGTATAACACTCACCCTCCGTTGAAACTGGGCAATGGGAGTGAGTTGGGAGGCTATGGGAAGTGAGCTGATAACTTTCGCTATACGTTCCTTCAAGCAGTAGAATATGCTTCAATTTATTTTTGCTGTAATTTTACTGTTATCTACCAAGAAGCAGTCCTACGCCTCTGAGACCTTTCTTATTCCGCTCAGCATCTACATATCTTGTAACAAACGCCGATGGTCGCGAGAGGACGCTCCTTATCGCTGCCCCGAGCTCTCGACTCACTCTCGGCCTGCGCATCGAGCGGATCGTTCGTTCTTCCACAAGCGGCCGAAGAAATTATTAATTGTTTTTATAGTTAATCCCCGTTTCGACTCTAAGGTTTCTGACTTCAGCTCTACACACCAGGTGGGATAAACAACTTTAAATAAATAAGAAAAAAAACTAATCGCTGGTGACCTAATTTTACTTTTATTGTTATAGATGTTTTTTGGCTTTTTTTTTGACAAGTAGACATTTATTATTTGCTTTTCCTTAAATTTTGTAAAGGATGGCCACTTCGATCTCAGTAACATTAAAATTTTGAAAGAACTTATCACTTATTTCCTTTTGGATGGAAATTGTCGACAAGGACGATTTTTTATTTTATTTACTCTCGAAATGTTAATTATTGTGCGGTCTAACCTTTTAGTTTTTTGTCGTTACAATATTGGCGCCCCACGCGGGGCTTGTTTGGAGTTGTTTATGCTTCCTGTTAAGTTCCACGCCCCTGAAATATCGTGGGAGCTAACGAGATCTCGTAGCTTTTGTTGAGGAGGTTACCTCTGTACAAAGGTCGTTTCAATCTGTTTGCTCAATAAATGACTGTCCCTAAACCCTCGACGAGGGGTATATCACTAACATCGTTAAATACCGAGGAAACCGCCAAGCCAAACTGTTGACTTTGGCTAATTTAAAAAAAAAAAAACATTTTTGTTCATAACACGATGGGTTTCGTCCGATGGAAGCCGAGTAGGTCGACACAACAAGTCCCGAAAATAATTTTTGGGCGAAAGGACGGATTTTGTAATTCACGTGTAAGGCTTGAACGGCGGACGGACTAAACAGATTTCTAATTCCCATTGAGATTTATAGAAGGCGCGAAAATAAGGTTATGAGCGATTTCGACGGGAAGGGTGAAGGAGTTACCTAAATGTATCAGAAACGAGGGTTTTTCGTAGTTCTCTCAAAAATAGCTACAACCATTCAACCGATTTTCATTCCGTGTTCATTCATGAAACTTGGAGGCACTTGTGCTGTTCTTACTCATACTTGAGCGTAACGAACCACTCGAACTCACACTGTGAACCTGTCATAGAAAGCAGAACTAACAAAGCTCAGTGAATTACATACATTTTTAATAAGTGTCTTAGTACTTTTCAGAATAATGTTCTTGATAAGTTTAAACTTGGAGCAATAAGCGGTTAGAGGGGAAAAAAAACTTTCGTGACAACTTACAACATTAACGAGTTGACGTCCGAAAGGTGGTTTTGGGATTCGTCGAACGCAGTTCCAAGGAATTTTGTCTGCATTGAAGTTCTGAGGCGAACAGCAACAGCATGACGCAGGCGACAGTGCCACAAACTCTGTCGTTGTTCGATTGAGAAACTTTCCAACTTTAGATTGAAGCTGTCAGACGATATTGAGAAATTAACGTTTTTTTAATGCTGCTGAGTGTTTCTGAAGGTTCCGGAATTTTTCAATTAATAGAAGGCTGTGAGGCAGAGGCGAGCAAAAAACGCGGGAATTCGTTTCTACTATGCTCTTACCAAGTCGTTACTGCAACGCCTCGCCGATGACCAGGAGTGATGTCGAACGTTCGTGCACATACTCGCATTATTCACAAGACCGTCCATTCCTCCAGGCGAGATGTAGTCAGTTGCAAATTCCATTTCACACCGCTCAGCGTTTAGCCCCCTCATGGTGATAAGTCAACTCACTATCAACGAATTTCCTCACACCGAAATAAATTAGGGTGCTCAACGGTTGGTCTCACTCGATTTTTTATTACAAATAAAGCAAAATGCGCCGCAATAAACCTCCGCTCAACACTTTTGTCCCGGATTTTTCGTATTTTTGAAACTTTCAAAATCAAATTCGATATACTTCTCGTTATCCAACTTGCTAGTTAATGATCCCCTCGAAAACGTTCACATTACATCCTGGAACCGAATTCAACTGTCAAGGTTGCCAGTCTGCTAGCGGATTTCCGTTTATCGTTGTATTCTGCAAGATGGGCGTTCAAAACTCGAGCTGAATCATCGCAGCTGAATGTTAGGCTGTAACCTCAATATATTCAATGGAGGAGAGCTCGATCTGCAGCCTTCACGAGCGTGAGGACGTCTTCCATTTTTTTGTGCATTTGAGACGCTCATCCGCTCGACGCCGTGTCGCAATGAAACAGTAAGGGTCCTCAATGGGCATAATTGGGAAACCCAGTATTGCAGCATTGAGTATTGCAGACCGGTGAATTTAAATTCAGTTAATTTTATTTGGAATGTCCTTCGTTTTTCTCTGTCTTCTTCCGGCGAACAGTTTGAAAAGCCAATCGGTAAAGTTTATTTATCTTGTACTTGATTATTAACAGTATTATCAACACCCCGCATTATTCTGTGCAAACATGTTGTATTGCTCTTTGATCGTGAACCCTTAGCAAAGATTTGGTGCCTGAATCCCAGTAGGTGAGGTGCTCCCAAGGAGGGCTCGGAGCAGTTCTTTGGACGCAGATGTTAATCCCACTTTTATTGGACCCAGTGCGCTGCTGATCACAAAAGGAGAGAGAGAATTATAATATTCGATTTGGGTGATTTTTACAACGCCCTCCTACATCACGATGGAACGTGCTACTCAGATGTTCAGATTTCTGTCTCGAGCCAACCAGGGATACCAACACGTTATATATACAGCCTCACTTGCCTATAAGACAATGAGGGAGTATGCCAGGACGATGCGTTTGACTGTATGAAACGGGAGTGAGGCACTCCAAACGATTCATCACAGCATACATAAACGAGATATAATACCTAGCCTTTTGACGATAGAGGAGGGAATCTTTCCGGAACACTGCAAAATGAAGGAACACGTGTATGGGTATAACAGGTGGTTTGATACAAATGCGGTGGCTCCTCCTAACATGTCCTGGCCCAGTGCCCCCTTGGTACCCTCTTATCCGAATGTAAACAATCAAAGAAGACTCCCAGGAGTCGCCTGGCTGTCTGCGGCAAGAACTTTTTGGAGCCAAGAAGGTTTGGAGGAGGGGGGTGCCCGGTCGGGGATCGAACCAAAGTAGATTGAGAACTATGGCGAACATGATCGGGTTCCTGACTGTTCAGAACGAACCGGGGATACCAACACGCAGTTTTTATTCTGTTACCTGGTAACTAAACATCCACAGACAGCGGTCAACGTCTTACCACAGCAACTATTTTTCCACGTTTCATCTTCGGTAAACTCCATTACTACTGCAAAAGCTCAAAAAAAAAAAGTACATTGCTTCAACACGAAACGCTGCAATTTAGGACACTGGTTAGGACTGTGATCAATCAAATTAGCACATTAATCTCCCCGTGATCAATCTCCACGTTGAGGAAGCTCGTAAATTCCTTCCAAACGACTCACTACACTGCCAGAAAACAATTTGGTTTTCTTCAGACTGCAAGAGTCTTCCTCCTTTGACCTCAATGGTCGGTTCCAGCCGCCGAATTGACTTTCGCTTCACACTGCACAACGAGCTTGACGCCTCATTCGTCTCCCTCTATTCTGATCGTCTCACCCAGACGCATCTTCGTCAAATCCGGGCTGAGTACAAAGACTAGCTACTCTTCGCTCGTGATAACTCCTTCCCTATAATCATGGTACATTAATTCCGCTCTGATAATAATAAAGTACGTTCCGCTCGACTTCGCAATTACGAGTTCTGCTCCTGCCGTCACTCGACTTCTCCTTCGTTCTGAATACGAAGCGGTATCAAGGAACGGAAGATTCCCAAAAAAACGGAGGTTGTTTACTCGTTTCTTGAAAAGCCTTTAACGAGCTTGATCTTCAACAATCAACCTCTTCTATTCTCAGAACCCCGTTGACCAGAGACACGAGTATACGCCAACGGAAATTGAGAAGGTTAGATTGTATTATGTTGTTCTTTTTAAAAAAAATCCTTTCACGCGCAAAGAGATATTCGCAAGTGTGGGGATTAACAGCTGAAACAATTTTGATTCAATATACAAGTTGCTTTCAACTGACCAAAACCTTCACGTTCTATAAAATGAAGTTTTCTAAACGAAGACCTGAATTGAGGGCGAGGGCAGTTGTGTGGAGTTTCACCAAATATGTGTCTTTCTTCGCTGATTTTCGCGGTTTTAGCGTGAGCTCGCATCTCAACAGCTGTGAATCGCAAAAGTCCGAATTAGAACTGCTCCCTTTAGTCAGTGGCACGGTCAGTGGCACGGGCTGAACCGCTTAGTTTCAATGAAGTCATAGAAAGAGACACGGGTTTTACGATAAAGTTGCGAATTTCAATATGTCGCTACTGGAAATGTAGGCTCAAATATAACTTCCGAAGTTGCTTTCATCACCTCGAACCTTAGATGAGAGGGGCTTTACCTTTTCCTGCTCACCCCGGGAGCAATAATTCACATTTCCATTCAGATTTTGCGTGCTCCGCCGGTGGACATGAAGCGTAATTTAACCTTTCCGCCAAACTTTGGTCATTGGCCGCACTGGGTGGGGAGAGGGCTCTGTGAAGTAATTTTCCTACTAGGCTCCCCCATCCACCATCTCCCTCATACCTTCCCAACGCCTCCCGTTTTAATGAAAAAGAACTTTGTCGTGCTCCATTACGAGTCCGCTTAATATTTTAAGGAGGGAAGGTGACGTTACTTTCTAATAAAGCGGCGGAATGCTTAAGTTCTTGTACCTAACTTGAAAGAAAATTGCCTCCAAGGAGCAAAGTGCTTCTGCATTCAATGTAGATATTGGCAATCTCACGGATCACTGAAATGAGGAAGCCCAGAGACTTTTTTCGTTTTTAGACCCTCCTGGTCAGAAAACACTCATTTTCGCGAGCAGTGTATACACGCGCTATACGAGATTCCCGAACGCGAACCAGAGTTTGGAAAGAAGGGCTGTTTTTACTGGTTGCGTTCCAGTGGATGAGCTCACAAACTAGCTGCGTTGCATTTTTCTCAGAGGCGTGATGAGAGCACAAACCGAGTGGAAGCTCAAAGCCAAGGTGCCTTGCATCAGCCACTGTATGCAGTAAAGGTGGAAATGAAAAACTTGAGACAACTTTTCAGCAGTTTGCAGCGTTTTAGAAACCGTTAATGAGGGCTACCAGCCACATCCCTGAAGAGTTTGTGGCGTCTCCAATGCTCGCCAGTTAATCCTTGGCGAAGTAATGACTTTCCAGACCTCAAGGACAAAGCATCAGGGCTCTGTGTCAGTATCTCCATTTAAACTGGGCTACATAGTGGAACACCATGCGTGAAATAAAGCTCCTACGCTGTAGGCTGTTCAGTGACTGATTTTCCACCTCTTCATATACATGAGGGACCCTTCTACCGAAGGCCTGAATCACTCTTTGCCCCAATGGAAGGTCGGGTTGGGTCAGTGCCAAAAAAAACAATTTCTGTATTGCCCGTAGTTTCCCTGCACAGAATATGCACTTTAGGATGGCTGGTGTCACAGGCAACATTCAGACGGCGTTCTGGGGAGTGAATGGAACTGCAAGGAATCTTACGGTTCTGCAGATGGGTGTCCCAGACTTAGAATTAAACGAAACTACTGCCCATGTTGACCCCAGACTTTGTCGAAGCAGTTGATCCAGACAAGTGCCAGGCCTTGGCTGATTGCCTTCATAGTGAAGGGACTCCAGATTGAGTCATCAATTATTAGAGCTCTTTGCACCATGGAGGTTGATGGTCCTGGGTTGGAGGAGAGATGATTTTGCAATGAGACAATAGAATGTGGTATTAGCCCCAGGACTACATGGATCTCTATTTCTCTTTAACCTTTTGATTCATAGTGCTCTGGATAAGTGGTTGCAAGACGTATTGTTTGATCTCGCCTTGGACCTACAGGTATGCCGCAGAAGCTTGCAATTTCCCACAAAAGCGAAAAATCCGTACTTGCACAAGGAAAACCAACAAAGGCATCCTATTCAGCACCCCGAAAAACAAAGGAATAAATCCTTCATCCCAGTGTCTACGTTTCCCACACTTTACCATCATGAGGGCCTGGAAAATTCGTGAAAAAGCTTAATATTCTGTCATTTACAAGGAAACCCCAACAGTGGCATCATATTCAGAGCCCCATAAAACAAGTAGGAGATATATACAGGCAGGTTTTCATGAGAAGGCTAATGAAAGAATGGTTTTGATAGAAAGATCTGCTTCTCAGAATTTGCTTGGCTATGCCTCCCTCATCGTGCCTCTGGCGAGTACATGCATGCTCTTTCTTGTGTCTGAAAAACTGTGTGATATGAATATTAAATTGAAACTTATCTGGGAATACCTAGAAGGGAATTGTAGAACTCCCGATAAAATGAGTTGATCAATATAATAGCTGCAGTACATAGACCAAACAACTGGATGCATGGCCAGGAAGAAGTGCAGTAGAGAACAAACAGCGTATTAGTGTAAGTAATTCTTAAGTGTAAGAAATACCAATGTAACAAACAAGTACAACATGCGAGGACCAAGTGCAACAAACAGATCAACAAATAATGGTGTTGGGACAGGAAGGACCCTAATGTCATGAATTAACGCATTCACCCCAAAGGGCCACCGATCGGTGTCCTCCCAACAAGGCTCACAAACCCACATCATTATGCGAACCAGCATCATTGTGCAATCTGGCTTGGACCCAACCTTCAGTCCTGACTTAAGGCCTATGTCTAGTTCCTTAGTACCCTTCCACACACCTTCAGGAGCAATTGCCTCTGGATTTATCTATTAGTGCATGTCCTACAGTTAAGGTAACTAATTATTGAGTTTTCCTTACTTTCTCCAGGTTTCGAATATATTTTAAGTAGTTCAAACAACATTTATTAATACTATTCGGCACAGAATTGGCCGAACAAGGACATGGCGCTAAGCTCTATCGAGAAAGCCCCTGGGTGTCAGTTCTTTCTTACTTCCTGGGAGTTCAATTAGCCTCGTGCTAATAAAAGAGTGCCAATCATGCAGGCTTACGCCTTGGTCCATGTTTTGGAAATTTTAATTGTTACAAATAAATTATTGATTATTGAAGAGATGAAGTAGAGCTATAATAATAATCCACATAATTGTAAAGGTGTGTTGTATGCAAGCCACTATGAGAATTTCTTTAGTTTACATTTTTTGTACTTTTTAGCTTACAATATTTCTAGTGCATATTATTTACAAATTCTTTATGTATTCTCCATTTGCAAGTATTTTCGATTCTATGTCAGTCTATACATTAAAAAGTTCCATTATATACATCCTCGTGAGTAAGTTTTAATTTTAGTCCTCATAAAATAAAAACTGTTCTTTTCAAGACTGTTTTTAGTTTGTTTTCAACTCTTCCTTCCTTTTGGTTTATTATTCATTCTGAATAATAACCCTATGTTTTCGGCCACGAAAAATTTTTTTACAACCCCCCCTCAAAATTTGATACATTACGTTTCAAGACATGGAGATTCCAAATTTGCAATCTCTGTCCGCCGTCCCCCGTCCACCGTCCGGGCCATTTTGTGCCTTTAACGTGGTCTAAAAAATTCGTTCTTTCGCCCAAAAATCCGATTTGGTATCTAGTTGTGCCTGCCATCTCGGCAATCCGATCGGACAAAGCCTGTGGTTGTAAGGGCAAAAAACGGTTAAAAAAATTAACGAAACGCAGCACAATGCAGGAGCTACAGTGTCCCTCCCTCCCTCCCGTCTGAATAAAAAACAACCGGTGGCGGGGCGTCCTCGCCTCGCGGGCGGGTGGCTAAACTCTCCTTTCGCCTCCCAACGACGCCGCCACTTGACTCCCCTTTGGCCTTTTGCTTTGAGCGCCCCCGTTCCAATTTCCCCGACGTTTTTGTTTTAATATGATCCAATTTTTTTCGATTCTTTCGTTTCATTCTCATTTTGGTTTTTTTCATAGATTTTTGGTTAAATTTTGATATTAGTATTTAGCGTGCATGTTTTCATATTAAAATTCAGTTTTTTCTAGATACTTTTTTTTGTTTATTTTAATATTACGATTCAGTTCTTTTCGACCTTTTTTTGGGTTTCATTATGATATTTTTCGATGCTGAATCGAACAGGATAGGTCTCGGAGCATTAATGCTAGGTCAAGCTGATTATCCGAATAATAAACCGTTGTGTAACAATTTGCAGGGTTTTTACGTAGGTAAACTGAAAAAAAAAATGAAAAACTCAAAAATTTTGGTTTTGCAGGCTTTGTCTAAATAAACATGAATTTCCTTGGGTCAATTGGCGTCCAATTAAGAATGATTTTCAATGATAAATAAACCAAAATGTTTAGCAACATTCTACAACATTTTGTGGTATTCAAGCGATGAAATGGTATTTTTCACTTCCAGTCCTGGGGTAGAACAGGCAAACTTAGGCTCGGGTTGAATGAGTTAATCAAGGACAACCAGAGGCACATTGTCAAAGGTGTACAAATGCATAAGGGGAGAAGTTTAAAGATGGAGCGCAGAAATGGAGCACTTCTGAGAATTGAGGATTAGGCAGCACGCAGAGCACCAATTGACGAAGGCAATGAATCAAAACTGGAGAGTGAAGCAATCTCATTGTAAGTACATCCAACGACGTCTTGACAAATCTTCTGCACAGACAAGCCCAAATAGCTCTTGATCAAGGCAGCAGTTGGAGTCAAAGGTCTTAGAGAAATGAGCAGAGGTGTCGTTCACAAGGTATCCACTATTGACCTTGGAATGCATGATTTTATCTATGATATGACACGTGAGTGAAACATTTCGAAATATACAGGCGAGTTCCTGGAGAGACGTGTGACGTTGTATGACTCACACGATGGAACTCCAGAGGTGGAAAGCAGATCACCATCCTCAAGTTACTTCTAGTTCCCTCTAAACTAGTACCATTAGTGACTCAACATTTTCAACAATTTTCAAAGTTACCTGCTTCTTCCGCTCACATTTATATGAATGCAGATTTGAAAGTCAAAAAACGGTTTGCCAAAAAGTATTGTGCTTAACAGTGATGTGGGAAAGAGAGAAGTTGACAAGAATGACGTAATTAAGTGACCTTACATAGCAAAATAGAACATTATTTTAGACTAACGCAATAAAACTACTTCCCCAAAGCGGGTGTGCAGATATTTGCACTGTGTCCAACAACTACCAACCTGAAGAAAAATGAATTCACATTAAATTCAGAAGAAACTGATGAACATCTCATAAAACAATGCCTGATGAAATCAAAGCATTACTTGGTTATATTATACTAATAATTGAAAATGACAAAACAATGTGTTAAGCAAATGGTTCTCAACTCTTCCAACAAGTGACTGATTTTTGGAGCAGCCCGGTCTGAAAAGTGGATTTAAATATTTGGGTCACGTCTTTACCACCTAAAATCACAAGAATCTGGTCCAGAGAATAATGATGGCACAACAGCACCAATTTTGGGCCTCTGCACACTCCAAGTATATCATAAAAGTGAAATGCATTTTACATCGGTTATAGTGCCCCCTGAGGTAAATATCACCCAACTAAGAATGCCAAGTATCAAAAAATCATTTAGTACGGGCGAAATAACTAACATATATGAAACAAAAGCCTCTTTCTAAAGGCAGAATTCGTTCAGAGCAAATTTGTTGAATATTCCAGCAAACCATGACATAGCCCTAAGTGATGTAGGGGATTCACCATATCCATGATTGATACTAGGAGAGATGGTACTAGACCACTAACTGTAATAACAATACTAGGATAAATAAAACCATACATTATGTTTGCTCAATCACTACAACCACTTTCTGGCTTACTCCCATGTACATCGTTCTATGACACTCTTGCAATATATACCACAGTAAACAAATTTTATCCACAAACACTTCTAGGACGTTGTGCTTAGTGTGAAAAACATCGCTTTTTTGTTACAGGTTAAAAGAAATCAAATTACAAATAGTTTGAAAAAATTGATGAACAGAGAGGAAAACGTGTGTTCCAGAAGAGTATCAGGTCTATTGAAAAGCATGTTTATGTTCATACAGCCAGACACAAAGGTCACCACTGCTCATCCAGCGATGTATGAGAATTTCATTAGACAAAGTTAGAACCACCGTCAAGTAGTGCGGTTGAGTTTGAGTCACATTATCTGTTAGCTCCAGGCTTCATTCTTCCAGTTTTCAAGGCGACATGTAATTTTCGTCTCTTGTACTGTACGTGGTTGTGTTAGACGACACTGCAGGCTTAGCACAGGTTGCTCAGTTGGTTTATAATTCCTATTTTGTGAATTGAGTGGAGGTGGTTCCTCAGGGTGAATGGTTTCTTGGCTGTGGCTTCTGGAGGCAAAACTTTATATTATATTTGACGGGTGTCTTGATCTAAAAGTTTTTTGTTTTTTCGCTATTCTTTGAATGAATTATTTGTTACACAGCACTATTTAAAAAATCAATTTTAATTGCACAAACAAGAATGCCCCCCCCACCCTCCCCCACAACACCTCAGGTGACTATCCCAACTCTCTCATACGTCTAAGCTTCTTTGAGCCTTTACTGCAGCACCAAATGGATCTGCTACTTATCACTACCATAGAATGTGAGTTACTAAGCTGTTCGGATGTGTGAATTTCTCACTGTGTAAGGTTTTGTAACATCTGAAATTCATGAAGAGTAGTGCATGGTTTATGCAGAAGGATGTATGGCAGAAAAAAATGGTACTATGTGAATAAATGAAAGAGAGAAATCCCCTTAAGAGGAGAGAACATGGAGACCTTCACCACTGCATGTGTCGAAGACTCATGAACCAGCATGTTTATTTACCAAAGTCTCGAAATCATGAAGATTATTGTCAAAAAAACTGTAGTTTCACAAAGTTTGCGTCAGACAGGTCTGACTCTTATTTACTAAACACTACAAATGTCAGTGTGTTGACTCTCCGCGAGCCTTTTTGAATCATTCGGCTCGAGAAGAGGATTAGTTCTTAGATTTAATTGATACAATAGATAAAACATATATGTGCCATTTTCACGCAAGGGTGAAATAGAAAATTTTTCTGGATGTTAGAACTTTTACACGAAGCACGTGATATTCTTAGGAAAACCTCCCACATCCATTCAATAGAATTCTGAAGAGAGGATTATGAATTACGAAATATCAGTATTGGCCAATAGAAATCTTCATATGAGTACGATGCGAATCATCACAGCCATTTTTGGAACAAATAAACTCTTTTTGTATCAGCAGTCCCGCATTTGGTACTTTGGTCCAGGACCCCCGTTTCTTCATTGATGATATTACTCATAAGCTCATTTTCGGGTTTCAAAAAATAAAATATTGAATAAAGAAAAAGCTACTGTGTTGATTCAGCTATCTTCCCTCAAAGTCAACTATAGAAATACATACAGACCACAAGTGATACTTTTAGGTTAGACCTCAAACTTAAAAGGTGCGCTAAAAACTTTGATGTTCTTTGAATGGCTGATTACAATCCCTTTCCCGCCCCCGCCCCGCCCCACCCATCCCAACAATCTCTTCCTCACCCTGGCACACACCTCTGAACATCCTTTCCCTCCCACTCTTCATTCCCCACCCTGCCATGGATGCAAGAGAAGCCAACAACGAGAAAAAGATGTTTCTATAGACAATAATGCATCAAAAAGACTTAAAACCCCTGCCAATAAAAAGGGAAAATGGAAATTGCGCAAATCTCTTGCAAAAACAGGTGTGGCACAATCGAAATTGTGCGTTGTAGAAAAATAAAAATCATCTGGCCAACTAACATTTTCCCTAATGCTCGTGAAGGTTCCCTGAACACTAATTTGACATTGACAGTAGGGGAACCCTTTGAGATTTAAGGAATCATAAAAAACCAGCAATCAGACAATCTGGAGGCTAAAGCATGTTCCATGTTTTCGAATTTGAGCCTCTGGCTCTAAGTGGCCTAAATGGCCGAGAGCCAGAGTACACAAATGTCTTCTGACCTTTTCAATTATATGAACAGGATGGATTATACACCAGCGTGCAGGCTGGTAAGAGGAGGGAAAATGAAAGAATCAAGCAGGCTCAGCTCAACAGCCTGTATAACTTGCCCCACTCCACTCCTATCCAAACACCAAGCTGGCAAGTCATATGTTGGATTAACTTCTGACCCATCAAATTTCAAACCTAAAGCTACTCATGATTAAGAATTAAGGAAGTTCAATGACATACCGGCCAGCGATGCCACACGGTTGAATCTCTTGAATAAAAATGCCAAGCTCGCCCTTTTCTTCACTCTTCAGGCCGACCACACTAAACCCCAAGCTGGATCCTTCTGGTTTGAACAGCTGGAAACAATGGGTAACCCAATATAGTTAAAACGAACACACGCCCTAGATATGCCACACAAATTAACATATTACTGACAGTAAGGAATTGGAGTGACGTCGTATATAGACACCAAATATGAACACTAATCAGTAAAAATTAATGTTACAATTTCCATCAAACGGATACTACAGTAATTCAGAAAAACCTTTTGTATATTTTTCAAATGTTAAGCTTTAACCAAAAAATGAGGACTACTATATCCATGTACAGTACCAGTTCTGTTTTCCCACAACCTCCTTGCCAGTGTACAATTGATTCCCAGCTAACACTACTTTTAATTGCATACAGATATGGAAGTAACAATTTAGCAAATCGATTGATCCAAGGCATGAGCAATACAAAACTAGTTTCGTGGTGAAGGCGTCAATGTTCTTGTTTTGAATAGCTTTATCATATTTTCTCAATATTTTTCCTTGCCTCTTTGTATTGTTTAATGTAGTGATACAAAACCAAGAAAAATAGCCCTTATGCTGTCCTTAAAAAATCTATGGTTATAATTTTCTTCCTAGACTTCACGACTGAACATTATTGTGCTTAGTGGGGTGGAAGGGGATTGGACCAATTGTCTCTTAGTTATGGTGAGATCAGCTAATTTTGCCTCTAGTCAGATTAAGAGGAGATCATCCTCGTTTCCTCTGAAGTGGTATGAAATACATAGGCTACATTCATGACTTTTGCTCTTTGGAACATAGCAGGGACAAACCTTAATGAATTACAATGGGATTTCTGTTAAGCCGTTCAGTGGCAAATATGATCTTCCACAGCAGGCTTTCATTCCATTTGATTCCATTCATCCCCACTCTATTTTTTCTTATGATCTAATGGACTCTTGGGAGCAGTAGATTGAGAAACCTGGTAAGGCTAATGTGAATTTTTATTAGCATGCATACAGACAGTATGATAACAATGAAAGATTTTGCTGTAAGCGTGGTTTGATTGGAGAAATTAATTGCTAACTAAAGTACAAGTCTATGAGGACAAGAATGGTAGCTTCAGAGAGATAAATGATGGAGCTTGAACGGTATGACCAAGGAGGGTCACTGTGTGTTGGCAATGATTGAAGGTTTAGATAAGGCCATCACTGTTACTAAAAGTGTTAGTATTGAGAATGGTGTATTTCTGTGAGTGATGATGTGGTGACTTCCTGCAAGCTGCCTGCCACTAAGTGCAGTTACAGCATCACTCATCATCATTGGTAGTGTGGCCTGGGTGTATCTTATACACCTTGTTAGTGATGGTGATTAGATAATTCAGCATTACTGCTGCTGCTACTGCCATAGAGTACAAAGGGATGTGAAGGCCTACCCAAACAATGTATAGACCCTCTCGTTAGGGTCCTATTCGTTCAGTTGGTGAGTCCATATCAGCAAAACCTCTTTTTTTTCAAGAAAAAACCTACAACCAGGTATTTTAGGGCATTTCTAAGGGTGTTAGTGAATCTTCCAACCATAAATAATTATTGTCGACTCACATATCATGTGATGGATTCTACACGAGTGATCAAGCACTTTCAACATTAATCACCTGTCATTCACATGAGAATTTCACAACTTAGCAAAGTGGAATGTGAGTAATTCCAGCAGTTCACAACAAACCTTCACGGTGAGAACATCTCTTCCTTGTGAAGACTCGTCAACTGCCTTTTGAAACTCCAATGCGTAGGTGACATTGGTGATGGGAGCGTCATCCAAGATTCCAGGACTTATCAACTGAAACAAATTCGATGTACCCATTGAAATTATTTCAAATGCTATGAAGGATTAACAGTGTAGCCAAGAATGGAAGCAGGAAAGATGAGCCTCCAGTGTAGTAGATACTCAAATTTGGCCTCTACCACGGTAGTAAAGGTTTCCCACGAAGGATGGTGCACCTCTTTACAGTTTTGTTGATTGTGTCTTTCATGAACATGTATTTTTTCCATTGTTAAATTGTTGTGTCAAGCCTGTCTCTCTTAGGGATTCAAACGTAATTGCAGCAAAGGGTACCATGTCCTCCTTTAGCCCAAAGTCTCCTTGCTAGACAGCACAAATCAACTATTCCGCAGCCAATACATTCTCAGCCATATTGCACAATTCCAAACATGGCCATTCCTACCACCTTGCAAATATTGGCAAGTGTGAGGTACAGGTATGCAGGTTCTGCGAGGTAGGGCTAGAGACGGCAGAGTATGTGCTGTGCGTATGCAATGGACTCACGTACCGTTCTGCGTTTGGGAGGCCCTTTCTTCAGCCCAATGAGGTTGCAAATGCACCTGACTTGTGGATATCCTCCGCTTTGTGCGGGGGTGGTGGGGGCGCATAGGTGACGTCACACCAAGTGAGACCAGTGCCGTGGGGCCTGGAGGTGGTGCAGGGGGGTCATGATCTGAGGATCATGGACGCCCTTACAATAGGCCCGTTTGTGGCTGCATTGAGGGTATCGCCTGCATCCACCGTTTTAATTTTTTTAAAAAAAGGCCATTTTTGGTAAGAAGTAATATGACAATGAGAGATAAGAGATACTCAGAAAGCCCAAGCTAGGCCTTCTTGTACCCACCCCGAGTGTCTATCTAAACCTCCCAGCACCTAAAACCAGCTGTTTCAGTTAGGCAGTCTTTTTTCATAGTGCCCAGTTTGTTTTTAATTCCAACGTTACCACCAATGTCCAGGCGATTCATGGCTGTGCAGTTAGGGCACACACCTTTGCAACAATGCTTCATTCCCTTTGTGCGATGGTTTCTTATTGGCTTCTCAAGTCATCGCAAATAACCTCCAAATTCATTGACGAGATTCCCAAGATTCCAACCTAACCTTCCACTCGCCTTTCTCCAGCACTTCCAGGAATGATCAAACATTGAAGTAAAAACAAAGTTGGTTGTGGTATCACTAGAGTTATTCTCATTAGTTACTACCTAACGGTTGTTTCTGTTGATAGCCATTGGTAAAGTAAAAGTCTCCCCCCTTTGTCGTTCCTAGTTCACAAATATTGAACGTAATTTTCAGTGCATAATTTTTCCTACGGCAGACTGATCGACCTCCTCTTTCTCTTAAATGCTCTTCTGACCACACCTGTGTATCCCTGTAACGGGAAGTGTGGTCCCATGGGTGCCAAGGTAGTCTTATGCTAATGTGAACAAGGAAGGGAAAGGAACCAGTAACATCATTGCTGCTTCACCCTGAAAAAAATGTAAATGTTTGCTCCTGATATCGAATTATTTCACAAAATTCTGAAATACTACTTTACATATATAAACATTTTCTTTACAATATTTTATGCAATATATGCAGAGATTCAGTGAAATTGTGATGAAAAATATGAGGAATATAGAGCACATTCTAGTTCTGTGTACGCCTTATGAAAAACTTCACATAGCATGAAGAATAGTGATAGTGTTTGCGCTATGAAAAACTTCACATAGCATGAAGAATAGTGATAGTGTTTGCGATAATTCCCTTTAAGCACAAATTGTACACAAAATTTGAAGATAATGTAACTCAGATGGCTTTAGTTCAATTGTACGAAACATTTTAGAGTCTAAGGCTATAAGACTACTTAATGTAATACTGTACCAAATATTATTGCACTTAAGGCAGCAAGAAGAGGTTTAAACAACAGCTGATTGAGCTCAAAAAAGTAAAAAATAATAATGTAAATTATAAATACTTACAGGAGGAGAATTTTGTTCCCCTGAGGAACTTTGAGACAACTTCGCCACAGGAACTCTCTGATCATCTGGTTCAAGTTTTGGTACGGTAGGGCTGAACTCTTCTGTTTCAAAAATTGGAGGGGGAACATTGAGAATTAACTCACCGCCCATTGTAACATCAAAGTCCACAGGCAATATTGATGGGTGTTGTTGAATCTGAGTGTTGAGCTCCCCCAGGGAATCCTGGAAAATCGAAAGGGCAAAAAAGCAGTGACTAAAGTAAAAATGTATACATCGACAAATGAATCATTGCATTTGTTTTCTGAAACTAAACCTTCTCATAATATGTACTGATTGTGAGGACAGATTATTAGAACTGACAGAATTGAGACTGTTGCCTTACAACACGACATTGTTATACTGTTCGCACCTTTATTTCAGAGAATGTTGTAAAAATGTTTCCTCATGATTATGCATTAAGAACATTCTCTTTGTTTAATACCAGAGGTCTGTTTCCTTATCAAAACGATTGTTCCTTAACACTCATGAGAGAGTTATATCAGTCAAAAGTCATGGAGGTTGGAGTTTTGCAATCATGCAAGAGCCCGGGCAGTCGCTGTTGCCCATGTGTTACACCAGGGAGCCTGTACCCACTAGGAGGAGTTCTTAATTTCTCGCCTGATCTAACCATGTACTTGGTTGGCAAGTTCCAAAGGGAGAGATCCACTACGGCCACGCTTTTACGTCACAACCTTCTTCGCCAACTGGGCAAAATAGTTATAAGCTTGCTGGTCATTTATTGAATGCCCAGTCATCTACCGCCTCAAGATTTTCTCGGTTTAGAAGTCTATACAGGGTTCAGTTCACAACGGAAGAAGCTCCTTTTTCACTCTCCAGTTGCCCACCATGCACTTAATAGCCAAGTCAATGGGTAGCTAGTTAGTGATCGCTCTAAGTGCTTTGCTTGGCCTTGCTAATTGCTAATAATGAGGCAACCCATGCAAGGGTAGTGCCTATGAGGGACTGGAGGTATTGCCTGAAACTCCAGCTCCCTTCTATATTGACTCCTAAGCACTTGACCTGCTTGTTAAGAACTTTTAGGGCACTAAAACGTATCGACAGTTAGCTATTTCATTTTCCCTTTAAGAGGATGAGCTAGTTTTTTTTCTCAGCCACCAGCAGCTTGGTGTCCTCGCACTAGTGGGTGACAGTTTGGAGCTTGGATTTGGAGGATTGACTGGGCATGGATCAGCAATCATGTTGTCCACATAGGCGTATGGCTCACAGTCAGTCTCCAGGAGGTTTCAAAGAAGGTGTTCCACACACACAACATACAATCGAAGCAGTGTACTGTCTCGAATATGTTGGTTTTAATGTGACACAGATAATGTTGGATAGTACCTCGGATAATGTGGTACAGATAATGTTCTTTACCTTGTCCTATATCTCGGACACGGACAATGTAATATACAATCGGTGCAAGGTAGTTTGGAATATACAAGTTTAATGGAACACACATAATGTTCTATACCTTGGAAGTATTGATCAACAAAGATGTGACAAAAGGCATCACGGTTCTCATTTCTAAATTGAGTCAGTACGAGTTATACTCAAACCAATCCATGCACATTGGAGATCGAGGAAAATAACATTCACTAGGAACTGTCTATGTAATTCCTGAATTGCAGGCTGACATTAGTTTGACAGATAAAATAATGTAACAGCAAACTAACCTGTATTTGCACTACAGTACGAAAAAGTGGATTCTCGAGGAGTGATATTAATAGATTCAGATCGTCACTAGTTTGAGCTTGTAACTTGGCATCATCGCTTTCATTAATTGTAAGCTGCATAAACTCCAAAAGTTGAAGGGCACTTGATATATCTGCAACAAATAAATTCACTGTCACGTGTCTTCATTGATACTGTGTATACATATTTATGTGATAAACCTCTCTCTCCAATAAGATATACCTTGATTTCATTTTTGAACTACCCATATCATACAACTTACCTAGAGTTTTATGCTACAGACGTTAGCTAAGAAAAACATGGGCGTTTCAATTAAACTGGTATTTTTTACTTTTGGGAACTTGACATGTCAGAAAATTTACTATCGTTTTGACAAGAAAGACAAATTAACATGCACTCCTTAGGCTCAAGAAAGTACTGCATAAACTCCAAATGTTGAAGGGCAATGGGAAATCCTTGATACACACAAAACATCCTCAATTTTTCATCGGAGTCACATATAATACAAGAGAATTGACTGAGCCGGCACAACAGTAACAACTTCAACTTCTAAAGTTAACGTACCTGTTAGGTGAGTCCATCTCCTCTGGCTGGTGAGATACTGTGGATGCGATCTTTCGATGTAAAGACATCATCGCCTGGTCATTAAGTTAGTACTAGAGTCAGTTAGTTGGTCGTAGTCAAAGGAAGGGGGGTAAAGTACGTCTTAAATAGACTGTTGACTGTCCTCCTTCCTCCCCTCCCCTTCCACGACGCTCCACCATCTCGTTTTCCTTTCTCTTTGTATACAAATACCACGACCAACAAACTGACTCTAGAACTGACTTAACAGCCAGACGATGATGTCTTTACATCGAAAGCGCTTGCCCACAGTATCTCACCAGCCACAGGTACACACTTCACACAACAGGTACAAACTTTAGTAATTTACCTACTAGTGGAACTAACCCAATTACTTCAATAACTTCAGCTTCCATTTTTGTGAACCCCCACAACTATCAACCTGGTGCAGATAACATTCACAGGAATTTTGGGGATTGTTCCTTACTGAAGAATCAATAAATTCCAGCTTGCTGCATGCAACTAGCTCTATAGCCATCGTCTTTTATTTTCCTATACTTTTATATTACAAATATTTCGGTTATCTACAGTATAATGTTGTGAAAGTTAGGAATTGATGAGCCACATTCTCTATACACCGAGTTTTTTAAAGTTTCACGACAGTCAGTAGTCCTTTTAATGCGCTTATTTGAAAAAGTACGCCCAATAGTGAAAAACATGCAAAATAATCTAGGTGTCAGTACAAGGACAAGGATTAAATCAAGCTGAAACACATCCCAACCTCCATCCTTGCCAAGCAAGTGCTATCAGGATTTCAAGGGTAATAGAAAGGGTCAAAGCTCAATAACAACATGGTTAGTGATAAAATGATATACAAATTAAATTATTAACGATAATTACCTGGATTTAGCGACATGGTGACAGCACCCATTAATTGATACTTCGTTTGACAAAAAAACTGCAACGAAGGAAAATTGATTAGAGGAAACAGTGTCTGAACTCGTTTTTACTTTCTACTAACCATAGGGTAATGAAATTATAATAATCGCGTCATAAAAAAGTTGGGTTTTCTTCAGGTCTTTACGTTTTGAGGCCTACTGAGTCCGAAAAACCTCATTTGGGCGCGTGGTCTGTGAGTGTCTGCAGTTCGATTGGCGGCAGAACGGCTGAACCGATTGAGCTGGTTTTTTCATTCTGAATAATAACCCTATGTTTTCGGTCACAAAAAATTTTTTACAACCCCCCCTCAAAACGTTTCTAGACTTGGAGATTCCAAATTTGCAATGTCCGTCCGCTGTCCAATCCGTTTTGTACCTTTAACGTGGTCTAAAAAATTCGTTCTTTCGCACAAGAATCCCATTTGGTATCTAGTTGTACCCGCCATCTCGGCAATCCGATCGGACGAAGCCCGTGGTTGTAATGGGTAAAAAATGGTTAAAAAAATTAACGAAACGCAGTACAACGCGGGAACTACAGCGTCCCTCCCTCCCTCCCGTCTGAATAAAAAACAACCGGAGGTTCTCGCCTCGCGGGCGGGCGGCTCAACTCCCCTTTCGCCTCGCAACGGGTTCGCTTTCCCCGACCCAACGCGGCAAAATTATCAGACGTTTTGTTTCCGTAGTCCCATTGTAGCCAGGACATGTTTCGTATGGTTTACTAGTATTCGATGCTGAATCGAATGGGATGGGGGAGCACTAATACAAGGTCAAGCTGTTCATGAGAATAATAAACCATTGTGTAATAATTTGCAGGGTTTTTTCGTTTTGTACGTTATTTTTTGTAGACTCGCAAATAAGGTTATGGACTATTTCGGCTGATGGGAAGTGGGAGATGAAGGCGAAAATGTACCAAAAACCAGAGTTTTCCACATTTTCGGAAACGGCTCTACCGATTTTGACTTAACTTACTACAAAACTTTTCTCCTTTATAAATATCTCCATGAAAATAGGGTGAACGGTTGCAGCGGTTGACACGGAACATATTTAGAATTAGCAGAGGCCTATATGGCTGTTTTTCGAATTTTTAAAATTCTTTTATTAGGTGGCCGTTTTTGAACTAGGCCAAATTTCAAAAATCTGAAAAAGGGCCAACAAGACATTCCGCTCCTGATTCTAAACATGTTTTGTATATATGTAGCTAACTTCAGCCCTGTAGATTTTCAGCAAACTCACAGAATGTCTTTAAATAATTAATACCTATAAATTGTTCCGACCAAATGTTCCTCCTCTGACAGTCTATTGACCAAAGAAAAATGAAGATGTGTCGAAAATAGTGTTTTTTCTTTACATTTTTGTAATTTCCCGAATAACTGCGTCACTGGACTTGATCAATCCTGACGGAGTGTCTTCTAGCAACCTATACTCACATTTTGTTATACGTTGCGGAAAGTTGTGTGAACTCCGTTTTGTTAGTGATTGTGGGAAGTTGTTCGTTGCTGCGCACCAACGAGAAAATATGAGCACTATGGACAATCCCTTCGCCCGGTGGGCTGCATTAGAATAGCCACCTAGAACCCTGGAATCTAATTTTTATTAATCTTTTATGAAACGATCTTGTATATTTAATGAAGGGACTCAAAAATTCGGCGTTGAATTCATTAAGAGAGTTGATTAAAACTGCTTCTCCTCGCCTCTTCGTGTTTCAGCCCAACCTTCCTACTTTGAAAAACTTGCAGCCGGTTTTCATCCACCAAAGGTCTGGTTTACCAGTATTCGGAAAATACGAAAGGTGCGTATCTGCTGTCTACTAGTTGGAGCTTGTATGTTACGAGGACGTCACATCTCCAGAAAGTACTCACTCCACTGCCACGGTCAAGACCGTCGAGTGGTGCCTGTTAGGTGTCCGTCTTCCCTGATGTACTGACTTATGGCCTAAGATAGACTCTCTACACCGAAAGCGCTCGTTTACAGTGCCCCCCTCCCTTAACAAGGTTAGGTACTGGTTAATGGAAGATAATTTTAAAGCCTGATCGAAATCGTTAGCGACGTTTCCTGGAAAAACGACGGAACCCCGCGTTTCTTGTAAATTTGGTTTCCCACCTTCCGTTCCAATCGATGGATGGATTTTTGCGCCTTCAAAACAGCGCGAACAAAAAAAAATTACAGAAAAAAAGCTCAATCGGTTCACCCGTTTGCCACGAACTGAACTACTATCACACGCACAGACTACGTTCCAAAATTAGGTTTTTGGATTCAGTCAAAACGTAACGATCTGGGAGAAACTCAACCTTTCTTTTCGCACGGTCGCAATACTTTCCTTAAATGGGATAGCAAATTCCTAAAAGGTAAAAATGAATAGGAATAAAACAAGCATAAATAAACGTAATTTTCTAGGAATATTTCTTTTCTGTACTCTCAACCTTTGGCAGCTGAGTCTCACCTTGAACATGGAGCAGCTTGTTTGAGCAGCAGTCATGTCTCCTTTCCTTCACCCATAATTTTTGAAAGGCGTGTTGGGAGATGAATGCTGAATAATCACAATGCCTTCATCGATTTTATTAGGCACAGTTTTCGATAGTTGTAGGTTTTACCTAAAATGCTAACGAGAATACCGGAGGTATCAGACGTCTTTGTTGTCACTTTGGGGAAATGCAACATCTTGGTGCTACGACTTATAAATATCAACTTGCGCCGTGCATTTTGCACCTTTCATAATAAGTTCGGTTTTATCTCAATTCACGCTGCTTCCGCAATTTTCGTTTTAGTGTACTGGAAATTTCGGTGGCTATCATGTTAGCCTCTGGACATGAGCAAGAGTGATACCCTTATAGCGCGCATAACGTCTTACATTTTTAACCAATGTTAATGATACTTCCGGGGGTTATAAGGATATGGTCCATAATGACTAACTTGGGACTGAAACCACACTTCAGCAAATTGCAGGCGTCGTTGTACATTGGGATTCAGATGGCTACTTTCGGCAGTTTGCACTGGTGTTCAGGTGTTTGACTCGAAACGAAATCTCCAAAACTGAGGTATCGCTTTCCCAACCAACCTACGATTATTAGGTTCCTTCAACAACGTCCTATGATTTTCGGAACGTAACGCACATCACCTTCTCCCGCGTGCACTCTTCGCGCTTTAACTACGCGCATAACTCTGCTGCTATCCTAAAATGCTACTGATGTTTCTGAAATTCCTTTGAACAAAAATCTCTGGAGGAAGTACAGCCATCTGAACCAGACGTTTCCATCCCATTTGTCACTGTAGAAGCACAAAAAATAATCTAGAAAGGGACCTACAACAACAAAAAGTACTAGGATACGGCCTTCTATGAGTAATTCTGAAACATCTTCCCCGGAAGGCCATAATCAAGAAAACGAAAATCATTAAACTTTGCTACGTTCGACAACTGTGGAAAATACCCGAAGCAATTCCCAAGCCAACAAATGAGATGAAGTCGCGCAGGAACTGAGATTGAGGCGAAGCCTGTTGACGAAGATCGACTGTGCGCCACCCTGCCATCGTTTATGCCGGTGACGCTAAACTTAGATGAAGATCACACGTCAGAAAGAAGTTACTTAGTTTTGAATTTATTTCGCTCGCACCTCATTTTGGGGTCCCGCGTTGTTTGAAATGATGATCTGAAGAAAACTTTGCATTCAGCTGATTACGTAACTTCCTTTTCTAGTTTATAGAGCTAAGAAAAGTAAAACGTGGGGCATTTTGGATTTCCCACGCAAGATTTTGTTTGTTAAGATCCGCACTTTCGATCTCTCCTCGACTATGGATGTTGGGTCGTGGCTGATATAATAGACGCTACAATTAATTATGAAATTGATCGTTTGGTCAAGTGATCTCCCGATCGTTAAAGGTCAAATCGGGGAATGGAAAAGGGTGGGTTGAAGTGTCGGACAAATGAAAGTCCAGAAAGAAGGCGAGCTTCAACTGCGACAGCCAGAGGAAACGGAAAGATGGATCATTCGCTTGAGCTTTTCTTATGAGACGCAGTGCATTTTGATAAGCCCAGATAAATAGAATTTCTTTGGAACAATATCATGTTGATCTGCTACCAAGAAACATTATTTATCGTGAAAGATTTTCATTAAACGGTTTCCAACATTGGCCACAAAAAAGTAGTCCGTACTATTAAGTGTAATTTGGCTCATTCTTTGGCACATTTCTAATAAATCAAATGGAGACCTAAATCTCTACTCGGAGAAGTTCACCACGGAACGGGTAAACAATAACGTAAAGTATGTTGTCACTACAGTGATCAAACGCATCACACAACTTTCCACCCTCTCCTGTAGATTTCATACACGATATACAAGCGCCATATCTTCGTCCAAGGCGTTTCTACTAAACCGCTTATAGGGAACAGAATATAGTCACTAGTTGCCCGTGAAAGTACCCTGTGAGTTGGATCAATACACGAAACCTTCTTCCAACAACCGTCGATCACTGTTTTAAGACGGGCAGATTGAGAGTCTTAGAAAAGAAGTGGAGCTGCGCAATGAAGTCGCCATGTCCCGTTAGTAACCGTCGCATCCAGGCTCTCAATCCACTGTCTCCGAAGATGTCCATGGATGTTGGAAAAAAAACTCATACGTATCATCTAGCTTGCCATTTATCTAATGCCCACTCATCTAGCCCGGCAAGTTATCGTTCAATAGGGAGGTCTACATGGAGTTTGGCCCACAGTGGGGGACTGGCCAGTGATCACCTGGAGTACTTCTGTCGACACTGTCTTACAGGACTTGGCGATCTACAGGATCTGGGATTGGGCCAATACTCTATTTTAATTGATAACCCAGACAACATGGCAGTAGCCAATAACTCCTTGGGCCAATTGTCTCGAACATGAGCACTGATTGCTCGTAGTGAGGCAAACCTTGCGATACAAGCTGGTACGAGGACTGAGCTCTGCAGGCACCTCTTCTCAATCGTTCTACAGACAGACATGCCTGCATTCAATCGTAGCAGTTCTAGTTATCAGGCAACCTCTGACACCGTTTGTTACAAGAGGAGGTTTGGATATGTTTGGAGAGCCACTGACTCATCACGAGCTCCGATCCAATGCTCGACTTTCGTCAGATTATGAATCTTCGTATATAACCAGTAGAGTACGATAGCTGGGGTGCCTACAATGGGAGTCAGGTGGACACAAGTATAGGTTACGAGGGGTTCCCCACCCTGAAGTTCATTGGGGAGCGCTGGCTACCAAAGGTTGTCAAATGCTCCTCTGATGTCACTGAGAACTGCTACAACTTATTTAGCTGGTGTCTCCAAGGAAACATTGCGGGTCTAAACAATCATGTGGACTTTCCTTTAGTACACCCACATTGTCTGACTATGAAGTTGTGACCAAAGACTCCTTCGAGGGGCTACAACATTAATATTTCTAACGTTTTGCCAAATACGCATAAAAGACTGATGGTCTCCATGATCGCAGGTTTGAATGATTGGATCGCCTTCCTTTTGCAACGGTCCAGACTTCCACCGAGTGGGGAAATGTTCGAACTGCAGACAGTCATTGAATTAATTTAGGAGGTCGCTGGAGCTTGTCCACTCCTTCCTTCCTTGGCATTGCATATTATCTTATCAGGCCCAGGAGATTTATTGTTCGCGAGGGCCCTGCCAAAGTCGCCTGTTGTCCACAATGTATTCTCTGGGTTGTTCAGAGGGTTCATAATCAGCTCTCCTGTCGCCCTCTTGGCTTTTGTATCTGGAGCTACCATGTCGCAGGGGAACGCCTTTGAAAGAACGGTTTCCAGCAAACCTCCGATGCTTCAGGCCCCGTTAAAATCTTCTCTACATTTGCTTTTCCCATGTCCCAACTTCTGTTTGCTTTGCTTGCCCCAGGGGTTCTCAGAGCTCTACGCTTCCAGCATTTTCGTTTGGCTCGTTTGATGACATGTTGGAACGCCATCTTCTCCTGGATGCAGGTTATTCGGAGTGGGGCTCTGGCATCAGGGTCAAGAATCTGCTAGTATATCTCTCTGGCTCTATTAACAATCTGCTTGAGGGAATTACATTTGTCAGTTCACCACGGGACTTTGATCTCAAAGGTGGATTAACATAAATAACGTCTCGTCGCAAACGAGTTGGCTCTCAGAAACCAACCTTTCCTCTGCCAATTTGGCGAATGTTAAATTCTCACTAAGTTTTCACTCATTGGATCCTGACCAACTCCGGCTTATGATAGTCCATATTCAACAAGTAACTGCCCCTCTTTCACAGCACTGAGTTTCCCGGTTGCCACACCGTCATCTATCGTTTTATCTCTTGTCCTCACCTCAATTCAAACTAGTTTCGAAACAAAAGTCTATCAAGTTCAGTTAGTATCGAGGGTGTTTTACGTACATTTGTATTCTACAGGGTGAGCCATAACAAATGGTACAGTTTCGAAGGGGTGCTGCATGCCTTGTAGTGGGGTTAACGACCTGGGAGGGGTCTCATTGTGCCCGGGCAGTGGTCCCGTTTTCAGTCGTTACAATGGTTTGGAGCGAAGAGCAACGAGGTTTCGTCATTCGCACGTTTTTTGAAAGTGGCCGTTCGTTCATCGCCACCCAGCGGGCCTTCCGACTGCGTTACAACATCCCACGTCGTGATCCCGTCCCTCACCGCAATGTTATCGCACGTTGGGTTCAAGCATTGGAAGAAAATGGTTCCACAGTAACGCGTAGAGGTGCAGGAAGACCAAGAAACGCAAGAACACCTGAAAATTTGGCTCGAGTGAGAGCAGCAGTGGAACAGTCGCCTCGGCGCTCTGCTCGGAGGCACGCAGTAGCACTGAACATCTCTAACACCTCACTAAGGAGAATTTTGCACATGGACTTGTCATTCCATCCGTACAAGATTATGATTGTTCAGGAATTGTCACCTCCAGACTACCAAAACCGCTTGAATCGATGCCAAGAGATTATAAACCGCATCCCACCAACGTCCACTTTTTTCAGTTCGGACGAAGCCCACTTCCATCTCTCTGGAGCGGTTAATAAACAAAATTTCCGCTATTGGTGTGACCGCAACCCAAGACAAATTCACGAGAGACCTCTCCACTCCCCGAAAGTCACTGTCTGGTGTGCCATTTCAAAATTTGGGGTGATTGGGCCTTATTTTTTATTAGGAGGATGGAAGGACTGTTACCGTCAATGCTCAGCGTTATCTTTTCATGCTGGAAAGATTTTTTGAACCCGAATTGAACCAGTTAGCTGAAGAAGAGGATCTGGGGGATATTTGGTTTCAGCAAGAAGGGGCTACGGCCCACACAGCGCAAATCTCAATAGTGAAACTGCGGCAGATGTTCCCCGCACGCCTCGTCTCTCTCAGGGGTGACTTGGGGTGGCCGGCAAGATCGCCAGATTTGAGTGCGTGTGATTTTTTCCTGTGGGGCTGCTTGAAGGAAAAGGTGTTCAAACATCGACCTCACACTCTGGAAGACCTCAAGATTCGAATCAGGGAAGAAATCGCCGCGATTCCCATCGAAATGTGCCAGAGGGCGGCTGAAAATTTCAGGAATCGCCTACATCAGTGCGTCGCTGCTGAGGGCGCCCACCTTCCTGATGTAATTTTCAGGACTTAATCTACCGAAATGGGGTGATGTATGGCGTTCAATAAAACAAACTGTAATCTTCTAAGTTGCACCGTTTTTTTTAAATTGCCCTTTGAAACTGCACCATTTGTTATGGCTCACCCTGTAGTTACTTTTATTCCACAGACCAATTCCTCTCCTCTCCACAAACGCAGCCCATTTTTGGATCAGCTTTCGACAAGTCTTGAGGAGCACTTCAAGGCTTATGATGTACGCCAAGAGAAGAAGAGTGCTTACTTACTCTCATGGGTAGCACCTGAAGCGCCCTGCTAACAAAGCTGTTCGAAATTAACTAAATAGGTCCCGTTACATACGAGATAAAATGGCAAAACCGTCCGAATATTAAACGCGTCCTGGCCGTCGTCCAGCCCAGATACAAGTAGCATTTCTCAGAGATCACTAGCATCAGTTGGACCTACAGTGGACTACCACAAGACCTTGGAATCAGTAACACGCGAGGTAATCGTTTTGAGTGGTCACAAAAGACTGTTGAATCGGCATTTTCTGAGGACCAAAGTTACATTGTTACCATTCCTGAAGCTGCCGGTAGAGCTGAGCCTTCATCACAGAAACGAGACATTCGCCCTAACAACAGCACTGTACCAGAAGACACGTTCAACGAGACCAACCAACCTACTACAAGTTGTAACGGTAAAACCATTAGTTCCCATACTTCAGTTCTACGGTTGTCAGTTCGAAAACGACATCCACCGGAACAGTATTCTCCTTCCTAAGGCTAAAGAATCAAATGTTCCTCGAATAATTAGTTGATCTACTTTACTATTGAACTCTGACTGACATCTGCGGGAAAAGTACCGCGGCCTTAAGTCCTATTGTGCCAATCCTAATGTCTCACGGGTAAGTGCCTAGTTTCTTGAGGACCGCCAGATATTTCCGGCTAGAATCTTCCTTGATGTTTACCTACGGAGATGTTGCAAAAATCGCTTCTCTTCGAGTCTTTCGCACTAAGCCAGCACATGATAGGGTGTCTACTCATTTGTACCACACCATCTTCACTGGGGGGGGGGGGGGATGTCGCTTATAGCCATAAGACATATTTTTACTCATTTTAGCGTCCCGTAAAACTTTCCACTACCTGCCTTAGGCCCTTCCATTCCGTCATCAGGTGACTAGGTCTTACCTCGTCCATTGCCCACTCCCGCAGTGTACCAGACAATCTGGAACATTCTCCTGGCATATTCTCTGACTGTCTCTTTGACAAGTGACGCAGATGCCCCACAATGGGGAAGTGGCCTTATAGGTACACGTTTTAATAGACTCAGTAGAGTGAATACACACGGCGACCAAAAGTTCCATAGCTATTGTCCCTCCTCCGATAAGCCTACACATTGGCCAACTAATCTACGTTGAACAAGGTGAGCGCTTGGCTACCGACTCAGCCGTACAACTTGAAGCCGACGAAACGACCACTTCCCAAGCGAAGAACAAACGAATAGATTGGGCTGTTAGAATGATATTTAATTTTTGCAACTACAAAATCGACGCCCCCTCGGGACAATAGGCCAACGGGAAATCCGAAGGAAACAAAAGACTCCGTCGATTCAGAGTTGAACGAGGAACGCAACGCAGGACCGCTTGAGGGCGCAACACCTCTGAGCTTTACCTTGGGCTCGTTAAAGAGGAACAATGGAAAAAAGAGAAGAGCTACGAAAATAAAGCCTTAGTCGTTTGAAAAATCTGAAAAGCACGTATGAGACGTCACAAGTCTCTCCATACATCAACCTGAACAAAGCGGATGTTTATGGATATACGTCCGTTTGTATAAACACAAATCTTGTATAAAACACTAAATATACCAGGAATCACTTAGCAGCAAATTAGTGTAGAAAACAAACTACTAGCAGGCGATTCACCAACTCTCCTCGCATTCGAAAATTCTAGGAGACACGATGCAAGCAAACGCTGCGCCTACACGAAGGTTTATACAGATCAAAATGTACGCGGTTATCGAAAACCTGTGATTTTAATTGTTTGTTTATTGAAAACATACTAAACCGAATTTATTTTTCCTTTCCTTGTTACCACGAAGTAGAAAGGAAAGTATATACGTAGTAAGTAGTAAGATCTTCACGTTTCAGACCTTGCTGAGTCCAAAAACGCTATTTGAAAAAATAGTCTGTGTCTGTGAACGCAAAAGCGGCTCAACCAAATCAGCTCAAACTAAATATCTAGCCCGCTGGTTACCAAAGGGCGCCAAAATATTAGTATGAGCAATATCCGCTCAAAAGTAACGACAGTTTACTTTAGCGTGGTGATCACAACACTAAATTTTTTTTCTCAAAAACGGCTGTAACGATTTTGATTACATTTTTTGTATAGACCGCTCTAAATGACAATTATATCACAAAATTCTCATCTGTGGTAAGTTGTGTTTGGCAGGTCAAATTAGCTGGGTCTTTGAGCTCCAAAATGTCCGCACTAGCTTTAATGGAGAATCATTGTTTCCCCAAACACTTTCGTCCTCAAGCCCTATTGTGACCTATGGAAAATCCACCTCCTCAGTTATTTCCAATTGACAACGGATTTCCCCTGTCCTAGACTTTCCCATCTTTCTTTTTCACCCCTCAATTTTAGATTCCTCTTCTCAACTGATAGCTCCTTCCATGGCAGTCATCCTTCACCACTTGCAATACAGTCGTCTCCCAGTTCTCCCAATGATTCGTCTCTCAGCTCGCGCTACTCCCAACTCAACTCAACTCAACTCTATCTCTCTCACTCCCTCTCACAACGAGTTTCACATGTATCGAGAGCCCGTTTAACGCGTTTATACACTCATACTCAGCCGGATATCGCTATTCTGCCAAGCATAAGTACAGTCCTCACTCACGCTCCTCACCACGTTCATTTATTGCGCAGTTTACAAGCTCCCTCATTCGTGGGCTCAACAAGTTGTGTGTGATGAGTCGCACAAGATATTTTTTTCGTGTCTTGGTACATCCTTGGTACATCTTGGTACATTGGTACCTCTGACCATTGGGTCGTTTGCTGAATTGTAATGGAGGTTTGCATTTATAAAAGAAATTACAATTTGATTAAAAAATATATCTGGTGCGAACATCACATAACTGCTAAATCAAATATTTTTCATTTTATGTCTATCAACGTTCTACATAAAAAACTGGTGTGCGCTCAGAGGTTCCGGAATTTATCGAGTCACTCCTCCTTGCGCCACGACCACTAATGAGCAATTAATGCGCAGAGATTCATGAGAGTGTCAACATAATTTTTTAGGGAAGGGTCGTGTTCGCTATATTGGAATTATCGTGCAAAACTGCGAGGAGCGGTAGTGAATTGAACGGCTGTATTTGGAATTTCGCAATTTTCTAACGATTTTATAAGTGTTACTAAACGGTTATCGCATTTATAAGGAATGCTAAAATCTATTCTTCTTGAAATCGTTGATAATCTATTGAGCTGCTCTCGAGATTTTCCCACGGTTGAGAATTTCATGGTACTGTCTAGTTATTTGAAAGTGTCTACACTAAAAATGTAATCAATATCGTTGGAGCACTTTTTGAGAAACAAAATATTTAGTGCTTACAACACTATGATAACTATTGCGACTTCTGCGCCGATTTTTCTAATAACCTTATTTTGGCGTATATGTATCAACGGTACCTGCTGGCTAAATGTTAAATTTTAGCCGATATGTTTCAGCCGTTTTCTCTCGATCGCGTTCACTGACGAACAAACCATTTTCCTGAACGGCGTCTTTCGGACTCATAAGCCCTTGATGCGTAAAGGTATGAAGAAGATTCGACATTTTGTTCCCGTAGAGCTAAAGGAAGTAATAAAATACGTTCGATAAAATTAGGACTTCATCTCCGTTCACAGAGGTGCCAACTAGAGAAGTGGTTATTGGCGATCACTTTTTAGGCACTGATTAAATAACTGCTAGTTTGTCTAAAAATTGTTCAAGCCATTTCTACAAAGCTATTCATAGAAAAGACAAAGAGATACGACGGTACGTAAATTTGCAGTCGATTTATCCCAAATTATTTAGCCGTTGGTGGAAAAGCGCGAAAAAAAACATTTTGGAACCCTCCTATTTCCAACAATGAAACCTGTTGCACGCACCAGTTGTTCGTTACCTAGTATTAGAAAAATAGCGAACGAATGAAACTTCAGAGGACTGGGTTCACACGTTCTCTTCAAAGGTGATTACACAAACATATGTTTTTACATTTCTCACTTAGAGTAAACAGATACGTAATGCACCCAGCTGAAAATGTTTTTTCATGGTTCTCTTCATAATCTCTGACATTCCTCATATCAGTAACTCGCCTCAAACTGCAGCGTTTCAAGAAATGTACACAACATCATTAGAGAAAGAAACGGCTCTTCTGAAGTGAAGCGGAGAGCTCCAAACGAGTAGGAGAGGTGATTTGGTGAGGAGGACTTAATACAAAAATAGAGAAGCCCCTGAAGAGTTTTTCCACCAAAGGGAGGTGCCACAAGAACATGAAAAGTGTAATATGTTAGGGGTTGGTTTGGGTTTTTCAGAAACTCTCAGAGGTACCATACCCCTGTGAAGCCATACATTTGAAATTAATAAAAAACAGTAGAAATTCCTTTGTTTTTGTGAGAGTAAATTAATTACGACTAGATGCACGACGTGCTAATGTAACTGTTATCAGATGTGCTTTGCTGAGGCTGTTAATCTCGATTTTCTCGTTTACTGCGCGATCTGTGTGTCTTTCTATCTCTATCTTTGGTTTACTTCTAATTTGAATTTGTTATCGTCATAGTTAAAATTTGGGGGGCAAATAGTAGAAAATTGTGTTCTGTATTTTGATGATCGAAAGCTTAGGCAGTATGTGTGTCCTATTACGTTCTTACACCCTAAACTCTTCTTTGTGTTGCAAGCACATGACTGGGTTATCGCACACACTGTGGAAAGTCTTGGATTCGTGGTGTAACACGGCACCACTATCTGCCTGTACGCCCAGTAAGCCTTCGCAGCTGCTGTGCGGTTCAGTTGACGACAGGAACTGAACTCTCCCTACTGTATGGTGTGGGTGGAGTGGGTTTCAGATGGCACCCATGGAAGGGACTACCATCACTTTCACGCCTATTGTGTGGCGTCATTGCTTACATTGATGTAGCCTACAAAATGCTGGGATCGTGGGAGTTATGTGGAGCTGGTGTGTTGAGGTAATCATAGGGACACAGGTCAAGTATCATGACGCAGTCTGCAAGCAGGTTGCTGGTGGATTGTCATCCGAACGCTGGGACGTCGAGGGGGACTTCCAGGTTGTCTCTGAAAAACGAATAGAGGCAGGTTACCTCAGGGTTGCAGCATTGATGTGGCCATGGCACGGCGTGTGATGTAAGAAAAATGCTATGGAAATATGTTCTTGCTGGCTTACTTCGAGATATCACCACCCAGGTGGGCATTTTATAGCGAAACATCCTTGTTCGACGCAAGGCGCCGAATCAGTTCGAGTCTTTGACCTCGGACATTCCCATCATTGTCTCCTCCCATTTCGATACCTGCCCCTCGTACCTGCGGAAATTCCACTGTGGCGGATATTCCTAACGGTCGTGGATTCCCCTGATGTGGGTTTTTCCTTCTTTATTTTCCCTCCCCTCAATTTCGACTCCTCTCTCGTCTCTCACTACGATAGTTTCCCGCCAGTTCACGCCTATTTCCGAGTCGTCCTTCTGTTCGCCCTTTTTCACGCAAACGCCACCGCGCACTTCATTGCATTTAATACAGTCCTCCTTACGCTCACAGAGTTCTTTTATTTTCGATCTTCAACTCTCCCCCTATCCTGCGCTCAACAATCCTCTTATCCCTCTTTCCTCCCCATCACAATCTTTCTAACCCTACAGCCAGGACAGGGTAGTCTGAGTGCCCTTCTCAAGTTATTAATTCTTTTTTATTTGGTTTTTTAGGAGTGCCACAATCTCAATCCTATGAGCTTCGACTAAAAATAGTCTGTGAACGCGGATGAGAAAAAGACTGAACGACCAATGCAGCTCAAATTTGCTATTAAGCCTGCAGGTCAATATGGGACGCCAAAATAAGGGTTTGAGAGATGAAACTAACCATAGTTATCGTCGTATCCAAAAAAAGTCTATTCTCAAATACGGCTGGAACTATTGACGTTAAAATAATTTACAAGTTTATACGAACTGAGCGAAAAATAGATTGGATCAGTAGCTAGATTGCAAGTTGAGCTGAGAAAAGTTGTGTGATGTTGCATCAGAAATTTCTTTCTGTTCTGCATGGCCAAAATATGATGTTCCGCACGCGTCGACACACGGTATCTCATGTATAAATAAGATAACAGAAAAAGATTCAGGTACACAAATATTTCAATAACTCGTTCCTCTTTGACAAGATTGCAATAGCTTCATCCATGAAAATTCGTTTAAAAAAATGTCTGCTGACACCGAATGGGTCTGACGCTGGGTCCATATGCAGATCAATACACAGAATTATTAGTAATCAGAAGAGCTTCTTGTCAATTTCAAACAACCTATGCACTTTTGTTACACGCACACACGGCACTGAACGTGTCTGGAGAGTGACTCAAAATGTTCATTTACCATGGAAATTCGTCGAACTCGAATTTCTCTCGGAACACGACAAAATAGTTCAAAACTACGAAATGCGAGGTCGTTTCAGGTCAAAATCGGTGGAATTTCGAGGAAAAAACACGACGACTGGAACGAAATCGAGGGAAATCGAATGACAAGGCGGTCGGTTGTCCCTGTCAAATCAAATGGAGGACACGACGAGATGTTCTCTTCTACGACGACACGCTTCCCAAATCAAATCGATTCTCCTTAAAACAACCTCCAAAGTCAAAAGCCCTTTCAAATATCGACAATACGACGAATCGGAGTTGTGTGTAAACGTCAGTGATCTCGAGAACCAGGGCCCTGGAAATATTATCAGATAACGCGATAAGACGATCCGTTTCTTACCTGACGTTTCACGCGACTCGGGGCATTTGAGAGCTCACAGCGACGAATTTGCGAGGCCTCAACACAAATTGCCTTACAGTACTAGAACGGAACGATCGGCTAACGATAATATAACGAAATAAAAAGATACAGAAAACTAAGCTACGGCACGGAGCAGAGCAACACGGGAACTGCTGCTATCACACAGGTGCCCAGGACGAGCCTCAAGGGGCCGCGACCCGCCGACAGCTTCAGCACCCTCTGCCGGCAGCTTGTCGAACTCCTCCGCCTTCCCACACAGGATTCGAATTTGCCACACACACACAAAAGAAAAAAAATATATATATATATGTAAAGATGTGCACTCATCTTTAAACCTCATCCAATAACATCAACCTGCTGGACTGTGATGAGTTGGATGAAGGGATAATCGAAAGGATCAAGATGCGAGGTTCACCGACGGGTGTGATAGTGTTCAGTTGGGCGATAGCCACGGTGTCGTCGAGGTCGGCTAGAGACTCTCGCCAAAGTTTTATTCGCGTTTTCTTGTTTCGCATGTGTATTTATCGTTGATCCCGGATTCGGAACATTTATTTTCGATTTCTTTTGTTAAATAAAGCAATCGAGGCTAGTGTCGGTTTTGGATTTCCCTAGAAGGACCCTCACAAACTTATAAATCGAAAACCGGACTTCGAATTCTGGGCACGATGAAAATTAAAGTTTTTCTGGTTACCGAAGCATCTCTTCATGATTCAAAAACAACGGTTTTAAACATAAAAAGTATACAGCGAAGTGATGAACCCGAAATTTACGGTTTACCGCCCGAATACCAGCACGTAAGTAAACACGCCGAGTTGGGTAAGCTGGCACCGATTAAAAATGCGATTACATCTATGAAGCAGCGACACCTAAAGCGTACAGTTCGGGTTACGTTAGACGAAAATACAAAAAAAGTTTACTTCGATGAGGATGAAAACCTGTGGTTCAACGGAATTTATTTAAATATCGATGAACCCGCGCGCACTGTGATTGGGCAGCACGATGCCTTTCCACACACTATCGAGCGGAAGCATCGTACCCTGCATTCAATCGCTAAGGAAGTCGTAATGGACAAATTTTCCGGAAAAAATCAGAATGCAGGCGTGTGGATAGATACCTTCGAAACCGAATGTAGACGAGTGGAAGTAGAGGAAGGCTAATTCGGTGATGTTCTGCGGCTGTTCATGGAAGGTGTTCCTTTGGGAATGGTACAATGCGACGAGGAAAATCATCGGGGCTGCAGACTGGAGGACTTGGAGACAAGAATTCATCGAATCTTACAGTAATAAAGGCTGGGACGAGGTACAGTTTGCATATCATTATAAGTATGTTGGTGGTGCGTTGGTTGATTACGCAATCAAGAAATTAAATTTGTTGTTAGACGCGGATCCGTTATTGGTAGAGAAATCGCGAGTGAATTTAATAGTGGTTGGACTACCATCATTTATTCAGTCTAAAAATTAGTAGGCCCAACACCGAAACTTTCAAAAACTATTAACAGAATTAAATCAGCTAGAATCAACGGTCGCAAACTATAAAAAAGCAAAACCAGGTTGGAGGAAAATTTGGGGAGAAGATTTTCGGAGATAGGAGAGGCAGTAGTTCAAAGCATGAACCCTGCTCGTTTTGTAAAAGGAGAGGAAAAGAAGAGGATGATGCACCCGGAAGCTGCTGGTTTTTTCAACCCGAACAGAACAAACGGAAATAATAACAATAATAAAAGCCAGGAAACGTGAAAATTGCAAATAACACAGAGTTGGAAAGAATAATTAACGAGGAAACTGAATCAAAAAACTAGTATTACCCCTCTCATTCAGTTGAAAGCGCAAGTGGAAGGCAAAGAAGCTCGTGGTTTATACGACCTGGTGCAAATGTAACAATAATTGCGTACTCATTTTTCAGAAAACTTGAGAAAAAAATGCACAATGCCAACAACATGCGTTTCAAAACAATGTCGGGGGAGGATAATATAATGGGAACAGTATTCCTAAATGTCAAATTGTTTGCAATAGAGAAGAACATGAGACTATTTGTAATAGATAGAACAGACTTTAAATACGATTTACTAATCGGTCTCGATGCGATACTACGGTTTAGATTGGCCCAGGATCACTTGGGGAGGATTTCACAGGTTACGATTAAGAAAAAAAGAGGAAAAAGGAAAAAAATAAATAAAACGACTAAAATGTAACTAAAAACAGAAGGAGAATTGGAAATAAATTGGAATGAATTTATACCGATCGAAAACTTCGAGACAAAAACACAGCACTTAGACGAGGAAAAGCAAAAGATGATTTTTGGTCTATTGGATGAATATGGCTCGGTATTCGCAAAACATCCATTCGACATCGGTACAGTCACGGATTATGAGGCATGCATAAGACTCTCGGAGAATAGATATGTGGCAAAGAAACCGTATCGCTGTTCTATAGAAGACCAGAAGGGAAATTGAAAGACAGGTAGCCGAATTGTTACAATACGGTTGTATCGAAGAGTCGTGTTCCCATTTGCCGCCCCGGTAACGCTGGCTTATAAAAAAACAGGAGAAGGTGGTCAGAAGGAAAACGAGAATGTGCATAGATTTCAGAAATTTAAATAAATTGCTAATACCTGAAAGTCAACCCTTCCCGGTTATAAATGACATAATAACAAAAACTCGAAATTGCTCTTGGTTTTCGGCCTTAGACATAAACTCCGCTTTCTGGACTATACCGATCAGGAAGAAGGATAGGTACAAGACTGGATTCGTCACACAGCACGGGCATTGGCAATGGATTTCCTTCCATTTGGACTGAAGACCGCCCTGCAATTTTTCAAAGAATTCTATCAGGGATTATTCGCAGAAATAATTTGACCGATTTTTGCTGCAATTACATAGATGATGTTTTGATTTTCTCAAGGTCCTTTGAGGAGCATTTGGATCATTTAAAGGCGTTAATGAAAGCACTCATGAAAGAAGGATTTCGCCTAAAATTTGTAAAATGCAGTTTTGCACAAAACTGGGTACAATATTTGGGCCACATAATAAAAGGAAATTCAGTACATCCACTAAAAGATAATTTAATTGCCATAAAAAATTTTCCAACGCCAAAAACACGCAAGAATGTGCGCCAATTTTTGGGGAAAATAAATTTCTACCACAAATACATTCCTCAGGCCACCAAAACATTGGAACCTTTCCATAGGTTATTGAGAAAGAATACAGATTTTGTATGGACGGAGGAGTGTCAGCAGGTGTTTCAGAAACTGAAGCGCTATTTAATTTCGGCGCCTGCTTTGGAAATTTTTGATCCAGATCTTCCGATTCATGTGTATACGGATGCTAGTATTGAAGGAATGGGGGCAATTTTAAAACAAGTACAGCCAGACAATGAGGAAAAAACGGTGGCATATTTTTCAAAAAAACTAAGCGAAGGTCAAAAAAAGAAAAAAGCAATTTACTTGGAAAGTTTGGCAATTATGGAAGCGGTGAAGTACTGGAGATACTGGTTGATTGGAAGAAAATTTAAGGTGATCACTGATCATGTTTCCTCTAGCAAACATGAATCTAAAAGCAAGAACGGATGAGGAGTTGGGAGACATATCGAATTACTTGTTGCAGTACGATTTTGAGATAGAGTATCGACCCGGCAAATCAAATGCGGAAGCGGATTGTTTGTCCCGAAATCCAGTTTTGGAAGGAGACGAAGAGGATCAGGATATGGAACCGTTAAGAACAGTAAATGTGCTGAATTTAAAAGAAATTAGGGACGGACAGGAGGGGGATGCGATTGGGTAGAAATGAAGAAATGAGGAATGGTGTAATATTACGCAGAATGAAAAATAAGAAAAGGATAGTGTTGAACAAAGAAGCATCAAATGAATTAATACATCGAGTACACCATGCATTTGGTCACATCGGAGCAAAGCAAATGACAAACTTACTTGTGGGAAAGTACTATTTTAAAAATATGCACAGACAGGTTATTGAATACTGTTCCGCGTGCGAGGTTTGCATCAAGAACAAAAGTCGTAGAGGAAGACGCTACGGATATATGGGACACCTTGGCCCGGCGTCTCGCCTTTCAGATTGTGTCTCTCGACACAATCGGTGGTTTTGGCGGGAAACGTTCTACAAAAAAGTATTTGCACTTACTCGTGGACCATTTTACGCGATACATTTATATTCTAGCCTCAAAACACCAAACTGCGAGTGAGTTCATCGTTTATAGACAGCATTCAGAAGGAGCATCAAATCGAGACACTTCTGACGGATCAATATGGAGGACTGACCTCAGAGAATTCCACGAATACTTGAGGAAACAAAAATATCAAGCATATATTTATTTACAGCAATAGACAGCGCATCGTCAAATGGACTAAACGAACGCACGGGTCAGACTATGGTGAACAGGATAAGATGCAGGCAGAATGAACAAGAACACAGGATAGCGTGGGCTACAACAGCCACTCAGTGCGCAAGAGAGTACAACGATACGATTCATTCCTCGACAGGATTCGCACCAAATTATCTGATGAATGGGATTAATCCGGAAATCGTACCACCAGAGTTCGTAGAATCGAGAAAGTTTTTGGAAGACAGAAGAAAGGCACTAGAGCAATCCAACAGATCACAATGAAAAAACAAGAGAATGTATGATAGGAAAAGAATAGATATGGTGTTTGAGGTAGGCGATAGAATTTATGTTGAGAATGGAAACAAATTGAACAGGAGCAAGTTGGATGAGATTCTGTGTGGGACCCTACAATATCGTAAACAAAATCTCAAACACCGTGTATGAGGTGGAGACAGGGAGAAGAGGACACGACAGGAGGTTCTACCACATCAGCAAACTAATCAAGGCTGCAAGGGACGCATAGGCGTCCTGCAAATCTGGTTGCTGTGCCACTCCCCATTTGCACACTGGAGTGGGTATGTAAAGATGTGCACTCATCTTTAAACCTCATCCAATAACATCAACCTGCTGGACTGTGATGAGTTGGATGAAGGGATAATCGAAAGGATCAAGATGCGAGGTTCACCGACGGGTGTGATAGTGTTCAGTTGGGCGATAGCCACGGTGTCGTCGAGGTCGGCTAGAGACTCTCGCCAAAGTTTTATTCGCGTTTTTCTTGTTTCGCATGTGTATTTATCGTTGATCCCGGATTCGGAACATTTATTTTCGATTTCTTTTGTTAAATAAAGCAATCGAGGCTAGTGTCGGTTTTGGATTTCCCTAGAAGGACCCTCACAAACTTATATATATATCTTGAGCGACGCATCACACAACACTTCTAGCCCTACGTGCATTCAGCACTTTTGGTTTATTAACCCTATATACGTACGTTGACGGCCAAGAATCTTGTTTCACAACCCCTCCCCTCCCTCTTTCCATTTTGACACAATGTTTGAAGTCAACCCTCGTTACTTACGGTTGAACTAGCTCAAACTTGATATCACGCCTGCAAGTCGCCATGGAACGCCTAAATCCGCTCAAAACACCAAATTTGGTTTTCAAGGGCTGCAACGATTTGGTTAAATGTTCTGTATGGAAAGCTCCTAATGTGACGACAATACCCTAAAGTTTATATTGGCGGAAAAATGACGGGAGCAGTACAATTAACTACCAAATATTTCGACGAAAATTGATTTTAGCGTAGTTTTTTCCCTATAATCTCTGCTCGTAAAGTAAAATGATCTTCAGAAAAATCTATACACACTTCAGTCATGTAACTATACGAGGAGCGTTTAATAAAGCTCATTCAGTATGTAGGGACGACTTCAGAAATGTCAGAATTTCAACCACTGCCGTTTCACTTACTACCATTCCCTAAAGTTTTTACCAGACAACTCAGCAAAAGTTATTGTTATTCCTTTCAGAAAAATCGTGTTCACGGAACTACCAACTACCAACGTGATTTTGGTTAGAACGACAGTGTTGTACAGGCGGGATTTATCACAAAAACGCTGCAAATTATTACACAACGGTTTATTATTCTCTTACACAGCTTGACGGAGTCTCGCAGCTCGGAGACCGATTCCGTTCGATTCGGCATCAAAAAATATCAGTAAACCATTCTCTGTAATCATTGTCCCGCGAGTTCTTTCAATTAGTAGACTTTGGCTCACTATAATTACCGTGATTTCTGTCTGGACGCAGTCGTACACCTCTGAGAATTGTTTCCATTCGACCTAGCACCAAAAAATACCTGGAAAACGATACCGAACACGGCGTATTTGCGATAAAACTACTGAAATTGCGTTTTTCCATCCATTTTTTGTCCATAACAAACGGATTGGCGAGCACACGGGCACAACTAGATACCAAATGAGATTTTTGTGCGAAAGAACGGATTTGTTAGACCCCGTTAAAGGCATATAACGGCCCGGACGGCTGACGGACATCGCAAATATCTAATCCCGATGTCTTGAAACGTAAAGTGTCAGATTTTGAGGGAGCTGTTAAAAACTTTTTTGACTGAAAACATAATTAAAAAAATTATTCAGAAAATATTCTGAATAATAAACGAAAACTACTAAATCCAACTTCTTTCTTTTTTTTACAAATCTTCACGTTTCGTACCCTACTGAGTCCGATAATCACTATTAGGGAAAACGCTCTGAAGAGTTTAAAGCATCACAACTGCACCGTAAAATTCTGATCCATGGAAAAAATCAATAAACACAACAATAAATTTTGAGCAATTTAAAAATTTATGAGCATTCTTCATAAACACCGCTTGTTGCGTACTTACACGACGAGCTTTTAATCATTCCGCAATTCAAAACACCATCTTACTCGTTGATTCTGAAACAGTGAATACTATCCTTTTCAAAAAAAAAAATCGCGTTGTGAGTCACATAAATATGTAGCGCAGTTGCAAAATAACGGCATGAGCAGAAGCACCTCAATAAATCCCAGAACTATAATTTGATTGGATTAATAGCTGAAGGCCTGAAAACTGATAATGTAAATAGGGCTAAGGAAAGTGGTCTGATGCGTCGCACCAGGTATTTCTCATCGTTCATTTGTTCGCTTAATTCGTCTAAATATTGAACACGTGCTCTTTGCTCGTGTATCCTCTTCCCTTTTTTTCTTTCTCCCTTCGTTTCCCGTCTCCAACAGCTGAATCCGAGTTGTCAAGTCAATTAGCGAGAATTCCTCGTACACTCCTTTTATCACAGTGTTAAACGTTGAGAATTATACGAGTGACAAACAAACGAACTGAAATAATAAACGACTTCGACGTGAGCGGGAAATCCTTGGCGTCAGAGCGGGAATTCTGGCAGCGCTTCCAACGGCTCAAGACATAAAGAGGAGAGTTGAGAGACTGAATGGCAGAATGCGCAGTAACTGCCGCTGAGATTTCAATTCGCATGTTTCACCTGCAAAACGATCGATGTTATCTTAAACATAAAACACGAAGTTTGTTTGTTTGTTCGCAATACAAAGCTTTACGGGCGGATTTCTCTAACTCTGTTCTCAAATTGATCAGTCGGAGGAACATTAATATAATACTTGGCGAATCAGAACGCGAATAGACTTTTTTTTGATCCGAGGGCACACGGGACTGAGTCCCTTTGTCACTACTGCTACTACTTTTTACTTAGTAAAAAACGCCGTGCATACCAGCCTCTTAAAATGCCGAATATGTTCCTCGTCGCAGATTCCGCCATAGTTTGGGCAAAAATATTTGAAGCGCCTAGCTGCCAAGGCAGGGCAGTCACATGGGGTCACTCTGCCGTTTCCTCCTCCTCACCGCACAATCTGCACTCCACTGCCTCTGAAATGCCCATCTTGTTGAGGTGATACCTAAGTGGGCAGTCTCAGGTGAGGAAGTTAGTAACACTGGCACAATGAGCCAGCCTTTTCGCCTGTCTTAGCCGTTGTAGGCGATGCCCATGAGCGTGGTTTTGTCTCCCATTCGGGCCATGTGCCACGCCAGGTGACTTTTAGTCGTTACAATGTAGACGCAATCTGCCTTTTCAGGCAGGTCACACAAGGTGCACAATGGGCACCGACTCGTTCGAACGCCTGAAGACATTCTCATGTCAGCCTGGATCTGGAGGTGTATGCCACAATGGCCTTTAAGGCAGCCTGGCTATTCTAGAATAACTAGACCCGCTTACCCTCGAGTCCTTTTCCCCGGATCTCTTCAGCGCAAATCTTTATGGCTAGAAAATTGTAATTTCGGTGTTAGTACCTTCATTGCAACAACATCATTCAGTCTCTGAGCAGAGAAGTGGGTGAGAGGGAAATGTACGGTACTCAGTTGTGCACGACGAGAGGTGATGAGTAAAAAAATATCAGGTGCCATGTATTACACAAGTATCCTTAGCTCTACTTAAATCACAAGTCTTCGTGTCTTTGGCTCCTAATTCACTTCTTGGCAGCAGAAAGTGGCAGCTCTTACAGTTCCGGAATTTATCGTGCTGCTCGTACGCATGCCCTGTCCATTACTCAGCAATCGGTACACAGAAAATTAAACACGGGGGTTTTCAAAAGGATGATAATCGCTTTTCATACAGGGTAAATGGTAGTAAATGTTACGGCGGCGGTTGAAATTCCGAAATTTCTGGAGTAGCCCCTGTACATCTTACGAGCGTCGTAGAGTCAATCGATTGGATTAGTACCTCAATGTTTTTTGGAAGATTCTAGTAACATTTGAGCGGAATTAGGAGAAAAAAAACTGCGCTAAGATTTTCGTCGAAATGTTTGGTAATTTAATGTGGTGCTCTCGTCATTTTCCCACAGATGAGAATTTTATGGTATTGTTGTGTCATTTGTATCTGTCTTTACAAAAAACGTTATAAACGTTTTTTATTTTGAGATGGTTAGCAAAGTTTGAATCGTCTTTGTTCCTATTAAGAGATTTAATGTGTTCTGAGTATCTGGTCCGTATTTTTCGTCCTGTCTGTCCTATGTATGCGTTTGTACAAGTACAAGTTATTTTATATACCCCACTTTGGTCGAGTGGGTCTGTCTTTTCAGTCTTTGTAGTTAGTTTGGTTCTAAGTGTGTTGTCCGTACGTAGTGCGATTTGTATACCTTCCTTTCGGAGGATGTTAGTTATTCCGTATGTTTTTGGTCCTGTGTACGTGAATGTGCAGCGTCTTGTTAAGGTCTGTGTATTCTGTGTTTTTGAGTCGTGTGTTTTGGATTCGTATTGTCTTAATAATTTGTTTATTGTTTTTTTGGAGTAACCGTTATTTTCTGCGATGGTATTGATAGTATCAAGTCCTTTTTTGTAATTTTGTGCGGGTAGTGGGATATTTTTTAGTCTCCGTATCATGTGTCTAAATGCACTTAGTTTATGTTGTTGTGGGTGGTTCGATGTAAAGTGTATGGTCGTGTCGGTGGCAGTGGGTTTTCTGAAAATGTCGTATTGTAGTTCGTTGTCCAACCGTGTGATTTTCAGGTCCAAGTAATTAAGGGTTTTATTTTGTTCTTTGTCCATGTCATATTGGATGTTATGGTGGATATTGTTTAAGTCCTTTAGTATGTCGTCAGTGTTATCGCGGCCTAATACGCAGATGATATCATCTACATATCTGGCGTAGTGTTTAATATCGTGTTTTGTCATTAAGGTCTGGACGTGAGTTTCTTCGTAATGTTGTAGAAATATTTCAGTTAATATGGACGAAGTAGGGTTTCCCATACCTAATCCATCTTTTGGCTTGTATATGCTGTTGTTGAATTGGAAGTAGTTTTGTCCGAGTGTCAGTTTGGTGAGGTTGGTAACGTTTTTAGTGGTGGTCGTGTCTATTTGTCTTAGTTTGGTTTGTAGTATATCAATGGTTTCTTTTATTGGTATGGAGGGATATAAGTTTTTTATATCAAATGATACCAATCTAGTGTTTGGAGTTATAGTTACGTCTTTTAATCTAGCGGTGAGTTCTTCTGTGTTACGTATCGTATATCTGTTTGGTAATGTAATGGTACTTTTTAACATTGTGGTCAAGTATTTTGAGAGTTTATATGCTGGTGCAGATGTGAAGTTTATGACTGGTCTGATGGGTGTATCCTTTTTATGAATTTTTGGTTGTCCTTTGAGTAGTGGTGGTTTTGGGTTCATGTTTATGTATTTATAATGCTGTTCTTTTGGTATGTTAGTATGGTTTTTAAGTGCATTACGTATTTGTGTTTGATACGAGTCCGTAGGGTCTTTTTTCAGTTTTGTGCATTGTGTTTGGTTGATGAAGTCAGTCGTCTTGTTTATGTAGTTCTGTTTATCTAGTATGACAATGACGTTTCCTTTGTCTGCTTTTGTCAAAATTAAATTATTTTTGTTGAGTTTGGTCCTAATGTGTTTGGCTGTTTGTACGTCTTTGTGCTCCGTCCTGTTCTTTGTGTATTCTTTGATAGTTTGTTCGATTTTGTCCGCTATTTTGTGGCGTATGTGTTCTTGGTTTTCAATTGGTAGGTATTGTATGGCTGTCTCAGCGTCCAAGATGTTCGTTTCAATTTCTTTTTGTAAGTCAGTTGAAGGTAAGTTATGTTTGAGTCCTCTTTCTAATAGTTGCGATTCGTTGTCAGTGAATTTTACGTCCGTCAAGTTAACTGTTCTACTATGAAATGTTGTTGTGGGTTTCGAGATAGGGTCTAGTTTCTTCTTGAGTTTGTCGAGTTTTCTGTCCATATTCTTGTATTTGTTAGTCATGATTGTATTCGTCTTCGTACGTAGGTAGTCTAGGAAGTCTATGAATATGTCGTTAAGTTATTTTTCGTCATTATGTTGGCTGATTCTAAGTGTATTTTGTATATTTCCCTATTAAGTTTGTCTTTTTTAATGTATAACGTCCGTATTTCTGTCCTAATCCAAAGTTTTTGAGCTAAGTGTTTTGTTTTTTGTGCAGAGTATGACTGTCTGTTGATCTGTATGAGTGCGTATTTTGGTGTTATGTTGTGAGTGAGGCATTGTTTGTTGTAGCGTATGTTAGCGATTGTTTTGTGTAGTTGTAGCGTCTTGTTGGTCAGTCTTGTTAGTAGTACCTTAGCCGGAATGATTGTAAGGAACGAAATTACAGGAATGATTGTAAGGAACGAAATCTAGGTATAGGTCGCTAGAAGACACTCCGTCAGATTGATCAAATTCAGTCATGCGCTTACTCCGGAACACACTGTTTTTGTCACATTTTGGTTGTTATTTCAATTCAATGGAGATGAATATATTGGTATTGACGAATGAAAAATATCCTGTGAGTTAGGCGAAAATAATCGGTCCCTGTATAGCAAATTGCGATTTTTGCTTCTAAAGGTGGGTCCACATCTGACGTAAATTCTTGTGTCGTACGTCGCAAGGATGCGGCGCACAAACTTGTGTCGCAAAACGAATGATGGAACAACGTAAATTATTGCGTCATGCGTTGTGCGTCGATGCTCAGTCTGTACGTGGCATCGCTTGAAGGCTTTGTGCGAGTAATTTAAATATGGAATTGAATAAGGAGGATGTAATTCTATGCATCCAAGAATATGAAAAACGTGCTATACTGTGGGATGCTTCTCATAAAGAATATTTTAATAAAAAAAAAAAAAAAGTACGATGCCTGGGTGGAAATTGGAAGGTGTTTCAATATTACGCCAGAAGAGGCAAAGAAGAAAATGTTGAGCCTTCTCGGTTCGTTCCGAAGGGAAAAGGCGAAAGGGAAGAAAACAGTGGGGATTATAAGCGATATACTTTGTTTTGATATTTTGAAGAGGTACTGTAAACTGGTATACGAATCACCACTAGCCAAAAAGCGTAAAGTGACAGCTAATTTTTCTTTCACTCTTATGCACTCCCGAAAGTGTGTGTCTTGTTTGGCAATTTTCGGTCCAATCAAAGTTATTAGGGCTTCAAAGTCAGCAGGAGACATTCGTAAGAAGTTTCGAAAATGACCAGTACTGTCATCCAGGGATAATATATTTAGTAAATGGTTTCCACCATACTCATTTCTATTTAGATATAGATTCTTCACCCAACAACGTCTCCTTTGTTTACTCTTCTTTTTGGCAATGAGGTGATCCATTATTATAAAAGCTGCACATTTTTTCTTCAACTCTAATTCAGCCATTGGTTGTAGTACACACACAAAAAGTACAATGAACACGCAACACAGAGCACGGAAAAGACTACACGAGACAAACAGTAAATTTCCTTCACAACCTTGTGCGTGAGGGCAGATAGTACGTCCACATACACATAACTATGCGTCGCAAATCCTTTGATGTTCGTTGAAAAACCGACAACCGACGGATAGCGTGCGTTGTACGCGACGAATTTTTGTGTGTGCAAATCTTGCGACGCAACACGTCTACACTAGACGCAAATCGTGTTCGTCGCAAGAAATTTCGCCGAATGCCACACAACACAAAAATTTACGTCAGATGTGGACCCACCTTTAGGCCTCCTTAAATATTCGTTTACCAAATTTTCGCAGATATATTCATGGAATGAAACTTAGGTATTGATTAGTAAAAGATGGTTTCAAAGGGCCATCAACATCGTTGTAGCCGTTTTCAGGAAAAACTTTTGAAACCCTCGTGTTTCGTACCATTTGGTACCCATTTTCGCTTCCTATCCGAAGCCGTTCTCGGGTTTAGGAGAAAAGATCGTAATGTCACGTCTCTTTGAAGCGGATGAAAACATGAAGAAACTGGCAATCGTGTAGAGCGTCTGGAATGCATACCAACACTGGACTATTGCGCAACTATTTTTGTGATTGTGCAATGATAAACTAAAGTCATACCCATAACCCATCAAATCAAAATCATCGGAAATAAGTTCTGTATCTTTGTTTGTCATGCATCTAATTAGGACTAATAAATTGTAAACAAGGAGTTGTATTAATAAACGAAGTACATTTTACGCTACGTTCAATACAGTTGTTCCTAAATTTTGTTATATACTAATGTTCAGACTACGTAACCTTTTGTGTGTAAGTAGTGAATCATGTTTTGAGCAACTGAACCCTCGTTCACCTTTCTGCAACTCTTAATTGAAACAGCACTCACGCGCCTAATTTTCCAGAAGAATCGCCCAACACTTCATGACCCCCTACTCTTCGGATCAGCCTTATCGGTGCCTCTCCTTTTCACTCCTCATACTGACCAACGTTCCCCCCCCCCCCTGTTTTACCATTTTCCGAATTGCCTCGTTTTTTCCAGTTCGCTCTTTTCTCGTCCAATACGCTCGTTACCTCAGACAAATTTTGTACTTGGGAGAAGTTTTACATGAATTTCCAAACTGATTCATTCCATCATTCAACTGATCCGTCCATCATCACCTTCCCACCTCCGCCGTCGTCCATCTGCAGTTTAACCGAACAATTCAGGTTTAATTTTCAATTTTACTGGCATAAAGTTGGTAGTTCATCGCACATGTTGATAATCCACTTACATCAACCGTCAACATTTTTCTCCGATCCCAATTCACCCAATATTTTTAAAGGTGAATACCATTCGTTCTATTGACACGAAGAATTTGAATTCCACAATTTGTTCAACAATAAACGTTTCGGCACAAAGCATATGGTCGAATTTATGGAAGTTGCGTAAAGTGAGTTGAATGATGTACTTATCTTACTTATCGGGTCGAGGGAAGTGAAAATGGTCGTACCGGCACGCAGACAGGAGAGCATTAAAATGGAAAAAACCAAATCATAAAAAAATCAAACGAACATCGTGGGTATTATTGAAATAAAGAAATAAGGTGCGTAATTATGAAATCGCGTTGCATTCTAAATGCCGATAGTATTCCATAAATCGCAAGGGAGTGCATGTCCTCTAACTTGCCTTTACACCTTCTGCGTCTCAACCACATCTTTAAAAAAATAAAATAAAATAAAATCGTCAAAATCACGCGCTGCAAATTTTTGGCAGAGTTACAGTCGACGTTTGCGAATGGATTAAACAGAGTTTTCACAGATGAATTACCATCCGAAAGAGCAAATTGCCATACAACGGATTATTATTCTGTCGCATAACATGGCTGACCGATCCTATTCAATCCAACGTCGAAAAATATTATGAATATAACAATGTTATATCCACGACCCAGGACACGGGTGACGCTAGGCAATTGGCACGACGTGACTAGTCGAACTGGCGGGTAGTTAGGTTGAGGTGGCAGGCAGTGCGAGAAATGAGAGCAGGCCAGGGAGGACCGATTGCTTTCGCTATATTGTCAAGGAGTAGAATTTTCCTCACTATATTTACTGTGAGTTCGCTGTTTTCCACCTGGAGCAGTCCCACGCCTTTATGCCTCGTGATATGCGTCTCAGGATTGAGAAATACGTATTTGCAAATAGACGAATTTGTTGTGAGCTCGTCAAAGGTAAAATACAGCCAGGACGGCCGAAGGATTTGGCAGACCTGGCATCCCTATGCCTTCAAACGTGTAGTGTTAATTTTTTAATAGGGAGTTGTAAAAAAAAGTACCCTGAACGAATATCGTGTTACGTTGTTCGGTTGAAGGGATTAAGTTGAAAAATGACCCGCAGAGGAGTAGGATTCACAAACTATCATTTCGTAGCCGAGGAATAAATAATATCAGTGTTGCCAGATGTTTCCGAACTACGAGCTTTTCGTTGTGAGAAGAAAAACTTCGGTTTTCCAGTAACGAAAATAAAGCGACCTGGAAGCCGAACGCCGGACGGATTCGTATTCAGCTCGCTGCGGATCCCAAAGAGAGGTTTTCCCCATCGGGGAATAAACTGAGGTAAGTTTCAACAGATTTAATGTCTTCGCCCCGGAGGAGTTGAAGTTACAGGATATTTCGCAGAGGTACGGAACTTTTGAACTGATAATTGCTTTGTGAAGGAGAAACATCTAACTCAACTGCTCGACCGAACAAACTTTTCACTTTTCTCTGCTCCGGGAAACTAATGTAATCGGTTGTAATATTCGACTTCAACTGTGGGACACCAAAACCTGGGATTTTTCTATTTTTTATCGAAAACGGCTGCAACGGTTTTGGTTACCCTTTCAAATTATCTTCTAACAATCATTATACTAACTACCATTATAACTAAGTAGCTAACCACCAATATAGCCGCCTCGAGGAAGCAATCTATTCTCTCATATAGGGTGGAGGTGTGGGCTGAACAGGAAGTGGATGGCAGCGGTTCAGTGGAAGTGCGCTCTTCACATTGCTTACTCGTACCGCACAGTCGCTCAGGAGGCAGTGCTAATGGTGGCGGAGGAAACAAGAAACCAAGCGCTGCTCCACTGTAGTTTCTACAACAGTGAGCGACGGTTGTTTAGAGGGCAGACGAACTTAGCAGCATTGACTGCTACAAAGCAAGCCGAGCTCACGAGGGGCCATAGATCTGCGCGGTAATACACGGGCAGTCTCTACCGGGAGGCTGGCATATTTCTTCAAGTGTGAGTTCGGTGGATGCTGTAGGGGCCGGCCTCTTGCCTTGTTAGCGAAACCGCAACATCCATGACTGATACAGAGGGTTGTCGAGGGTTTAGGAACATTTCTATAAGTGCTGGGGATGCGGCCGTGGATTGGGAGAGGGTACCTAGCCTCGTGGCCTAAACCCCTCTCTTGCCAGCACCAGAATCTCCGGGGGGACTTTCCAACGGAACCACGGTCCCCATGAGGCCAACCCATGGCTTCACGACTGGCAGCGCCACGCCCTAAAGGCTCCATGCTGCCGGCCGTGGGCAGAAGCCCCCGTGGTACCCATTCTGTGTGGCTGCACCTTGAGCAGCCTACCGACCTGGATAGGTGGCTGGCCCCGGTGCCGGAATTGCCAAAAGGCGTTCTGCCGGCACCTACGATTTATCTCCATGGGGTTTCTGGGGATTGGCCTTCCCCCATACTCCTGGTTCTGGGTTATCTTCCCAGGAGCATGCCCATGCTACCAGGCGCGACCACGGGTTGTGGATAGTGGAACGGCCACGGCACTGTCCCCAGGGGCATGTCTGTGGCCAGCTGTGAATAAGGTCAGCTGACTGAATAAGCAGCCGCGAACAATGGGCAAAACCCAATCCACGGTGGAACAGCATACGCCAAGGATGCATGGCCAAAGGGAGTTTGGTCTTATAGTATGCGGACCCTGGGCACCGGGCGACCCCCAGTTTCAAGTAGCCTTCCTGAGACATGCGGGGCTCTGTCTCAGGCGACCGTATAATTCCCTAGCTTCTCGTGGAACCACATATGGAAACCAAAAAAGAAAAAGAAAAAACAAAAACCAAGAGGAAGAAATTGCCTCAGAGACCAAAGAGGAGCTTCTGTGCATAACGCCAGACCTCGAAGATCAGATGGCTGTAGACGACAGTCCTACAGCGTCTAGAGAGGCTATCGCCTCAATGCAAACAGGGGCTGTGTCCCCAATAAGCTTAGAGGGTCTCTTTGAGGACCCAGGATCCCTCACCCCTTGGAGCTCGCAACTCCGTGAAGAGGGAACCCCCTCGCTGCCGGCCCGGCGGCCGGAGGGCACCACGGCTGACGCCGGTGTGGCCTCCGGGGCGTGCGTGGTGAAATACCGTGCAGGGGCAAGCAGGGAGGGTGGAAGTAAAGAGGTCAAAGGAGACACCTCCAGAGCGGGACCTGATGGCAAAAGGTTGGGGGGTGCTAGGAAGAAGAGGTATAACCACCTCCTCAGGCGAGGGCTAGCACCGGAAGAGGCCTTTAAGGCGTCAGCCATGACGGTCCAGGAGAGTCGGTCGGAGACCAGCAGGAAAAGACCCAGACCTTCGACTGGGTCGACTCCGCAGAGCCAGAAGGGCGGGGACCAGAAGAGGAAGGCAGCGCCTCAAGCAGGTCCCTCAAAACAAAAAGAGCAGAAAACCACCCGCCAGCAGAGTAGGCCAAGCTACAGGGACGTAGCGGAGGGGATAAGGGTGGGTGTTTTACACCGAGACTATCCCGGGGTACTGCTACGAAATGAGAAGCTTGACAGCCTGGATCAGGGGATTATGGACAATGTCCTGTCAGCTGCGGAGAGGGGAGTATGGCCAGCCTTCCAGACTGCTGTGCACAGATCAGGCTGGCTATTAATCCACTGCCAGGACAGAGATACTGTCAACTGGCTACAAGCCACTGTGGCTAGCGCTGGTTTGCTGGGTGACACCCCCCTGCGAGTAGTCGAGGGGGATGCCATCCCAGGGCACCAGGTGGTGGTGGGATACTTCCCAAATGCAAGGGAGGTACCCAGTGACCTCATTCTCCGGATGCTGCTGAACCAGAACAGAGGACTGAACACCCGGTTCTGGCGCATCATCCGGAGAGAGGAAGAGGAAAGGGACTGGATGGTCCTAGTAATGTCAGTGGATGAGGCATCGGCCGCCGCCGTAAGGACCCTGCTTAGGCAGTGGGCCTATTACAGGTGGGGGACGGTGAGCCTAAGGCTCTCAAGAGTAAGAGAGAACAGGTGAGAGGCGGGGGGGGAGGATGAGCGTCGACCGGGAGGAAGAGGCCCTTCTGGAATGGCGCAGTCAGGCACGGAGGAGAAGAAAAGACCGAGCCTGATTGTGAATCCCCCGCGACGCAGGACATCACAGACGGGGCACTCAGCTGAAGGCAGCGAGGAGCAGGGCTCCACAACCACTCCGTCCTCTGCCGTTGCGCGGCCTTCCCGGCGCCCCGCCGAGGGTGTGAACCCAGAGGCGGGGTCGTCTGGGCGGGGAAGTGCTGGCAGGGGCGCGAGGCAGCGCTCCCCAGCCAGACGAAGACAGCAGTGGGGAGGTCACTCCTCTTATAACAGGCCGTCAAGGCCTGGTAAGAGGAGTGGCCGGAGGGGTCGATGACCCCGCCCACGCTCCGCCTCCTCCAAGTCAACCTGCACCGGTCACAGGCAGCCACGGCCGTGCTCAACAGGAACCTAGACAAGAGGAGGTGCGATGTGGCCCTAGTCCAGGAACCCTGGGCCTGGGACAGAAAAATCCGTGGCCTACCAACACAGTCAGGTAAGGTAGTGTATGATAAAGATAGTGATCGATGCCGTGCGGCAATTGTGATTAAACGTAATGTTAAGTACACTGTCATGCCTAACTTTATCTCTAGAGATGTTACAGCTATCATGGTAGGGGAGAATTCGCCAGAGGGAGCAGTCAGGACAGTGTTGGCATCTGCCTATTTCCCACACGACGCGAATGCCCCACCGGAAGAGGTAAGAAGATTGGTAAGTTATTGTAAAAACCACCAACTTCGACTCATAATTGGCTGTGACGCAAACGCTCATAACGTTGTCTGGGGGAGCATGGACACCAACTTTAGAGGGGAGTGCCTCCTGGACTATCTTGCAGGGCATGAACTGGAGATCCTTAACAGGGGCAATACCCCCACTTTCGTCACAAGGACAAGGGAAGAGGTGCTTGACCTCACCATCTCCAGCCATTTCATAGCCAGCAGAATCAAAGACTGGCGAGTACTGGACGAACCATCACTGTCTGATCACAGGATTATTCTGTTCAGTCTGGGATTCGGTTCCCAAGTACGGGAAACTTTTCGTATTCCCAAAAACACAGACTGGCCACTTTACCAAACCCAGCTCTTCTCAGAACTGGGAGGTATGGACAGGGAAATCCACTCAGTGGAAGATCTGGACACTATGGCCAGCCTTATGCAACGGGCGATTATTCGCTCCTATGAGGACAATTGCCCATCCCGTACCCACATGACCAACGGTGAGGCCCGATGGTGGAATGAGGAGTTAGGGAAGCTAAGGTCCTCAACGAGGAGGCTCTTCAACAGGGCTAAAAGAACAGGGGATTGGGGGGCCTACTGGCAATCCCTTACAAGCTACAGTAAGGCCATTAGAAGAGCAAAGAGGAAATCCTGGAGGGATTTCTGCAGCGGGATAGCAAGTGTCTCTGGAGCCTCAAGGCTGCAGAAAGCGCTCTCCATGGATAAACCTCAAGAAGTAGGCCTAATCAGGAAGACGGACGGAACGTTTACGAAGGATGCGAGGGAAACCCTGGAGGTGTTGGTGAACGCCCACTTTCCGAGGTGCACCATCATTGACGAAGGGACCACAGGAACGAAGCAGGGGACGTCCGCACCCACGCAGGCTCCTGGGGTACGTGAATCGCACCTTCACCCACGAAAGGGTCAAATGGGCGGTAAATTCTTTCAAGCCCTATAAGTCCCCCGGGGGGGATGGGGTGTTCCCGGCCTTGCTTCAGCAGGGCTTGGGGGCTCTACTTCCCCTACTGGTTAAGACTTTCAAAGCCAGCTTTCTACTGGCCCATGTGCCCTATTCATGGAGAGGGACGAGGCTTGTGTTTTTGCCTAAAGCAAGCAGTGACTCCTCGACTGCAAAATCACAGAGACCCATAAGCCTCTCCTCCTTTCTCCTGAAGGCAATGGAAAAGATCATGGATCTGGTCTTCAAGGAAATTCTTGAAACTAAGCCCCTCTCGAGGGCACAGCATGCCTACCTGAGGGGCAGGTCAGCTGAGACCGCTCTCATCGAGCTTCAGACAAGGGAGGTGGCGTTGTGCTGCTTCATGGACGTGGGGGGTGCCTTTGATAACACCTCCTTCGGCTCCATGGAAGCAAGAGCAGCACAGAGGGGAATAGAACCCCAGGCCGTGAAATGGACTATGTCCATGCTTAGGAGTAGGGAAATCACGGCCCGGCTAGGGGAAGACAGCATCACAGTGGTTCCCACACGAGGCTGCCCCCAAGGGTACTCTCTCCCCTCCTGTGGCTACTGGTGGCTGACGAGCTGCTGGAAACACTGCAGCTTGAAGGCTACGAAGTGGTCGCATACGCGGATGACCTTGTAGTTCTGGTAAGAGGCAAATTTGCCTCCACGGTGTCTGAAAGGATGCAAGGAGCTATAGATATCATCCAAAGATGGTGCGCCAAGGAAGGACTTTTTATAAATCCGTCCAAGACCACCAGGGTTTCCTTCACTAGACGAAGAAACCTTGATATAGTACCACCCATAATGCAAGGAGCAAGGCTCCAGATAATGAAGGAGGTGAAATACCTCAGGGTGATACTGGACCAGCAGCTCACATGGAACTCGCATGTGAGATATGCGCTGCATAAGGCAACTACAGCCCTTTGGGCTTGTAGGAGGCTGTGCAGCAAATCCTGGGGCATAACTCCAAAAATGATGGAGTGGCTTTTTAAGGGGATAATAAGGCCCCGCGTTACGTATGCCTCCACGGTGTGGTGGAAGGCGACACGCCGGCTGGCAGTACAAGGAAAACTCCAACAACTGCAGCGGCAGGCGTGTCTTGCTATCACAGGGGCCATGGGTACATGCCCTACTGCTGCAATGGAAGTCCTTCTGAAAGTCTCACCTCTACATATACACATCCAGAGGACCGCTTACCTGGGGGTGGCAAGGCTTTTGCAGACAGGGAAAATTTCCACCAGGGCTAAGGCGAGCCTCCACAGAATAACCAGACAGTTTGAGATAGAAGAGGCAGCAGTCCTTGCTACTGACCTCATGCCAGAGCAGAAGAATTTTCGGCTGCCATTTAGCGTCAGCGTCCACTCACGGGAACGGTGGGAGAAGGAGACATTCTGGACCGAGGTGGGCGCGCTGCAGTGGTGTACCGATGGTTCAGTTAAGGAAGGCCGAGCAGGACTGGGCATTGTAGGGCCTAACTACAGTCTTGCTACGCCGCTGGGAGAGTACGCCACGATATTTCAAGTGGAAATCGTAGCCATAAAGATCTGCGTGGAAGAGATCCTGAACAAAGGACTCAAGGGTAAGCGGATCTACATATTCTCAGACAGCAGGCCGCCTTAAAGGCCATTGCAGCCTATAGTTTTAGGTCTAAACTGTCATGGGAATGCCTCCATGCGCTCAAGCAGCTCGGCGCCCGTAACAGGCTCTCCCTCATTTGGATGCCGGCTAACAGGGGGCATGAGGGCAATGAAAAGGCTGACCGCCTTGCGAAAAGGGGTACAGAAACCCTACCCATCGGGCCTGAGCCACACGTGGGATTGACGAAAAGTCACCTAAACTGTCTGGTTGCTCGATGGGAGATACAGGAAAATGGCGCCCATTGGCATCGCCAGCCACGACTACGACAGGCAAAAAGGCTGTCACGCCTTCCTGTCAAAGGGCGAAGGCGATGCTGACACTCTCCAGACAAGATCTGAGAGTACTGATAAGCTTCCTCACTGGGCACTGCCCACTCAGATATCACCTCAACAAGATGGGCATCTCAGAGGCGGTGGAATGCAGACTCTGCGGTGAGGAGGATGAGACAGCAGAGCACATCCTATGTGAATGCCTGCTCTGGCAGCAAAACGCTTTGAATACTTCGGTCAGGGGACCACTGAACCCCAAACCGTAGCGGATTCTGGGGTGAAGGACATACTCGGCTTCCTAAGGGGGGCGGGTATGTACGACGCCTTTTACTAAGGAAGGGCTAGAGTCACAATAGGCCCTTATGTGGCCGCAGTGACAAAGGGACTTGTCCCACACGCCCTCGGATAAAAAAAAAAATACGCCCCATGGAGAAGGGTGTCAGGCCGTCTTTTAGGGTTTAGGAACAGTCATTTCTTGGTCGCTTGGGTGTGGCCTCCCGTCTCCAGCCCTAGGCGCCTATTCGCCCACGCCTGTGCAAAAACTATTAAGCGCCGTATCGATGATTCGGTGGCGAGGGTTCCTTCTGCGTTGCCTCTCTGCGGAACATTAACTAAGTACCTAATTACCAATATAACTACGCACCAAACTCTTATCAGTACCTCCCTTGTCATCTCCATAAACATCCCCCCCCCCCCGAAAAGCTTCGCATTCAAAAATCCCCGGTTTCGGTGAAACTTGGTGGTTAACTCAATTCTACTTATTGTCAGAAAAAGATTAATAGGGAAGAATATACAAGCATTGACTAGTTGAAGTTAAGGTGCACTCGATTTGTATTAAATTGCGCTACTGTCATCGCTGAAATGATTCATAGTATTTCGAATTCTCTCCGCGTCGACTCAAATTGCCAATATATTGACCGAAACTCTCTCAATTTTTCTCTCTTCAAACGTGGGCGAGGGGCGGGGTTCCCGCCTGAAAATCTGTCTGCCGATGGGTTGCGTATGAGGGGATGAGGGGATATGTAAATTTATCTCAACAGCCGCAGGGTGTTTTCAGCTTTGTGAACTCACAACTGCTTCCCGGCTCTCGAATTATTATTTGGCGCATTCACAATATGTTAAAAACTGTTTACGCGGTTAGATTAGATGATAGTAGAATTTTGAGTCTCCGCAGTAAGATGTATTCGTATTACATAATGTGTTTGTGAAAGAATTCGTGTCGGATTATGCTTCTAGTTGACAACCGCGATTATTACGGAGATTTGACGAGATTTGTTCGTTACCTCATAAATATCTGGTAACAACACTTAACATTCCGCGACTCTCCTAAATTTGACATTCTCTTTTATACTTGCGCGTTGGTTGGTTGAGAGCACCCATATGTTTGATCGAAATAGTTAGAGCTGTAATAGGCCCCTGGAAGATTGACTTACATATTTAGAATGACGCATTTTTGTGCAAAAACATTATAAAGTATGGATATACTTATAAAAATATACATCTATGACTCGTTGGTCTCGTTCAGGAGTGGCAATTTGAATTATTGTGACAAGTGTGGTTGACTCTCGTGACTTGTACGAGTTTTTGTCCAACATCCGTGACGACAACAATTCTGCAAAATTCTCGTTTGTGGGAACATGACGAGAGCAGCACAATAAAATACGAATTACTTCGAAGAAAATTTTAGCGTACTTTCTTTCACATAATCTCCGCTCAAATGTTACTATAATCGTCAGAAAAATTGAGATGGTGGTCCAACCAATAACGCTCATAAGCTAACAGGGGCTTCTCCGGAAATTCTGTTTCACTTACAACTATTTCTGAACGTTTTTACCCGATAGCTCCGAAAAACTTATTATTGTCCTTCACAAAAAAGTGATTGTGTTCACAGCATCATCAACCCTCTCTCTACCAATTGCTTGGTCACGGCATGAGTGGGAGCAGTACAATGAATTCCGGAACTGTAATCGCCGCCCCTTTCTGCCGCCGTCAAGTGCTTTTTAGTTCGAAAGAACTGAGTGAAAAATAAATCGAATTAGTTGCAAAAGCCAAGACAACCCGTGAATTTATGTAAAGCTGAGGAAAGTTGTGAGATGCGGCGTACATAACCGATCATAACCTTATTCAAAATTCACGTGCCGCATAAAAATCAAAAACAAAACGAAAGGAAAACCAGCGCAATCGGTCCAGCCATTCTCCCGCCAATTGAATTACAGAAGGGCCATGCGCCGGAATTGTAGTTTCCGTTCATCCCGAACAATACACCTACGTTTTCGGGCAGGAAATTTTTCATCAAAGTTTGAGAGGAATCGCGTGAGTAAATGGACGACGAATGAATCCAATATGAGCTTTCCTCGAAACTAAATTAATAATATCTTCTGGAAGATAGATGATTGAACGAAAATATAAACTCACTTCATTTAGCTTAAAATTTAATAAAACATTGTTGGTTTAACTGTAAGTTTTAATACAGTTTAGGGCGAGAAAGAAATATTTAATTTATTTCAAAAACCTCAAGTTGAACGTAAATATTTAAAGCGAAAACCCGTTAGTTGGATGGACATAAACCACAGAAAACGATCACAACAAAAGACAAACAATTCGGTCAGCCTAAGAAACGTTTGTGGCAGCCAGAGCATACGGGAGACAATACAGAACTGGACACTTGCTTGGCTTGGGAATGGAATATTCGAAAAAGGGGAGATGAGCGTTTTTTTTTTTAACACGAAGCACCTAATCAAATTAATCGATTAGTCCGCTGTTCAGTTCAACCCTGCCTCCAACATCCCCACTCTCTCAAAAGACACATCGACGGGAGAGTTGAAATTGGAGCTTGAACATCAGGGGCTGTGACAATAATGAAAGGGGTTCATTTTGGTTTATCATTCACTCTGAACGATACATTTGTTTTCGATCAGCACAATTCTTTCACAACAAATCTCCCCCCTCCCCACCCACCCTCAAAAAGTTTACGTTCAAGTCGTGGGGATTGGAAATCTGCTATGGCAGTTCGTCGTCCAGGCCATATTTTTCCTTTAACGTGTCCTTTCGGAGAATAATTCTACTTAGGATCTAGTTCTGCCTACTAATCGGCAATCCCACCAGCCAAATCCCACGTTGTGAGCAAAAATGGTAAGAAAATTGCCTAAAACGAAATTTTGCCAGCTTTATCGCAACTACGTCGTGTTTGGTACGGTTTTTTAAATGTATTTTTCGATGCTGAGACGAGTATAACGAGGCTCAAAGGTGTGAGACTGCGTCCAAATGGAAAACAGCGAACTCACCGTAAAGATAGTGAGGTACATTCTACAACTTGTCAATATAGCGAAAGTGATAACGACGACACGTTGCGACCCGTCACGTCGTGCCAACTGCATAGCGTCGACTAAAAAATGTCAATTTTGTTATTCCATTGTCGTCAGTTCATGCTTCGTATCGTTTATTAGTACACTACACCGAAATTTGGGGAAAGTATTGCGATCGTATGAAAAAAAGTTGAGTTTTCTTCAGATCTTAACGTTTTGAGGCCTGCTGAACCGAAAATCCTAACGTGGGTGTGGCTGTAGTTCAATTTGTGGGAGTACGTCTCTACCAATTGAGCTGGGTCTTTCTTAGTTTTGTTCGTTCGTATTTGGTGACTAGAAAATGAGGTTATGAGCGATTTCCGTCGATAGGAAAAGGGAGGAGGGGACCAAAATCCACTAAAAACTAGGGATTTCACGCTTTTCTCGAAAACAGCTGTAACGATGCTGCAAACTTTTAAATTATCTTCTACCAGTTAGTATCCAACTTTTCATCTACTTAAATATCTCTATGAAAATTAGGTGAACCATATTGCATATGCCAAAAAAGCAAAAACTGTTTTTCTTCACATTTTGACTAGCTTCAACGATTTTCACCAAACTTACAGAATGTCTTCAAATAGTTAATAAGCACTTATTGTTCCCAATAAATGTTCCTCTGACACTCCACTGAACAGAGATAAAAACCTAAATGTATCGAAAATAGTGTTTTTAGAACATTTTCATAATTTCCTGGTCCACTCCATTTGATCATTGATCAATCTTACAGATTGCCTGTATACATCCTATTCCCATTGTTCGGCAGGCCATTAGCTGGGTCTCTGACTTCCGAAATATCCGCGCTCGCACTTAATCGTACTCAGTGGACGTATGGAAAGTGATTGTTTCCCCAAACACCTTTCTATCTCAACCCTTTTGTTTGTACCTATGGAAGTCCCACTCCTTAGTGATTTCTAAGTGACAACGGATTTCCCCTTTTCTTGGACTCTCCCAACTATCTTTTCCCTCCCCTCAATTTTAGATTCCTCTTCACAAAACACACCTCCTTCCAAGAATCAGGAGTCAGTCATTCTTCAGCACTCGTGCTACTCACAGCTCTCTCTCTCTCTCTCTCTCTCTCTCTCTCTCTCTCTCTCTCTCTCTCTCTCTCTCTCACTCTCTCTCTCCCTCTCCCTCTCTCTCTCTCTCTCTCTCTCTCTCTCTCTCTCTCTCTCTCTCTCTCTCTCTCTCTCTCTTTCTCTCTCTCTCTCTCTCTCTCTCTCTTGAAAGTCCCCTTGTTCGCGCTTATACACTCAACTGGATATCGCTATTCTATCCTCACTCACGCTCACCACGTCCATTTATTTCTCAGTTTCAAGCACCCCCTTTCGTGCGCCCAACACCCATATTTCAATTTTCGCAGGTATTTCTGTATCTATTTGTTGATATAAGCCACGATAGCTCGGAAACGCGATCGTTTTTCCAATTTTTGCCAATAAGGGTTCAAACAATTTCAATCTGGGATACTCTAAACTAACTGGTACCTACATCTTGTTCTCCATAAATGTTGATTGAGGGAATGATGTATAATGAAACACAAACATCACAAAAGAGGAAATTATGCTCTTATGTTTGTCTAGATAATTTGTCTTTGTAAAGTGCGATGGGAGAAAATGATGTACGTCCTCTACCCGTCGACATGGACATAGGAAAACCAATTGGCTCTGGATGCGTCTGCCTTCGGTAACGAAAAGGGTCGTTATCTTGTCGTAGTATTCAGAAGAATTTCCCGATTAATAATTGTTGTAGCATTATTGAAGAGCGGTGATTATTATCTATTAACCGTACACCATTTGTCCGAAGATGTGATTTGAACACTGAGGACTCCGAAACTTGTAAATGAGGTTTATTCTGGCCCCAGGGCTGTCTACATCAAAACCCTTCATAATAGGCAGAGCGTTTGAATGGAAGTCAAAGAATGGTAGGTATTCATGTCCTGTCGAAGGCTGTCCCGCGGTCTGTTTCTATCATGTGTGCATCATAACACGCAAACTGGGTATTGAAGGGAGGGATTCAGCTCGTTGCCAAAGTGTTGAAGGAATTGGGTGGTTTGGCATCGGGATATTAGTTTAGGTGGGTGGCGTTACAAAAACCTGAAATCCCTGCGAAGTGAATTGCATTCAATTGGAGGTTTATTGCGCTTCGACGTGCGTTCGTAGCTAGGACTCGCAAGAAGAACTATTGGGATTCTTCCTATTTCAAAACAACTCCCTCATCTGTTGCTGTTCTTGTTTGTTTTCTTAGGTCGCCAACCTTAGGATGTAAACAGTTGGCTAGGTCGGATCGATTCCAACAACATGGCCACCCTCGGGGAAAAGGGGATCTTTTAGAAAGCAGCTAGGGGGTATCCATGGAGACCAGCTACCCCAAGATATGTTGACCTTGAACAAGGTGCGATCTTCATCCTTCCAACACCTTGAGCGAATCAAGTAGAAACCATCGTGAGCTTTCCAGATGTCAGCCGTCGTCATTTCTTGGAAGAAGTTCGCTACTTACTATTCCTGTTCTGCATCACGTCACTGCCACTTCTCTCCATTCGCGCATCTCCTTTCTCAACTTTGTATTCTGAAAAAGTATTCATGTTCTTCACAGTGCGGTGGCGTTCCAATGCTTCAAAACTTCGGTTGAAACGCTGCTACGCGAACTGCGGCACTCGCGAGATTGTGGAAACGCGTTGCAAGTTCCATAGCGAAGTTATTGAAAAATTGATTATTTTCGCTATGTTGAGCTACATTGTTCAAACGATTTCGATGGTTAGATCACCCTTAGAACTTGTTACAGCTTGATGACGATCGAACTGACTCGCGTCTTATTCCGGAGACTCAACTATTTCACTTTCCTTAGCCCAACTTCGAGGGAAGGAAAGTTATGTAATCTGCTGAATTCAGCATTTTCAGTTCTCTTACGAACTTGAGTTTCAATGGCTTCTATTTATTTATTTATTATAAAAACGGGGAAACCCAAGCAGGGAAGAGCCGGGCAATCGAGGACACCATTCAGGAGACATCCTGCAGTAAACAATGCTGTTGTAAAGTGGTGAGAATACAGCGCTCCATCAATAACTGGTAGTTAATATCTGAACCAGGGATGCGAAGTTTAAAGGTAACACACCTCTAAAACTTATGCTGGACTCGTCCAATTTAGTAAATTGACGATGTGTAAAATGAGTCCAGACCACTGAAGCATACTGCGAGTGAGGCAGGGCAAGCGATTTGTACAGAAGGATGGTGGCGTCCACGTTGTTGAAGTCACTTTTATGCCGCTTGAGGAAACCCAATGCAAGCACCCCACGGCTACAGATGGAGTCAATGGGCTCATTCATTGAAAGACGGCGGTCAAGAAGGACACCGAGATTTGTGAATGACGTCTTTCGAACGAGGGAACTCCCACCAAGAGAGTAGTCAAAGACCAGAAGCAGCGCTGACCTTGAGAAGGCCATGGCTGCACATTTGCCGTGGTTGAGAAGCAAGCTGTCAAGCCTAAACAGGCACGCCTGAAGAGCCTCACAGTCAGCAACCGAATTAACCCCCCCCCCCCCATATATAACTTACCCTCGTCAGCAAATACGAGGCAGAAAGCACCAAGGGCGACTTAAGGAACGCTGTTAATGAGCAGAAGGAAGAGGAGTGGTCCTATATGTGAGCTCTGAGGGACACCAGAGTAGGCAGCAAATGGCAAGGATGTAGAGCCTCTCAACATGATCATAAGCAGTCGATCACGAAAATAGCCAGTCAACCACGACCGTAAGGCACCATTCAACCCTAGAGAATGAAGCACACGGTTCCGAAGCACCGCTGAGTCCGAAAAACACTGTTGGAGAATAGAGCGGCACTACCGAGTTGTCCCTGGAGTAGGACTGTGGCTGGTCTGCTGTCATCCTGGATGTCCAGGTTGTATTTTCGAATGTTGGTGTTGGAAACCCGCACAATTTCAGGTGGGTAAGGTCAGGGTTGACCGTGTGTGAGCTTCTCCGCGCGCGCGTGTGAGTCAGTAGTTTTGGGTCGTTCAGAAAGTCTGTTATTTTGGTAATTAAAATCTCACATACGTTTTTTCTCAAGAACGGCTCCAACGACTTTTATTATATTTTTTGTGCGGGCGGTCCCAAATGGCACGGCGGTACTATGAACATTTTATTCGTGGAAAAATCACGAGAGCAGCCTAATAATATCAAAAACTTCGAAGCAGCAGCAGCGGCAAATTTAGCACAATTTGTTAGTTACTAGCGTTCTCAGAATAGTTAAGGCGATAATCCAATGAACTAGCTGTACGCGGAGAATTCAACAACGCGCATTAAACAGTTAGGAGCAACTCCAGAAATTCCGGAATTCAAATCGCCGCCGTTTCGCCTACTGCCAGTTTTTACGGTTTTTAACCTGATAATCCCACAAACGTGAACACGATCCTTCTAAAATGAATCATGTGGACATCAGCGCGAGAGCCTCAATAAATTCCAGCGTTACCAGTTTGCCTGTACGTTCAATTAAGTGAATATAAACTGAATGAAAAATATATTTGATTTATTGCTAAAGTACTAAAAGTTGCACAATGCACGAAGGGCAGAGGAAAGTTGCATGACGCGTCCCACTGGATTTCTTTTTGGATCATTATGATCTAAATTAGTAACAGTTCCAAAGGAAATGTGAAAGAGCCGAATGCACGGTGAGGGTATACTCGTGCTATTGGCAATGTGTATCTACACTCATTATTTCCTTTTAAATAAGCCCATTTCATAATTTTTGCTTTTCCCTTCCCGGGATCTCTCTTTCCACTATTTTCCTGTATCTCTGCCCCTAACGCAAAAACTGCTTTTATTTTCTTCACTGCGGCCACGCAGAGGAAGATTGAAGAAGGAATTTAAGGATTCTAGATTAATAAGTTGAAAATCCTAAGTTAGAGCGAGAATTAGGTGGGAGCTGAGAGGGAAAAGGCCGTCTAGCGAGCCCACGTTTATTTTATCCCCAATATAAGAATTTTTTTCAGTTGGCATTTTGTTTTTACTTTCCGCTACCCGAAGGGAAGGAAAGTATAGTAATCGGCCCAAAAAAAAAATTTGGGTTTCCTTCAGATCTTTACATTTTGAGGCCTACTGAGTCTAAAAAACCTAATTTCGGCGCGTGGTCCGTGTGTGTGTGTCACCCTGCAGTCGGGGGTCCAGAATACCGCTGACGTTTTCCCTGCGTGTTCGTATGAGCCGAACTTAAAGGGACACAACTTACGCTTCTTCCACATACATGACATACTGGGAACCCCCTACCTTGAGCTGGGATCGCAGAACACACCCCCTGCAGGAAGGGGAACAGAATTCTCCTGCCGTATCCTCTGCATGGCCGTAAAAGCCGGCCTTTAAGGGGCTTAAAGCTCACGACACTGACATTTGCAACACATTCCAGATACGAATGACACTGCAACGGGTTACGTGGCAGAACACATTGACTTAAAACACTCATAATGAGCGAAAGACTGTTGAGTGCATGGTTGACAAGTGGAGAGTGAAACGGGAGCTTCCCCCACTTTGGGCTGAACTCCGTGCGGATCTCACCACAGAACAGAAACTTGCCGCCATCGATGAATGGGCTCTAGAGAAATGGCAAGCGAGATGGGAATCCTCGTCAAAGGGACGTGATACGTATGAGTTCTTCCCCAACATCCGTGAACGTCTTTCTAGAAAATGGGTTGAGCCAGACCACTGGACGAGCCAGTTCCTCACGGGACATGGTGACTTCAATGCGCGGCTCCACTTTATTTCTCTGAAAGACTCTCCATTATGCACGTCTTACGCCTCCAGTGCGGAGGAACCCAGAAACCATGTGCTGCTCCACTGTAGTTTCTACAACAGTGAGCGACGGTTGTTGGGAGGGCAAACGAACTTAGCAGCATTGACTGCTTCAAAGCAAGCCTATAACCATTTTGCAAAGTTCGCGAAGAAGGTGATGGCTAAGAAACGTGGTCATTGATCTGTCCTTTTGAAACTTGCCACCCAAGTAAATAGTTAGATCAGGTAGGAAACCAGATTAAGAACTCCTCCCAGATGGTATGGGATTCCTCAGGTGGTCACCTCCGTGCGGTCACACACGGGCAACAGCTCTCTACCGGGAGACTGGCTAACGACCAAATACCTGCCGTACCTCCACAGGTCTGAATTCGGTGGATGCTGCAGGGGCCGGCCTCTTGCATATTAGCGAAACCGCAACTCCATGACTGATATAACCCTCGTCGAGGGTTTAGGTACAGTCATCAAATAAGGAAGCAGACCTGTGTGTGTGTCTGCTGGTTCTTTTTTTGTTTTGTTCGTTATTTTTTGTAGACACCAAAATAAGGTTATGGACGATTTCGGCCGAGGGGAAGGGGGGGTGGGGGACGAAAATGTACCAAAAACTAGGGTTTTTCGCATTTTTCTCGAAAACGGCTCTAACGATTTTGATTAAACTTTCACATTATCTTCTCCTAATCAATACCTAACTTTTCTTCTCTATACATATCTCCATGAAAATACGGTGAACGGAGATAAGGGCCCCTGAAGCAAGAATAGGTTTTTTACGCTTTTTGGCATAACGGCTTCAGCGATTTCCACCAAACTCACAGGATGTTTTCAAATAGTTAATACCTACATATTGTTCTCAATAAATGTTCCTGTGACGGTCCATTGAACAGAGATAAAAATTAAAATTTGTCAAAAATAACGTTTTTTCGAACATTTTCGTAAATTCCAGGGTAACTTTTTCACCAGATGTGATAAATCCTAATGAAGTGTCTTTAAGTCACCCATACCAACATTTCGTTCTCTATAATTATTTCTGTATATATATGTTGAACGGAGATATAAGCCAAGTTGACTCAGAAAAGGAGATTTGTCGAATATTAATTTATCGGTATTCCAATTTTCTCAAAAACGGCTCTAACGATTTCGATCAAACTTACGTAGTACTCTCAGCTAACTAGTCCCTACATTTTGTTCTCCATAAATGTTCCTGTAAAAATGCGTTGAACGAAGATATAGCGCCCGCCTATGTAGGTGGTGTTCGAAATTATGGGGGTGACGGAAAGTTGTGTGTTGCTACGCACCAGATTTTTTTATTTATATTTCTCTCGTCTCCCACGGTCTCCTCGTTTCCTTTCTTCATTTTCGAGGTGTAGCGCACAACCTTTATTCCCCATTCTCTTCCCCACTCCTCAGGTGGTATTACGGCGTTTTTGAACAGTAACATTGGAACTTATCGTCGTGGGAATTGACATTTTCTGATAACTTCGTTGAATTCCTTGACGGAGCTACACTTCACGTGTAGTCGTTCTGCCCTCAACGAATGTACAGTGAAGTTTACCAGATGACCTGCCGCACGGTATGTTAAAGCCTTCGTCACATATTCGTTACTTTAATGAACGGTTTGAATGTATCCTTTTCTCCTCATTGTTCTCATCACAGTAACTCTATGTCACTATAAAACGAATTTCAACAGATTTATGCGCTCCAAAGTGACCTCATTAATCATTGTATACTACTCGTACTCATACTTCGGAGTTCAACCCTTTTTAAGAAAATGCGAAAAACGAGCGGAGTTGGTGTTTCGGCCAAAGTTAGCTTCGAAGGGCGCTCCTTAGCAAGCGAATTCCCCGTATTTTATTGTGTTATCTGCTATCGGTGTAAAGTCGAGCTGACCACTTTGTTCATTCATTCGTTCGTTGTCTCGTTAAACCGCTTCGTCGGTACATTCTTTCCCACAGCTTACGTTCCCCATTCCTAACGTCTCACCTATCGTTCGCAATACTCCGCGTTTCGTCTACTCTGCATTCCTCGGCCGAGGTAAGTATCGTCGTATTGCAGACCTCAAAGGTGAGTGAGTCCTTGGTCCAATATTTCGTACCATACAGCCCACTAAACATATTGTATCGTACAGTTGGAGAGAACAAAATGTGAGTATAAGTTGTATTGAAAATGACGACGCATTTATTTTGTAATTAGTTTCTTTAAAGTCCGGCACTTATTTTGGCGGCATAACTTCTAGTTTGTGTAAATAATCAGAATATGCGGAAAAACGTTTTGTTTAAAATGTTCGAGGTAACTATGAAATGCATGAAAACATCCTCCTGCCGGGGAAGTGCAGTCGGAAGGTGTTTTCCTGAATCTTCCAAGCCTCGTCTTCTGGCCGAGGAACTTCCACTTTCACGGGTGCCACAGCCTCATCGAAATGGGACTGAACGCAATATTCTGTTGCCGTCTTGAACCTAGCCAGTCTGGCTACTCCATTTTCCTTAAAAATACCTAAGGCGCATTAATTCGTTTAATACGGTCTTCTCCCATAAGGACAATGTTGCCGTCGTGAATTTCTGTGTTTGGCTTTGTTTTTCCTTGGTTGACGGGGAAAGCCTAATTCGAAACATTTGTCGCAAGTTATTTCGTCAAGTTCCCAAGTACCAAAGTCTTTTATAAGATATTGACTATCTGCTGCATCAAGTCCACTCAAATTGTACTTTGAACATCCTTCAAAAATTGGGTTGGAATTACCGAAGTTGACTCATCAGATATATGAGATATAAGTCGTTATACTCATTTATTGTCATAAATTCCAATTTGCGCCAACAAGCAAAAACATGTTAGAAAAAATGTTCGACTTTCAAGTTTAACTGTGAAATGCCTAAAACAGGTTGCTGAAACACACTCTGTCTAGTGGATCAATTTGACCCGGTTACTCTGGAAATTCCGAAAATGTTTTTTTAGAAACGCGTTTTTTGGCACATTTGGGTTGTTATCTCTATCCAATGGCCTGTGGGTGGAACATTGATGAAGAACAATAAATAGCCATTGATTAGTGGAAGATATCCTGTGAGTTTGGTGGAAATGGAAAAAAAGTTAGGTACTGCTCAGTAGAAGTTAATTTGGGAGTAGTTTTTTTTTACATTTTCGTCCCCCGTCCATGGAAACTGCTCAAAACCTTATTGGCCTGTGTACAACACAATGAATCAATCTGATGGAAAGATCGTCCGTGGTAGGTGTTCAGAACGAGAAATCCAGGCGGGCGTACTGCAGGGAAGTGTGTGGGGGCCGTATTTCTATTCCGTGTTTTCCCTAATTCTCCAGTATATACGGTGAGCAATGCAGACTACGACGAGGCAATTGGACGACTGCATATTCACCTAGAAACCTTGGGTCAATGGGGTACAAAATGGAGAATAAAGGCGAACTCTGTGGCAGTGGCCTACATTATTGACATTATTGAAGAAAATTCCCTGACTCTCAATTAAAGTTTCTCGCCCATGTCCCGAATGCTTCATCACATAAATACTTGGAAGTGATATTAGACAGAGGCCTAACTTTTCACGAACGCATTACTAAACTTTTTAAAAGGCTGAGGTCTCAGACAAAAGCTCTCACTCCGCTGATTCATGGCACAACTGCGTCAGTCTCGAAAAAACATACGGGGAACGTGCTCTAAATCGCAATTTAGAAGAGTTTCCCAACAACAGAATGTAACGCTTCAACGGCGCATAATCAGAGCTCCACCCTTTGTCAGGAACGAAACTATTTATCGAGATTTCAACATCGAAACACCCGAATTTTCTCGTTAAGGAAAGCTTCTTACCGCTAGACGTTCGTTGCGTCAGTCAACCACGACACGTGCATAACGTCGTCCCTTCCTAAGTGATGCGTGCATTATTATCTCACTCGAACCTTGCAGCACCCATGAGTGCAAACGAGAGGAAGATAAACAATGAGTGTTAAAGCACTACGATCTTTAATGAGGAATATTGTAAAATAAGTTATAATTGTCTCAAACAAAATAAATAAATAAATAAATCTCTGCAATTTATTAAGCTAGGATTTTTTACTCTCTTGCGCAGCATGATTGGGATGTGTCCTATTAAATTCACTGTCTAAAAATACTAGGAATACGACATGGATATATCAACAATCCTGAAACGACTCATCTGTTCAACTGCAAATGTGAAAAACACGATGTTTCAATCAATCTAGACAGCTTGACAAATGGCAATAGGCTCGGCGTGACCAATCGAACTGACGGGCGTTGGAGTTAAACGGGAGGTATTACGAGAAATGAGCCCAGGCAGGGGAGGAACCACGGTTCTCCATCTAAACGCAGCCCTACACCTGTGAGTCCCATCCTATACCTAGGAAACGATACTAAACACGACGTAATCGCGATAAAACTGCCCAAATTTCGTTTTTAGCTATTTTTGAAGAACCATTCTTTGCCGATAACAACCATGAGTTTTGTCTGATCGAAGGCGGGCACAACTAGATTCCAGACGGACTTTTTGTTCGAAGGAGCGGATATTTTAAACGCAAAATATGGCTCGGATGGCTGCCGGACATTGCAGATTTGGAATCCCCATGCCTTGAATCGTCATGCGTCACATTGTGTGAGGGGGGGGGGGGACCAATTGTGGGGGAGGGGAAGACCCGAATTAGGTGTTCAGTATTCAGTAGGCGTCAAAGCGTGAAGATCTGAAGAAATAGCTACATTTTTGTCAACTTCTGGTTAGCGGAAAGTAAAAATGAGTTCAAATGTAGCGCCGCCCCACGTTTCAAAAACGTCGAAACGTTGTTGTTCTTACACACATCTTGTGTGGTCTCATTTCTTACTAACGCGCTTCGGTGTCTCCCTGTTACTTTTCATTAGGCGAATAGCAGATCCACAAGCTTAGATAGAAATGCGTCATCTCATACTTCCTCACCTGTCGTCGCTCCATAGACCTCTGAGAGAATGATAAGAAGAGTAATTAACGAGAAAAGTTATTGGCTCGTTTTAATCTTTTTTCTGGGCCTCTAAATATCTGGATTGCACGATCTTAGTTTCAGACGAAATACCTCGTTTTATGTGCTTTTCGACTCGACAAATTAAACGGAGATCCTGGCCCTCTTATTGAGCTCCAAACGGCTGCTAAATTCCTCTTAACTTTCCAACTTCAACCTCTTTAAAAGTTTCGATTAATTTACGTCGTTCGGAAGGAAAAGGATAATGGGCCGTTAAATGAAGCGTATTAAACGTTTAGTTACATTCCGTAGTCCTCAGGTGGTAACAAATCCGCTAATGTTGACTGAGAGCAACCCATCAATTTATTATGCACCGCAATTCGTTGAGAGTATTAGGGACGTCCGATGTGAAAACTATTATCGAAATACCCACCCGAAGATAAGAGAATTCAGCCGTAAATACCGTTGTCATCTTTTTAGGGTGTAACACGTTCGAGCGGCGGCTCAAAACGATTCCAGCTGTGTTCAACGCTCGCCGTAGATCCTGCATCGACGTAATTTTCCCTCAGCGACATTGCGAAACATTTGGTAACACGCTTCTCATCTCATTTCAAACTTGGAGATGTTCTGAGCAACATTTAAAACACAGCAGAAAACGAAACTTGAAAGCCTTTCAGTATTGACTGTGTCCTGGGGCAGCTTATGGTGTCAGAAAGGCTCGGGGGAGATGGGTCAAGAGGCGTTCTCCGGGGTATCGCCACCCCCGCGTGATGATCGGGTCGTACCTAAACTGGTGGTCGAACATCCCCTTATCCTGCATTCCTTCCCCCTCCAAATCCTCCTATCCCTAGAGTGTAGGGTAGTTATGAGCGCCCTCCCCATTCCACCAATTATTATTTATTTAGTTTCTTTATAAGATGCCACCGCCTCATTTACGATGAGCTTTACAAAAAATGCGTGTGTGTATGTGTGAACAAGATTGAGGGAAAACAGCTGAACCAAAACCATATAATTAGCCACGTGTCATTATGGAACGTCAAAAATAAGGGTAACTACAGCTAGTGGTTAGTGATCAGAACACCACATTTTTTGATTTCCCCAAAAACATCTGTAATCATGTTGATTACATTTTTTGTAGACGGCTACAAATAAGATGACAGTACCGTAAAACTCTCATTTGTGGGGAAATTACGAGAGCAGCACAACGAATGAACCAAAAATTCCTTTTTAGCGCAATTTCCGCTCGAAAGATACTAGCATTTTTGTTCGAGCCAGAAAATGTACCCCATAATTTCATTCTTACTATCCGTCCCTCTTTCTTTAACCTTATTTATCGTAATTTATTTAACCTATAATCATATTCCATTTATTCCTTGTTCAGTAGGAGTTGGAGGACAAATCCAGAGAGGGCTAAGGATAACCACCTCGGGAGAGCCACTTCTCACCTTTCTGACATTAATCTTTTTTATCATAACTATCATTATAATTCGCCATTTTCCTACTGCCTATTAACCGCCATTGATCTACGTCGAAATTAGCCTGTATGTTCACCGGGGTTTTCTCGTTTGTAGACGTGAACAACCGTGCGGACGCGAACATTCGTTTTTACTTTTCTTGGCTCTACGAAGTAGAAAGGAAAGTTATGTAATCGGCTGAAAAAAAAATTTTGAGTTTTCTTCAGATCTTTACGTTTCAGACCCTCCTGAGTCCGAAAAACACTATTTGGGAAAATGGTCTGTGTGTGTGTGCGTGTGTCTGTGAACGATTTTTAGAGAAAACCACCGTACCAAATCAGCTCAAACTTGATATCTCGCCCGCAGGTCACTATGGGACGCCAAAATAAGGGTATGGACAAAATCCCCCGAAAGTTAACTATAGTTATCGTAGTGATCAAAACACCAAATTTTTTTTTTCTCACAAACGGCTCTGAAGATTTTGATTAAATTTTTAATATTGATAGCTCTTAATAAGGCAATGATACCATAAAATTCCCATTCGTGGAAAAATGACGAGAGCAGCACAATAAATTATCAAAATTGTCGACCAAAAGCGTTTTTAGCTCAGTTTTTTCCTTTTAAACTCCACTGGAATTCTTGTAGAATGTAAAAAAAATTGGTATTGTAGTCCAATTCAATACCTAAAGGGTGAGTGTTTAAAATCGCTCATGAGATACATGGGGGTCACTCCAGAAATTCCTGAACTTAAACTACTACCGTTTCCGCTTACTACCAGCTCTAAAAGTATTTACCCAATAACTCTGCAAAAGTAATTACTTCAAAAAATTTATGTTTACAGCCTCATTAATAATCTGTGTACCGATTGCTCAATATTGGTCCTGCAATGAGTACGAGTAGCACAATAAAATCTGGAACTGTAAGCGCTACCGCTTCCTGCTGCCGTAAAGCGTTGTTTGACCAAGTTCAAATTAACTGAGTGATAAATGAATTGATTAAATAGAATTAGCCATGTACAAAGTGAATTGTTGTAGAGCTAAGGAAAGTTGTGTGTTGCAACGCACCAGATATTTCTTTGTACGTCGTGCAGTGCATTAACTGTTTTGTGCCGAGCGAGGAGCAACCATTCGAGAGCACCGATTCAAATACGACTACTATTTGTTTTGATGCTGCACATAATGAAAAGTGGCTAGAATAAAGAAAACCACCGAATGCGAGTAGAGCCGAAGCAGTTTTCCCCTATAATTACAGAACTGTCAACACAAATATTCGATTGGATTAATCGAATCTATCGAATAGCCCCTAAAAAGCATTTGTTTATTCATTTATTACGAGAACGCGAAACTAGCCCAGTCCCAAAATTACATAGTACATAAGGTGGGACTAAAGCTGGTAGCGGTAAGGTAGAGTAATCTGCGACAAACTACAGGGAGGGGGAAGTTGGTCAACTAATTTGTGAAGGAGAAGGGTTCGACAAAATGGAGGCTGCATCTTTTAAATTCATTAAAAAAATTAAATTCACGCGTTTGTCGTTGGATGTTATTTTTTGTTGCCGAGGAAACAGTACACTCGTTAGTGTGGATCACGGACGAGAGATGATTTCGCCAATAAATTAGGTTTGCAAGCGTCATTCATGTCGTGGTCCTCGAAACCCTCCTATTGGCAAAGAGAAATATTATCGCGGCTCAAGCAACAGTTTGGTTGAATCAATTATGCAGTTTAACGCGCATCGTTCGAGGGCCTATAGCGACCAAGTTTTATTAGATTTGAATAATGTAGAAGAAGGGAAGGTACGACGTGCTTCAACTAGAACTTGGGATATTGTGGGTCTCCGCAACGCTTACGGCTCAAGGGAATTAAAAGTTGTATTAGGTTTGAAATAATTTCATACGCTTTCACCCGTTTTTAAAAGAAAAAATTATGAGAAGCAAGAGGCGACTTAAGTAATTTTAGTTTGTTAACTGTTTTTTTCTTTTCACTTTTGAGAAATCTTTTCAATCAAACGCCGCGTGATGGTGGCAGCGACAGGGCTTACTAGCGCATGACACTGAGGAACTAATAATATATTTATTTCACGTTGCAGCTGTTGATGGGGTTTACTGTGGATCATAATAACGTAGACGTATTTGGCGTGGTTCACAACTTTAGTACATTCTGTGATACGCTGTGCATACAACTTCTCTATCTTCAATGATAAAACGGAGTTTAGGACGATTGTCTATTTCCCTTAATTTACGTAACAATGTTTTATCAATTTCGACTGTATAACCTAACGAAAACGCAACTAAATAGGTCACAGAGAGAGAGAGAGAGAATATTATTAAATTATTAAATATTGCGTTACAAACTTTCGTCGCCTGCGGTTCCCAAGAGAAGTTGCTCCGCAATATTATCCCTAATATAAATGTAGGCCTTCTTCGAGAATTTCTAGTTTCTCACTGCCCATTAAAAAATGTTGTCGCAATGCAGTTTGCTCAGCAAGGTTTGAGGGGTGAGAGAGAGATTGATTGATATCGCTATATCCATCCACGTGGGAGAACTAGGGCCATCAGGCTCTCTCTACCTTCCTCCCAGGGTCCAATAATCAACGTACTATTTTCTCTATGTACAAATTACTTCTCTCTCTCTAAAAAAAGCAGCACTCATAATGTACATCACATCAGAAACTCAGAAAAATATAATGAAAAACGCTGCAAACTATTACACAACGGTTTATTAGGCCCTTGAAAATGTTGACGCAGTCTCACACCCATGGGACCCATCCCGTACGACTCAGCATCGAAAAATATCAATAAAAGATAAAAAACATGACCTGACTACAACAGCACAAAGAAAACGACATATTCCAGGCGCTTATAGGCACATGTAGGCAAATGGCTAGACGTGATGAGCCCCGAGCTGATGGGCGGTTGGAGTGAGAGGACGAAACGATTTCTTTCGCAGTATTGTCCCACGAGTTCTTTTAATTAGCGGACTTTGGCTCACTGTAATTACTGGAATTTCTCTGTTTTCGATCTAGACACAGTCGTACACCTCTGAGACTCGTTTCATTCGACTAAGCAACTGAATATAGATGGGAGGCATTGCGAGAAATGATCCCAGGCTGAGGAAGAACCAGAACGTTCGCTGTATACCAAGTGAGCTCCTACAACTGCTAGAATTCACCTCACTATATTTACTATGATTTCACTGTTCTCCACTAGAAGAGACGCAGCCACACACTTCCGAGTCCCATCCTATTCGATTCAGCGTCGAAATATACCTAGAAAACGACACCGAACACGACGGAATTGCCAAAAATTGGTTTTCAGGCTATTTTTTGACCATTTTTGCCGACAACAACCACGGGTTTCGTTGGTAAGCACAACGTTAAAGGCAGAATATGGCCAGGACGGACATCCTATGCCTAGAAACGTAAAGAGGCCCAGTGTGAGGGGGTAAAAAATGTTCCTTACCGAAAACGTGGACGAATAAAAAACAAACAAAAACAGACCTGTTCTTAACACCTTGGTAACACACGCGCTATTCAGCGGATGTAGTTCAGTCGCGGGGCCCAGAAGGAGTTTGAAGAGTATTTTCCTTCATCTAAGAATCCTTGGGCTGAACAGTTCGTTCGTCAATAAACGACGGTTGCGCGGTCAATTTAATCTTGTTTCCGCCGCTCTGGGGGAATAATACGAAAATATTGGAACAAAGAGACGCAGCTGAGGAGGCAGACCGTGAAGGGCACACAGTTCTTCCAACGGACCACCTGCCATCTCCGGACATTTGGCCCCCAGTTCAGTCGAGGCCAGGAAGAAGACCCTTATCTTCTGCTCTGCTCCCCCTCGAGCCAGCGACAACAAATTCCAGACGGAATTAGAGACGACCCAATAGGCTCCGTCAGTTTATAGCCGCAGTTACGACTCATCGCACCAGTAATTAGTTGTAGGCGTCACAATCAACTGGAAACGAACCGGTTGAAAACTGCGGCTGATTTTCACTCATCGATCGACGCTGGGGAGACGAATAGTCGAGTGGAATGATTCTAGTGCGACTCATCGCTCAACTTTCCTCATCTTCTCGTAAATAGTAAGGTACACTACATACACAAGCGTTGCACAACCGTTAAACGCGTCTTTACAATAAACTTTATGAACTGTTGCCATCGAACGAACCTACAAAGGTCGAACCTTGGCATTTGGCGGAATTGATTCAGCATACATTTCCAGATTTTTATGAGGCAAGAATGTTCTATTCCCGAGACAAGGTGTGCCCTGTGCATCGAACGACTTGAAGGTGACGTTCGGTGCACACAAAAGCACCAGGTCTGTTCTGTATGCTGAGAAAGAGGTGACAAAGGTAACCTTCAAGGTTTGCGATTAAGGAATAAGGGACCTGGCCTGCAACCTTCTGATAAGGTAAGGTAAGGTTTGACTGCTCCGTCCTGAGCACCCAGAGGAAAATTAAGCCCGTTACACTGAATCCATGATGTGACCTGACTGCTTTTTAACTGGTCATGCAAAGGTGAACTGCAATGTATGAGTCAAGTAGTGACTTACCTTAGTCACATAAAAGTATCCTGCAACCTCCTGATAAGATCAAGTCCAACAATTAACCGAATAACGAGTAAACGGTAGGAATCCCCGTTATGATGAGGTCTGGCTTGACTGCTACATCTTGTCGCATAAAATTAAGGTTCATAGTGGGCAAGGTTAAGTGATTTCACCGCTCGTTACCTGGTCGTGCCAAGGACCTGACCTCCCCTGGCGAGAAATGCTTAGGGGTTCTACAATGGCTAAAAAACTTGAAACTGTAAAATCATACAAACATTTGGAGATTACGCCCTAAGATGAGCACATGAATGACAGACCTTTGGCGGCCAAGTTTGCAATCATCAGAGTATGTTTGGGAATTTTGAAATAAAGAAAAACCCTGCAAATTATTACACAATGGTTTATTATTCTCATGAACAGCTTGACCAAGTATTACTGCTCCCCCATCCCATTCGATTCAGCATCGAATACTAGTAAACCATACGAAACATGACCTGACTACAATGGAACTACGGAAACAAAACGTCTGATGATTGTGCCCCGTCGGGTTGGGGAAATTGGAACGGGGGTGCTTCGAGCGAACCCGTTGTGAGTCGAAAGGGGAGTTGAGCGGCGTCGTTGGGAGGCGAGCGAGCGAGCGGGTGGTTTTTTAATGATAGGCGGGGACGGAGGGAGTACAAACGACGAAACTTTGACTTCCGCTGTAGTTCCTGCCTTGTACTGCGTTTCGTTAATTTTTTTAACCGTTTTTTTGCTCATAACAATCATGGGCTTCGTCCGATCGGATTGCCGAGATGGCGGGCACAACTAGATACCAAATGGGATTTTTGCACGAAAGAACGAATTTTTTAGACCACGTTAAAGGCACGAAACGGCCCGGACGTGCGACGGCGGACGGACATTGCAAATTTGGAATCTCCATGTCTTGAAACGTAAAGTATCAAATTTTGAGGGGGGGCTGTACAAAATTTTTCGTGACCAAAAACATAGGGTTATTATTCTGAATGAATAATAAACCAAAACGAACCGCCTCGACAGAATCAAGATGAAGATGTTTCAGATTTCCCGATTCACGTATGTCGCTCAAGTCTGGGGTTTCAAAGTTTCAGGCTGTCAAAGAAGCCGTTGAAGTTTGTTCAAAGAAGGCCTGCCGATATCCTACGAGCGACCCGGATTATTTTGTGTATCGGTAGCTCAGATTGGGAAAAATATCCTGCACGACATGGCCCTACATCTTGACAAGCAAATCGGATGTTGTATGCAGCAATTGATCACAATAAAACGTGTTACGTTGCCGTGGAGGACGGCTGGTTTGCAAGCAACCTTATAAGAAGAACTTTTGAATCTTAATTTTGTTGCGGGGAGTCGAGATCGCAACTGCAATTGCTGCACGTCTAATATGAAATGAAATGAGCATTGTTGGCTAGTCTACATTACAAATAAGCCACATGTCTCACGGGCGATGTTAATATGTTACGTAAAATTTATCTTATATAAGAAATTAATTCCGCTCTTATACAACGCAAGATTTGATGAACAAAAATTAAAAAAGATGAAAAATAGAAAGAATATAAAAAAGTAATAATAATAATGAAATATAAACACCGTGTATGCACATAGACACATACAGCGAACGGAAGGGGAGGTTTCGACGCAAGATCGGCAATTGGGAGGAAAGGAATCCCAGAGCCTCGCCCCAGCAATCCTGAGGGACTTCCCGAGAAAAACAGGTCTGTCTTCTTATTTGATGACTGTACCTAAACCCTTGACGAGGGTTATATCAGTAATTCCGTAGTGAGGAGCCACACTAGAAAGACGAAGCCACCCTGACCGTCCAAAAGAAAACATGTCCTTAAAGTACTCAAAGCTGGGTCCCCTCCCATTAATCGGTCCGAAAATGAATAACGGAAATCTAATTTTGAAAAATTCCTTCATTTGGCAATTGAGTAATGAATTGGATAATTGAGAAATGCGGTCATAACGTTCTTTGTTGAAAACAGCTGAAACAGACTTGTAGCGATGACAGGCTGTACTGGAAAGGCTTGTATAAAATATTTCACAACAATAAGAAAAATGAAAGTATGGTAGGGGGGGGGGAGATATTACGGGAGCTTCTCAAAGTGTATAACGAGCCATAAACCTTCCCGACTATTTGGGAGACATAAAATGGCCGAACGAGCCAGCATTTTGTGGCCAGATGTCCAGTTTTGGCCGAATTTCGAATGCGTCATTTAGGAAAAGCGCTTCTTGCCAAACGTGAGGTTATTAGTATGTAGAAGGAGGGGTTCGAATCGGGTAGAATAGGTACATTTGTCACGCTGGCAGATACAGAAAAAGGATAATTGAAGAATTTAATTATTTGGCTAACGACCTGCGCATTACAACGACGAAAAATGGTACCAATGGCACGCTATATGATGCATTCTGTTTGTGTGATTATTTTGCTCAATTAATCATCGTTTTCATTCGTTCATGTGGTCTCATTAATCAGGCAATTCATTCCGCGTGCACGAAATAGGGAAGAGGTGGCGTAATTAAAAAAACGGCTAAAAAAGAGATAGGTGGGGGGTTTATTACATTCTTCTCATGCATTGGCGGGTACACTGAATGCAACTATGTGTGACGTAATTTAAATATTGCTAAGTGAAGTGTAGTTTAATAGTTAGATCCAAATCGTAAGAGATGATTGCTTTCCATACTGTGTGAGTAGCAAAAGGTAAAAAGTTCAGCTCGAGCGATTCTTCCCACTCACTGTTATGCTTCCATTAACACAATTCTTAGGGCAGTTTTCACCAAAACAGCGTTGACCGTGATCCAACTGATCATGGTTAGATAAGTAAATCAAGGCTAGCCTGTTTCGTTCCCACCACATTAGCCGAGATCACTAAGGGATAACCGTGATTACGCTGCGTTTAAGCCATATCGAGAAGGCAGTGGAGTATTAAGGTTACAGTAAAGTAAGGAAATTGGACATCAGTTCAACATCCCGTCCCGTGAACAAGTGTCGTGTAAACGTAACCGGACATCCCGTAAATGCCCAACCCTCAACAATCCAGATTTGACCAAATTACTATTTCTAACAATTGTCACAAGCCAAAGTGACCGCATTAACCTCTGCCGAAGCTGAAAATGGCGAGGAGCATACAGGCGTACTCCGCCTGCAAGAGCTGCACGAAGAAACCGAATTAGTACGGGAGAATGCTTTGAGTGAAAATCGGAAGAGGTACAAGAAAATGAGAACTGAACAAGAAATAATTGAAACTGAAATTGTGAGGTTTCAACTTTTACAAGCACGCGTTAAATTATCGCGTTTAATAAAAGTTTTTTAGTACACTAACTTGTGAGTAAAGGTGTGTTATTATTTAACATTTCCTCCCTATCTGCTTTTAAATCCACCCAGTAAGCCATTAGCGTTTGGGTTTTCTGACGGCTATATGACGTCTAGAGTTTTTTCTAAAACTGCTCAACACTCATTTTATGCGAACAACAACTTGTTATTGCGAGTAATTACGATCGTAATACTTTTGTTCGCAACAGAATTTAAGTTCATACATTTTGAAGCCGTTGGAACGCTCGCATATCCATCTGACGTGCCGGGTGAGATGAGGATAACCTAACATACTAGATTATCATCGTACTGGAAAAGCATCTGCACTGACTGCGCACTTGTAAACAGCATCTGTGTTTATTATTATTCCAAAACATATGTAAATTATTCACAATAATGGAAGAGAATACTCTATGGAGCACAGTAATGAGGAACAAATGTTAGAATATGATGAAGAAAGATAAGAGCCAACCGGACCTAACCGCCCAATTTTTTGGGGTTAGAGCTTAACCCAGTCTGGGGAAACCCGTTTTTGTGGCGGGAGGCGATTAGGCACTGTTAATCTACGAGTAGTTTAAACGGTATCAATGCAGTCGGTGAAAACGGCCCTTGAAGTTCTTCTCGACCTAATTTGACAAAACTGATGTGGTTTCCTCGTACGGCTTGTATGATTTGCAAGCTATCCTGCAGTCAGTTAATGGCGCGTGCTAGTGGCGCAGTCTTTTTGCCTTTTTCCAGCGCCCTCTGGCGTTCACCAGGGTTCTGAATGGAATTCGGTAATTCCGTTGCGTTGAGAACGGCACTACTCTTGATCCGTAAAAATGTTCCATCTTCTTCCAATCGTTCTCTTTCATTAGCCGCACTTACCTGATCAACGGTTCACCTCTTACCCTTCCTCTCCAACCCTGGCGACGACCTTGATGTGTGACTACCGGAACTGCATCTCTTCTTCTTTGAGCATAGGGCTGATGTAGTACCTGCCCTTGTGTTGCGTGTGTGCACCAGGGAGTTCACACACGTTCCTGCGCTCGTCGCACTACGTAAGGTCTTAATGCAGCCCCTTTAATACCTTTGAATATGCATCGGTCATCTGGAGACTGTTCTACAAGTCCTGAGTTGAGCAGCATGAGTGAGTTCATCCAGCTTTTGCCTACGAATTGAGCATTCTTCACGTTAACGTTGGAACGTACGACAGTAGGGGGAATAGAGCGACTTTGGCGCAGGGGCTAATGAAGATAACCTGACATTGAGAATAACCTGAATGAAACCTCCCTTTTAAAGGAGGAAAACCCTCACTAGAAAGGTTACCTACTTGGTAAGGTTACCGCCAGTACTCTGATAAAGGGGGAGGGGAGTATGATCATTCTCCAGAAATTTCATACATTTTAATATATAAATACTAACATTTAAAGAATACGTATATTGAGAAGCCGGCAAAAAATGTCATTGTTTGAGTCGGATTTGAACACGATTCGCTGGCGCGCTGATTCAGCACGCTACCCACTACACCATTCCTTCACTTTATGGGAAGTAAAACATTATGATATACCCGTACAGCTCACTCCCCGTTCCCCTCCTCATCTATTAAATATTGTATTGTTTTTCTCCGCATAATCTCGCATTAGCGATAGATTTCACCGTATGTAACGTACTCAATTCGGAACTCGGATTGAATAACCAAAACAGGCCGCATATATCTAACGATTCAATCGAACTATGTCGCAAATCATTCTAAAACGGCGAACCATATAAGGAGTCCTAATTTTCCCGTAGTTAGACTTCATTGTTGTTTCCAGCGTTGAGTCCAGTATGTCGTTGCGCATGCGCATACGTTCTGTTAACGAGATTCATTACATTCCATTAGAGTCGCGTCCTTGGATTATAAAAAGAGGTCGCAAGTAGCGAGCATCCTCATTCATTACTGAAACCTCAACCAGGTAACGTCTTAACAACTATATCACCTCGCGCTCATTCTTACATCAACATACCTTTTATTATCCTCTGTTCACACAAATATCGTCAACACATTTATCAAGTATCACGCTTTCCATCTATACAACCAGTATATATTAAAATGTATGAAATTTCTGGAGAATGATTATACTCCCCTCCCCCTTTATCAGAGTACTGGCGGTAATCTTACCAAGTAGGTAACCTTTCTAGTGAGGGTTTCCCTCCTTCAAAAGGGAGGTTTCATTCAGGTTATCCTCAATGTCAGGTTATCTTCATTAGCCCCTGCGCCAAAGTCACTCTATTCCCCCTACTTACGACGATATCATCTTCTGCTTTAACCTTCTTAGACACCGAAATCGTCTATGTGCGAACGTCACATTACTCCACAGTCTTCTATCCGAACGAATCAATTCCCCTATCCTCCCCAGGGTTGCCTTTCGGGAATCTCCCCTCTCATCGAAAACCCTCGTACAACTCGAATTTCCCTTCTCCCCCACAAATTATTTGTACTACTGTCGAGTTCGAAGAGCCGGAAACCTTCTAACGCCATTACCGCCCCTCACCACAATCAAGAAGCGTATCTTTTGAGTATCCCCGTTCCCCTGCATCCAGTAGTCAGTTATCTCCCACTTACTATTTCGCAGATTTGTCTCCCACCACAACCCTCCGTCACCAGGCCTAACTGTGTCCCCAATTGCGTAGTACATAATTTGGTTTCGGTTCGTTCCCGTTCTCGTATATGAATAACTTAATATTAAAAACGGTTTCTTCCAGGTGAGTTCAAATAAAATATGAACTTGACGAATTGGCGATACGTTGACGTTTAGACGAACGATTATGTTGAAATAAATTGTAAGCTGCTATAAAAAGAAAACATCTCAACGCTAACAAATGATACGAACGATAAGCTACAGTCGGAGAACCCGTTGGTAAGTATGGTGCGATGAATTGTCGACGGTGAGCCATATATATACTGGTGAACTCCCGTTTGGCGAACGTCGGCGGTCAAATGCGGGTTCGCAAAAGCCACTGCTGATACAGACTCGAGATACCAACAGGTGGAGTTTTGAAACGTTAACACAAATCTGTCACACGGCAAAGCTGTATTTCAAGCTTAGCTAGTGGGTTCGAAGTAATGACTAATGGGTCGTATGGCAGGGAATGAAGATGGCTACAAGTTACAGCAAATGAGTAGGGCATTGCAAAATGAGGTTTCTTCCCAACTTTTTGGGGAAACAGCTTCGAAAATGTTCATCAAGCACGTTGACAGGTGTCTTCAACTAATCAATCGCTCTTTATCGTAATCCGTAAATGTTCTTCTGAGGGTCCGTTGAGCAGAGGTACCGATAAAAGTCGTGTTTTTTTAACTTTTTGGAAATTTACACGGTCGATTCATAACTGAATTTGATCAATCTGTAGGAGTGTCTTCTAGCATCCTGAATTCACATTTTTTTCTCCACAACTATGTCCGTATATGCCCGTTGAAAGGAGATATCAGCCCTAACGGATCGGAAAATGACGTTTGTCGAACAGTAAATTTTCCAGTTTTCTCAAAAACAGCTCTCATTATTTCGTTATCCTACGGCAGCTTACTCAGTGTAGTATCTGTTGGATGGAGAGTTGAAGATCGAAAAAAAGAAATTCAGTGAGCGTGAGGAGGACTGTATTATGTGAGCAATGAACCGAGTTGAGTTAGAATTGAGCTGAGTTGGTGTATAAAAGGGCGACACAAGGATAGTACTCGGAACGCGTGAACTGGCGCGGGAGAGTGTATCAGAAGAACAGTGCTAGCTGTTATTGGGACGAGAGTTGATAGCGGAATGAATTTTGGGAGGGCTCCGTCTGTTGTGGAGAGGAGTCTGAAATTGAGGAGTGGGAAAAAGATGAGAATGTCCAGACGAGAGGGGAAACCCGCTGTCAATTGGAATTAACACAGAAGGTGGAATTTCCACAGGTAACAAAAGGGCTGAGGACGAAGGTGCTTGCGAAAATAATGACTTACCTGCTGGGAGTCCTGTTGGAGCAGGTATGGAAATTCCGAGGTCAAAAAACCAGGACTGATTCGGTGCTTCGCGTCGAACAGTATCAGCCACGAGATTTAAGACAAGTGGGAACAGAGAGCCGAACGCCGCATTGTATTTTCCCGTCAAGGTAATTTCGTCACTTCTTTCAATAGAATGCTTCTGCCCAACTGGAACTCCAATGACTGTGCCAGCGCTCCAGTCCTGGACGACCAATGGTCATCTTGAGCTGAGAGCTTGGTGGTTGGCTCATTAAAACTACCCGCCCGCTCGCCTCGCAACCCCGCTGGCTCGCCTTGAAACGGGTTCGCTGGAAGCCCCCATTTACGGGCGCCTGGCGCCGGGGGATATTTAGTTTCCGTAGTTCCATTGTAGTCAAGTGATCTTTCGTATGGTTTACTAGTATTCGATGCTGAATTGAATGAAATGGGTCTCGGAGCAGTAATACTAGGTCAAGCTGTTCATGAGAATAATAAACCATTGTGCAATAATTTGCAGGGTTTTGACCTCAGACCGCACCGTCACGACCGGAGTGAACTCGCTGATCTGATTGTGTGGAACATGACGCTGTGTTCTGCCGTACGTACAGGCGCGGTATCTTCTATCAACGCATTTCCACGGAAACATTTACGGTAAACAAAATGTAGGAACTAGTTAGTTGAGAGCGCTCCGTAAGTTTGATCGAAATCGTTACAGCCGTTTTTGAGAAAATTGAATACCCGTTAAATTAATATTCGACAATTCTCTATTTCCGTTCACCGGATAGATGAAGAAATGATCACGGGGAACAAATTGTGGGTATAGGTTGCTAGAAGATACTGTGTAAGATCGATTGAATACAACGAAGCCATGATAGCTAGGAAAAAGAGAATTGTCTAATATTATTTATTCTTTATTTATTGGCGGAAACCTGTGAAAACCCTGCAAATTATTAAACAATGGTTTATTATTCTCTTGTTATAAATATAACACAGCTCAACAATCTGAAGAACAACAACTCATATGTGTAGCTATGTTTAGTAATTAATTGAAATTTATTCAAAACCATCTCAACTTTAAATTTAACCACTCACTTCCAACGCTAACATAGTACTTTTTATTCTGGCGTATTTGCGTTAAAACTACCAACAATTCACTTTTTACCTCGGAACTCTTGCACGGCTGAAGTCAGAGCTCCGAGACCTATCCCATTTGATTCAGCATCGAAAAATACCAGTAAACCACACGAAACATGACCTGACTACAATGGAACAACGAAAACTAAATATTTCAGGCGTCTATAGGCAATTGGCACGATGTGGTAAGTGGTTTTTTAATGAGACGGGAGGGAAGGGAGTTCAAACGACGAAACTACGACGTTCACTGCAGTTATTGTCCGGAGAATTTTTTTCAATTAGAAGAATTTTGTCACTATAATTACTGAGATTCCACTATTTTCGCTCTAGACGATGGCTCTATGCCTGGAAAATGATACCAAACACGACGTATTTGCGATAAAACTGCCAAAATTGCGTTTTTTAAAATTTTTTTAAAACCATTTTATGCCCATAACAGATTGCCGAGCAGGCGGGCACAATAAGATGCCAAATGGGATGTTTGTGCGAAAGAACAAATTTTTTTAGACCTCGTTAAGGCAGAAAATACGTACATTGCAGATTAGGAATCTCGATGTCTTGAAACGTCAACTATCAAATTTTGAGGTGGGGCTCATACGAACTTGTGGAGCTGGTGGAGCTATTCTCGGACAAAAATTAATTTTAACATTAAAGCCTAAAACTGAATACAAACAACTCCATGTGCCCCTGAAATTAAATCCTTTTATCTTAGCCATTATAATCTTTTAATCTTTTTAAAATGACCAGAATTCCCAAAAACATCAGGATTAATTTTACAAGCATGAAAGAAACGTGTAACCTTGTAATAAGCGTTTTCCTCGCTCTCTCGGTGTTCAACTTAAGTAAGACAATATTAGAAGATAGAGCAGTTGGCGTGTTGGCGGAAGAACGTTCGTGTTCCGGTCGAATACCAGTTTTGAATACAAAAATGCTAGACTGCAGCAAGATAAGTTCCCTCACACTAAGTACACTAAACTCCCGGCAAAGCAGAGCTCTTGGGTATCGGGAACTTCTCTTGAGGGCGACTCGAACGATTGTTTTGAACGACCTGCAAGGATCAGACCTAACCAGCCCCACTCTAAAATACCATTAATTTAACGGTTTTTCAATTTTCTCTAAAACGGCTCACGGACTTACGGAGAACTCTCAACTAACTGGTACCTACATTTTGTACTGCATAAATGTTTCCTCAGAAACCGCATATAAAGTCTCCCCCGTGCGCTATGAACAGAACTGCCGTGGAATTTTTTGACACAATTTTTTTTTTGCACCAAACATTTTTTGTCTAAAGGGGAGGAGTGTAATGGTTTGCGGCGGACTGCCGATGATGGCAACACTATTGGCGCCACCTGTGCAGTTCGCCGCTGTTTATATTAGCAGAGGAGCCGCATTTTAGTCTTATAACGGCTACCGACGTTGCTGACGAATCTTCCCATTTTTTAAGCCAGTGATCAAATATTTAAATTCCCTTTAGATTGTGTCAATTAAGGTAAGCGATCAGAGCTTGGTGTTTCATTTTCCCCATTGTCCCTTTATTGTCATTTAATACAATCCGAGTATAGGTTATTTGTTTCATTCTAAAAGGAGTTCATTTCATTTCGAGTTTTTCCTGATTAAATTCAAGTGGGTCCTATTGGGTTTATAATTTCATTTCCCAGTACTTTCCCGAGAGGCATTATTTTATTTATTTTCATCAAGTGAGTATAATTGAGTGTATTTAATTGTTCGTTTCTTTTGAGCCCGGACACGACTTTCGCTCGAGTTCTGTACACGGGTAATTTGTAAAAGAATTCCCTAAGTACGTCACAGCGTTAAAGACGGAAAGTTGTGCGTTGCTACGCGCCAGATATTTTTTGACGCGATTACAATACTTAGGGTAGCGTAAAGTGAAAATGACTCTGAACGAATTTCCTTGACGGTTCAGTTACACGTGACTCGCCCGGAAATATTAGTTTATTGATTGATCTAATCTCTTACCTGTGGCCTGCGAAGGAAACAATTTGCCAATAGGCAGGTGTCTGTAAGGGTCCTTGAGGCCACGTCGAAAGATGTTTCATCATTATTGTACTCGCGGCCGCCGATCATCGCTTTTTCGAAGAGAAGGAAAGCAATAACTCCTTCAAGTGCTCCTGGCGGTCTGACAAAGTTTGATGAGGTGGGCGGGGTGGGGTGGGGGGGGAGGAATCGAGAATCGACGTCCTGCTACATTTTCGCTTTATGTAGCTCATTTCTGAACAGCCGCAACATGAATTGAAGTGTTTTTATCGATCAACTGGAACATTTCAGACGACGATTCGAGAAATAAATCGGCTTCTCCCATCGTATAATTGGTGCTCAGTCCACCCTACTCTCGACTGGAAATCTATTCCCCCTCATCTGAACAATGCTTCTCCGTAATGATGTCCCTTGAACCCCCCTGCCTATCCCTTGGGTAACTATTGACCCAGTTTGCTATTCAATTACGGCGGGCGATTCGCTTCTAATACCCTGAACTGATCGAAAACGAGAAGATAACCTAACGGATAGGCAGTAGCATACTTTGTTACGATTTAATCGTGGCTTATTGTTATTTGGGCGACAACATACTTCAGAGCACTAATAGCACGTTACTTGGTTCTAGTCAAGCATTTTTTGTCAGTAACCGTAACGATCCACAAGCTGACCCAATTTCACACGGTTACTTTTTGCAAACTTTTGAAGCGGCAGCGACTCGAAACAGTCTGCTTCATTGATGAGAACTGTCAAAGCCTCCCTCCCTCTCGATTAATTTCGATTCAGGCCAGTTCACTCTCACACTCATTCAATTTCCTAATGTTCAGCAGCTGTAGGGTGTTTTAGGATTCAACTATAATGCCAGGGCAGAATTCTGCACAGACGGATCAACGGAGAGTAACCTAGTGGGCGTAGAAGTTTATGGGTCAGGCCAGCGATACCATCGGGGAACGCTGACAACATTATTTCAGGTGGAAGTCTATGCAGCGAAGATATGAATGCATCACCCTCTGCAAAAAAGAAATTTACATTACGCCGGACGGTCAGGCTGCTCTCAAGGCCCTCGCGTCGACGAATACTTCCTGGGACAGCTTCGAGAAAGCCTGACTCTGTACTTTGTATTAGGGGATGGATCATCAAAGAATAGAAGAGAATGGCACCGAGAGACTGGCACGGGATGGAACTGCACGGACGTGTACTCTTCGTAGAGAACACCAAGAGGCACCTGCGTAATAAGGTTGGCAAGTCGCAGGAGAAGTGCAGATCTACTTATTAGCGTTGTGCACCGATCTAAGGCAGTAAAAGTTATTCATCAGACTTTCCAGGGAGCTTACTCAGCCTGGAGAGGGAAAGTATATGGATGATAAGTAGCTTCATTACGGGACACTGTCCCCGCTGTGGTACCATCTGGCCAAAATTGGTAAGTCGAAGATAAAGAGTTGTAATTTCTGCGAAGCAGGGTCGTTGATTCGTATCTTAACTTGTGTGGCGATTTTATTACAGAACGTTCTCTTATCTCTCTTTCCTTTCCCCTACTAATCCATCTACCCCTAGAGCTGGCGTAGAGTAGCCTGGGCGCCCTCTCCACACCCTCAATCTTTATTTATTTACGTTGCTTTACGGGTATCATCTTCCTTTTCCCAGCGAACTTTGCAACAAAAAACCTTGCAAATTATTACACAATGGTTTATTATTCTCATGAACAGCTTGACCTAGTATTACTGCTCCGAGACCCATTTCATTCAATTCAGCATCGAATACTAGTAAACCATACGAAAGATCACTTGACTACAATGGAACTACGGAAACTAAATATCCCCCGGCGCCAGGCGCCTGTAAACGTCTGTAGGCATTTATGATCCGATGGAGGGGTGTGCGGAGGGAGGAAGTGGCCTTAACCTTCCTCCACCCTGTCCGGCAAAAAGAGTAGGGGAAATTGGGACGGGGGCTTCCAGCGAACCCTGAATTGGCAGATGTTGCGAGTCGAGCGGGCCTTGAAAACGATACGAAACACGGCTTATTTGTGATTATACTGCGTTTCGTTAATTTTTTCAACCATTTTTTACTTTCCGCTACCCGAAGGGAAGGAAAGTATAGTAATCGGCCCAAAAAAAAAAGTTGGGTTTTTCTTCAGATCTTTACGTTTCAGACCCTACTGACTCTAAAAACCCTAATTTCGGAGAGAGGTCCGTGTGTATGTCTGTGTGTGTATGTCTGTGTGTATGTCTGTGTGTGTGTTCTGTAGTTCGATTTGCGGGCGAACGGCTGATCCGATTGAGTTGGTCCTTTTTGTTTGTTCGTTATTTTTTGTAGACACCAAAATAAGGTTATGGACGATTTCGACCGATGGGAAGGGGGTGGGGACGAAAAGTACCAAAAACTAGGGTTTTCGCATTTTTCTCGAAAACGGCTCTAACGATTTTGATTAAACTTTCAAATTATCTTCTCCTAATCAATACCTAACTTTTCTTCTCCGTACATATCTCCATGAAAATACGGTGAACGGAGGTATGGGCCCTGAAGCAAAAATAGGTTTTTACGCTTTTGGCAAAACGGCTTCAGCGATTTCCACCAAACTCACAGGATGTTTTCAAATAGTTGATACCTACATATTCTTTCTCAATAAATGTTCCTGTGACGGTCCATTGAACAGAGATAAAAATCAAAATGTGTCGAAAATAACGTTTTTTCTAACATTTCCGTAAATTCCAGGGTAACTTCTTTACCAGATGTGATAAATTCTAATGGAGTGTCTTTTAGTCACCCATACCAACATTTCGTTCTCTATAATTATTTCTGTATATATATGTTGAACGGAGATATAAGCCAAGTTAACACAAAAAAGGAGATTCGTCGAACATTAATTGATCGGTATTCCAATTTTCTCAAAAACGGCTCTAACGATTTCGATCAAACATTCGGAGTACTCTCAGCTAACTAGTCCCTACATTTTGTTCTCCATAAATGTTCCTGTAAAAATGCGTTGAACGAAGATATAGCACCCGCCTATGAAGGTGGTGTTCGAACTTAAAGGGGTGGCGGAAAGTTGTGTGTTGCTACGCACCAGATATTTGCCCATAACAACCATGGGCTTCGTCCGATCGGATTGCCGAGATGGTGGGCACAACTAGATACCAAATGGGATTCTTGTGCGAAAGAACGAATTTTTAAGACCACGTTAAAGGCACAAAACGCCCCGGACGGTGGACGGGGGACGGCGGACGGACATTGCAAATTTGGAATCTCCTCCATGTCTTGAAACGTAAAGTATCAAATTTTGAGGGGGGGGGGGTTGTAAAAATTTTTTCGTGACAAAAACATATGGTTATTATTCAGAATGAATAGTAAACCAAAAAACGAACGAAAGTTTGTGCGCATTGTGTGGTCGACCTGAAGGCGTCACTTATTGAACTCCACTTGATGATAACACTCCCAGGGGGTGCAGGAGGGTGCACTTTTATCGCCAAGTTGGCGTTTTTGTGTCCATCTAGAGTGGCTAACTGGTTACCAGACGAAGGGGGGAGTGGGAGGGACCTGTCCACGAGATTCTTCGATCGCCCAAGACTGGTGTAAAGCAGCTTGGAATACGGGAGTGGGTTGAAAGTTAATCCAGAGGTTTGTCAATCACCAGGAATGAGTTATCCATTATATGGAAGTTTAATCAAGATCGTTTAATAATTAAGTCTCCTTGACTAACTTTTAACACGGCGTTTTCCAGCTATAATTCCAGAACTGTTAACAAAACCTCCGCAAAGGAAACTCAATGAATTCTGAACCACCAGTTTTCGCACTGAACGCTGTGTTCAACGAAGTTCATATAACCTGAGCGTCAAACGGTTTGGATTAGTCAGCAGAGCTATAAACATTGCTGTATGTGCCAGCAACTGAGGAACGTTGTGTGACGCGTCGCTCCATACAATTCAAGCAGTTGGGAAGTTCTCAGCTGTAGGCGAACGCGTTACGTGGAGCTACACTAATTAAAACCCTCAAAGAGCATAAACTGCCCTCGTCGATGATGTCCGTCAATCAAACTTCCCTTCACTCACCTTCAATGATTGACGCGAGCTCAAACGGATCTTGAAAGGTCAATCATTTAATCAATACGATAGCCTGTTCAGAGGCTTCTTGAGAATCGACACGTCCAACATCATATCGGCTTTGAAATCTCACGTTGTACCGGTGGTGACGAATGAGCCGACAAACGATGTCACGTTTTAGGCTACAGTTACTCTGGATGCCAGTTCGGAGGGTGTTGTGTTCTGACATTCTGTGATGTTCCAATAGTTAGAATCCAAGTGTCTGCCACCCAGGAAACACGGACGAACTTGATGAATTTTATTTTATTTTCTTATTCCGCCAGTATGTTGTTGTTTAAGCTGAGCATTTCAATAGCACGATCGAAGAGGAAAAGGGCGAGTTCCAGATGCTCCAAACGTGGAGGTGTTTAACGACCGAACTGCACATTGAGCCAGATAAAATAGACATCATAGCATTTGACTTTTACGCAACTCAGTCGTCGATAAATGTCTCAATTCCTCGTTAGAGTAGTTTTTGAGAAAAACGTTCTTGTTTTGATCACTACGGTAACTGTAGTTGATATTGGGTGGATTTTGCTCATCCCCTTCTTTGGCGTCCTATGTATTCTGTTGTGTATTCGAACGTACTCATGACAATTCGCGTTCATAGCAATCGTAGCTTTAGCCACCGCTTCTCGTTATGACAGCTTTGCAAACATGTCAGGTCACCTGGACGCCTCAGGCGCGTTCTCTTTCTTCTACTTCACGGCGAAAGTATTTGACCGGTAAAAGAGGTCTCTCAACGGTTCGTATCACAGTGATCAATCGATTAGAAATATCGATTAATCAATTCGCTCTTACCACACATCGCCCCCTCGTCAGCTGTTGACTGCATCTGTTCCCACCAGCTGGCCTCACACGCTTTTTTTTCCCCTTCTCCTCCACCGCCTTTTCCTTTTTTTCTATCCTTTCACCTTCAAACCTCCATCATCATCATCATTATTATTCCCTCTTCTTTGTCCATCGCCTCTACAAATCCCCTTTGAAGTCTTTCCTAACTTTCAGACGGGCTCCGGACTTTTTCAGCTTTTTCCTCGACGTAGCGAGGCGTCGAAATGGTGACAGGGATCCGATGCTACCGGACAGGACCGTTTTGACCGGTTCCTGTGAGAACTGCAGACGTTTCCATTCCAAAATCATCAAACAGCGATCGCCCTCTATCAAAACTCATTTCGCCAGTACACAAAATAAACCTCGCACAGATTTATTATTCATTTTGGGCTCATGAATATTTATATGATTCACGCCCTCCTCCATTTATCGTGCGAATAAATTGAATCTTATTCCCTTCGCAGAAATATCGCGTACAGAGAGAAACTCAATTTTCCATAGTCTCCCCAAGAATCGCTCCCATGCAGTGAAATGTGGAGGTGATCTACAAATGTTTGCATACTGAAGCAGACAAAGTTATGACGAATTGAGCGAAAATTCGCCCGAACTATACATGCGAACATCTCGAACGCTAAACACGAGTCCGTTCAGTCGGAAAGTGTACTACAGGACGATTTTGGGCGTTAGCGGAAAAGGAAGATATCGTTCACCTAATCAAGACAGAATTACACAACATTCCTCAGCCACACATGAATCCACCGCTTTTTATCGTTCTTGCTAATAATTCATTCGAAACTCTGATTTTCATGCAGTCACACAACGTTCTACACAAAAATTGGCGGCGCTGAAGGTTACGGAATTTAACGAGTTGCTCCCATTTATGCCATGTTAATTATTAATTAATCAGTGCACAGGTGATTTATGTGACTGACAACATAGTTTTTTTTCTCATAACGTTCGTGTTCATATGTGGAAAATGTGAGAAATGGCAATGAAACGGCGGTATTTCTATTTCATAAATCTCTGGGGTTGCTCCTTATTATCATACGAGCGTTCGTGAGCTCTCATAATATAAGCAGCTCAACGGACTACTCCCCTAATTTCTTTGAGATTGCTAGTATCATAAGAGCGGACTTTATAAGGAAAAACCTGCGCTAAAACCGTCCAGCGTGAAAGCGTTCTTCGAAAAGGTTGATAATTCATTGTGCTGCTCTCGTCATTTTCCTATGGATCATAATTTTTTGGTACTTTCGAGTCGTACTTGGAGCTGTCTTTGAAGAAAAAAAATGATTAAAATCGTTGGAGCCATTTTGGAGAGGAAAAACGATTGTGTTTTGATCACTATGATAACTATAGTTAGTTTGGGACTGATTCTGCTCATAGCCTCATTTTGGGGTCGCATGGTGACTCGCATGCTAAATATAAAATTTGAGTCGATGAGGTTCGGTCGTTTTGTCTGAACCGCGTTCACAGGCACTCACAGACAGAAATATTTTGGTTGTAAATGGTGCTTTCAGACTCGGCCCTTGAAACTGTCAGTTCAAATCGGGGACAGGCTCGTAAATGAAGTATGAAGTTTGGCTGAAGAGGAGGAGGAGAAGCCTAAGTGCCAGCGAAAGAGGGGACAGTTACCGTTCTGGCCTTAAGGGTTGTTTGACCCAAACATGATATCACAGGAATGCACAGCCCGTGGTCTCGCACCGGTGCATTATGGGTAAGGGCCATAGCAGGTGGTTGACTCCACAGGGCAAGGTAGCTAGAACGGAGCAATCAAACTCCTACCCAGGGCATGGCCTGTAAATGCTGGGAAATTCGCTTGCTCTGCGGACATCGTAGTGGTCTTGGGCTCGCTGGAGGGTAATTCTCCTATCCCAAATTTCGTTTTTGAACTGCATGGTCTGAGGGAGGTGGGGGCCACCTAGGGAGTACTCCCCCAGAAATCACCAAATGCAGAATTGTAACTGTTGTACAAACTACAGTGGAGCAGCACATGCTTTGTTGTTTCCCTTGCATTACAGAGAACTGGCTCATCCAGTGGTCTGGCTCAACCCACCTTCTCTCAAGACGTTCATGGATATTGGGGAAGAACTCATACGTGTCACGTCCCTTTGACGAGAATTCCCATTGCTCTTGCCTCTTCTTTATTGCAGCTTGTCATTTCTCTAATGCCCATTCGTCCTGGTTCTGGGTTATCTTCCCAGGAGCATGCCCATGCTACCAGGCACGACCACGGGTTGTGGATAGTGGAACGGCCACGGCATTGTCCCCAGGGGCATGTCTGCGGCCAGCTGTGAATAAGGTCAGCATGCTGACTGAATAAGCAGCCGCGAACAATGGGCAAAACCCAAGAGATCGCAGAAGAGATCCTGAACGAAGGGCTCAAGGACAAGTGGATCTACATTTTCTCAGACAGCCAGGCCCATTCCCAGGCCTTAAAGGCCATTGCAGCCTATAGTTTTAGGTCTAAGCTGGCATGGGAATGCCTCCATGCGCTCAAGCAGCTCGGCGCCTGCAACAGGCTCTCACTCATTTGGGTGCCGGCTCACAGGGGGCATGAGGGCAATGAAAAGGCTGACTGCCTCGCGAAAAGGGGTACAGAATCCCTACCCATCAGGCCTGAACCAAACGTGGGTCTGACGAAAAGTCACCTGAACCGTCTGGTTGCTCGATGGGAGATACAGGAAAATGGCGCCCATTGGCATCGCCAGCCACGACTAAGACAGGCGAAAAGGCTTGAGTGGATGCTGACACTCTCTAGACAAGATCTGAGAGTACTGATAAGCTTCCTCACCGGGCACTGCCCACTCAGATATCACCTCAACAAGATGGGCATCTGCGGTGAGGAGGACGAGACAGCAGAGCATATCCTTTGTGAATGCCCTGCCTTGGCAGCAAAACGCTTTGAATACATTGGTCAGGGGACCATTGAACCCCAAACCGTAGTGGACTCTGCGGTGAAGAACATACTCGGCTTCCTAAGGGGGGTGGGTATGTACGACGCCTTCTACTAAGAAAGGGCCAGCGTCACAATAGGCCCATATGCGGCCGCAGTGACAAAGGGACTTGTCCCACACGCCCTCGGGTCAAAAAAAAAAAAAATGCCCATTCGTCAATGGCGGCAAGTTTCTGTTCTGTGGTGAGATCCGCACAAAGTTAAGCCCAATGCTGGGGAAGCTCCCGTTTCACTCTCCACTTGTCAACCATGTATTAACAGCCAAGTCAACTGGTAGCTGACCAGTGATCACCTGGAGTGCTTCTGTTGATACAGTCTTGTAGGCCTTGATGATCCGCAGGAGCGCTTAGGCTAATACTCTCTTTTGATTGACTGTTAGTTTGCTACCCCAGACAACAGGACAGTAGCCAATCACGCCTAGATAGATGGCCTTATACATGAGGATAGTGTCACGGTAACACACACCCTAAGTGGCCTTAGTAATTGCACGCAGTGAGGCAAACCTTGGTATGGTAGTGCCTCTAAGGGGCTGGAGGCTGATGGTCTCTCATCTATATTCACTCTTAAATACTTGACGTGCTTTTCAAGAAGGAGTCTGTGGCCGCCAAAGTGTATTGCGGGTGGATTATTCACTTTTCCTTTCAAGAGGATTAGCTGGGGTTTTTCCTCAGCCACCTGCATCTTGGCATCGACGGTTCAGAGCACGTGGTGGGTTTTTTCTTCGGTTTGGCGGGCTGACTCGGCAAAGATCAGCACAGCCAAGTCATCCACATAGGCGTATCGCTCGCAGTCAGTCTTCATGAGCACCCTGAGAAGACCTTCGAAGAAGGCATTCCAGGGTGCTGGTCCCAGGACTGAGCCCTGTGAGCGGCACCCCTTCTCAATCCTTGTTTCAACGGAAACAATAATATTCGAACATTAAGAAGCTTTTTGACGACTTGAACGATTTTGATACAACTCATAGGGTACATTCAGCTGACCAGTAACTACTTTTTGATCTTGATAATCCTTTTCGCAGTAATAAGATGACCGCAAATAAAGCCCCCGCGTGTATAGTTTATTGTTGTTTATATACGAGTCTGTTTCTTTATCAAAAGTCATGGGGGTAGCGGTTTTACACACACCCCAAGTGGCCTTACTAATTGCTCGGAGTGAGACAAACCTTGCAATCAATAGTAGTACCTCTCACCTACATTCACTCCAAAATACTTGACATGCTTTCCAAGAGGAGCCTGTGGCCGCCAAAGCGTATTGAGGGTTGCCTATTTAATTTTCCTAACACACTCTATCTACAAAACATATCTCTCGCCCCAATAATCAGTCCTGCAAAAACCGCACAAGCACGAAACATGAAGCTAACTCTCTCGGTACTTCAACAACAACAACAACAACGATGTACGAGTAAATTGCTTTTTTAAATTCCTCCGTTCTTAGGGCCGTATTGAGGCATGTATCATGCTCGTTACATACCTTTTATTGTTGAACGATGCAAGCCTCAAAGTGCGACAAATTGAAACTTGCACCACGATTTCTTCTTTCCTAGGTTAACTAACCTAGCAGCCGAAATGTTGGGGTGATGGCGTTCCATCCAATTTCAGAATAAACCTCGTGCCTGGTTTCTGTGTCCTTCGCAATTTGGCGTGTCTGTCACCCCCACCCACTCTCTCTCCATCTCTCACTTCCTCACCCTCTCTCTCTGACGGGCGAAGGAGCAGAGTTGCGAATATATCGAGAGCTACCTTTACCTAAGCTCCCCTTAACAATAATCCTTCCTTGAATAATCGTATGTATTTCACTGAGACCGTTCCAATATAATAAAGTATAGCCTTAGAGGATAGAGCAGAGCGATAAGTGTGACGGTAGGGGTCCAGAGACGAATAGCCAAATAGAATCGTTCTCGCGATGCGATCTTGGATACGATACCTTCTCGATCGCAATCACTCGGTGTTCTCTCCGTTCGTCTGTCTACTGAGTTCATGGCCGGAACGGCTCCGCTGAGCTTAACGACTCTCAGCTCCGTGTCACTTCATGATTCAATCGTGCACGTAACACACCCATTGAACAAGTTAATGAATGACTAAATGGCGAGTGATCAATTGAAGTGCTCCTGTGGATGTTATTTTGTCGGCCTAGGTGATCCATAGGAGTACAGCCGAGCAGCCGGGTGCCTTTGATTGACTGTTGAGCTTGCTATTCCTTAGAATGGGACGGTAGCCATCACGCCTAAGTGGTCTTGTTAATTGCTCGTAATGAGAACAGTGCCTTTGAGGGACTCGAGTTGTTGGCTGAAACGCCACCCTTTGCTTATATTGACTCCTAAGTACAAGAACGAGCCTGTGGCCGTCAAAACGTATTGACGGTTGGCTATTTAATTTTCCCTTCTAGAGGATTACCCAGATTTCTCTCTCTCTCTCTCTCTCTCTCTCTCTCTCTCTCTCTCTCTCTCTCAACCTTAACGTTGTACCCCCACGTAGTAATGCTTGGTGACTTTAATTCGGACTTGTTAGTTAGCACATCGGATAGCAAGCGGCTTCGTAGAATGCTAGACTCCTTGAATCTGGAACACCTACCTTTCAGCGCAACACACCACTCCCCTAACTCTAGTTCTTTGCTGGACTTGATCATTGTAAATGATGGCAGTAAAGTAGAGAAATACGCCCAGTTTCCGGTCTGCGGTCTCTCAAGGCACGACCTGATTTGCTGTTCTCTGAAACTAAAACCGGAAAAGGCCGAACGTAGACGCATTTTCGTTCGGGACAAGCGAAGTCTTGATGAGAAGGAATTTTTGAACGACGCGAAGAAAGCGGACTGGGAGCAGGTGAAGAAGGAACCGGAGCTAGACGGAAAAGTTGAAGTTTTTAATAGTATGATCATCGACCTATACAATAGACATTGCCCATTAGTCCAGATCAAACCACGGTGTCTGCCCGCCCCTTGGATTAGCTCCGAAATCCGGAAGATGATGCGGAGTCGTGACGCGGAATATAAAAGTTTTCGTAGAACGAGGGACCGGGAAACTCACAACCGGTATAAGAAATTGAGGAACAGGGTGAAGCAGATGCTGCGAAATGCCAGAGCTAACCACTATTATGGAGTCTTTAAAACAAAAAAGAACTCGGCGGATCTGTGGAGGGTAATCAGAGGTTTAGGCCTATGTGGAAGAAAATCAGAAGGAGAACTAAGCGTCTCCGTTGAGGCCCTCGGCCAATTTTTTTGCCGTTTCACGGAAACACCATCCCCGCCTGGATTTATTGAGCGACTGGCCGAACGGAGGCCGCCTTATAGTCCTTTCACCATTCCGCCGCTTTCCGAAAATTGCGTCAAAGAGGCTCTGGTCGCTGTGAAAGCCAGATCTGTGGGGGCGGATGGCATACCGGTGGAGGTGCTGCACGTGATTGCCGATGCGATTATTCCAACTTTAACGCACATTTTTAACTCGTCATTGGAACGAGGTGAATATCCGAAGATTTGGAAAAAAGCCATTGTCAGGCCGATACCGAAGGTGAAAAACGCCAACTCCGTTAGTGAGTTCCGAGCAATCTCCCTACTATGTGCAATGGGCAAAGTGCTTGACAAAATCGTCCACAACACACTTCAGTCCTACATAGACACGCATGGAGTACTCAACGAGCGGCAGTCGGCCTACCGAACTTCCTACAGCACAGAAACAGCGCTCATTGGGGTTCTTGACGACTTCCGGGCAGCCATGGATAGAAAACACGTCACAGTTGTCGTCCTCGTTGATTTTTCGGCTGCTTTCGGCCGAATGAGGAAGGATGTCATGCTTTCGGTGCTCAAGACGATAGGCCTGGAGGGAGCCATGCTGGCATGGTTCGGATCGTACTTGACGGACAGGCAAATTGCCGTCAAAAGTGACTCCGATGAATTGTCCTCATGGAGAAACTTGGAGGTTGGCACACCGCAAGGCTCCGTGTTGTCAGCACTTTTGTTTACGCTCTACGTCAACACGCTTCACGAGGTACTCTCGGTGGGAACCTCTCATATGTCCTACGCTGATGACTTCCAAATCTACAGGTCCTGTGAGCCGCGCGCTCTTGAAGAAACTATCGGCAGGCTTAGTGAGGATCTGAGCAATGTGTTGAAGTGGTGCAGGGAAACAGGCATGGAAATTAACCAAAGCAAGACGAAAGCCATGCTACTGGGGTACCCCAAATTGCTGGCCAAGATAGACAGCCTGTGCGTTCCCCGTGTGTTGTGCGGTGCCTCCCAGCTGCAGTACGTTGACTGTGCGAAGAATCTGGGCGTCCTGGTTCAGTCTAATATGTGCTGGGACAGACAGGTTACCGCGACGTGCAATGCGGTTTTTCGGGGTGTTGGCCAGTTGAGGCGTTTAGCGGCTGATTTTCCCCGTGAAGTGCGTCTGCAGCTTGTGCTTGGTCTTATTATGCCACATTTCGATTACGCAGCAGCAGCTTTCACCGATCTCAAAAGCGAGGACCTCGACAGATTACAGAAGGCTGAAAACGCCGCGCTTCGTTTTGCCCTGCGCCTTCGGCTGGACGAGCACCTGACACCGCACTATCGTCAGCTAGGGTGGCTGAAGATTAGGGACAGGCGAATGCTGCAAGTGGCCACGCTAGTTTTCAAGACGCTTAAATTTGAAAAACCCTCCTATTTATTTGAGAAGTTCGGTTTCCTCCTTCACCGGGGTGCGCGTGGGAGGAACAAGTTCTTGAGAATTCCGTGCCACAGAACTGAAATGCTCGCGCGATCCTTTTATGTGCAGGGTGCGAAAGTTTTCAACGAAAACGTTAATCTGTTCGATCTGTCGTGCAAAGTTGGAGCATTTAAAGATAAATTTCGCAAGATGCTGTTGGACAGATACCATTGATGATGCAAGAAGATTATACTGTTTACTGCTGTTTAAATTTTTGCATGTTTATCATTGTTTTTCATAGTTATTATTATTGTTTTTGGATTGATTGTTTTTGGACATAGATGCGTGGCGAGTACGAGTCTCTCTCTGCAAACGGCACAGTCATTTTTGCTGTATAGTTTAATGTTCGTGATTTGTGTTCTTAGGTTAGGTTGTGTATAGTGAGAGAAGGGGAGGAATATACAAGTACTCGCCCTTCTCATTGTATGATTGTAGATTTTTGGAGAGAATGTAATTTATTTGGTATGATTGTAAATGTTTGTGTGTGTTCAGCGTCAGTGTGCATATAATTTATTTAGGTGTGACTGTGATAGATGTTTAATAGAATATTTCAAAGTTCTTGCGCGGAGAGAGTCTCGTGAAAAAACATACTAGTAGTCTGTATATATATGTCAGTGTTTAACTCTATGAGGAATTGTTCGTATTTGGGTTCCAGGGGAAATGGTAGAGAGGGCTCTATAGCCCTAATTTCCCCTGGTCAATAAATCAATAAATCAATCAATAAATCAATCTCTCTCTCTCTCTCTCTCTCTCTCTCTCTCTCTCTCTCTCTCTCTCTCTCTCTCTCTCCTCTCTCTCGCTCGCTCTCTCACTCTCTCTCTCTCTCTCTCTCTCTCTCTCTCTCTCTCTCTCTCTCTCTCTCTCTCTCTCTCTCTCTCTCTCTCTCTCTCTCTCTCTCTCTCTCTTTGGAGAGAGGTGGGGTTATATTTTCGTTATTTTGGGGAGATTTGAAAATAAGTTTACAGCGGTTGTGTGATACTTGGCATCGGACATGCGAGTTTGATATTTCCGCACCACGAAGTTGTTAGTATTAGGTTCTTCGGTTTATTATAAATTGTTCAATTTTGAAGTATGGAGTTTTTACTTTCCGCTACCCCAAAGGGAAAGGAAAGTCTAGTATCGTGTCAAAAAAACAATTTGAGTTTTCTTCAGATTTTTACGTTTTGAGGCCTACTGAGTCTAAAAAACCTCATTTCGGCACGTGGTCCGTGTGTGAGTCTGTAGTTCGATTTGCAGGAGAACGGCTGATCCGATAGAGCTAGTTCTTTTTTGTTTTTTTCGTTATTTGTTGTAGACACCAAAATAAGCTTATGGACGATTTCGGCCGATGGAAGGGGGGGAGGGAAGGACGAAAATGTACCAAAAACCAGGGTTTTCGCATTTTTCTCGAAAACGGCTCCAACTATTTTGATTAAACTTTCAAATTAGCTTTTGCTAATCAATACCTAACTTTTCTTCTTCATACATATCTCCATGAAAATACGGTGAACGGCCTACGAAGCAAAAATAAGTTTTTTAAGCTTTTTGGCAAAACGACTTCAACGATTTTCACCAAACTCTCAGGATGTTTTTGAATAGTGAATACCTACGTATTGTTCTCAATAAATGTTCCTCTGAAAGTCCATTGAGCAGAGATAAAAATAAAATGTGTCGAAAATAACGTTTTTTCCAACATTTCCGTAAGTTCTGGAGTAATTGCTCCACCAAATTCGTCAAACGTTCAGAGTGTCTGTTAGTCACCTATACCCACATTTTGTTCTGCATAATTATTTCTGTATATATCTGTTGAACGGAGATGTAAGCCATGTTATCTCAGAAAAGGAGATTTGCCGAATATCAATTTATAGGTATTCAACGTTTCTCAAAAACAGCCCAGCGATTTCGATCAAACTTACGGAGTACTCTCAACTAACTTGTTCCTAGATTTTGTTCTCTATAAATGTTCCAGTAGAAATGCGTCGAACGAAGATATAGCGCCCGCATATGTAGCTGGTGTTTGTACTTGAAGGGATGGCGGCAAGTTGTGTGTTGCTACGCACCGGTCGTTGTTTCTTACGTTTGTCTTCCTTTCAAAATAATTTCGGCGATTGCCGTTCTGATCGTTATCAAAGATGCACTCGTTTAACAAGATTATTTTGAGCCTTAGTGAGTGGCTTAGAGGAGGGAGTCACAAAAGGGTGAGTCCCGTGGAAGCAGCTTAGCACTTCGGCGCTGAAGATGACAAACCCTTCAGAAGATGAGCTGACAACTTAATAGCATTAAACAAGTCAACTTCTTCCCTCTCGCTCGAGCTCCCGATTTCTTTTGATGCCGAAGCGTTCGCTCGGCTCGTCGCTTGTTCCTCTGAGACTCGTTTATTATTAGGTCGGATGCCGAAAGGACACAAAAGCGTAATGTTTCCAAGTGACGGCGGTTGGCAACAATACGAGCGCTTTGGGTGGTGGAAGGAGGGAATTGCGTGCGTCCTGTTGGCGGCTAGTGGAGTAGGGTAGGAGAGAGGCAGGTGCAAGGGGGACCGGTAACTCTGGCATCTGCTTCCCTCTCAAGTTGTCACACCACGCCCCTTCAACCGGAATTAGCTGAAATATTGGCGCTCCGGCTTTTCAACTTCCCAACTTCTGTTCGGAATGTTACTTCAGAGCACTCGGATCGATAACTTTGTTAAGGCAGAGAAGGAGGTCCAGGTGTCACTAAATAAATGCCGCATGCATTACGATGAAAAGACCCCGCTGGCGGCTAATTACAACCCGTCTGCCAGAGTCACATTCGATCTCCTCCAGAGTTGCTAGAAACGAATCTCGTCTCGATGGTATTCTTTTCTGCAAAATATAAAATTTACGTTGCGTATGGACAAACATATCCACAGCTCTTCAGCTGTATTCGCTCTCAATTGACTACGTTGGATGGCTTCAGTTTAGCCTTCTGCTGGTTTCCAGGAAGACCGGTGAAGAATGAATGCTCCACAGGACTAGAAGAGGTCCTGATTTTCCCCCTCCTCGTATGGGCGGCTCGTGACGTTTCTATGCCCCTAAACACGATCCTGGACGGTATGCGAGTCACACTTTTCCGCTTTTCAACGACCCGCCCGAGTCTGAAGCGTTTGATGGCACTCATTTGTTATTACGTCGATAAACAACCTCTCAGCCTTTCATGTGAAGCTTTTGACGCTCCACAACCATCAGATTGATGGGGTTGTTGCCTATAGTTACCATTATGGTAGGGTTCGAGATTGGCACAATGAAACCTGGATATGCAAGCAATAGCCCGGCTTGGCACTGACCGTTATTCCCTCCCACTGCCAGCTGTAGTGGTCCCTGTTGCTCCAATTTTAACTGGTTTAAGGTGTTGGACCTGTCGCTTGGAGAACACCACCCAATTCCTAATTCCTCTGCAGAGGCCTTATCCCAAGACTGAGCCATGTGTGGGCTGGACTAACCCCAATTTTCGATATTTCAATGTCGAGCTCCCGTCTCTTTCCCACTGAAGAACATTTCACTCCATTGCACGTTTAAAACTAACCTTGAATGAAGAATGAGGAGTCCCCTGAAAGAATGCTTACCAGTTGAGATACGAACTGAAGACCCACGTCTGGTGGGTGACACACCCAACCTAGTCACCTACTCAGCACTTTTTTACTTTCCTAGGCTCTACGAAGTAGAAAGAAAATTTATGTAATCGGCTGAAAACAAAATTTTGAGTTCCCTTCAGATCTTTGCACCTCACCTACGCCAAAATTGGGGATGAACCTACGGAAACAAATTTAGAAAAATAATGAAAACCTTCAAACAACAAAGTTTATAGTAATTATTTCCGGCTCGAAATAAGAACAAAACAAATAAGGTATTAATGCTAACTGCATCTCTACAAAAAAATCAAATCAAGAAATCTAATAAGTACCCTATGAGTTCGTTTACAAGAGATTGAAAAAAACAAAAAAAAAAAAAAACAAGATAAAGACTTCTCAAAACAAAGAGTGAAAATGGGGAGAACGGCAGAAGTGGTCTTCTTCCTGGTCTTCAAATGAAAACGCAATGAAAACGACCCAACGGATTCAGAACTTGAGTTTGGACGTTCAGAAACTGTGGTGAAGGACTGCGAAAATTAGTGTTTACATACCGGTACGGGAGTCTGGAAATTTGTAGATTCCTCGGGAAGAAGTTGGGCGAAAGGAAAAAAGGGAATTCAGCAGATGGACGAGAGAAGAGACGGTAGGTTGGGCCAGTTAATTGTTGAAGGAAACGGAACACAATGATTCGAGCCTTCGCGAATCTCTCGCAGTGGCTGCTGAGATGAGTCAGCGGTCAACAGCGATAAGCAAAACAGGTAGGAAAGTACGCCCAGGAGAGTGGACCAATTTGTTAAGACATAACTGCCTCATTACGGCCAATCTCCCAAAAACCGCCTCATAGGTTTCCACAGGGAGAAAGTTCGTTCAACGTTGGCGTAGTCCAAGTAACGGCGAATGAGGTTCTCAATCCCCTCACGGAATATAGTGTTCCAATCTCAAAAACTGGAATTCCGACTAATTTGGGAACTTGAGAAAACTCGCGAAACCTCAGAACAGGACAGTAAATTTTGTTGTAATCAATTTGCTTACTGAAAATAGTTCCGATTGATGGAAAACGAGCTCAGATCCGCAATCGATTGCATGATAGCGGAATAACTTCAAGATTGTGAAGTAGCGACATTAAGAATAGCAAACGCATTTACCCTAATAACGTCCAAACTGTTGAGGCTCGACAATTCTGAACGTGCAACACGTGGGAGTTATATTGTGTTCTTACGGTAACTTACTTCTCCGTTGCCTGAAAAATATTCCATAAATCGAAGAGCGAAACCCCAACAGTTGGTTGGACGACGGGTGTAAGAGAAATGTACGAGCGTCCTATTTCCGTAGGTTCGATTTATCTCCGAGCTGGAAGAAGAGAACGTATTTTTCATGGAGTATAGTGACATGAGCTGCCACGAAGGCGAGCGGGCGTAGCAAACTGATTCTCATTAAGGGGGTTTTCCTACTTCCATCACAGTTTATAAGAAAAGAACGCGTGAAACCCATTCTGAACAGATATAAAATACGTTTTATCATGAATATTTGGCGCCTGACTATCTCCAAACAATATCACGTCTAAACTTCCCACGCACATTCAATAATGTTAATCGCTCTGGCAACTAAACTTACGTTACGTTTCAAGACATGGGGATTCCAAATCTGCAATGTCCGTCCGCCGTCCGGGCCGTTTTGTGCCTTTAACGTGGTCTAAGAAACCCGTTCTTTCGCACAAAAACCCCATTTGGTATCTAGTTGTGCCCGCCTGCTCGGCAATCCGATCAGACGAAGCCCATGGTTGTTACTGTTGCAAAACCCGTAGAAAATTAACAAAAACGCAATTTTGGCAGTTTATCGCAAATACCCCGTGTTTGGTATCGTTTTCAAGGTATTTTTACATCCTGGGTCGAAGGGAAGGAGTATCAGACGTGTACAACTGCGTATAGTGAAATTACAGTACTATAATTACTGTAAAACTGTAAATTACTGCGAAATATTCTGACTAGTTATAAGTTAGCTTCAAATATACACGATAGAGGTAGATAGCTAACATTAAAGCAACTAGGAGGCAGAGTCCACGCGACAAAACGGGTATCGGGATAGTGGAACCAGCAAGAACGAGAGATGGCAGTGTTCTGTGACACTTCAGAGGCAACAAGACGGCAAAGCGCCGGGTGAGAAGTGAGATGAGAAGCCTAAGTTCACTGAACGTTGGGGAACTGCATGAGGGGAAAATAAGTTATATTTGGCAGGGCTTGAAATATTAGAGAATGAAGGTGATCGACAGACGGCTCTGGGATTACGGGCTTGGGGGCTGTTAGATCAAAGCAAAGGAAGCACAGTAAACGATACGGAACGTTACCACTACAACGGAACAACGAAAATTGGTATTTTCTAGGCGACGCTAGGCAACCGGCTCAGTGTGACGAGTTGAACTGTCCGGTGGTTGGACTGAGATGCGAGGCAGTGCAGGAAACAGGACAGAGAGAAATGATCACTTTCGCCGTATTGTCCTGAGAGTTCCTTCAATCAGTAAAATTCGGCTACATTTATTCACTGTGGTTTCACTGTTTTCCATATAAACGCAGTCCTACATCTCTGAGACTCGTTCTTTAAGTATCAGCATCGAAAATAACACAACCCCATGCCCATAACAGCCATGGGTTCCGTCAGGTCGGGTTGCCGAGTACGCAGGCACAACTAGATGCAAATGGATTTTTTTTAATGGAAGAACAAATTGTTTAGACCATGTTAAAAGCAAAATATATTCTATCTGGAATCTCCATGCCTCGAAACGTAAAGTGTCAAGTTTTGAGGGGGTGAGGTAAAAAAGGACCGAAAATATATGCGTGTTATTGAGAATGAATAATAAACCAATTATCTCAACAAAATTGAGGGATCTTTGAATGAACTGATCACACTTTTCACATGGCTTTATAGTTGTCGTATTGGAATCAGGTTCAATGAATTATATTCATTTGGTTGGAAATAAGACTGATTGATTTGGTCTGACTGATAATGTGACTGAAGGCACTAAAAAAATATCGAAGCGGACACGAAAAACTTCCAAACCTTTTTTTTCCATAGCCTTCAGTACTTAAGATCTCTTCCGTGGCTTTCGGCTGACACGCCGAGCCATGCTCCGAACGGCCCTCCAAATGTTGTCCGTTCCCACTCCTCCGTTAGCTCTTCTTCAAGTTCCTGTAGGGTTACTGTTGGATTGAGGTCAGGGGCGCTGGTTGGCCAGCTCGAAGTGTAATTACTGTGTCCATTTTGGTAGTTTCCCACCACCCTATATGCATGTGGTCTGGCTCCGCCCTGCGTAATAACAAAATTAGCGTCAGGAGTGACAGCTCGGGAACGAACATGAACGTTTAAAATCTCTCCAATGCGGAATTAAGTTGCTAAAGATCCACCTCGTAGAATCAAGTTCGGTTCGACTATGGGTCGTTATGCCTCTCCATACAGCAAGCAGCAAGGGATGAAACGTTCATTTCCTCCTGTCTAAACATTTTCAAACCCATCATCGCCCAATAATTTAGACGCGTCGCAGAACATACCACGGCTCCGGTGTCTCACCTGCCACGCTCACCATCGAATTCGAATTCAGGACGAAGCAGTTTTACAGAACGAAAGACGAATAGTCTTGAGCACACTCTTGTTCTAATACTCCAACTCAGGTCGTTTTTGAGTTCTCTAGTTGTTCAAGAGTTTCGAAGGGTATTTAGCTTCAAACCCCGCTCTTCAATGAGGGCCCTTTGACGACCTTTCGCTGTCTTCGACTAAGTGATCGTGTCCCCTGGTACGGCTTCCAAAGCATGGAAATCATAGATTAACTAACCTCCAGACACCAAGCAACTCTCCACAATGTACCTGATCATGACGTATAACGTGAACTTTGCCCAGTTAATCTGTGGCCTTCGACGTCCTCGAGCAAAAGTGAACCCTTAATTATTTTGAGGTGTGCAGTTGACAAATTAGAGAATGCGCGGAACAATGATAAGGATTAGAGTAAAACTCTGTACCGCCTGACTCCCATTGTAGGCACCCTAGTGATTGTAGTCAAGAGGTTACCCAACGAAAGTTGAGTCAGAGCTCGTGATCGCTGTAATTGTTGCCTGAGTCATCGGCTCTCCCAACATTTTAACCCCACCCCCCTTGAAATAAACTGTAGAAAAATAGTTGAGATTTGATGCAGCTAATTGCGATAACTTACGAGGGAAATCGTGTAGTACTATTTGAGAGTTGAGAAAACTCAGTGAAATAATGAAGTAACAATGTGCTTTTTGATTGACCTAGCTCATGTAATTGTTGTTGCTCTAAGAGTACTTTTTATTGCTTAACAGCCTTCTTCTGGCAGCCGTGATCTGACTGTACGACTCTTCAACACTGGCCAAAACCAACAATTCAGTTATAGTTTCAAATGCGAGCAATGTACTCTGAGGGGCTTGAATAAAGTGTGATGCCTCGTTTTAGATACATTTTCCGAGGGAAGGAAAGACCGAATCTTTTACGTCGTGACATACTTTCAACATAAATTGAGAAGCAATCAATCTAACTTCTACCGCTGACTATGCCCCAGCGTGCAAGTCTTGGTAATAACCCGCCGCTTGCGTGCGAGAGGTTGTGCATGTGGAGTATGGGGTCATCGGGTCGTTGACCATGACACGTAACGTTCATATTTCCGATAGGTCTGAGCGAAGAAATATTAGTAAAGGTCGCTAACCGCACGTCATGTTGCCGCACTTAACACTGAACGCTCGGACGTTAACGAACTACTGATCTTACACCGCTAGTCACTTAGAATCGGTACTTGTCGATTGTTGTGCTCCGGCTGTGAAGTACGACACTATTAAAGGCTGCTGCGCTGGGATGATGAGATACTTTGTGCAAGGCCAGTTATTTAGGAGCGATTGGATCACGTCCCACTGATGGCCCAGTCCCAGAGCGCCGTGCTTCTACCTTCAGCCTGCCCTGACGTAAGGCTTTTTCGAGGAGGAGCTCAGAGTCCCGTGCGATTATGACCTAACTGTGCCGATTCGAGTGCAAAGGTCGAGGACGAAATCATAATGGGCTCCAACCCGTCAACATGACTTGTGAGCACGTCTAACTTCAAATGTCACAATTTATACTCTTAGCAAGAATTCTTGCTTTCACTATCCCAGCCGCAAGATTTTTTTAGAGAAGCAGGGCAAGTATCGTTACGATTTCACCCTGCATGTGCAATTTCATGAAGGCACAACGCGCCACCTCCCCCACTGGAGAACTAGCTCTCTTATCACCTACATGGTCTGTGATGTTGTTCATGGGAGATCACGTCTGTTTCCTTATCAGTAGAACTGTTTCTGAACCCTCACGAGAGAGTTATATCAGATCTGTTTCTTTATTTCATGACTGTACCTAAACCCTCGACGAGGGTTATATCAGTCATAGAAGTTGCGGTTTCGCTAATATGCAAGAGGCCGGCCCCTGCAGCATCCACCGAACTCAGACCTGTGGAGGTACGGCAGGTATGTGGTCGTTAGCCAGATGATCACCAGAGAGCTGTTGCCCGTGTGTTACATAAGAGGAGGTGACCACCTGAGGAATCCCGTACCATCTGGGAGAAGTTCTTAATCTGGTTCCCTACCTGATCTTACTGTTTACTTGGGTGGCAAGTTTCAAAAGGACTGATCAACTATAACCACGTTTCTTAGCCATTACCTTCTTTGCGAACTTTGCAAAATGGTTATAGGCTTCCTTTGTAGCAGTCAAAGCTGCTAAGTTCGTTTGCCCTCTCAACAACCGTCGCTCACTGTTGTAGAAACTACAGTGGAGCAGCACATGGTTTCTTGTTTCCTCCGCACTGGAGGCACAAGACGTGCATAATGGAGAGTCTTTCAGAGAAAAGAAGTGGAGCCGCGCATTGAAGTCACCATGTCCCGTGAGGAACTGGCTCGTCCAGTTCTCAGACTTTCCTGAGGCGTTACATGAAAAAGGATCTGAAACCGTAGGGCCGAACGCACGTGGAAAATGCCCCCAGTTCAAGAGCCCAACTACTTCGGACTGTGCCAAACAGGGGTCACCCAAGGGAACACCCCTTCCTTGCATGTACGAGTAAGATTAATCATACTGGCGTGGTTTTTCATTATCAGATGTTGGGTTCAAGGAACTCGCTCAGCAGCCACTGCACCTAGACCTGGAATGTACAGCAAGCATTCATTAATCGTTCGCAATCCAGTTCCCACAGCAGTACAATGAAACTGTTTATATGTTGCCAACATGACAAGAAACTGTCATTGTGTCAAAAGGGTTTACAGGTAACAACAGTTTTTAGCCATCCTCTCACGAATCCAGCAAATTGGTGGCAGGCATGATTAAAAGCAATTAGGGCTGATAGGTTGGTCGCTCATACAGCAACTGTTGCTCACCACTGTACCCTGGAACCAGCCGAGATTTGCGATTTCTGTTAACGCGATTCACGCGTGACTTCTGTCCATCCTATAAGAGCACAACGTGCGGGCTGGGGTAACCATTTAGAGAAAGAAAGTCAAGATGAACATTGAAGTTGCCATGCCATGTATGGCACTTGTTCGTCCGATGGTGTTGCTCAACCCATTTTCTCCTTAGCGCTTATCAATTCTTCGGAAAAAATTGGAAGGGTTGATTAGGATTCCCATCTCGCTTGCTGCTGACAGTTTTGGAGGAGAGATCGACGGAGAGTCCTGAGCATTGTGCGAGAAGGCATCTTTTGATCCGAGTTCTTAAACCAGTATAGAACGCCTTGATGATCCACAGGAGATCAGCACCCTGAGATGGGGCCACTAATTATATTTTGAACCTACTACAATGGGGCAGTATCCTGTATGGGCTTGTACATGAAAATTATGCCTCAATAGCGCACACACTAAGTGGTCTTATTAATGGGTCTCAATAAGTCAATTCCGTTGATAGTTCTGCTCCTACCGAAGTACAGGTATTGGGCGCAATGAGTGGTAGAGAGTGGTGAGAAAAAATGTAATCGTGTGGTGTCGAGAACTGACTCGACCTCGGAATCAGTCAGCCTACATTGTGGCTTGTGCTTTTAAAGAACTGCTGGTATTGAGTGAAATTTCACCTTACGTCTGCAATTATGCCCAAGCACTTGACCTGTACGTAGCTGCCAATGCGAACTGATGGCTGGCTAATTATATCGCGTTCTATAAGAACGAGTTGTGTCTTCTCATGCACTTTCAAGGCACGTCAGAGTTCCCACCACTGGACCACAATTTTTCGCACGTGATAGGGTTGGCCTTGATCTAGCTGTCACTCAACACAGACCGCAGAGGCATGTGGGCCGCAGTGGGTCGCTCTAAGGGCTCTGAACTGCCTTTCGAAGGCATTTCAGATATTAGAGAATGAGGAAGGGGAGGGGAGGATTAGTGATTCAAGCTGCTTTGTGACGCTGCTGTGCCTTCTTGGTCCACAGGAAAATCCTGCCACCTATATATCCCTCTGTTACATGTCCGTTGGCAAAATCGGTCCTGCACAAATCTCGTAGAAATATGTAAAGTTACGCCCCTGGAATATTTTTAATGCGGATCCTCATATCAACTACTTAGCTCCTGCGGGCTACACACCTCTCAATTGAATGAAGGCGTCTGGGCTACGTAACGTCGACAACGTTCTGCTAACTGTTACCGACCGACAACAAGAAGGTTGAAGGATTTCAAAACGAAGACGCACAGAGCAATCACAATCATCCATCAACCCCCCCCCCTCTTTTCATGCTCGCCACCAACACTACCACTTCCACTCTATTCCGACGTCACTATCTAACAACCGCTTTCACAGGTGATGGTTGATAAAGCGCTGCTCGATGACGAATACAATAGAAAACGTTTCAATTCGGCTCATCGAAGCTTCTGCTTTGACAGCTCGATTGTCTTCCTACCTCAATTCAGATCTCCCATTCAGCTGACTCCTGGACATCCCTATTGCTCCAGTTGTGTCGCACACGTATGCCCTCTAATTACTCGTACTTTGTTCCACAACTATTTTGTTCTAGCGTGTATCACAGATAAAAAACTGTTCCCTGAACTAGTTTCGAAGTGAAGAACACAAATTTTCCTTCATTAGCTACAGCGAATAACATCTAAAACCAGCCGACTTTGCCCGCTCACGGTTTCCCAGTGTGAGGTTTCCCTCATCTCGCTTCTCATTTGCCAGCTCCTACAGCATTCGACCTTCAGCTCTCACATAGTTACACTCGCTCCCAGCTCTCGTCCCTGCTCACTCCAGTTCACCCCCGTGTGCATTCTCTCCTACTCATAACTTTATCCTGTCTCAACATTAACAATAAAGTTCTCTCTTTTCGACGTCTCCACATCTTATTCCCCAACTTTACTTTCGCCCGTGCTAAATTTCAGATCTCTTCATCTCTTGCACCAAACAATTCTCACACAATGGCAGTTTAACAACGGTCATGAATCTATGAATAGAAATAGTTACAGAGAACGAAATGTGGGTATGGGTGACTAAAAGACACTTTGTAAGATTGATCACCTCTGATTCCCGCAAATCAAAATAGACACTCATACGGGCCACGAGCCGAAATTAGGTTTTTTATACTCAGTAGGCCTCTAAACGAAAAGATCTATTTTTAGACACGATTACAACACTTTCCTTTCCCTTTGGGTACCGGAAAACAAAAACGAGGAGAGAATCGAAGAAAATAGTGAAAAGGAAACATACGATAATGGTCAGATGGTTTGGTAGATGATAACAGTAGCAGATGACAATAGGTGATAAAGGATGATGGGGTCGAAATCGATTAATGAAGATCCCTGCTAAGCTTCAGGCGGTGGCGCATAGTTGTATTGCCAGCGGCTACAAAAATGGATAAAATAATGGAGAACATGCAGGACTCAGTTGAACAAGGGGGCAAGTTCAAACACGCTTCGCCCGCTTAGCTCACGCAGATTCAACTTCGCTCACAGTGGAGGGCAAACGTATGTCCACCGTGTGGGCACCTGTTTGCGTTAACGGATATACGGGCTGGTCCCTCTGAATTTATCATGACATTTTATATAATAATGACGTCTAAACAACCGCGCCACGCTTTCCTATTAACTTACGAAACGTCTGTCGGTTTTGGTAATTGCTTTGCGAACATGACGCTATACGAGAGCCAAGGGCCTCAAAGGAGATACCTGTATTAACTTCGTCAATTTGAGAAGTTTTTCGTTTTTCTAGCTTCCAGTAATTGCAACACGTTAGTTGCTCCACTTCCCTCAGTATAAAAAATTGTGTGCCAATTACTGCGATGATACTTTCTTTCTCTAGCGGTAATTTGATCCGCTTCGAGTATCTAATAATCGAAGTAATGAGCGGAGAGTTTGTGATTATAAGGAAAATAAAAGAAGGAGGTGGGGGTTGGTGATGGTCGGAGAGGGTGAAGGGGTGGGGGGGGATGGAGAGGGTCTCGTAATAATTATCGGCTCAAGTTGAGGATCAGGGATCCCTAATTATAAGTTCATTCAAATTTCATCAATATCCGAACCGGCGGTTGAACTGCCTCTTCTCTATTTTCACTCGGCAGCAGCGCTCCACTGATTACCGATCGCTTGAACGAGCGCGAAAATGCATTGGGTGGGTAAAGAGAAAATTTCGAAGTAATTAACTTTTCTACGGACAGTACTTCGAAGAATTAATTTCATACAGCTACGCAACTTTGTTTAGTTACGAGAACATAACCTTCGCCAGACTTTAGCTATACCCTTCCTTTTAATCCGAAGATGCCACGAAAAAAGCAACGGGATATAAATATCTGGTGCGTCGCATCACACAACTTAGTGCAACCCCCGTCAATTCGACGACCTACCATATATATGGGCGTTGTATTTTCGTCAACGCATTTGCAAGGAAACATTTACTGAGAACAAAATATCGGAAGTAGTTCGTTGAGAGGGCTCCATAAGTTTGAATGAAATCGTTGATAGTATGATACAAATTAACGTTCGACTTATCTTTTTTCAGAGCTACTTCGGCCTATATCACCGTGCAACAGATAGACACAGAAATAATTACGGAGAACAAAATGTGGGTATAGGTGGCTAGAAGACACTCTGTGAGATTGATCAAATCCAGTGATCCCTTTTTTGCCTATTACAACCACGGATGTCGTCCGATAGGATTGCCGAGTAGGCGGGGATAACCAGATCCCGAATGGAATTGTTGTGCTAAAGAAGAGATTTTTTTATACCAAAATATGGCCTGGACGGCAGAAGGAAATCCACCGCTTCTTGGGTTGTTCAAATGGTTGATGAGAAACTGGACTATGCTGACGTGCTGATAAGTCACCCCCAACCTGATGAGACAAGGTGCAGCAACATCATCTTCTTCAGTCCCTTCCTAGCAGTATTCAGCATGATCAAGGGTCCGTAAGCGGGCAGTGAGCTTGGATCCCCCTTGCCTTTTGGAATGAGGATCAGCGTTGCTCTCTTCGAAAGCCCAGGGAAAGCTTCTGCTAGGGGACACGAATTATGGGTCATTAGAAGGAGTTTTGGATGGGGATTGACAACTGCCTTCAGGATTTCCACCAGAATCCCGTTCAGACTACGGGCCTTGCTTCCTCCTGAGCGATCCCGTACCATTTGGGTGGAGTTATGAATCTGGTTCTCACCTGATCTATCGATTTACTTGAGTGACAAGTTACAAAAGGACTGACCAATGATGATCGCGCTCCTTCGCAAACTGGACGAAACGGTTATAGGCTTGCGTTGCAGCAGTCAATGCAAGTAGTTTTGTCTTCTCTTCGAACAACCGTTGCTCACTGCTGCTGCTGTACAGTGGAGCAGCTCGTGGTTTCGTGTTTCCTCCGCACTGGAGGCGCAAGACGTGCGGAATGGAGAGTCTTTGAGAGAAAAGACGCATTGAAGTCGAGGTGGTGAGTGTTGAACTGGCACGTCTAGCGCTCTGGCTCAACCCACTTCCTCCCAAAACGTTCATGGATGTTAGGGAAAAACTCGTACGAGTCACGCCTCTTTGACGAGGATCAATAAGCTGCCAATAAGACGGAAATTTAATGACTGTCATTATATAAAGCTAACGTGGTTTTGTTGAATAAGTTTTTTTGCAGTATCTCCTCTATAAGTTTAACATTGTAAACATTAACCTCCCCAAAAAAATCGTGTTTCAATTAAGGTCGTGATGTACTTAGCAGCAGCCCAATAAACTAGTTGAGTTATGTTTTACCAATATCTGAGTGATAGATAGACCGGACTTGGTAGCTTGTGTGCGTGGAGCTGAGGGAAGTTGTGTGACGCCGCACACCAGATGTGTATCAATATTTTCTTCGCCCTTGGGGTTGCAGGAGCGCGATACTCAGCATATTATTGGCCGACTCACAAAAAATGATATAAATCCTCCTTTTCTCGCAAACGGCACGCGAGGCAATATCCGCAAGAGCCTGTCTCGTAGAGTGTCCTCCCATTCAAATCGAGCACTTACCCCTCAAATCTCCAAATGCCAATGAGCGGAGGATAGACGGAGCCCCGAGCTTTTCAGGAAACTCGCACTTACAACTTTGGGGGTTCAGTTCCTAGCGAAGTTTCCCGACTCCGTAGCCCCCTCACAACTCAACAGTTTTCCAATATTTCCCCTCCACGTTCCCTCAACGAAGTCTCATTCGGCTGTGGGAAAAGTTACTTCCTTTGCCCAGTTATACCCTCGCGATTCACCCCTCCGGCATCTTCCCTGACACGATAATTTGAATGCAACTCGAGACAGTTTCCAGATGAACTACGAATGTACGGTAGGAGGTGAAAATAAACGAAGTACTCTGTACAACACTTTACTTCTCGAAGCTCCAATATTAAGGCGGATAGCAGCGATGATGTAGCGATCGCGTTGAGTACTTGGAGCTTCGATTGGAATGGTATATATAATTCGTTTCATTTTCAGATGCCGAGAGAATTAAAGTCGCCTAACAGCTGTAATCTGTTTGAGGATTTCTACTCCCTTAGTAGGAAGTTCGTGTCTAGACCGAATTTAATAAATCAGACAAAAACCTTGACACTCACCGAAAACTCACAAATAAACACTTCTTGGGAAGAAAATAAGGAAATGAAATTTAGAACGTAATGAGACCCACTTTGAATTCAATCGAAAAGGCATAAATGAAATGAATGAATCGAACTCCTTTTCGATATCAAGTCAAATTAACCTAATTGAACATGATTAACGACAGTAAGGGGATAATGGCATAATTGCATCATTGGGTGACAGTTGGGAGGCAGGTTTTTGCCACGATTTGACGGATCGACTAAACACAGATTAGCATCCACATTGGTGTATGGCTCTCAGGCTGTCCCCATTAGCCTTCTGAGAAGACCTTCAAAGGAGGCGTTCCAGAGGGCTGGTCTGAGGACTGACCCCTGTGGGCGCCCCTCTTAAATCGTCCTATGGGCAGATTTAACATGCCTTCTAGCATTTCTATCTGTCAGGTAACTTCTGACGAGCAAGTACAGGTTGCGGGGGATTCCTCTACTCGCGCTGGCCACCAATGAGAATGGCTCCAACGTACTTAGCTGGTGACTCGAGGGAAACATTGTGGGTTTCAACCTTCGAATCTGACGCTGCACGAGCGCAGTCATCGTGATGGATGGAGCAGGGGAATTTAAAGGGGGGGGGGGAGGGATGACTGCGGAAGTACTCCGATGAGCTGAGCAATGCTTCCTATTTTCTGTGCCGTCTGGATCGAATTTGGGCAGTTATGCAGCTGATGATTACGCGGGAAATTAATAAATTATAACGTGAATAATTAACATAATAATTAATTGATTGTGGGGTGCACCAGAAGCGTACCTGAGGGTGTTCAGCGTATTATATATTTGTATTTAAAATGGAATTTATTTTATTACTGTTCAGATTGTGTTTAACGCGTTCTCTGCTTTTCTGAGAGTGGAAAGTGAGAAAGAAGTGGAAACATGTTGAGAATGAAACGCCCCCCCCCCCCATCCACCACAGTAGCGTTGGCCGCTCACGTCACCGTACTTCATGAAAAATATGTTCTCTCAGAGATAAATCGAACCTTCGACTACGCGGAGGACCAAAATCCCCGGAAATAGGATTCTCGTCTTTTTCTCTTACACCCCCGTCGCTCAACCAACTGTTGAAATCCCGCTTTTCGATAAACGGAAGAACGGAAATTGCGAGGAAATTTCAGAGAAAGTTGCAGTAACACGATATAACTGCAACGTGTTGCATGTTGAAGAACGTCGCCCCTCAACGGTTTGCACGTCACTCAGGGTAAATCCATTTCCTATTTCAGAAGCAGACGGTTATCGACAGTTAACTCAATCGAGCTTTGATTAAAACCTTAAATATCAGGTGCGAAGCATCGCACTACTTTTCTCAGCCCTCGTACATTAGAGCTGCTAATACAATCTACTTTTCACTAGTTCGTATGAACTAGTGAAACATTATGAAACGTTACACGCACGTTGAGGAATGCTTGAAGTTCAGAAAACTATCCAAATTCTCAACCTCTATAGGAACAGCTGGTATTGTAATATGAGATGAGTCCGGATTAGAGAGAAATGTTGGCGTATGGTATAATTCGATTATAATTGGCACTTCCTTCTTGGCATGACAATAAAATGGAAGACTGAACCTGATTGTTGAGTTGAACGAATGAACGATGGTGGTGAGGATGGAGAGGTGATGATGAATGGGTTGTTGAATGATGGTGACTTTCGAAAATGCGTACAGAACTTCTTGGAAGTACAAATTGTCTATGCTGCACTTAATGAGAACAATATGGACTTGCTCGTGGAGGAACAGAGCGTTTCGAACGAGGGCAAAGGGTAGTAGATCGATCGTACAATGTTACGAATGGAACTAGTGGGGAAAAAAGATAATGGGAATGCCGGGACGATAAGGCTAGTCTGAGAGAAGAAGTCTCGAAGTTCTGGGCGATTCTTGATAAAGATAAGACGAGCGAGTCACTTTTTGATGACGAGTTGTAGAAAAGTGCCCAAAACACAATCGACTTTTGTCAACGAGGGTTACATAATTGCCTAAACAACGTAGGAACTAATAGCGCATATGCCACGATCTTCATCTAAAAACCAACACTTAGTTTATTAATGGGATTTATCTATGAAGATTCGTGGTAAGGATCCATAAAACATAGTGGGACATTGTACTACTCGAAGGAACTCGCGAGACTATACAGCGAAATTTGTCGTTTTTCACCACCACCACCTGTTCGACTCGTCACTTAGAAAATGTCAATTTTGTTATTCTGAGGTATTCACGTCATGTATCGTATCGTTTAGTAGTATTTTTCGATGCTGAGTCGAACGGGGCGGGTCTGGGAGGTGCGAGACTGCGTCAAGCTGCATTACCATGCTGTGTAAGATCACCGTTATGTAACAATACCAAGCCCTTCTAAAATCGCTCACTCAATAAACCCGCTCTAAACCGAAAATTCGTTATATCAACGCGATAGTTTCACGGCAATTCAGTTTTTTCAATTAAAAACGGACCAGAGAACTGCGATCCGACGATTTCCAGTTGTTCCGCAGTGCATTCCGTCCGTTTGTTCGACTTTTTTTCTTCTTTTTTTTCATTTTCGCACTCTCCGGTTTCTCCACTAATTGCGTTTTTCTACCCCTTCCGTTCAGTTTCCGTATTTGTTGCGAGCTTCACTCGTTCATTCTGATCTCCGCATTTCCGAAAAGCATTTCTTTTTCCGATTTGTCATTTCATGAGTCCACTCGTCACTGAAGCTTTATCGGAGTTCCACTCTACGGGGTGGTTGTGAGGGTCAGAGTATTTTTTTATTTATAATATATACCGGCAGTGCTCAATTTAACAGTGAGAAAAAAAATAATACAAATAGGACAATATAAATCACAATAAATTGGCATAATTCAATCGGCAGCAATCCCGAGCCAACAAACGGAGATCACAATAGCCGTCGAATTTTGGACCTAAAAGAGTCTTTCTACAACAACAGTAGGTCCACCGAATCATCGTGTGACAACCTGTTGAAGTCCTCCTGAAAGCGCACTATGGGATAATTGTGGATATAGTTGTTCGAAGAGGTATAAAAATAACAAGGCTGATGGAGTCTGGTAGCGTATGGAGGGGCGTAGAAGTTCAACCTGGAAAGCAGATACGGACAATCCAGTCGACCCGCTGTCAACCCATGCAGGAGGAGCATGTCCGCCTCACGTCGCCGATTCTCCAAAGAGGACATGCCTTCCCTCCTGAGCGCCACTGCGTAGGAAAAGTCCTGCCACCTATCGCCTCTCTTGTAGGGCACATAGCGCAGGAAGTCGCGCTGAACACGCTCCGAGGTATTCTTAGCACTGGTATACCATGGTGACCACACAAGGGAGGAAATTTCGAGAGGTGTACGGACAAGGGAAGTGAATAGCAGCTTAAGGGCGTTTGGTTCCTTGAAATCCCTCGTATTTCTTTTGAGAAAGCCCAGCTTTCTCATTGCTTTTGAGCGTATTTCACCAATATGGGCCGAAAACGTAAAACCTGCATTGATCTAAACTCCGAGATCCCGCACCAGGATTTTATGCTGGAGCAACGCCCCTCCTATCGAGTAGTCATGCTGTAGGCTGGATACTCCTCGACTGAAAGTGACCACTGAGCACTTATCAATATTCAGTCCAAGCTCATTCTTCAAACACCATCCATGCAAGGCTGCAAGAGCATTCTGAAGAACCAAATAATCGCTCATTGGGACCACTCTCAAAAAAATCTTCATGTCATCTGCGAATAACAGATGTTTCACAGTCCCCTCAAACAGTTTACCCACGTCATCAATGAAGATGAGAAATGGTAATGGGTCCAAATGTGAGCCCTGGGGCACACCCGATGTGGCAAGGAACGAATCAGAGACTATGTTCCTCAGTCTGACAACCAGACGACGGCCCAGCAAATAACTCCTCAGCCATGCAAATAACGACCCCAGAAAAACCAAAAGCCTCCAGCTTTCCAAGGAGAATTGCATGGGAGACCCTGTCGAAGGCCTTAGCAAAGTCCGTATAAATACTGTCTACCTGGACACCATCAGCTAACGCTTCCATGACAGTATGTTGAAATGTCAACAGATTTGTTGCCCAAGACCTGCCAGACATAAACCCATGTTGGTGCAGCGATAGACTAGGACGCAGCAAAGGTGCAATCTGATTCACCATAATCTTTTCTAATACTTTAGGTAATGTGCTCAGAGAACAAATTGGACGATATTGGTCGCTCTGTTTTCACTCTTTAGAACAGGAGTCACATACGAGCAGTTCCAGTAGTCGGGAACCACACCCAAATTGAGTGATCTCGTAAACAGAGAGGAGTTGGTTCAGCTAGCGTATCAGCGCATTCCCTTAAAAGAGAGGGAGGCACACCGTCAGGGCCCATTCCCTTGGACGGATCCAGCGTAAACCCCGTTTCTCGAATATTGAGGTATATATAACGCCAAACATAACAACTTAGCTCTAGACCACCAAGTTGTTCACAACAATAAACACTGTTTGACGCACTTGGAGCACATGCGGTTAAACAGTTGCTCTCTACTTGAACTTTGGCGAAAATTAGATTAAATGTCAACCTGTTCAAAGATGTTTCAGTTCACCCCAAGCTTTTCGCCCCGATAACCCTGAATCCGTCCGCCGTGAATGGCAGCACCGTTGACCGAGTTAATTGCTTCATTAACTGGTTGGCTTTTTCGTCTGAATGTCTGAGCCCACGCTGAAAAATGTTGTCCGCTCAACTCATGCGCGGGACGGATTCATTCAACGATCCGACACTTGTTTTTGGCGCTCGTACGGGCTCTTAGCCCACATAATGAATGACGAGCGACCGGACGTAGTAATACTGCAGATTATTTCGCGTTAACGTAGCGCTACGAGGGCGCAAATGTAATTTATCAGGTAGGTTTTTTAGAGCAGTTACAGGATTGGATAAGAGCAGCAACTCTCTGAACATTGCTTGCCGCTGGCATTGGAAAATTCCGTTCCAGGAGCGGATCCCGTCTCCTGTGAGTCCTCCTAGATTCTAGTCGATCTTGTTAGAGACCTTCCAGCACCTTCTTGGACCCTAGAATGATGTCTGTAGACTCGAATTTTTGGAATAAAGTCTGCAACGCAGCGTCTCCAGGATGCGGTCTCACTACAACACCAGCTGGAAGCTCCTCAGATTGTCTCCCGCCTCTCAACCAATGAAGTAATAAAACCTACATCTATGGAGTCAGAAATAAAAAGGTAGAACAGAATCTTCCAGGCTCTACGGTTGCATTACAGACCCAATGAGTTGAGCATTTAGAATAGCCCATCAGCTCCATCGCATTTCTTCTTTTCAGGAAAATCAGTCAAAAATATGTTGTGCAACGCATCATACCACTTTTCTTGGCCTCACAGAATGGTGCAAGAAGGTAAACCTCAGTTTCTGCCGTTGCCTCATCGCAGAGCAGGAAGATGTGGACAAGGAAGAAAGAAGGCACCCGCAGTTAAAATAAAATGCTGCAGTTCTAGTTCATCTTCTCCCAAGCGAGAAACTGCAATAACTTTTTTGAAATGTGGACGGCTAATTTACGGTGGACACATTGTCAAAAAATCGTACACTGATGCTTCCACTCATTCCTTTCGAAATTTTAACTTTATAGTTGCCAAAGTTGCACAATTGTTATATTCATTTAAGCTAACTTTTCAAAGCGATTTAGGGACGAACAACTGTTTAGGTAATATATTTCCAGTATTTAGTTATTTCTATTCCCAGAGGATTTTGTTCGTGTATTTTTGTCTTCATTTTCTACGCGTAAGGAGCTTGATGATACTTTTAGTGTGATTTTGGTCTCTGTACTGAGCAATGAGCATCAATTTTCTACGTACATGGAACCACACAAGTGGTACTGTCGGTGATACTTTTATACCTTATGAAGACATGAAACTGCAACACTACCCAAGCATACTTCTTTCCCTGGCTCTTGCTCGCAGATCACTATCGAACGCCAAAATGAGGGTATGAGCAAAATCCGCTCGAAACTGATTGTAGTTATAGTGATCAAATCACCAAATTTTTTTTTTCTCAAAAACGGCTGTAACGATTTTGATTAAATTTGTTGTATATACAGATACAAATGACACAACAATACCATGAAATTCTCATCCGTGGGAAAGGCGAGAGCAGCACAATAAATTACCAAACATTTTGATAAAAATCAAATTTCAAAGAATATACGCAGCACTCCTTCTAAGTATGTATACGATGAGGGTTTAATAACGTTCGTAAAAGGTATAGAGACTACTCCGGAAATTCCGGAATTTCAACTCCCACCGTTTCGCTTACCACCATTTCTAAAATTTTACAGGATAACTCGGGGGAGGTGAATGATTTTTTTCAAAAAATCGCGTTTACAGCCTCATCAATTTTCCAAGAGCCAATATCAAGGGCATCAGTACGAGCAGCACAATAAATTTCGGAACTGTTAGCGCACTACCGCTTTCTGTCACCGTGAATTGAATTAGCAGCAAAAGCCAAGAAAACCAGTTAATTGATGTAGGTTGTGTGATGCGGCTCTCCTGATATTTTTCATGAACAGTCGAGAGGAAAGATCGCAAAATTACTGTGTCAATAAAAATAAGGTTTCCCAAGGGATCATCTACCGTCAAAATTATCTTTAAAACATTTCGATGAATAAATATTTATTTGTTTCGACCTTGTTTTATATAATGAAACAACATAAACCACCGGATGTCGCAAATTTCGGGCGGTTTTTCTTTTCAAACTCTACAGAAATCGTTCAACGCCATGAGGCTTAACGTATACGCAAATTTTATAAAACTTACATCACAGAACGCGACGGATTTTGAACCCTATGTTTTGTTTTTTTTTTACAAATTTTTTTTACAACCCCCTCCATCGAAACTGAATACTTACGTTTCAAGACATCGGGATTCCAAATTTGCAATGTCCGTCTGCCGGTTTTGTGCCTTTAACGTGGTCTTAAAAATCCGTTCTTTCGAGAAAAAATCTCATTTGGTATCTAGTTGCGCCCGCCTGCTCGGCAATCCGATCGGAAGAAACCCATGGTAGTTATGGGCCATATATGGTTTAAAATTTTTTTGAAAAACGCAGTTTTGGCCTTTATATAGCAAATACGCTGTGTTTGGTATCGTTTTCAAGGTATTTTTAGATCCCGAGTCGAATTGAATGAGTATCAGACGCGTGAAACTGCGTATAGTGAAACTACAGTAATTATGGTGACCCAGTAGTCTATTAATTGAAAGAATTCGCATTAAAACACCCGCCAGCTCGACTCGCAACGTCGTGCTAGTTGCCTGAGGGCTTGGAATTTGTAATTCGCGTCATTAGGTAGTGTTTTGTATGGTCTACTGGTATTTTTCGATGCTGAATCGCATGGGATGGGTCTCGGAGACTCCTTAAAGCTGTTCAAGAGAATAATAAACCGTTGTGTAATAATTTGCAGGGTGTTACATTCGTGCATTCCCCTAGAGCCGCTTAGGAAGGACGAATGGAAAACCTCATAGCCTTACGATCCTTCAATCCCCTTGCCATTCGATAGAGACAGCCCGCAACTTCTTTTTCAAGCCTTCAAAATGTCACTCAATCGGTTCAGTCGTTTTGAAATGAGGATACTCCAGTCAAAAGAGCAGCGGAATTCAAAGCGTTGAAGATAACTGAAAACGATACTTTTCCTTCCGACTGGAATGTTCAGAACGTCGTGTAAGCAACACGGAGGTGACCCTGCAGAGTCATTAGATCGAGAATAAATGGTCTCGCTGGAGAGTTGACAAAGAACCCCTATTCTAACACGTTCGTTTCGAACTGAGGTGTCACGTTTGACTGTAGCTAATTGATCGCACTTCGCACGGGCAAAGCCCACGGGTTGAAGTCTGTGACCTGGTCGAGGTTAAACAAACGTGCCCAGCCCTGCACGTCGCTTACCGAGGAGCAAGTGATTTTTCGGCCTTCCTTTTCGTCGTCTTAACAAAAGTGAACACCTGTCTGCGAGACTGAAACCCTCACTTCTCTACCTGTTCCCAATTCCAGGGTGAACAGCTGCCCAACCTAACGGAATGGCGGAAGATCTCACGAAGACGTCTCGCCTTACGAAAATATCAGGTTGCCGAGTCCCCGGGTTCTTGGCCTCACTCAATCCCGATGAAGTGACCTATGGACAGTCCGGTTGAGAACTCTTCCGCCCTCGAACCCCCTGACCGTGTTCGCCCGAGGGTGTCCGGGCATGTTGGTACAAAATTGCCGCTCAAATGTTCGTTTGTGTCTTGGAACGTTCTTCTGAATCTACGCCGCTTGGTTTTGGCTATACGAGCGACGGCTTTTTACTTTCCTTGGCTCTACGAAGTAGAAAGGAAAGTTATGTAATCGGTTAAAAACAAAATTTTGAGTTCTCTTCAGATCTTTACGTTTTAGACCCCCCTGAGTCCGAAAAACACTATTTGGGAAAATGGTCTGTGTGTCTGTGAACGATTTTTAGAGAGAACCATCGTATCAAATCCACTCAAACTTGATATCTCGGCCGCCAATTACCATGGGACGCCAAAATAAGGGTTTCAACAAAATCCATCGAAATTTAACTATAGTTATCATGGTGATCAAAACACCAAATATTTTTTTTCTCAAAAAAGGCTCCAACGATTTTGATTAAATTTTTTATACTGGTAGCTCTTAATAAGATAATTATAGCATAAAATTCTCATTCGTGGGAAAATGACGAGAGCAGCACAATAAATTATCAAAATGTTCGACGAAATTGATTTTAGCGCGGTTTCTACAGAAAACAACCGTACCAAATCAGCTGAAACTTGATGTCTAGCCTACTGGTTACCATGGGACGCGAAAATATGGGTATGGGCAACATCCACCGAAAGTTAACTATAGTTATCATAGTGATCAAAACACCAAATTTTTTATCTCGTAAACGGCTCTAACGATTTTGACTAAACTTCTTATATGGATAGCTATTGATAAGATAATTATACCATAAAATTCCCATTTTGTGGGAAAATGACGAGAGCAGCACAGTAAATTATCAAACTTTTCGACGAATAGCGTTTTTAGCGCGGTTTTTTCCTTATAAACTCCGCTGGAATGTTAGTAGAAAGTTAAAGAAGACTGGTATTGTTGTCCAATCAAATACCTAAAGGGTGATGTTTAAAAACGCTCATGAGGTACATGGGGCTCACTCCAGACATTCCTGAGTTTCAACTACTGCCGTTTCGCTTACTACCAGTTCTAAAAGTGTTTACCCAATAACTCTGCAAAAGTAATTACTATCCTTCTTCAAAAAATCTGTGTTTACAGCCTCATTAATTATCTGTGTACCAATTGCTCAATATTGGTCCGGCAATGAGTACGAGCAGCACAATAAATTCCGGAACTGTAAGCGCTACCGCTTCCCGCTGCCGTAAAGCGTTGTTTGGCCAAGTTCAAATTAACTCAGTGATAAATGAATTGATTAAATAGAATTAGTCATGTACAAAGTGAATTGACGTAGAGCTAAGGAAAGTTGTGTGTTGCAACGCACCAGATATTTGGAATTGATTCAGGGGGTGTGGAACAACCCAAGGTAGAAATAAAACAGAACCCAATACAAATTCGTTTCGTACCATTCTAAAACCAATAGTATAGTATGTGTAGACCAGTTTTATCGACATTTTCAGTACTCTCAACCCAAAGAGCAAAGGAAAAGCTTTAGTTGAACGAATAAAAGAGTTTATTATCGGACCTTCACGTTTTGAGGCCACTTGAATTGGGAAAGCCTCATTTTGGTTAGTGGTCTGAGTTTGCACGTGTTTTTTGTGGTTGTGGACGAAGTACAGGAGGCAGAAATTTACCTTTCAGTGCCTCAACACCATTCAGAGCATGACAAATTTAACAATCGATTCGGAAGATGTTTTAGGAAGTCATCAGGATGTTCATAAGCCTTTTTGTCGACAGCCTGTTGCCAATGTTGGAACCAGTTCCAGTGGTTGGTTATATAGTTAGTTAGCTCGCGGTTTTCGCACAGGTCTGTTTCTTTATCAACACGACCGTTCCATAACACTTTTGAGCGAGTTAGATCAGTCGAAGGTCATGAAGATTGCAGGCGCTCGCTCAGCATCCACCAAAAACCGACCGGTGGAGGTACGGTAGGTCGCCATTTAGCCCAGTGGTGACCTGCTGCTCATATGTTACCGCACAGAGGTATAACCCGAGGAAATTTCAAAGGGACAGATCAACTGTGGCCGTGTTTTTCGTTATAACCTTCTTCACAAACTGGGCGAAATTGTTATATTGCTTAGTAGTAGTCAAAACCGGAAGGTTTGGCTACCTTTCCAGCAACCGTCATTCACTGTTGTAGGAACTGCAGCAGAGTAGCACATGTATTCTTGTTTCCTCCCGAATGAAGGTGCAAGGTGTGCGGGATGGGGAGACCTTGAGAGAAACGAAGCGGAGCTGCACATTGACATTGCCAAGTCCCCTAAGGAACTGGCTCGTCTAATGGTCTGGCTCAACCCACTTTCTCGTTCTTAGTTGTTGGGCAAAAAGTCGGGAAATATTGTTTTTGGACACACAAGGACACCGGTATTTGGATTGTTGGGGGTCCTGTGATGGGGGTTTTACTGATAGTTTACCACACTCCATTGAAGCGGTTAAAAAAGCAACGCTTCCTTAGAACACTAGGCAGTATCCAACGGGTTTGTTTTTCGAGCAGCTGACAATGTGAAGGCTGGTTTACCAGTCTAGACTGACTGCTTCGGTTGTTCCTCTCGCAGTATTTTTTTTCTGGTTCCGTCAGTGTGAAGGAATCTGGCTAGGGGTTGCAGGCAATCTGATTGGTTTTGAATTTGTCAAGAAACCATTCTAGTAGTGTGAGAAGGCCATCTCACCCACTCCTAAGTCGGTTGACAGGTGGAAAATATGTCATTGCAGAGTAAGTCCCAGAGGAGGTCCATAGAAGAGGACCTCTGGCCTATTTACGTTATTCTCGTGGTGTCTCTGCCTATTATGATGGTGTATGAATGTTCAGATCGTAACAATGGGGCGGCTCTCAGGTATGCTAGGGTACATTGGGTGTTTTCGAACCGGCATTTTTGCAGTCCATAAGATTGGGGAATACCATCCAGGCGGTTGGACAAATCTCAGGAATCAACAGGCAGCATGGCCACTGTTTTGTGTGTGATGTGGTGAGCCAGAGGTCAGAACAGCGCCCAGTCAGAGGTGCTAAGCTCCACCATACTGCACAGGATGTTGCAGAAGTACTGTGATGCGAGTGATTAGCACGCGTCCACTGTTCTATCTTCCAGCGGGTCTGTTTTCTTATAAAAAAATGACTCTTCCGTAACACATCTGCCGGACACCTTATATCAGTCTCCCAGTCCATCCCCCAGCAATGGAAGCGGCCAAATTTTCCCACCCTGCCCAGCCAAACACTTAGCATGCCTAATTATGCATGTAATTAATTGCCAGGCTGGTAAAAGAGGCTCCAACAGTCCATATCTTGGCTGTCACTCCAAAGCGTATTCTCACCCCCCCCCCCCCCCTGTTGGAAGTCGCATCAATTTTCTCAACCTATTTCCAACACTCGAGTGCCAAACATGCGCCGCAAAAATTTTCCCGCTCCTGATGTTCACGGTCAAGTGTTTTCCGTTTTAGACGGCTGTAGGAAATACGAAGTCGCTGAAGCGGTGACAAGTTCTCCATCATGAAGCCGCCCTGGAAATGAGTTTGACCGAGGCGGGGCCAATCGACCTTGTGCCACGCCGTTCAGCTGGTGGCCAAATGTTACTGGAAGTCTCCAGATGGCGAAGGGCTCATAGACGGAAAGGAGCGACAGACTTCGGCACCGCCGGCGAGCTGGTGCGCGTCCATTCCAGTCCGCACCGGTGTTGCGAGCGACCCGTTTCCATTACATTTACGCATGCGGTTTCGGAAGAATGTTTCAGGAAATGTCGCGATCGCCATCTGAAACGTTGACGATTCGTACAAATTATACTTCAACATTTTAGGAACTTACTGTCACGACATCCGTCACCCTCAAAACCCGAAATACTCTGCTATTGGGCGCCCTTCGAGTATTTCGCCCATCTAAACCTCATCTTAAAGCAGAAATAAAAAATTATATCCTCCAAATCGGTCATTTCCAGCTTATGTAGTTGTGACAATTGGGATTTTCTGTTGAAACAATGCCCGTGTCAATTTGCACATCATCTATTTATTGCTTCTATACGGATTGTAATTCCTGAATCATGTGCAACATACGAATACTCCTTCGGAAAATGGTCTGTGTGAATGTCCCTGAACGCGACTGAGAGAAAAAGGTTGAACCAAATTAGCTCAAACTTGATATTTACCCCGGCGGTTACCATCGGACACCAGAATAAGGGTATGAACAAAATCCGCAGAACTCTGACTATAGTTATCATAGTGATCAAAACACTAAGTTTTTTTCTCAAAAACGGCTGTAACGATTTTGATTAGTGTTTTTACAGACAGATCCTAATAAGACAACAATACCATGAAATTACCATTGGAAAAATGACGAAAAGAGCACAATAAATTACCAAATATGTCGATAAAAATAAATTTTAGCGTAGTTTGTTCCTTATAAACTCCGCTCAGAGAAAAGCAGGATCTTCAGAAAAATCTATGTGGTACTCAAACTGATGAAAGTTTAATAGCGCTCATAAGACATCAGGCAAACCACAAATTGCTCAATAATGGCGAGGGAATGAGCACTAACAGGACGATAAAAATTAAGTTAATTTGTGTGAGCTTAGGGAAGTTGTGCTGTGCGGTGAATCGCACCAGTAATTGATAAGCGTGCCCTTTAAAATCTTCGTGATACGATATTATCCACGCACAAGCAGACAACTATTCCTCCGAGGACGTGGAAGTGATTCACATTCATAGTTCGTAGTGGCGAAGAAACCAGCGCTAACAACAGCGTTTAGTTGTGTGGGAGCCTGTGATGACACGAGGCCCATAATTTTTATCGCTTGCTATGAAACATTTGACTCGATTGACTAAGTGGTAAAAGCACAGATGGGCCTCTCTCCCGCTCATATGGACGCAATATGGCTTTCTTCTGATGGCGTTGTTTTTTGTTTTTTTTCTCGGGAGGAGTGAAAACGCGGTACATTTGCGGGGGTCGTGCACCATTGAGTTCATCCGCGCGAACGACAAATACGCGGGGAATACCGCGGGGTTAGGGGGAAGACCTTTCTTTCTCCCTTCATGTCAATCTCTCTGTCTGTCGTTGAGGGTGTTTTTAGATCAGCCGGCAGGAAAGGAGAATCAACGCGACGGAAAATATTCGCCTCCGCCGATTCTATTTGCCTTCGCGAAACATTTCGTACGATTCAGTGAACCAATGACGGCGGAGGGACTCCATCACTCACAGATCAGAACCCTCCTCTGACCATCCTCAACGTTGAAAGGTTTTGTGTAGACTGCTTCTCAGCGCTTCTGGGCATTCTATTTTGCCATATTTTTTAATGTTACTCGAGCCGTTTAGCATTTCCTCGTTTTTTCTTTCAAATTTTCGGAACATCAAAATTGTTTATCATCGTTATTTGTGAATGTAATTTATAAAATCACTTAAACTGTCAAGAATAGGAAAAAAACAGACAAAAATTAATTCTAAACTTGGGATTCGAAGGAAATGTAATTGTTACAAAAAGATTGAAAATAAATTAGCTTTTCAAAGGATGTGGCAAGAACAATAGGTGAATAAAAAAAAACCAAAATAAACAAGCAAATGGAGAAAGGAGAACTAAACGGTTCGGCGACGACGATTCAACTGACAGATCAACAAAGACAACGGCCAAAGAGGTTCTCTAGAACTCGGAAAGATTTCTTGGAGGAAATGGTTTTTCTTACTGTTGGAAATTGTTGAATTGCAGGAAATATCCCAGCGCCTAGGCAAACCCCTGAGCGGCATCGGGGAGTATCATATTCAAATGAAACCTCCTGAGCAAGAAAACTTCGTGGGTGATTTGAGGTCAAGCGGACGGACTCTTAACATGTACGGAAAACTATAAAAGATGTGACGGGAGGTAGAATGACGGCCTGTGTTGCAGGACGAACAGAATGTTTGGGGGCAAGAGAAAATTTGAAAGAGTCTGGTTGCTTATAGTAGAAAAAAAGGGCTGAGATGAGGTTTGGTTGATTAATTAAAAAGACTGGAATAATGTTCGAACTATGATGGCTCATATCTTCGTTCAACGCATAGGTACATAAATAGTCGTGAAAATGTGTTGATTCTATCAAGTTATGCAATCATTCTGGAAATTTCGAAAACCTTAACAATCGACGATTTTATTTATCTCTGTTTAATAGGCTGTCGGAGCAACAATCGTGGACAAAAGTATATAAGTACTGATAAGTTTATTGATCGTTGAAGCCGTTTTGCTAAGAAGTGTAAATGTTGTTGCTACATGCGCCTATACCTACACTCTTCGAGATATTTATTGGGAAGAAACTTGAGGTACTGATTAAAGGAAAATAATTTGAAAGATGAAAGTACGAAAAAACTCCTCGTTTGTACACAATAAAAAAGATCCAACTCAGTCCAGCCGTTGTCCCGCAAAATCACTAATAGCTAAATTCGACTGTTCCTGAACGTGTCAGGAAGAGTATTCAAATACGAGACGTAGCCACGTCAGGGCTGGTAGGTGGACCCATGCCAGGTAACGAACAAATATAATGGTGTACCACCTGACTCCCATTATAGGTACTCTAGTGGTCGTAGTCTAGTATTTTGATGTAGCTCACCACCGCTCAGATTCTAGTTGTGTTGAGCCTAGTGATCACATCATCATCCCAGTATTGCCTTAGTTGACAGGTCTTCATACACTCACGCGGTTCTTATTTTACCCAACTTTCAGGTCAGCTTCAATTTACTTCTTCCAGGTTTGTAGCCTGTTCAGTCTTACAATAAACATGAACACAAAAACACTCTTAATGGCTCTGGAAATAGTCACTGGTTAAGAAGATTCAAACATTTCAATGGTGGTGGGCTCGCTCCCAGGGCAGTATTAATGGTTACTGCATGCTTCTGTTACAGGGGGGGGGGGGGGTTCATATTGAAAGCGATATCGCACTAAGAGAGTCAGGGAGTTTGCACGATATCAACCGAATACAATTGGAACAGAGTCTCTGACGTATACATCTTCTGTGTATCGTACGTCTTCGTCCCACGCAGCTGCGACATCCATGGTTTAGAGAATCGGCCCATTTCTTGGCGAAAGACGATTCTCTGAGTAAGAGGAATCGCACATTCCCTCCTCCTCAGAGTACACCTGCCCTCAGGTGTTCCAGAAGGGGTATTGCAGAGCGAAGATGCTGCGTCTACCGTGCAGTGGTTAGTTGCACTTTTGGGACCAAGTGCGGCGTCCTGGCTCATTGGGGCAGGGTGTGATGCCTGTGTTGACAGCATTCACATGTGTACGTCTTGAGCGTGTGTGAGGCTGCCAGACAATTCGTACACAGATTGTGCACTTCCACGTAGGTTCTTCAAGCCACCTGGTACTTTTTTTTACCACATGATGTTTGCCGCAGATAGGGCAGGGATGTGGCTCTGGCGATGGAGTTTTGTCTTCACCAGGCCTTTTTGAAGGCGCGTGGTTTCCCCGGACTCGTTGTTTGAGAGGTCGTTCGGGGACAGACACGCGGGAAGATGTTGATGTAGATGCAGGATGGGGAATTGAGTGGTTGTGAGGTGTACAATCGGTAGGTTTCCGCAGCTGCGATTATGCTGCGAACATAGTGACGGGCGAGAGAGAGTAGGTCGCAGCAGAAGGACAGAAAATTTTAAGGCAGACGGTCAAAAATTCCCATCGCATTAGAATAATCTTAAGGTTTTTCTGCGTAGCCGGTATCTTGGACTAATGAAGGGGAAGTTCGAGCACTAGTTGGGCGGCAATGTTATAGGATATATTCGGAAGTCTACAACTTCGCTTCGCTCCTCTGTCCTATCTCGATACCTGTGGGTTTTGGCTGTTTAAGTGCGAATATACGATACTTGGTTAAGAAGGAAGGAAGTATTATTGCGAGACGCCCGAATATATCCTATAACACTTCTATACCGAATCTAAGGAAGTACTGCTACTCACCCATCACCCACATAACCTTGAGATTTAACGGTTGCCTTACAATAAATACCTTCTCTTTGTAGAAGTAATAGAATAAACAATAATGCATGTAGGTGAGATAACAGGAATTCCTAAGACAAGAGGGCCATCCACAATGGAAGGCAGTTAGTTCCATTATGGTTTTCCTGCAAAGTATAGGAGAGATGCTTTCGAATATGTGCATGTCATGACTGCCTAAGAAATCATAGTATCTCCTCTACGTAAGGATGAATGATGATCCATTGAGCCCTCTTTGTGATTCTGACGAAGAGTTATCAGTATCAAGTCATCTCAAAACACAACCCTCAATTGTAAAAGTGATTGCTTGAGAACTACTACCAATGTGACAGAAGCATTGTGACGTAGTTAGAAAAAGAGCAATTTACTGATCAGTATAAATCAACTGAATCATGCGAAGACGTTGGACTAAAACAAACCTCGTCTTTATGACCACTCGCAAATTACCAGCCCTGCCTTAAAATGCACTACACTCACCAAACTGTTTGTGCAATAGGAATGGAATGTCCAGGGTTCAGCACCAAAGTGCGTAAGTATTCATTACTTCCTCATCAGTCACATAATGACAGGTAGAGCGTACACGGGTTTTCACGGGTATCCCACATTTAGACCAAATTACAGCGATCACGAGTTTCGATCCAATGCCCAACTTTCGTCGGACTATGAATCTTCGTCTATACTCAATAGTCTACGACCACTGGAGTACCTATAATGGGAGTCAAGCGGTACAATGGGAATGTGAATGGGCTGAATGTGTTAACTCTGCTAATTCAATAAACAACGAGTTCTCTCACTCCAAGAGCATCGACCAGACGTGCCTTACTCTTGTCGACGGTACCCTCCGGTCTCTCGGTCGTCTACTGGATAAAGACTCGAGGTTACTGTAACTTTCGCCTGAGCCAGCAATTCACCAAAATGGTAATCCTCTTGAATTTGAAAACAGCAACCGACAACCGTAACGACACAACAACAAAGTACGAGACAATCTACTTAAATTATTTGTTATTTACTGTTCGAAGCTCCATGTGCTGCAGATCCTACAATCACAGCGCTTTGAGGACTAACTTGTCGACTAACACATGGCGCTTATCAACCAAGACTCCACGTACTGTTAATAAATGACCTGTCACCGCGCCGCGTCAAGCAGTTCCAACTGTCAGCAAAATAACTACCTTTTGACGGACCCATTTTTTCGATATTGACTTTTGTCGAGTGGAATCAATCATTTTCTCTTCGAGGCGTCCGCCCGCTGATTCTCAACTCAATCAATTTTGAGTCGGAAGCAGCGGCTCTCTCCGCAGCTCTTGACTAAATAGGCGACGTCCTTCTTCCGAAATCAATTTATCGACCGAGTTAATTTTAAACGTACTCGAAAATCCGTCAAGCGGCAAAGTAAAAATTGATCGAGATTGCGCTCGGGGTTGACCGGGATTGGAAACTCACGAGGAAGAGGGTGAGGTGAGCACTGAGAGGATGACAATATTCGTGATAGGATCAGATGTGAAAGGATTGAAGTCGTTATCGCGTATTCGACGGGAGCGAAGAGGAAAATAACTAAGACGCGTGTAATATTAGCATGTAGATTGTCCGTCATTACAGACGGACATAGTGGCAGAGCAGGGGATGAATGAAGCGGCAGATGTGAGCGAGGCCACCTGGCAGTAGGGGTTGCTACCCCCTTCATTACAATACCACCCTTGGTGAGCTCCACAATCAAATAATATCCATCCAAGAGTTGAACCCAGCTGCTGACCCTCATCTCATCTGCTTCACTGCTGATCAAGCAGCTTTCGTTTGATCATTGTACCTACTTCCCTCTTATCATTTTTTTAAAACCAAACTGATTCGTATGAATAAATTCAGTTGAGTAAACCCGCTCTTTCATTCCGGGATTTGATCGAAATAACAGATAGAAAGGGAGAATGCCCCCCCCCCACCGACCCATATCGTTATTCCCAAAAAGTCAGACCACTGAATCTCCTTAGAGCTCACTAGTGGCCAATTATCGTAAGACAAATGATCTTCCTTCCAACTGGGATTACAGAACAGTGGACACAACGCCAAAATGATGGTATGAGCAAAATCGGTTTAAAATTAACTATAATTATCATAGACATTAAAATAGCAATAATTTTTTTCCCCAAAACGACTTTACACGGATTCATTTTTTGAAATGGACAGGGTCAAATAACGCGACCATACTACAACGTTCACGATCGTGTCAGAAAAACACTATTTGGAAAAATGGTCTGTGTGAGTGTACGTGTTTGTCAGTCTAGGTGTGTGTCTGTGAACGGTTTTTAGAGAAAACGGCCGTATAAAAATCAGCTCAAACTTGATATCTAGCCCGCAGGTTACCATGGGACGCCAAAATAAGGGTATGAGAAAAATCCACAAGTTAACTATAGTTACCATAGTTTTCGGAGACGTTCCAGACCGAGGTGGGCGCCCTGCAGTGGTATACCGATGGTTCAGTTATGAAGGCCGAGCAGGACTGGGCATTATAGGGCCCAACTACAGTCTTGCTACGCCGCTGGGAGAGTACGCCACGATATTTCAAGCGGAAATCCTAGCCACAAAGATCTGCGTGGAAGAGATCCTGAACAAAGGACTCAAGGGTAAGCGGATCTACATATTCTCAGACAGCAGGCCGCCTTAAAGGCCATTGCAGCCTGTAGTTTTAGGTCTAAGCTGGCATGGGAATGCCTTCATGCGCTCAAACAGCTCGGCGCCCGTATCAGGCTCTCCCTTATCTGGGTGCCGGCCCATAATGGGCATGAGGGCAGTGAAAAGGCTGACCGCCTTGCGTAAAGGGGTACAGAATACCTACCCATCGGGCCTGAGCCACACGTGGGTTTGACGAAGAGTCACCTAAACTGTCTGGTCGCTGACATGCAAGAAGGCTCGTCACGCCTTCCTGTCAAAGGGCGAAGGCGATGCTGACACTCTCCAGACAGGATCTGAGAGTTCTGATAATGGCCTTCCTTGGCAGCTAAACGCTTCGAATTTTTTCGTCTGGGAACCATTGAACAACAAACCATAGCGGATTCTGCGGTGAAGGACGTACTCGGCTTCCTAATGGGGACGAGTATGTACGTCGCCTTTTACTAAGAAAGAGTAAGTGTCACAACACTAAATAACGTGGCCGCAGTGACAAAGGGAATTGTTCCGCACGCCCTCGGGAGAAAAAAAAAAAAAAGTTATCATAGTGATCAAAACGCCTTTTTTTTCTCAAAAACAGCTCTAACGATTTTGATTAAATTTGTTATGTTGATAGCTCTCAATAAGGCAACTATACAATAAAATTTCCAATCGTGAGAAAATGACGAGAGCAGGACAATAAATTATCAAACTTTTCTACGTAAATTGGTTTTAGCGCGCTTTTTTACTTTCCGCTACCCGAAGGGAAGGAAAGTATAGTAATCGGCCCAAAAAAAAATTTGGGTTTTCTTCAGATCTTTACGTTTCAGACCCTACTGAGTCTAAAAAACCTAATTTCGGCGCGTGGTCCGTGTGTGTGTGTGTGTATGTGTGTGTGTCTGTAGTTCGATTGGGAGAACGGCTGATCCGATTGAGTTGGTTCTTTTTTTGTTTTGTTCGTTATTTTTTGTAGACACCAAAATAAGGTTATGGACGATTTCGGCCGGTGGGAAGGGGGGGAGGGGACGAAAATGTACCAAAAACAAGGGGTTTTCGCATTTTTCTCGAAAACGGCTCTAACGATTTTGATTAAACTTTCAAATTATCTTCTCCTAATCAATACCTAACTTTTAATCCTCATACATATCTCCATGAAAATACGGTGAACGGAGATATAGGCCCCTGAAGCAAAAATAGGTTTTTTACGCTTTTTGGCAATACGGCTTCAGCGATTTCCACCAAACTCACAGGATGTTTTCAAATAGTTGATACCTACATATTCTTTCCAATAAATGTTCCAGTGACGGTCCATTGAACAGAGATAAAAATTAAAATGTGTCAAAAATAACGTTTTTTCCAACATATCCGTAAATTCCAGGGTAACTTTGTCACCAGATGTGATAATCTTAATGGAGTGTCTTTTAGTCACCCATACCAACATTTCGTTCTGCATAATTATTTCTGTATATATATGTTGAACGGAGATATAAGCCAAGTTAACTCAGAAAAGGAGATTTGTCGAATATTAATTTATCGGTATTCCAATTTTCTCAAAAACGGCTCTAACGATTTCGATCAAACTTACGGAGTACTCTCAGCTGACTAGTCCCTACATTATGTTCATCATAAATGTTCCTGTAGAAATGCGTTGAACGAAGATATAGCGCCCGCCTATGTAGGTGGTGTTCGAACTTAAAGGGGTGGCGGAAAGTTGTGTGTTGCTACGCACCAGATATTTTTCCTTTCAAACTCCGCTCAAATGTTAGTAGAATGTTTAAAAAAAAATATCTGGTGCGTTGCAACACACAACTCATTCCCGAACGAGTATGAGCAGCACAATAAATTCCAGAATTGTAAGCGCTACCGCTTCCTGCTGCCGTAAAGCGTTGTTTGACCAAGTTCAAAATAACTGAGTGATAAATGAATCGAGCAAGTAGAAAATTACATAACTTTCCTTTCTACTTTGTAGACCCAGGAAAGTAAAAAGCCATGTACCCGAGTGAATTGACGTAGAGCTAAGGAAAGTTGTGTGTTGCAAAGCACCAAATATTTTTACTTTCCTTGTTCATTATAAATCAGGGCTTTATTAGTGCTATCAAGTACCTATACGGCGAATGTTCATAACGAGCAACCACAGAAATTCTGGAATCCAAACCACTTCCATTTTTCCACATAGTTGGAAAACACGAAAGATTCACATTTTACTTTCCGCTACCCGAAGGGAAGGAAAGTATAGTAATCGGCCCAAAAAAAAAATTTGGGTTTTCTTCAGATCTTTACGTTTCAGACCCTACTGAGTCTAAAAAACCTAATTTCGGCGCGTGGTCCGTGTGTATGTGTGTGTGTGTGTATGTGTGTGTGTGTGTATGTGTGTGTGTGTGTATGTGTGTGTGCGATCATGGTGCGAGCATGTCAAGATGCAGGTGGCTGAGGAAAAAACCCAGCTAATCCTCTTGAAGGGGAAAGTGAATAATCCACCCACAATACGCTTTGGCGGCCACAGGCTCCTTCTTGAAAAGCACGTCAAGTATTTAGGAGTGAATATAGGTGAGAGGTGGGGTTTCAACCAACACCTCCAGTCCCTTAAAGGCACTACCATTGCAAGGTTTGCCTCACTGCGTGCCATTAGCAAGGCCACTTGGGGTGTGTGTTACCACGACACCATCCTCATGTATAAGGCCATCTATTTAGGTGTGATTGGCTACTGCCCCGTTGTCTGGGGTAGCAAACTAACAGTCAATCAAAAGAGAGTATTGGCCCAATCCCAGAGAGCTGCGCTCCTGTGGATCACCAAGGCCTACAAGACTGTATCAACGGAAGCACTCCAGGTGATCACTGGTCAGTTACCAGTTGATTTGGCTGTCGAGTGCATGATTGACAAGTGGAGAGTGAAACGGGAGCTTCCCCCGCTTTGGGCTGAACTCCGTGCGGATCTCACCACAGAACAGAAACTTGCCGCCATCGATGAATGGGCTCTAGAGAAATGGCAAGCGAGATGGGAATCCTCGTCAAAGGACGTGATACGTATGAGTTCTTCCCCAACATCCGTGAACGTCTTTCTAGAAAATGGGTTGAGCCAGACCACTGGACGAGTCAGTTCCTCACGGGACATGGTGACTTCAATGCGCGGCTCCACTTCTTTTCCCTGAAAGACTCTCCGTATGCACGTCTTGTGCCTCCAGTGCGGAGGAAACAAGAAACCACGTGCTGCTCCACTGTAGTTTCTACAACAGTGAGCGACGGTTGTTGGTAGGGCAAACGAACTTAGCAGCATTGACTGCTACAAAGGAAGCCTATAACCATTTTGCAAAGTTCGCAAAGAAGGTGATGGCTAAGAAACGTGGTTATAGTTGATCTGTCCTTTGAAACTTGCCACCCAAGTAAAAAGTAAGATCAGGTAGGAAACCAGATTATGAAATACTCCCAGATGGTACGGATTCCTCAGGTGGTCAACCTCCGCCGGTAACACACGGGCAACAGCTCTCTCACGTGAGACTGGCTAAGACCAAATACCTGCCGTACCTCCACAGGTCTGAGTTCGGTGGATGCTGCAGGGGCCGGCCTCTTGCATATTAGCGAAACCGCAACTTCTATGACTGATATAACCCTCGTCGAGGGTTTAGGTACAGTCATGAAATAAAGAAACAGATCTGTGTGTGTATGTATGTGTGTGTGTCTGTAGTTCGATTTGCGGGAGAACGGCTCATCCGATTGAGCTGGTTCTTTTTTTGTTTTGTTCGTTATTTTTTGTAGACACCAAAATAAGGTTATGGACGATTTCGGCCGATGGGAAGGGGGGTGGGGGGCAAAAAAGTACCAAAAACTAGGGTTTTCGCATTTAACTCGAAAACAGCTTTGACAATTTTCAATAAACTTTCAACTTATCTTCTCTAATCAATACCTAACTTTTCTTTTTCCATACATATCTCCATGAAAATACGGTGAACGGAGATATGGGCCCCTATGAAGCAAAAATAGGTTTTTACGCTTTTTGGCAAAACGGCTCCAGCGATTTTCACCAAACTCACAGGGTGTTTTCGAATAGTTAATACCTACATATTCTTCTCAATAAATGTTCCTGTGACGGTCCATTGAACAGAGATAAAAATCAAAATGTGTCGAAAATAACGTTTTTTCGGACATTTCCATCAAATTCCAGGTAACTTTTCACCAGATGTGATAAATCCTGATGAAGTGTCTTTGAGTCACCCATACCAACATTTCGTTCTCTATAGTTATTTCTGTATATATATGTTGAACGGAGATATAAGTCAAGTTAACTCAGAAAAGGAGACTTGTCGAATATTAATTTATCGGTATTCCATTTTCTCAAAAACGGCTCTAACGATTTCGATCAAACTTTTGGAGTACTCTCAGCTGACTAGTCCCTACATTTTGTTCTCCATAAATGTTCCTGTAGAAATGCGTTGAACGAAGATATAGCGCCCGCCTATGTAGGTGGTGTTCGAACTTAAAGGGGTGGCGGAAAGTTGTGTGTTGCTACGCACCAGATATTTTTCCTTTCAAACTCCGCTCAAATGTTAGTAGAATGTTTAAAAAAAAATATCTGGTGCGTTGCAACACACAACTCATTCCCGAACGAGTATGAGCAGCACAATAAATTCCAGAATTGTAAGCGCTACCGCTTCCTGCTGCCGTAAAGCGTTGTTTGACCAAGTTCAAAATAACTGAGTGATAAATGAATCGAGCAAGTAGAAAATTACATAATTTTCCTTTCTACTTTGTAGACCCAGGAAAGTAAAAAGCCATGTACCCGAGTGAATTGACGTAGAGCTAAGGAAAGTTGTGTGTTGCAAAGCACCAAATATTTTTACTTTCCTTGTTCATTATAAATCAGGGCTTTATTAGTGCTATCAAGTACCTATACGGCGAATGTTCATAACGAGCAACCACAGAAATTCTGGAATCCAAACCACTTCCATTTTTCCACATAGTTGGAAAACACGAAAGATTCACATTTTTAGTCTCACGAATCACTGACTGACTGAACTGATTGCTGAATAAGTTTCCTGGCATAAATAGGAGGGACGCTATAAGTTCAGGAACACTAAGCGATTTTCATTGCTTTAGCTACTAATCCAATTTATTCTTCCCTCAGAGCCTTTTCTATGAAAGTTACGTAACCAGTCGAAAAACAAATTTCAAGCTCTATTCAGATCTTTACGTTTTAACGCCCGCATAGTCCCGAAAACGCTATTTGGGAAAACAGACTTCGAGTGCGCTCGTGTCAGTGAACGTGGCGGAGATATAAAAGGTTGAACCGAAGCAGCTCAAACATAGTATCTAGCCCGCAAGTAACTATAGGATGCAAAAAAAGGGTATTAGAAAAATCCACCAAAAACTAACTATAGTCAACATCGACATCAAAACACCAAATATTTTTTTCTTAAAAACGATTTTGATTAAATTTGCCTCATAGACACCAAACGACACGATAATACCGTAAAATTCTCGTTCGTGAGTAAATGACAAGATAATAAATTATCAAACATTTCGACGAAAATCGATTTCATCGAAGCTTTTTCCTTATAAACTTGGCACAAATGTCATTAGAATCTTGATCTGAAAAATTCAGATAGTCCATTCAAGTACCTACACGACGAGTTTTCAATAACGCTCGTAAGGTATATAGAGGCTATTTCAAAAATTCCGGAATTTCAACTACCGGCGTTTCACTTACCATCATTTCTTAATGTTTCTACCGAATAACTCGGGAAAACTGATTATTATTCTTCAGAAGAAGAAGGTAATTACGGACTGGTTATTAAGCACCTTGAGTTTTTGGATGTTTGCTGAGCCAAATATGGTTAGAATTTTTTTGAAACCAAAACGGGAAGACGATTTCCCAAATTCGGCAGATATCGTTTTCTTTTACAACCATTGAACGCATGGTTACGGAAATAGGCATGGTTTTGTTGAAAGATACACCTTAAGATTGATCAAACTCGATTGAAAATTAACTGTAAAAAATATGTCAATACTTGAAATAATTGGTACATTTACGTTCCTCACCTCCCTTTTCCATCGATGAAAAAACCTCATTTTCGCGCCTACGAAAAATCACGAACAAAAAAAATCAAAAAATCTGTGTTCAACGCATTTCTACAGCAACGTTTACAGAGAACCAAATGTAGATACTATTCCAAACGAGCGGTGCGTAGCAACACCTAACTTTCCGCCACCTTTAAGTTCGAACACCAGCTACATATGCGGGGGCTATATCTTCGTTCAACGCATTTCTACAGAAACATTTATGGGGGACAAAATGTACGTACTAGTTGGCTGAGAGTACTCCGTAAGTTTTATCGACATCATTAGCGCCGTTTTTGAGAAAATTGAAATACCGATAAAATAATATTCGACAAATCCCCTTTTCTGAATTAACTTGGATACTATCTCCGTTCAACATATACATACAAAAATAATTATAGAGTACGAAATGTGAGTATGGGTGGCTAAAACAAACTCAGTAAGATCTCTGTAACGTTATTTTCGACCCATTTTGATTTGTATCTCTGTTCAATGGGTTGTCAGGGGAACATTTATTGAGAAAAATATGTAGGTATTATAGTCTTCTGACTGTCCCACTGGTCGGATGTGCACCGCGGCCATATGGCCATTGTGCCAGTCCTAATGTCTTCTGAGGAAAGCCATGCAGTTCCTGAAAGAGTCCTCGTTGGTATCCATCTTGGGAGAAGTGGTGCCAAAGACCAAATGTCGCTCTCTCTCAAGTCTTCGGCACCGGGCCAGAACATGGTAGGGAGTCTCTTCGTCCGTGCCACTCCACCTGCATCGAGGGGTATCGACTATACCCATAACATACATGTGTTTGTTCATTCTGCAGTGCCCGGTGATGATCCCAATAATCTGCCCTTCCTCTCCATCCTCAGAAGGCTGTGTCTTATCTCACTTGATTGCTCTGAGACAAAGCGTTTGGAGTGTCTTATTCCTGCAGCGTTTCAGATTGTCTGATGCAGTCTTCTGGCATGTTATCTCACAGTCCTTTTAACTAGTGACAGAGAAATCCCGCAATGGGGCGATGGCCCAATAGGTACCGTAGACGAACCGCGTCAGGCCAGATGGTCCGCCCTCTCATTTCCAATGATCCAATGATCTATTCGCACTTGCTAAGGAATTAAGCCACATCCTGCACTCTCGCACCAGTTTGGACGTTGTGCAGTAGTTCATTAGCGCCTTGCACGACGCTTCACTATCGGTCAATATGTTGATAGTTCTGTTGCTACAGTCATGCATTAGAATTGCCCCGGCGATAATACCATAAATTCAAACTATTTGAAAACATCCTGTGAATTTGGTGATAATCGTTGAAGCCGTTTTGCCAAAAAGCGTAAAAAACCTAGTTTTTGGTGCATTTTCGTCCCCCCCCTCCCCCTTCCCATCGGCGGAAATAGCCCATAACATTATTTTGATGCCTACAAAAAAAGAATCATCTCAATCGGATCAGCCGTTCTCGCGCAAATCGAACTACAGACTCACACACGGACCACGCGCCGAACCAGTAGGCCTCAAAACGCGAAGTTCTGAAGAAAACCCAAATTTTGTTGTTGACACGATTACTATACTTCCCTTTCCCTTTGGGGTAGCGGAAAGTAAAAAACGTCGGGTCTACAGCGTCATCAACCTTTTGACTAACAATTGCCCCAGCAATGGTCCAAGCATGTGGGAGCAGCCAAATAAATTACAGAACTGTAAGCTCTACCCAATGGGTGAAATGCGCCAGACGAGTGTTCGCCTACCGGCACATTGTGCTTCTAATGAGCGTAGCGATATGTCCCCTTCAAGGAGGGGGCATCAAGGCTGCTCTGGTGTTAGTGGGAGGGGCTGTGGGACAGTCTCTCCTGATCAGTGGGTGGTGGGGGTGGTCGCCACATCTCTAGACTGCATCTGCGGTTTTCCCACGCCTGCGCAAAAGTGGTGAGTCTTTTCAATGCTCCCTGCTGCCGAAGAGCAGTGGGGCCTCACTAGCCAGGGGGAGCCGGGCTCGCTGGCGTATGTCCTTGTAGAGGGCGCAGGAAAATAGAACATGATGAGCGTCCTCCCCGGCCCCCGAGCCGCATGGGCACTCGTTGAAATCTCGCCGTCTGAAGAACTGGAGACGTACGTTAAATGCGCCATGGCCGGAGAGGAGCTGTGTGACGGATGGGTGCCACCAGTTCATGTGCACTCGCTGCCGCACCGATGGAATGATGGCGCGCAGGTGGCGAGCTGTGGGGCCTGCGTCCCACCGTGCTTGCCACAAATCCAAGACTCCCTCAAGACCCATGAGGGTTTGTCGCTGGTGTGAGGCTTCCTGCTGAATCGTCGGCATCAGGGAAGTCAGCGCTCCTCTGTATGTGTCCAATGTTCCCCGCTTAATGGAAGACTGCAAGACGGCGAGGTCGAGCAGAAGATCCAGTGGGGGTGCGCCCGCAAGCACTTGCAGAGCGAGGTGGGAGGTGGTGCGGTACGCCGGCAATACAGCCAGGAGAATGTCCCGCTGGATGGTGCGTGCTGTTTGCCGGTCCCGTTGTGACGGGGCAATCCACCAGGTTGCCGCGGCGTACCGCACCATTGGCAGGAAGACTGCCCTATAATAAAGCATGCGAGTGTGGGCCGAGGCCCCCCATGTAGGACCTGAAAGGGAGCGGACTTGGGCCGTGAGTTGTCCACATTTGGTTCTGAGGAGAGCCAGGTGCTTGGTCGGACTACCTTTAGGGCAGAAGATGACTCCCAAATATTTGGCCACGGCGCTCATTGCCACACTCATACCTGGGGCCAGTGCCACTGGGGAGGGATTGAGGGATAAGGAGGAGCGCAGGACGATCAGCTGCGTTTTTGCGGGCGACAGCTGGAGGCGCTTCTTGCGGCAGAAGTTCATAATCAGTCTGGTCGCCCGCTGTAAGTGCAGTCTTGCGACCCCTGGGCTGTTTGCCCCTACGATGACCATTATGTCGTCGACATACGCAATCGGGGTATGACCAGCAGCGTGCAAGAGGTGGAGCAGCGGATCAAGTAATACTGCCCACATGATTGTGGAGAGTACAGCCCCCTGGGGGCAGCCGGCTGTAACGTTCATGCTGGCCCGCTGGCAACCAGATCCTGTGGCGGCAACTCTCTCATTGAAGAAACTCACTAAGAGTTGAAAGAGGTTGGGTGGGAGTGAGAGGGCGCGCAGGGAACTCAGGACAGCCGGCCACCACACAGCATCGAAAGCTCCCCGAATATCAAAGAACGCTGCAAGTACGATTCGGTGAGGGTTCCCATGGGCTGTTCTGCGAAGACAGTGGATGGCATCTTCGGCGCTACGCTCTGGAATGCCTCCGTACTGATGGTTATGTAGGGTGGGTAGGATGGCGCCACGCAGGGACGCCAAGATCAGTCTCTCAAACCATTTTGCCTCTGTGGGTAGTAGACTGATCGGCCTCAAGGCACAAGACGTTTGGCTACCCGTGAGTCTGTCCTTCGGGAAGAAGACGACGCTGGCTGATTTGAGTAGTCGTGGGAAGTAACCGAGGGTAAGGCATGCATTGAACAGGTCAGTAAACCACTGTGTTACTGAGCTGGGAGCATGCCTGTACGCCACAGCGTATGTGGCTGTGGGTCCCGGTGCTTTATGAGGGGCTAGCGAATGGAGTGCAAACTTCACCTCATCGTGGGTCCACAAAGGGAGGGGCACTCCTGAGTAGGGGAGGGGAGCAGTAGTCCTGGTCTCCGTGTCTGCCTCGTCATCGAGGGTCAGGTCTACCGCTCTACCGCTTTCTGCAACCGTGAAGTTACGTTTTATCAAGTTCAAATGAGTTGTGTGAAAAATTCATCGAATTATTAGCGAAAGCCATGAAAACCAGTAATTTTATGTAGAGCTGAGGAAGGTTGTGTATTGCGCCCCGTCTGATATTCCGTTATGAAACACACACTATTTTACTTGAGTTGTCGCCTCACACTGCTCATCAGAAGGTGATGCCAGAGACAATTAACAGAGAGAGTGCAGAGCTACTTATCAATTATTGTTCAAAATGTAGTGGAAGGGCCGTACGAGGCGTTAGTCGATGGTATGGCGAAGCCTCCTGAAGTGGTGGAAGTTAACACGTTGCCAATGTTGTCGGTGTAATGCGAGCTAGCTAAAATGATCAATAATATGCTCACCATCTGCATTCTCCCTTCAATCGATAGGAGAAAGGATGTAGCAGGTCGCCTCTCAGGGTGTTGAGAGGGTGTAGAGATGTCTAGAAAGAGCCACGGCTGCAGAGTGCGTGTTTAAGTAGAGTCTTAAGAATCCTGAGCAGCACTAATAGCAGCTTCCAGCCACATCCTTCGTGTGCCAGTAGCATGTGCTAGTTCCAACAGGGCATTCATGCCATGACTTCCTTGTTTCACGAGACTCATGTTGTAAAATTCGTTGATCCCCTACCCGTAAAATCTGCTGTTTACAGGCCACTTTACTTCTTTCGGGCTGCTTACGAAAAACCATAACGTAAACTACCGATTAAACTAATATCTACCATCTTACTTTCATCTCCCCCTCCCCTTCCAACCCCCCCCCCACTCGCCGCCAAAACTCAATTTTCGTAAAATCTTAATTCATCGGAAGTGTGTCGTAAATGAGGAATCAAGCGCCACAGCTGTTTGCGTTGAAACGAATTACTGGGCGTTAACAGGTGCGAGAAAAGTGGCGGTTAAGTGCTGGCAACACTTTCGTTCCTCGCGAAGCTCTGTATCGCAATACAACGCCATGCCCCGACCACTTTGCTGTTCATCGTGCTCTCTAACTTCAGACAGTTTTACAGCCCTCTGACGAGCGGTCCAACGCTGCAAGTTTCACCGATTTTACTTCACGTTGGAAAGAATTTCAGAGTATATTTGTGTGTAGCGTCTCATCTGACAGAGTGTAGCCAAGCCAGACAGAGTGTTGGCTTTAGTTAGCGAGGTATCATCGTCCAAACTACAAAAATATCAACCCTCCTGTGCAGGGTTAACCCCAATGAGCGCGAAAAACAGTATTTGAGAAAACGGGAGGACAAATCAGCTCAAACTTGATCAGGTTACCATGGGACTCCAAAATAAACGTGTGAGCAAAATATGCACACAACTAAATATAGTTATCATAGTGATCAAAACACCAAATATTTATTTTATCAAAAACCGCTCTAACGATTTTGATTAAATTATTTATGTGGGCAGCTCTTAATGAGATGACAATACCATAAAATTCCCATTTGTCGGAGAATGACGAGAGCAGCACAATAAATTACCATACATTTCAACGATAATCGATTTTACCGCCGTTTTGGTTTTCTTATTCATTTTAAATAATAACCCTATGTTTTCGGTCAGCAAACTTTGTTTACGACCCCACCCCCCCTTACAAAATTTGATACTTAACGTTCCAAGACATCAGGATTCAAAATCTGCAATGTCCGTCCGCCCTCCGGGCCGTTTTGTGCCTTTAACGCGGTCTAAAATAATTCGTTCTTTCGCGCGAAAATCCCATTTGGTATCTAGTTGTACCCGCCTGCTCGGCAATCCGACCCGACGAAGCCCATGGTTGTTATGGACAAATAACCGATTAAAAAGAATTAACAATAACGCACAAACGCGTTTTACCGCAACTACGCCGTGTTTGGTACCGTTTTCAAGGGATTTTTGGATCCTTGGTCGAATGGAATGAGTATTGGACGTGTAGAACTGCGTACAGTGAAATTACAGTAATTATAGTCAGCCAAACTCTACTAATTGAAAGAACTCGCAGGACGATAATTACAGCGAAAGTAATTGTATCGTTTGTACACCCTCCTACTCGTCTCATCAGAAACATCCGCCCGTTCGACTCGCCACGACGTACCAATTGCCCACAGGCGCTTACGGGCGCTTGGAATAGTTAGTTTTCGTCGTTCCGTTGTAGTCAGGTCATGTTTCGTGTGGTTTACTGGTATTTTTTGTCGATGAATCGAATAGGATGGGTCTCGGAGCTGTCAAACTCGGTCAAACTGTTCATGAGGTTCAACTGTTCATCAGCAGGATCTCAAGAAAAATTTATGTGGTACTCGAGTTAAGTAACTATACGATGAACGTTCGATAATGCTCACAAGATAAATAGGAGACGCGACGAGTCGAGCAGAAGGGTGGTTGGAATGAGACGAGAGTACACACGATGAAACAATTACTTTCGCTGTATTGTCCCGGGAATTTCTTCAGTTGGTACGCTTTGGCTCACTATAACTACGACGATTTCACTATTTTCGGTCTAGACACAGTCGTACACTTAAGAAAATCGTTCCGCTCGACCCAGAATCTAAAAATACCTCGACAACGGTACCAAACACGACGTAGTTGCGATAAAACGCGTTTGTGCGTTTTTGTTCATTTTTAAACGGATTTTCGTCCATAACAACCATGGCCCTCGTCTGATCGGATTTGCCGAGATGGCGGGCAGAACTAGGTACCAAATAAAATTTTTGGGCGAAAGAACGAATTTTTTAGACCACGTTAAAGGCACAAAACGGCCCGGACGGCGGACGGACACTGCAGATTTAGAATCCTGATGTAGTAGATCGATAACAGTGAAATTCCAGTAATTATAGTGAGCTAATTAGGCTAATTAAGTTCGGGTCGATACAGCGAAAGTAATTGTTTAAACCACCGGTCAGCTCGACGCGTTATGCCATGCCAATTGCCTACAGGTGTGAGACTAGGGGCCGGTTTCACCAACTGCGTTGATCTCGTTTAGAGTCGATTAACAGCACCTAACTCGCTCCCGCCACAAAAACGGTCTTCACCAGACTGGGTTAAGCTCTAGCCCTGATCAAACCTTAACCCCAAAAAGTTGGGCGGTTTGGCCCGGTTAGCTCTTATCTTTCATTATCATGTTCTGATATTTGTCCGCCATTTCCGTGCTCTGCCGAGTATTCGCTTCTGTTATTGTGAATAATTTACGTTAATTTTGGAATATGGATAATAAACAAAGACACTGTTTACTAGTGCGCAGTTATTTCAGCTACTATTCCACTACGATGATAATCTAATATGTTGGGTTATCGTCATCTCACCCGGCGCCTCAAATGGCTATGAGCGGGGTCTGACGACTTGTAGAAGTGTGAATTTAAATTCTGTTGCGAACAAAAGTATTACGATCGTCGAAAATAAGTTGTTGTTTGCGTAAAATGTGTGCTGAGCAGTTTCTGAAAAAACTAGACGTCATATCGCTGTGTTAGAAAACCCAAACGCAAATGGCTTACCTGGGTGGATTTAGTAGCTATATTAAATTGGAAATATTAAATAATACCACGCTTTTACACACACACATTAGTGTATTAAACAACTTTTATTAAACACGACAATTCTCCCTTCCTCATTAAAGTGCCTTGCTTGTAAAAGTTGTAACCTCATAATTTGGGTTTTTATTATTTTGTACCGCCCATTTCTTGCTCAGTTCTCATTTTCTTGTACCGCTTCCGATTTTTCCTACACGCACAAAGCATTCTCCCGGACTAATTTGGCTTTTTCCTGCAGCTCTTGCAGTTGTAGTACGCGTATTTTCACTTCAAGCTCCTCACCAGTTTCAGCTTCGGCAGAGGTTAATGCGGCCACTGTGGTGTATGACAATAATTAGAAACTATAATTTGGTGAAATCCGGATTATTGAGCATTGGGCATCTACAGGATACACGGTTACGCGGCCGTTTACGTTTACATGACAGTTGTTTACGGGACGGGATGTCAAACAGATGCCCAATTTCCTTACTTTACTGTAACCTCATTAGTCCACTTCCTTCTCGATATGGCTTAATCGCAGCGTAATCACGTCGTGCTAGCGTGGTAGGCACGAAAATGGCTAGCCTTGATTTACTTATCTAGCCCTGATCAGTTGGATCACGATCAGCGGCGTTTTGGTGAACACGGCCCTAGGTCATGCTGTTGGAGAAAATAATAAACCGATGTGTGATAATTTGCAGCGTTTTTTTATTGTTTGTTGGGGGTTTGAAGTAAAGCTCATCTTCATTCACTTGAGGAAAGGTGTGTGGCGCTCCGCACCGGATAATTTCTCACATATTCGATTCAGGATTCGTCTGGCAATGGTTTTGTCTCGCCCTTCGGTTGTCCCCCACTCACAGGTTCGTACAGTCCCGGGGTTACGAATATTTTCTCATTAGGGGACTTGGCGAGCAGTTACGAATGGGGTTTTTGCAGTTTGGAGGTGACTGTGTTGTAGTGATGGCGTTGGGTGTTGTCGTGACGGTGGGGGGTCGGGGGAGGTGGGACTTGCCGCTGTGATTCACCGGCGGCGATCCTTTCACGTGTTGTCAGCTGTTGCATGAAATTCCTTAATTATCGCTCTGAGTCATTGACGAGGGTGGGAACACCAAAGGGGCTCCTCTCGAAGGCGATTAACCCCTCAATTCCGCCCCCAACACCCCCAACCCCGCTCCCGCCCACTACCTTCCGCTCTTCGGCGATAACTCCCCGGGCGGCTCGACGTCCGCCGCCGTCACGACCGACACCGCCCCCGACGTCGTTCGCTATTTTCAAAAGCCCCCCCCCCCCTCACAACCATCCGGCCATCGCACCCTTACACTCTTTGAACGGTCAGCGGAGGATTTCGAGGGCTAAGCCGACCGGGCAGCTGCCCATCCGCGCGCTCTACTCTCGATGAGTGATTGGCGGCCGCACATCTGTCCCTCTTATCCAACCCCCACCACCACCAATATCGCACCGCCTCGCCGTCACTCATCAGGTTCGCACACTACCCCAATAAAGAAAATGGGGATTTGGGGAGTCGGGTCGTGCGGTCCGCCGTCGCCTGAGTCATCGCGAAATCCCTTTCGACGGGCCTTTTGTTAACCCCCCCACCCCACCACCACTACCTACACACCGCCATCCAGTAAGTCGCCCCCGCACCTTTCACCATCACCACCCGCAACCCATCACAATCCTCCAATCACTCTACTACGCACTTTTCATTATAATGCGTCATTACGATGAATGTAATGGCGGGGGGCGGGGGAGTTAGGAGGTGGATTTCCGATCAGCTCAGATTTCGGAAAGAGATGATGGATTCGAGTTTCGCCCCCACCCCCGCCTACCTCATCAGCCCCCCACCCACCCTCCAACCACCCTTTAAGGGGAGTTAGACAACTTTCCTCACCACCCACAAAAGGTACATTAACATTCACTCATTCACGTACAAAGACACTGTTATCGCGTACGTGAGGTATTCAAAGTTTTACCAATTACTTACGACAAACGAAGTTGAAAGGTAAAGAAATCATTAGCGCCGTTTTTGCCCAAAATTAATCTTTCAACTTGTGGTCCATCTGTTTCCGTTTAAAAGATAGAGACAGAAATAATTGCGGAGAACGAAATGCGGAAATAGGTTACTGGAAGACACTATGTAATATTGATCAAATCCAGTGAATCTGTAACGCTAGAAATTACGAAAATGCTCAAATACACGCTATTTTCGACACATCTTGATTTTCTCATCTGTCCTATGGACGGTCAAGCGAAACATTCATTGAGAACAACATACAGTTATTAACTATTTGAATAGTTCCTGTAAGTTTGGTGAAAACCCCCTATTTTTGCTTCATCTCCGTCCTGGATATTTATGGAAAATCATGTTGCCACATCACCCGGATCGAGGAGTATCGACTTTCTTCCTCACAGTCAAACCTCAGAGGCCAGACGTCAAAAAATACCTATAAATGCGACATAAATCCCATAAAACTGCCCAAATTATCGTAAACATTGCGAATGGAATTAATCGGGCCAATATTTGTCTGGTGCGGTAGCCAGCATTCCCCAATTGGGTGACGCCGACTTGTGTCGTCCGGCACAACGAGACTTAGCTCGACTGCAATCTCTCTCAAGGAACTGATGAAACTGAGCTGATACAGTCTTTTAACGCAATAGATGACATCACGGGCGTGAAACCGTGCCTGCAACGGGTTTGTGGGTGGAAAATACTGTCTAATATGTTGTCAGTTCAGACAGATCCAAGTAGGTCTGAGTCAGTCACATTTTTTGCTATTTATACTTCCTCCATCAACTTAATTGATGTAGTGGCGGTTTTCCTTCGTGTTTCCGACTTTTAATCGAATTTCTGACACTTAAAAAACCCTGGAAATTATTACACGACGGTTTGTTATTCTCATGAACAGCTTGACCTTGTATTACCGCTCCGAGTTCCATCCCATTCGATTCAGCGTCGAAAAATACTAGTAAACCATACGAAACATGACCTGACTACAGTGAAACTACGAAAACTAACTATTCCCCAAGCGCCCGTAAGCGCCTGTAGGCAAATGGCACGACGTTACGAATCGAGCGAGCGGGCGATTTTGATGAGACGGGTGGGAGGGTGTACAAACGATACAATTACTTCCGCTGTAATTATTGTCCTGCGAATTCTTTCAATTAGTAGAGTTTGGCTCACTATAATTACTGTAATTGCACTATACGCAGTTCTACACGTCCAAATACTCATTCCATTCGACCCAGGATCCAAAAATACCTTCAAAACGGTATCAAACACGGCGTAGTTGCGATAAAACGCGTTTGTGCGTTTTTGGTAATTAATTTAACGGTTATTTGTCCATAACAACCATGGGTCTCGTCTGAACGGATTCCTGAGATGGCGGGCACAACTAGGTACCAAACCTTTAGGTGGAAGAACGAACTTTTTAGACCGCGTTACAGGCACAAAACGGCGGGCGGACATAGCAGATTTGGAATCCCCGTGCCTTAAAACGTGAAGTATCAAATTTTGAGGAGGAGTTGTAAAACATTTTTCGTGACCAAAAACATAGAGTTATTATTCAGAATGAATAATAAACCGAAATTAGTCAAAGTGCCGATGGTTAGGAGTAACTGCTCCGAGAGACCGCTACAAATAATCAATTGCACGATGTCTTCTTTACTTCCGATGGAACTGGCTTACTGCTTGTAAAATGGTAAGTAACCACATAAAAGTGGAATACTATTTATCTCATAACCAAAAAATGTGTTTAAATTATGACTGTAAACGCTACTTTTAACGCCTTAAATCGGGCTCTTCTGTTTCCCTCCTTGCCAACGTAAACATCGTCAGCTGGAACTATTCGGATATAAATCGTTCAACTTTGGGCCAATACCTGAAAATTGCTGTTAGCGACGTCAGCTGGAAGATCGTTCGTCGAACACACAAACCATTTAGCGCACGCAAACACTGATTATCCGCGACGCAAACGCGAACTGAAAACTGACTTCGCACAACAACGCGGAGGGGGAGGTTGCAATTCGAGCGAAGACGTTTCACGCGGCAGAGATACTCGATATTACCTAACGGTGGATCCTCGTACGTTAATAACTCTCCGTTTTCTCCTCCGCCAATTCAAATACGGCCAATGGTAATCATTCAACTTACTTCAACACGAACAATCATTCGAAGAGTCTCAAATGCGGACGTCTCACCGACAATACCGCCGTTTAGCGAATAGCTACGGGAAATAATGCCGAAAACGCATCACAGGTATGTACTGATAGCACATAAACATTTGTAACAAACTATAGTAACTCGCGAGTCTTCAATATCATGTAGGTGACCCTATTTTACTGACTTCAGTAATTTTTGAGCTTCAATTACGTCCGTGTTTCTGTGAACTTTAAGGTGCCCGGCTGAAGAGCGCCGTTTTGTAGTTCGAGGACGTCACTGAAACAGTCACATGCACTTTCTTGTTGACTATTTATTAAGAGTAGTGGAACATGTGTCGTTATAAATACTTTGAAGGCCGCATATCAATTTCAGGCCCACTTTTCCTCGGTTTCGCTCTCAGTGCTGCAATAGAAATCAGACTCGGCGTCTCAAAAGAAGTCCCCTTCCCCTTCTTCCGCTCGCTGTCACGAGAATCCCGTTCAGAGTCGTCTAATGACCGTTCAATTGCTTGGCCAATTGCAGCGGCATGACACCGTGCCTGCAACGGGTTTGTGGGTGGAAAAAACTGTCTAATATGTTGTCAGTTCGGAGAGGTGGTTGCGGTCGTGGGTTTTCTTCGTGTTCAACCAGCTATTAATTCGAATTGGCCACCCATTAACGAAATTTTGAACCGAATTTTCGACACTTCAAATAAAATTAATCACGTAAAATTGCCGATAGTTAGAAGTAACTACTCTAAGAGACCGCTACAAATAATCAATTGCACGATGTCTTCTTTACTTCTTTACTTTGCTTGTAAAGTGGTAAGTAACCACATGAAAATGGAACACTATTTATGTCATAACCAAAAAACGTGTTTAAATTATGACTGTAAACGCTACTTTTAACGCCTTAAATCGGGCTCTTCTGTTTCCCTCCTTGCCAACGTAAATATCGTCAGCTGGAACTATTCGGATATAAATCGTTCAACTTTTAGTCAATACCTGAAAATTGCTGTTAGCGATGTCAGCTGGAAGATCGTTCGTCGAATACACAAACCATTTAGCGCACGCAAACACTGATTATCCGCGACGCAAACGCGAACTGAAAACTGACTTCGCACAACAACGCGGAGGGGGAGGTTGCAATTCGAGCGAAGACGTTTCACGCGGCAGAGATACTCGATATTACCTAACGGTGGATCCTCGTACGTTAATAACTCTCCGTTTTCTCCTCCGCCAATTCAAATACTGCCACTTACTTCAACACGAACAATCATTTGAAGAGTCTCAAATGCGGACGTCTCACCGACAATACCGCCGTTTAGCGAATAGCTACAGGAAATAATGCCGAAAACGTATCACAGGTATTGCCTTTTTCGACACAAATAAACGAGAAAAAACCGACGAAAATTAAATTGTTTGCCCCATTTAGGTCCCAGATAGTTAAGATTTGGAACCGAATATAGTTTTCTAACTCTGAGTGTACCATATTTAGGGTAAGCAATTTGGGACTGAAGAGATCGCTGCCGGCTCTGCTACAGACAACGTTGCGTTTTTCAGAGATGATGCAAAGATACATCATAGAACCATGTCGGAGGCTTTATAGAGATGTACACAATGCGAGAACTTTTTGACACGATTGGGATAGTCACATTTTATAAACTTGACGAGAATTCCTGTTGTCTGTCACTTGTCACAACCCGAGGAGAGTATCCGTCATTATCTTAACCCTATCTATTATTCCCCGCGAATTGTTCAATCAATTACCATAAGAGGAATTTCGACGAGTTGACAGAAAACGCTTTACCGATTTTCCCTTGGGAGCTCCAATCTGCTGCCTGTGGCGTAATTAAACTCTAATCTCGGATAATTACGACGTAACTAATGAAACAATTATCGCGCGATAAATTAGAATCAATTTGAAGTCTCTTTTACAGCAAAACTTGTCAATGAAAACTAATCACATTCTCGTTGAGAATCTCGACGTAGAGTGAAACGATGACACACCATTCGCGTACCTCCTACCAACTCAATCCCCCATCACGAGCGGATGTGTACAATAAATTACTAACAATTCTGAACATGATCAAAACACCGCAAATTTTTCAATCGGCAGAGGGAATGGCGTAATTAAGCTCTGAAAACCGAGGCGAACTAATGCAGAAATGAAATCTGCTTTCTCGTCAGCGCAGAGGTTACGTATTTCAGTGGATTGTCTTCGAAATATCAATTGAGAAGCGTCACAGATTTTCCGCGCACCCTGCTAAGTTCGATGATGCGAGTAGCTACGGGGGATGTACTTATTTGAACGAACCTCTTTCTCGAGCTATCGCTTTGTTCGAAAAAAGAATTCGTGTGTAGGGGAGACCAGAAAAAGGTGAAGAATGACTTGATTTTTCCGTTCAGTAGGTAACAGCATCAACCGAACACTACCGGTTCTCCTTTACAACAACGCAAACAGTAACGCAACAATGAGTACAGAGACGCTGAAACCACCAGTGAATCTTCGATTATCTACCTCGGCCACGATTTAACTTTGACGCATGTGATACAGATCCAGGTGAGATATATCGTTTTACCTTGGAATTAATAAGTATCGTCGTTTAAATACCACCTATTACCATGAATAAATGTCAATTAATCGCCTTCCTTCACGGCAACGAAAATTTACATCAGGCAATCCGGGGCCAAATGACGAGCCCGTGTATCGAAATTTATTTAGCTAGTTATGTCGTCCAGTCTATTAAACCCTGTAAAGCCCAAGTGTATTTTTGCTTGTCCACGCGAACTTACGCCTGTTGGCGTTTTCGATTTCAAACCATCGCCTAAAGTCACACAAACTGAGGAAAAAAGAAATATCTGGTGCGTACCAACACACATCTTTCCGCAACCCAGGTAAATTCGACGATCTGCTAATTGTACTGGAGCAGTATCTTCTACGGAAACATTTATAGGGAATAAAACGTTGGTAGTTGTTGGTTGAGTGTGGTACGCGACAGTCCAGTAGGTGGTTTTCCCATGAAGAGAAGTAAGTTGAAAACCAGCAGCTTAACAGCCTTCGGAGCCGTATTTCTTCTGCGGGGTGAACGCCATCAAGTCCGGCAGAAGTGGACTTGCTGAAACGGCACTTACATGCCTCGTCCTCGAAGACCGGGGAACACATAACGCTGGCTAAGGATTCCCTGCTGACCCACATCTGTAATGGGAAAGCCTGGTTGAGCCCAGTCGGTATCCCCGCAGATAGGACACTCTACAAGCTATCTGTACTCGAGGGTATTTGGCGCAGGGCTTTATTGGCTGCTGCAGTATGGGAGGAGAATCGCTCAGCCAGATGTTTATTGGCATGGCATACCCCTTCCCTCACAGCCTGCGCCTCAGCAACCGTGATGAGACGCATCTCCTCAGAAGGATACCTGTATTGACTTTTATCTTTTCATTTCTTTCGCCCGGGTACTTCTGCCAGACGTGAGCCCTTAGGCCTTCGACGTTTCTGAATGCCCAGCCACAGTCCCGGCACCGGCAGTCATCTATCGTCCATCGTGGTGGACGGGTAGGGAAGAAGAGGAAGAGGGTGATAAAGGGGAAAGAGTCTGACGCTCCTGTCTGGGGCGACCTTGTGCGTCTCCCTGAAAACTCTATGAGGCTATATGAGGTTGGGTACTTCTTTCACTCATGGCGAGGGAAGGGGAATGGCAATGAAGAGGGCGGGGAACTCTTTGGCAAGCCCCCCCCCCCCTTGGATTTTTTTGGATTCAGTAGGCCACAATACGTTATGATTTGAAGAAACCGCAATTTTTGTTTTCTGACTGTTGGGAAAGTAAAAAGTGAAAACCCCTGCTCTTGCTATATCGCCGTTCACCAAATATTCGGAGAGCTGTATGTAGATCAAAACAACTGTTCTAGCCACCCAATTTTTCTGTGGCCGGTTTTTGACCATGCTTTAGAGAGTTCATTTTGTAATCTGAATGTCCGCTAGGCGTATAGAAAATTTAACGCCAAATCCCGAATACAGTTAAAAGTTGGGAAAAACCATTTTAAGGCGGAAGAACGTGAGGGTTTAAGGCAAAAGCTGTGGTTTTCTATTAAAAAAGAACAAAAAAAGTACATTATCAACAACGGCGTATTATTCTCTTGCTCAGCATGATTGCTCAGCTCGACGCAATCTCATACCTCCAAGACCTGTCTTGTTCGACTCAGCATCGTAAAATACATGGGAAATGATACCAAACGCGATGTAATTGCGATAGAACTGCCAACATTTCGTGTTTAGCTAATTTTTTTTTCCGTAACAAACGTGGGTTTCGTTCGATCGGATTGCCGAGCAGGTGGGCGCGAATAGTTCCCAAATGGCATTTTTGAAACTACGGATTTTTTAAAACTAAATATGGCCTGAAACGTAAAGGGCTAAATTTAGAGAGGGGGTGTTGAAAAATTGTCCTGGCTGAAAATGTAGGTTTATTATATGATATATCATGAGTAAACTTTAAAAATTAATATCACGGCGACTGATACAGGGCTGGCAATACTCGTGTTTGTTTGATGGTGGGAGGTGGGAGGGGATTGTGTGTGGTGGGTGGGGGGGGGGGGGGGTACGGCTCGGCCAGTGTTTCTCAGTCCGCTCTCAACGGAAGTCGAGTCACCCGGAGGTTTCACCAAACGCTCACATTTGTCGTTTAATACAATCATCAATGATCATTGATCTGACATTTACTATGCAATATAACGGGTTTCACCAACGTGGATTACGATTAAAACATAATAACAAACCACGAATTCGTCATAACGGAGTCGTAGCGGTTAAAAGTTGACTCGGTGCGTTGCGGTTACCTCTCGCCAAACAAAGATCATTTTGGAGACGGGACACCGCCAATAACTCGATCATTTGAGTTTTATAACTTCTTTTTACTTCGTCTCGAATTGTTTAGCGAATTTCGCTCACTTAAAACGCAGGAACGGCGGGCGACAATACGGGGTTTATTTCAGCAGTTCAAAGAAACGAGAAGGTTATGATTTTATTCAGATAGTTCGTTTTAAAATGATTCGACTGCTGTGTCCAACACACACCGAATTGTTACAGAACCAATTATGCGGTTTCGTTCAGCTGGAACTCTTCTGTTCTTCGTTGAGACTGCTTAGGTCCTCTACAATAACGGCTGCTAATACCAACCGAAATGCTCTACCACGGCTTATTTTTGTAGAAGTAGGAACAGAAATGAGGAATACGACAGACGGATAAAATATACAGGTATCTTTATTGTTGAGGCAATAGGCGTATAATCAGCAATGATAACAGGTTAGGAATGTATCGTCTATATCAAAAATAAATATCTGGTGCGACTCATAACAAAACTTTCTTTAGCCCCACGCACATTTAACGATTATTCGCTCTAGAACGAATCAAATTTGTTTTTCAATTCGATTTTAACTACGTAGAAACTGGTGGCGTTTAATGTTCCAGAATTTATTGAGCCCCTCTTACTTGTACCACGACCTTTATCGAGTTACCATCAGTGTACAGGAGGTTAGTGAGACTATCAACATGCTTTTGGTTCATTATGAATAATACGCCTATGTTTTCCGTCAGGGAAATCCCCCTCCCCCCGCCTCACTCTCTCTAAAATTGAATAAACCGTTTCAAGGCATGGGGATTCCAAATCTGCAATGTCCACCGTTCAGTACCTTCAACGTGGCCTAAAAAAACCCAGTTCTTTCGCACAAAAACTATATCAGCAATTCGATCGGACGAAGCCCGTGGTTGTTATGCGCACAAAATGACTGAAAAAATTAGCCAAAAACGAAATCCTGTTATTTTTATTGCATTTACGTCGTGTTTGGTAGCGTTTCCTACGTACTTTTTGGGGCTGAGGACGGGTCATAGAAATGCAAGGCTGCGAGAGATGGACAACAGTAACCAATTCGGTGAATTCTAGTAGTTAAGTTCCTCTACTTGAAGGAACAACTCAACTTAACTCACGGGACAATTTAGCGAAACTTGCCATTTCGTAGTTATATTCAAAGCTGTTCATACTGAAAATTCAATCAAAATCGTTGTAGATATTTTTGAGAAAGAAGTTTTAGTGTTTCGATCTCTATGATAACTATAGTTAGTTTATAGCCGATTTTGCTGCCGTTATTTTAGCGTCTCGTAGTAACTTGAGGTAAATATAGCATTTGAGCCGATTAGTTTCAGCCGTTTTCTCTCAATCGCGTTCACAGACGCACAGAACATTCCAGGAAATAGTATTTTTTGCACTCAGATGCCCTTGAAACGTACAAATATGAAGAGGACTAAAAAAATCAAAATATCGCTTGCAAATCAAGTCAATTAGGTCTATCAGACAAACGAGTTCTGGATAAATAGGCTAGTACGCTCGTGAAACCACACATTCGCGGATTTTAACAAACTTGTTAAACTGTAAAAATTGTTGGTAAATCGTTGATTTAGGACGATTCCCAGTCCCGAAATTGGCTAATCAATTTAATCTTAGATTCGTTCATTCTGACTGTTCAATAATTTCAAACGTCCTTGTTGGAGCCCGATTTAATTACTGAAAATTACGATTTAGGATAAAATTTTGTTTGGTGATACCAGCGCGCGGTCGGGTTTGCTATTCCGCGACGAAAATTCCGTTCCTCGTAAAATCGATGTGAATCCGCGATTCGCGAAAATTAAGTGGTACTAGTCGGTGAATTTTCGTTCCGTGCTCCGCAAGTCCGCGGTCATACGTTTACTCAGTGCGTGGCAAGATATTCCGGCGTTCTCGTCAAACCTACACACTCCCGCCGAGAATGTTTCTTCAGTTTGAAGACTTCAGTGGAGAGTCCTTAGACAACATGCTATTCTGGTACGTGAGCCTTTTTTTTTCTTTCTTGATGGTACTGGGAAAACTCATAGTGCGGACACAACTGGGCATATTGCGTGGACGTACATATGAGCCCCCTCATCTCCTCACCATTCTCGCACAAAACGCAAGACACCCTGAGTTACTTCCCTGCAACCTCCTCTGGCTGGTGTCGATGAACTCCAAGCAATCCGAGGCGCACTGCAGCCAGCCCCTCAGAGATGCACCGTATACGCTCCGCCGACTTCAGCTCCACCTCACAGAATTTGCAAATCTGTATCTCCGTCCTACCAATCTTGCCCAGGTGATACCTTAGTGGACAATGGCCTGTAAACAGGCTACATAACATCCGTATACTATGCCTCTGCAGACTGAGGATGTCTCTTGTTCGCTCCCTAGAGAGTCTGATAAACAGCCTTGACTGCCTTTGGCAGGCCCATCCCGCTAATAGGTAGACCTGCACTTCTCCCCCCCCCCCCACATGTCAACCTCCCTGATCGAGTGGCGGTGGTAGTCCCTACGAAGGGCCCAGGTCCCGCCAGGAAGAGCACGGATTCCTCGTTCGCCTCTATTCCTATATGTCCTTGCACTCAACACAGTGTTAATGCGCGTGTTTCCCTGTGCGGAGGTCTTCAGGCCAGCCAGGCATTCCCAAACCAGCGCCGACGGGATGTTATAGGATGCCCGGACCTCAAGTGCAGCCTGACTGTCCGACATTATGTATATTCTTTGGAGGTGTTGCACGCACACCGTCACAGCGAAAAGATTTGTTTGGAAAACTGTAGTCAGCCGTTTCGCCTTTTTTTAAATCAGGACAGACATTGCAGATTTGGAATCTCCTTGCCTTGAAACATGAAGCATCACATTACCCGTTTTATAAACAGTCCTACGTTTATACCGTTTACATAAATTTATGTATAGATTAATTTTTTTCAAGTTAGTTCGCTCTCTCCCCTCCCTCTCTCTCTCTTTCTCTCCAACGTCGCGCTACATCCACCCTGCAAATTCCAATCCATAGTAACACAGGAGACCTCCTCATCTGCAATCAATACAGCTACATATAACGAACATGCATAACTGTTTGACCTGTCATTATGCTAAGCACGAATAGTTACCACGATAGTTAAAAAATAATACTTCTCAAAAACTATACAGCTTGAATCTACATTTATTATGGTTTCTATAGGATTCACCATACATCGCTCTTTGGTCTGCCTGCCTGTTGGCGCTCAATAGCTTGAGGGCTAATTTGTCATGACATTGAACTATTTGAACTATCGTATTCTAGAAACGAGAACGTTACGAATGTGAGGCAGCAATGTACCACACCCACTCGACAGAAGCTTTCAGTTCTTGACTTTAGTGGGCGTTCCATGATCCATTCCGAATACCTCAGGTGAATGTCTGGCCAGGATTAGGAGTTCCGCTGCTGCAATCGACGCTTGAAACTTGGGCGGCAATTGTTCCATTTTCGGATGCGAAATGAGAAGCGAGCCGGAAACTGTTAGTACAATACTGTTGTCACTTCAACCCTTCAAGCAGCTGGCGACAAACCTCCCGGCTGTCGGGCGCCAGAGACGTGCCAGGCAGAGCGTGAGGACGTGTGCGAGAACGGCAAAGGCCAAAACTGGAAGATCGATAGCTCGCGGATGAGGTGCGGAACTTTCCAGCAATTGGCCAAGTAATTGAACGGTCATTAGACGACTCTAAACGGGATTCTCGTGACAGCGAGCGGAAGATGGGGAAGGGGACTTCTTTTGAGACGCCGAGTCTGATTTTTATTGCAGCACTGAGAGCGAAACCGAGGAAAAGTGGGCCTGAAATTGATATGCGGCCTTCAAAGTATTTATAACGACACATGTTCCACTACTCTTAATAAATAGTCAACAAGAAAGTGCATGTGACTGTTTCAGTGACGTCCTCGAACTACAAAACGGCGCTCTTCAGCCGGGCACCTTAAAGTTCACAGAAACACGGACGTAATTGAAGCTCAAAAATTACTGAAGTCAGTAAAATAGGGTCACCTACATGATATTGAAGACTCGCGAGTTACTATAGTTTGTTACAAATGTTTATGTGCTATCAGTACATACCTGTGATGCGTTTTCGGCATTATTTCCCGTAGCTATTCGCTAAACGGCGGTATTGTCGGTGAGACGTCCGCATTTGAGACTCTTCGAATGATTGTTCGTGTTGAAGTAAGTTGAATGATTACCATTGGCCGTATTTGAATTGGCGGAGGAGAAAACGGAGAGTTATTAACGTACGAGGATCCACCGTTAGGTAATATCGAGTATCTCTGCCGCGTGAAACGTCTTCGCTCGAATTGCAACCTCCCCCTCCGCGTTGTTGTGCGAAGTCAGTTTTCAGTTCGCGTTTGCGTCGCGGATAATCAGTGTTTGCGTGCGCTAAATGGTTTGTGTGTTCGACGAACGATCTTCCAGCTGACGTCGCCTACAGCAATTTTCAGGTATTGACCAAAAGTTGAACGATTTATATCCGAATAGTTCCAGCTGACGATGTTTACGTTGGCAAGGAGGGAAACAGAAGAGCCCGATTTAAGGCGTTAAAAGTAGCGTTTACAGTCATTATTTAAACACATTTTTTGGTTATGAGATAAATAGTATTCCACTTTTATGTGGTTACTTACCATTTTACAAGCAGTAAGCCAGTTCCATAGGAAGTAAAGAAGACATCGTGCAATTGATTATTTGTAGCTGTCTCTCGGACTATCGGCAGTTTTACGCGATTAACTTTATTTCAAGTGTCGAAAATTCGATTCGAAATTTCGAAAATCGGCAGCCAATTCGAATTAATGGCTGGTTGAACACGAAGAAAAACCACCTCCGCAACCACAAAGTTGATCAAGAAAGTAAAAATAGCATAAACGTAACCGACTCAGGCCTACTTTAGACCTCTCTGAACTGACAACATATTAGACAGTTTTTTCCACCCACAAACCCGTTGCTGGCACGGTTTCACGCCCCTGCTGTCATTGATTGCGTTAAAATACTGTATCAGCCCAGTTTCATCAGTTCCTTGAGGGAGATTCAAGTCGAGCTAAGTCTCGTCGTACCAGACGACACAAGTCGGCGTCACCCAATTGGGGCATTCCCCCAATCTGTTGCTGACTAAACATATTGGTCCTATTAATTCTGATTCTTTGGGTAATTGTATTAGTAATGTTCGTCGATTTGGTAATGTGGGCTGTACACTTGCGTTTATGTCGCATTTAGTACCGTTTTCTAGGTATTCTTTGTGCTGAATGAAAAAAAAAATAAATAAATAAGAGTGAGACTGCGTCTAGTTGGGGAAAATAGTGAAATCACAGTAAATATATTGATGCAAATTCAACTGTTTGAAGGAACTCGCGGAAAAATATTGCAAAGTGGTCGTTTCTTCCCAGCCAGCGCCCGTCCCACTCTAATCACCCTCCATGTCATGCCAATTGTCCAGCGTGGCCTAGAAAACGTCAATTTTCGTTGTTCCGTCTCACAACAAAGCAGTTGTGTTTGGTATCTTTTTCTAGTATTTTTCAATGTTCAATCGAATGCTATGGGTCTTGGAGGTGTGAAACGTCGGTAAACTGTGCAATCATGCGTAATAAACCGCATAAACCGTTGTGTAATCACTTGCAGCGTTTTTTAAAAAGTATACTGTTCCTTCACGCGCGAATCATGATGTCTTGTATAACTTAACCTCATTTATGAACGAATCATTCATTCACGCTGGATGCATTAGGTAAGAAGAGCTCCAGGTGATGGAAAGTAGGTAGTATGTAAGTTATTGAAACTTTGGTTCCTAATATGAATAGTTACTACCTATTTCAAGTGTGAAAGAGCAATTATTGAAAACTGTGATAATCTTTTAAAGTGTCAATTAGAAAAAAATGTATACTTGTTTAGAGAACCAAAGAGGACTCTTTAATATTTTACTACCTGCCCACATTCAAAGCTCAATATCGTTATTTGGTCGTCATTGGGCAGAGGAGGCACGCCCAGCGGATTGCTTGCCCGTATCAACACGGTTTTTCAGATGGCAGTGTTGGACGTTGCTGGTATTATGCTAATCCGCCTTCTGGCGGCCGGGCGGAAAGAGCTCTATCCATCAACGAAGCGACCAGAGTACGGCTACTAGAAGAAAAAAAGAAGGGCTGTTAAATAACAATATTTTTTCGACGTTGGATTGAATAAGACAGGTCCCGATCATGCTGCGGAGAAGAATAATAAACCGTCGTGTAATAGGTTGCAGCATTTTTTCGAAGGATGGTTGAAACGTGATGATCTGATGGATACCTTATGTTGGATGGAGGTATATTTTTTGCCGATTACAATACTTGATCTTTAAATCGTGGAAAGTAATGCGACAACTTTGCTGATTCATTGATTCATATATTCTTTAATTCAGCCTGATCTCGAATCAACCTGAATTGTTCGGCTTCTCCTGTTAACCGGTGCTCGGGCGAGTGGACAACGTTAGACTTTCCCAATACGTGCGCAGTTACCAAATCACACGGTATCCCGTTCTCTCTGCAATCAGCCACATGCTCCTTACACCTTGATTCGATCATCTGCGGATATCACCGGTGTTTTGAGGGCGCGGCCCGACCCCTTGCGAGCTCATTCTACTCCCTAGCGGTTGTAACAGCTGCGACCAGAACAACAGCTGCGAATCTACTTGACTCGACTCGCGCTCCTCTCAGGGTCCAGTCGATGTCTGTCGACCAACCGCTGGACGCAAGTGACTTCGTTCATGGGCGCCTGCAGAACGGGGAACCAGGTGACGCCGAATTTAACAAAACTTCCACCGGGCCTCACTCACTTGGTACTGGACCACAAATGACCTCAAGTACGGGGGGCGTTTTTACAAGACTTAATCACAAAACTTGTATCTCGCAAGAACATAACTTTGTAATGGCAACGTGTTGGATGACATTAAGCGTCGGAGTAAAAGATAAAATACGAAACTAAAAAGCTTTCATTCTCGTGGTGTTGATGGCAAAGGAGAAACAGAAGCTGCCAATTCATAGTTCGATAGTCGTTCGGAGCAGATTAACTCTCATGAGCGATGGATTTGTGGCAAACACCACTACAGATTCGGCCCTATGAGATTCCCCTTGTCAGATTCAAAGAAGCTCCTGTGAGAGCGGGCACGTTAAGTTTTAAGAACTGGCATGTCCTCAGTAGCTGTTGAGATGAAAGAGCGGAGTAAACAGATTGTCCAGAAGTGATGCTCGCCAGGGCCATCTCGGAACAGGCCGTGATTCGCAAGTAGTTCATCTGTCAGAGCGAGGCAAGGAGCCATGGGCTTGATCTGAGGAGGCGGTTGCCTCGGTTACCTGGGAGGCAATATGAGCGAGAAGTGGCATTGCACCTCCATGTTTGCCTCTCTGAAAGCCATCAGTGTGGCTTGATGCGTGTATTGTCCTCATGGGTCGTTAGTTCCTGGGGTTAGTTTGGTGTCCAGTTGCCAGTTTAGTGGGCTCTCAAGCCGTATAGTTTCGTGGGCCTGTGCTGAGTAGGTAGCGCCTGTTAGTTCTCAGGGGACATGACGCATACGTGCTGCTCCATACCTTTTTCTCGGTGACTGCTTGGCTGCGAGCGTAATCAAGAGACGCTCTCTTCCCAGAGGAGCTAAGATACCAACCAGATCGCACTGACGCGTTTTGCCCAGCTTCTGCGTTACAACTTCAATGGTGTGCGCGTTAAAAATGATGAAAATGTTGAAATCCAAAACTAAGAGAAAGTTTCCTAACTGATAAATGTACGAGTCTTGTGGAAGTACATCTTAGGTATACAGTGGTACCTGAGCGGAAGATAAGGGCTGATTTTGGCAGGCCATAAAGATGCCATGTCATCATGCGCCTCTTCTATCATGGCAATGATTTACCGAACGTCCCTATAACAACTGAGGGTTAACAGCTAGGAATGGTCTGATCTCATGAGATTGATTCAGATGCTCCTCCGAGGAAATGGAGAAGCCAGTGGCAGATGGATCAACGACCTGTTTGGTTGTCATCATGCCCTAGAGTCGCAATTAATTGTGAGGCATTTGAAAATTAGCTTTAATCTAAGAGCCCTCAACAGACCATCGTTTTACCCTCTTTTCTATTGTGCGATTTCGACTATTCGCTCGTTTATATAATCAGGTTTCGTTGGTAAAATCCTTCCATCCCCCGAACACCTGAGCACAGTTAAGTCAAATGCACAAAATTTCAGACTGTGGAAAAAATGATGACAGTTAATTTTCACAAGGCGAAGGACCTTTCCTGCGCAAGAGTTGGCACTCAACTATTTCGAAGAGTCTAATTAGCGCCTGAAACTGAAACCCCGCTTGATTGTCTGAAGAGCGGGCTGGTTGGAATATTCAAACCCTCGAAGAAGAGGACCGGCGAGTCTTGTTAAGCTCTCGGTTTTCCCTGCATTGTGCCAACATGTTCATCAATTGCATTCAATTCCGTGTGAGTCTCGCTGTAATTAAACTCGACACATTTCAGCGCCCACAGTTTATTTGTTGGCTCTTGCTCTATCTCCGCCAGCTCTTGAAGTTTGTGTTGGTCTCCTGGTGCGCGCCAACTCAGCGCCTTTTCCAAAAGGGCTGCCTCACTTCACGAGCTCACTAGGAGTTATTGCTGAGTTCTATGAGGGAACCGTGGGAGGGGAAAATATGGGCAATTTGGTTCACAAGACGTCACACAACATTCCGTGACCTAACAAGCATGTAGGACCTTTGATCTCTTTGACTGACCTCAAGCGGCTAACGAGTCATTCCAGCTACATGTTATGGCGCCCCCGAAACATATTTAAATCTTTAATAATGCATCCTATTTAAAAAAAACTACTAAACGGATTCCAAAATATAAAAGGTCACACACGTCCCCTTGAGAGTTGAGAGTGGACAACTAAGACTGTTTTGTTAAGTGATGACAGTATCTGTGGTAATGCACCTTACGAAAGCTTACTACAAGCAACTTGCTTACAAAAACCTTTGTGCCCCCCCCCCTCTTAATGTCGCGCTGCTGTTCTGTCTGACGTCGCCTGTCAATGATCCGTCTTGTTGGAGTTATATTCAAACCCAACCAAGTGTGGATGAGATCCTGAGACTCTTAAGGACATGCTAAGACTACTGACTGTTCCTAAATTATTACTGGGATTTATTGCGCTGCAATCAATGCCCGTAGGAGTTAGAACATTGCACACCATTGATGAAGTATTGCAATTGTAACTGCTGCGCGGGGAGTGCAACGTTGCAACACTACCATCAGATAGCAATGTGCAGGATGACTGCGAGTTCCTTCCACATGGGTGTTCGTTGGAGTGCTGGTTAGGATTTTCGTTAGAAAGTGTACTTAGGACGATAGTCTTCTAGTTCCAATAAAGGGTAAGCGTATGGATTACACTTTGCACAAAAATGTGAGTTAGAAAAGTTGGCAACGTGCTGTATTCCGTTCAGCATCGTTCTGAACGAGATTGAGAGCTATTAATACATGATCCCCAATTTATAAGGCCAAACTATAGAAGCTTATGCTGAATGCTATACCACCAAAAAGTATTCCAGCACTGGGTAGATGGGTGATGTGCAGAGCTATGAGGAAAGGGATGAGGGTAAACTAACGTGTCCGATGATGAAACCGAGACCCGCCATGGTTATCACACTATCTGGGTTGGCTGATTTCGGTAGTTGCGTGAGGATCAGCCACAATCACGTCTCAGCAAAGAGCTTCCCATCAATGAGTTACTAGTTGGAAAACTATAGTCAAATACTATACCTAATTAAACTAAACAGTTCTTCACAGACCTGACCTGATTGTAGAGTGAACAAGTATAACGATCTCCTTAAGAGCTCATCAAAAACAATCGTTAAGAAACAAACGGGAAGCACAGGTCCAAAGTGAGAGCCCTGCAGAACCTTCTACTAGGCCAGTAAAGGCTAGAGAGAAGAGCTCGAGCATGCGATTCTTTTTCAAAGTCCGCCTGACACCCTCCCGCTTAAGCAGGTACGTCATAGTCCTGCAGAAGAAGTAAGTTAGTTACCGTCGTCATTTCATCATGAAATCGCGTCTGGTATTTGGATTTCGTTGGCTAGTAAAAATGTTCCTTGTTCACATCTTTACTACAGCAAAGAATGTGCTTCATAAGTACCCGTCAAGTTGTAATGTCCTCAACCTACTGCACAGGATGCAAAGTTACTGTTACGAAGCATTACTACATTAGGTTAATTGCTTTTGTAAAATGTCGAAATAAACTGATCGTGATTCTTAGATCTATACCTTCGTTTGCTACTCACAGAAGCAATCTCATTTCTTCGTTTAGTACAAAAAAAGTAGATATTGATTAGGTTTGAATGGGGGCTTTGAATGGTTTCCCATCGAGTTCAGTCAAAAACCCACGGCATGCGGCAAGTTGTCACTCTCAAGCTCCAAGTGGCTGAGGAGAAACCCCAGACTTCCCTCTTGAAAGGAAATATAAATAACCAGCCAGGGGGTTCGTTCTATCGGCCACTTTCTTCTGGTTGAAAAATTGAATAACGCACTCGTCATCATTGAGAAGCGATAGCCCCTGAAAGGCTGCAGAGAGTGCAATCACCGGTTGGCTAATATGACATTAAAAGTCGTGAATTCTGTTAGTTAGGAATGAAACAATGGCCATTGATCTGACCTTGGGCAGATTCTGAGGAATAAATCGTGGGCAGTTGAAAATTAATTGAGTCTTTGGATCTGCCTCAAACCATCTGAGGTTTCCATTTGTGGCAGAAACGATCGAAATTACAGGAATCTTGAAAGAGGTACCATTCCTACGATGTTCAAGGAGTCTCTGATATTTCCTTTGTTCAACAAGGGGGACTCAGCAAATGTTTCAAATTATAGGGGACTTTCCTTCATCAATTGCCTGGGCAAGCTTCTGACGGGATTGCTAGCGTGCCGTCTGACGTCGTTTCTAGAGGTGTACAATCTGCTGACAGAATTTCAATCAGGATTTCGACGAGGTTATTCTCCAACAGATTCAATTTTCGCTCTGACTGAAGCCCGGTGGTAAAGTCTATGGATTTTTTGTAGACTTGAAGTCTGCATTTGATACAATTAACCGTGGATATTTGTTCTACAAGCTGCTTGCTCTGGGAGTTTCCAGTAAGTTCGTATCAGTTCTGAGGAACCTTTATTCGGGAGTATCAGCTGCGGTGTGGACTGAGGCTGGTAGAACAGAGTTCTTTGATGTTAAGAGTGGAGTGAAGCAGGGCTGTCCTCTCTCCCCCACTTTATTCTCTGTTTTTCTTAACGACTTGGTAGAAGAGCTGCAACATGGTATAGAGAGGGTGGCGGACTTGTGATAAAAGTTCTGATGTATGCAGATGATTAGGTGGTGATAGCGGATGACCCTGGTGAGCTGCAGGTAAATATTGATGTTTTGGAGAGTTACTGCAGTAAGTGAGGACTTCAGGTTAATCTAGCGAAGTCGAAGATAATGGTTTTCCAGAATGGTGGGAAAAGAAGGGCGACTGAGCACTGGAACTTTGGTGGTGAATCAATTGAGATCGTGAGTAGCTACCAGTATTTGGGAGTTGATCTCCCCCCCCCCCCCCCCCCCGTCTCAATAATGTTTGGGGAAGATTATTTGCCAATCCTGCTGCACCACTAAAGGCAAAATCGGAGGTGTTCAACGCTACGATCCGGGCTATCCTGTGCTACGCTTCACCATGCTGGGGATTTCAGGAGTATGCAAAGGCGGAGGGAGTGCAGCTGATGTATATTCGAAAGCTGTTCCAGTTGCCGAGGTTTTCCCCGAATTACATTTTACATCTGGAGACAGGGGTGGACACCATATCATCGTTTACTCTTGAAGCCCATCTAAAGTACTTGAGGAAGGTACCTTATCTCCCGGACACACGTCTCCGTAAAATAATTGCCATGGAAGTGATGAGAAACAGAGTGTCATGGGCTGGGCATCTTGGCCGCCTCGCCACTGGATTGGGTGTCATAGATGAGTTGGATTCCAGGTCCTTTGAATATATCCGGCTTCATGCAGCTGACATCCTTGAGAGGTTTAGGGAGCACAAAAGCAGTGGTTCTTGCAGAGGGCTATGAACTCGGAGAAGTTCACTCTATATAGGGAGCTTGACACCCACTTCAAGGCCGCGAGCTTGGTCAGTGAGCCAGTGATGGATATTTTCTGGGCGAGAGGGATTTTTAAGTTGAAGGGAGAACTGCTACATCTCAATGCAAAGCCGTATAACACTAGCCATAACGAGGAGTGTGCTCTGTGCAATAGGCATGAGAGGGAAGACTTGCACCACTTTCTCTGTACTTGCCCAGTACTTGGAGAGTTTAGGATTGCAGTTTTTAATAAACCTGTCCTTTCACGGAATGAGGCTGTGGCTTTGTTGGATGGCCTCAGCTGGTGGCTTTTAGTAGGATGGCCTGGAGATATCGCTCTGCGTTCGTACATTAATTTAATTTTTAATTTCCTTTTATTTTATTGTATTTTGATTTCGCGGTAGGTTCTTTTTTCTTTTCGTATGTTTCAAGTATAGCCCCCGACAGACGGTTTAAAAAAACCATGTCAGTATTGTTTATTTTTGTAATGCAGAAGGAATCTTTTAGTTTGTTTTATTTTGTCAATAAACTTTTTTCTTCTTTCTTCTTCTTCTTCGATCGAAATTATGTGAAGAGACAGTAACCCCCGTGATTCGTAATCTGCGTCACTTCTTCGGGAAAGGTGGTGGTGTTCTTTATAGTTTAATGAACATCAAATATGACGCATCACTCAACATTCCTCAGCAATCTAACTAATTTGCTTCTCGAGAAGTAGCTGTCTAGTCATCTAACTTCATTTTCTTGTTCAGAAGACATAATAGTCGACCAAAATGGCTTTCATGAAACGAAAAATTCCGCACCAACGAGCAGTTTAGTCAGTGAGCAGAGTTGTGTGAGGCCTAGTCCATTTCCTGATCGTCATGGAGCTTCACAAATACACTCAACGGCTGCTGACTTTAGAAACTGTTCGCGTGGATGAACAAATGAACATTCGTCCTCTTCATTTCTCGTCGAGCCCTCAAAAAACTTAGGTTTTCTGCCCTTTCGTGGGTTTTACGGCTCATCGGAAGTTAGCAGCACATGATCTCGTGGTATTTCGAAACGTTGAAGAAGATAACGCTGCTCTGAATAATTTGGTCAAGATTGTTAGGCGCGTTGGAGGGGATGCTCTGGCAGAGGGCCGTGATGAGGGAGGAAGGATGAGAGCCGGATATTCCAACAAAAAAGGAATATCGTTTCCTCCGCCGCTTAGTGCACTCCGTTGAGATGGAATTCATTATTAACTTGGAATGAGGTTCTTCACACGCTGTTCCAACCTTCTGGAGGCCACGCTCTGGCTACATACTCTATTACGTTTTTACTTTCCCTGCCGTCATATTAATAAGCGGGAACGAGTAAGGCTATCGTTGAAAATTCAAAACGAAGTTTTCGGCGATGTACCTGTTACAAGCATTGAGTGAAAGAACAGGTTGAGACTGGGCTCACGTTTTCGATGCTTTCAATGTTTAAACAATGAGAACACTGGTGAGCCAGTGGATAACAGACCCGCAGACAATGCTCATGAGATGTTTTCGGAAGTATCAAGAAAATGCCCGCCCTCTTCACCCTAGTCGACTGTACCGAAGTATCTGGTGTGATGGAAGAGTGAATGGTAGTACAAAGTAACTCACTGGGTGAGGGGGGTGGGGGTGGGGTAATTGATCGGGTGAGCCTGTGAGAGGGACTGGTACGGTGCTGATACGGACAGTTAAACCTATGGCTCTCAGCTCTCATCCAGTTCACCAGAGACCCTCCGAGTCCTGTAAGCAGTAACATTTTGTACTCATAACAACTCGTATCTCTATCGTGTCTCAAGTGTAAAAATAGTCTTCTCCCTCTCTAGTACTACGAACTCATGCCGCAGTTTATGGCAACAAACGCAAGCAAGTGTGAAGTGTGGACAAGAGATCTAATCAGCCGCGAGACAGCCAAGAATCGGTTGATGACTCGATGTACGAGTCGCACATCACAAAATTCACCGTTTGCGTGAGCACAGTTTAATTGTGTACTCAAACTCGTCCGGTGGGCAGCACTTTCGTCACGTGTTTGTTTCTTCGTGCAACCCGGTTCTCAATTTATAATATTAGACAAGGACATCTTGATTGAGTTATTTGCTCGATTCACGAGTTTCGAGTATATTCGCCGTCTCGAGTCTGGCGTCAGCTCAAATATTCACAAAACTCACTGGAGTCCGCCGCGCAGTCCCATTAACGCCGTTTCAGGTCTGCAGGGGCGCGAGTTGGAGCCACGAGGTCAAAGGAAAGACGTCCACTTCACTCGTTTCCCTTTTATCAATTTCGTTTTTTGATCATCACGTTCCGGGCGACTCGGATCTCATCCATAACGACGTCGTGACCTGCTCAGGCCACATGTCTTCTTCAGCTTTACAGTCCCACAGCTCTCAGTCCTCCTCGGCCCAAACAACTAAAACTACAAACTTCTCACTCCCGCCTCGAAATTCCCTCGCCGAAGAAACTGATTGTCCGAACGAAAAAAACAAAGAAATTGAGTTTTCGTCAGGTCTTTTGAGCCCCAGAGTCAGAAAACCAAACGTCAGCGCATAGTCTTCCTGTCAGTAGAGGGATGGTTTCAGGCTAGGGGTTAGTGGCGATCTCTCTCGATTCCCCTAACTACCTCACCCACGTTTTCTTTCTTGTTTTCCTCCAACTAGACGACGTAAAGTTGTAACGTAGGGCCTACATTGTTTTATAGCTGCAGCTTCTGACGTTCCACCATCCCTCCAAAAAAGATTAAAAGGGAGGGAGGGGATATTAAATGCAGTTACTGCTCCGACGTATTTTGGGATCAACGGACGGATTCTTATATTGCTACGGAAAAGAGAATGTGTGTGCTAGAAATAGATACTTCATCAGACTGATCAAATAGAGTTATGCGTTTACTTTGAAAAATTCGAAAAAGATTTATTGGAATATTTTGATTGTTTTGTCAAGTTAAATGAACTGATATATAAATATAAAGCCACAAAAACGAAATATAAAGTACGTGGGGGTGAGGTTTTACTTTTCTTGGCCCAACGTAGAAGAAGGAAGGCAAGTAATGTAATCGGCTGAAATTTTGTTGTTTTGTTTTATCAATTTTCCTTAGGACTTTACGTTTTAAAGACTACTGAGCTCTAAAAGCAACATTTGAGAAAATGGTCTGTGTGTCCGTGAACGCGGTTAACCGAATAGGCTCAAATCTCATACGTAGTCACACGCCAAATATGAGCTAAATCGCTCCGAAACTAACTATACTTGTGAAAATGATCACCGCGAACGTTTTTTGTATGGACTGTAACAAATAATACGGAAGCACCGTACAATTCTCGTATTGGGGAAAATTACGCGAGCAACACAATATATTATCAAAAAGATCGAAAAAAGTCGGCTATAGCGCAATAAATCGTTCTTATATGAAACTTGCCCTCGCAGAAGTATCTGGTGCGTAGCAACGCACAACTTTCCGCACCCCCCCCCCCGTAAATTCTACGACCTGCTGCATATGCGGCCGCTATGTCTTCGTTCAACGCGTTTCTACTGGGAAATGTATGGAGAACAAAATATAAGTACTAGTTGGATGAGAGAACTCTGTAAGTTTGACGGAAATTGTCTGAGCCGTTTTGGAGAAAATTGGAAAACCGATGAATTAGTGTTCGAAAAATCTCGTTGTCCTATCTATCATGGCTTATATCTCAGTTCAACAGACAGATACAGCAATAGTTGCACAGAAAAAATGTGTGTATAGGTTGCTAGAAGACACTCCGTTCCAGTGATGTAATTACTTGGGAAATTACAAAAATGTTAAGAAAACATTATTCTCGACACGTTCGTCGAGATTTGTCGAACATTCATTTATCAGTTTTCCAATTTTCTCGAAAGCGGCTCTAACAATTTCAATCAAACTTACAGGATACTGACTAGCACCTATATATTGCTCTCCATAAATATCCCTGTAGAAATGCGTCGCACCAAATATTTTCCAATTGCGATGGATTCGTTGCGTGTGGGTGCGAGAGGTAATAATCACGATTGTGGGAACTATGCCGCATGAAAGGCAGGAGGCTTCGTCATGTTAAAAGAATGCGAGGTCTGGAAGCAGTTGGTTTATTTATAGGCAGCACAGTCGGTCCATTCTTTATACAGTATTTGTGAGAACTCATAAAAATGACCCAGCCGAAGTGAGGCAGTAGCTCCCTCCTGTGTGAACGTCGTCGGTAGAGCCAGCAATGACAAAAAGCTCGGTTCTGAGCTCCGCTGACTCATTGCAAAGCCCCCTCAGACAACCAACCACTTCCCTTCGTCACGGCGGTATGTGCGTGCACCGTCTCCTTCTTCGATCAATAAACTGCAGATAATTTCCTCGTAGCTTAACGTTTTAATGAAAACTTTCATCGGAGCGGTTTCTATGCGAGTCGAACGGTGCTGTAACTCGGGCTTTTGTCGTGCTCTGAGCGTCAATTGTTTTGACGATGCTGCTGGGGTTCCATAAACCCGGAGTTGACGTTAAACTGGAGGAACTGGGCTTGTTATGGTTGGCGGCGAGAGGGGGGGGGGAGGGCTTTGAATGGGCAGTATCTCCCGGTGAAACTGTCTGCGACGGTTATCTTGGATACTAAAACCGTCATCGCGGTCGACACGCCTCAGAAAACACTACTCAACTATATTGAGATGAGACGTCGAACTTTGACGCTATCGAAACATCCACGATTTATAGTCAACGACGAGAAATTGGTCGTAACCTGCCCAAAGCAGCGGCTTGCATTTCTAATTAACCACAACGTCGAGCACACTTCACAACGTGTCAACGACTGTTACACGGCACACAACCTCTACTTTCTTCAGTTCTACAAAGTTCTTTCAATCGACAGAAAACTTTAAAGGTTCCATGAATTAAAAAATGTCGCGTTTTGGCTTATCTTTTCTGGGTATGGTTTCAGTCCCATGTTGCTTTGTCGCGTGCAGCTTGAGATCCTGACATCTGGGAGGAGTTCTTAATCTGGTTTCCCGCCCGATCTAACTATTTACTTGGGTGGCATGTTTCAACTGTGACTACGTTTCTGTGTGATGTTTGACTCGCTTCGCGTTTTTGTCAGACTATTGAATCGCTCAGTTCGATAACTTTGAGTTATATGATTGCGGGAAACGAAAATTGTTGAAAATGCGTTTGGAATGAAGAATTGTTAATAAGAGGACCTGGCCCAACAAGTGGTTGAGCACAACCCTGCGTTAGTCTTGCAACCGCAAGACGTCAGGCCCCTTTTCACAAAAAAACGGTGTCACCCAGCCTAGACAAAAAACTAGAGGGGGCAAGGCACCTCCGAATACCCTGGCAGCGGTGTGCCATCCGCTAGTACCAAGCCTCCACACAGTGCTACAAATGCCAGCGTTATGGCCACCTGGCAGTAACCTGTGGTGTGCGCCTGGTGCGCCATGCCACATCTGAGCAAGGAGTGCAAGCGTGAGGCTCTTGTAAAGTGTGCCAATTGCATCGAACGCAAATTACAACAGATCTCGCACTGGATCCAGTATTTAGGTTATGGTGCACGTAGCTAGTTGGAGCCGTACATACCCGTAGGTTAAATAATACCTTTACACGGATTTTATTGCGACGAAAACCCGCTAAATTCGTGCACGCGCTCAGTCACAAATACCGCTTTTCCGTTGGGCGTTATTTGTGTTTCTCTGCAGTTACCTTCCTCCTCAAGCCACCGTTCGGCTGTTAACAAGAGCAGAAAGTTATTCGCTCAAATCTCGTTGTAAGTTGGAGGTCATTCGTTCTCATCCGGGCCTTAGCTCCGCTCCCAAGCCTGAAGAGCGTTGGAGCAATTCCCCAAGCAATCGATCATCCGCAGTTTGAGGCTTCTACGACACCAAGGGGATTCCTGTGCAGAGTCCCAACACCTCTCTTCGTCCTCGACCATCCCCATTCCCCCACCGGCACTCGCTTGCCGGCCACGAACCTGTTGCTAGTCTAAATCGAGACAGCCCAGGAAATACGGGACATGTCAGCGGCGAAATCCGCTTTGCATTTCTCATGGAACTAATGGCCGACGAAGACTCACTCACAGGATGAAATTTGTAAAGAGAGGATTTAACCTGTTTGCTGAGTGTTCAAGTGACATGAGTTTAGAGCTTATCGTAATTATACAATTATAACTCTCGTAATAGTGCGAATGAACAAATTAATTAACTTTCTTAACATGTTCCTCCAACTTCGTCCAACAAATGTCGATCCAAAACTAATTGTAGTTATCATAGTTATTGAAGGGCGAAAGAGAGGGAGAGATCTGAGGTCCAAGAATTATGTTGACGAATGAAATAAGTGAGCGAGAGGGCTGTACTGTTACACTTGAGACACAAGTAGTTATGAGTATGAAAGAGTTACAACTTACAAGACACATGGGTGTCTCTGGTGACCTAGATGAGAGCTGAGAGACAAAGGTTTAACCGTCCGAATGTTAGAGCATGAATACCGGAACGAAAGTTGGCAAGTGAGAGAAGAGGAATGAGATGAGGGACAGCGGTGAGGAAACCTTAAGAGAGGTAAATATGTTGTCGGCTCGGGACATACCATTTGTCGGCAGGGCTGGAAATGTCGAATAGAGAAATTCGTTGTGAGAGGGCTCTGGGATTCCAGGATCAGCAGCTGTAGGTGAAGGTTCTGAGACCAAGTGACATTAATACACTGATTTGGCATGAGCTGATCCGAGCAGTGATCAAAACACCACTCTTTTTTTTGTCTCAAAAACGACTTAACGATTGTCTACGGTGTCTAACTACTGTAATACTGTGAATGGTCGAATTAATTCATTATTAATTCGTTACTTTTATTACTGCATGAGAAAATAGGACCATGAAATTTCTTCCTCCTGGGAGCACAAACATATTTGGGGCTCTTTCTACGTCTTTCAAGAGAGCTGCTGGCACGCGAATGGAGGAGCTTGCAACTGAGAAATAAATGAACGTGGTGAGCATGTGTAAGGGCTGTATTACACACTTGACAGAATATCGATATCAGTTTGAGTGTGAGTGTATAAATACGAACAAGGGGGTCTAAATACGAGTATACGTGAACTGGTGGCTTGGGAGACTAAGTGGAGAGAGAGAGAGAGAGAGAGAGAGAGAGAGAGAGAGAGAGAGAGAGAGAGAGAGAGAGAGAGAGAGAGAGAGAGAGAGAGAGAGAGAGAGAGAGAGAGAGAGAGAGAGAGAGAGAGAGAGAGAGAGAGAGAGAGAGAGAGAGAGAGAGAGAGAGAGAGAGAGAGAGAGAGAGAGAGAGAGAGAGAGAGAGAGAGATGAGTAAGGAGAACTAGGAAGAGGACTGTCGTTCGTGAGTGCTGATGGATGGACTGACTTGTAAAGAGCTGTCTGTTGAGAAGAGAAAAATAAAGGAAGGGTAGTGCCGGAATAGGATAGTTTTTGGAAAGCCGAGAAAAGAGGGAAATCCGTTGTCAATCGGAAATAACTGAAGAGGTGGACAAAGGGGGTCGGTGCTCGGGGATTGATGACCTTCCATTAGGCCTAGTGAATCCCGTCAGAGCAAGTGCGAATGTTTGGGAGGTCAAAGACCCACCTAATTCAACAACAAGAGCTATGCACTCGGCTGATCACTCCCCATTCCACTTTCATTTTGAACTACCTCATTCCATAGTTCGTCTTCCAACTGTCCAAACAGTTAACGGTCGGGAGGTTGCAATGAAAATATGGCGTAAATGTATGTTTCCACTTTCCTTAACCCTACTTACTAAGAAGGAAGTACTGAAGGGTGTGAGTACAAAAGCTGTGAAGTGCAGGTGGGTTGAATCCTCCATCGGCTAGTGGGTTCGTACATTCACAATTTAATGTTACGAATCTCCTCATGGATTCTTGCAGGCATTCAGTCGGCATGAAGAGGCTAAAATCTGAGTATATAGTCTCGTTCCTTACTAATGAATGGAATGGATCCGAGTCAACAGTCATAATAGGCCATCTCCTTGAACAGTAGGTATATTTGACAGCTAGGCCCATCTTACTCGACGACATCCCCTTCCGTTCCATCATCACGGCAGGTACTAATCGTGCCCGTAACAATTTATTTTGGTGCTCCTCCAAAAGACAGGACGCGAGAAAGTCGTCGTGATTGGAAAGGAATGCAACCAAATGCGTAAATAAGGGCTTAGTAAGTTAATATTTTGTTATCCGATGACAAAAGTATGGTTTGGGGAACATTTTCGACTGACTTGTATGAATGTTAATTACTTAATTACTTCGTTCGAGCAGATCAATGTAGTTTGGCTGCATTGGTTTGCAGTCTCCTACGATTCCTTCAGTGGCCCAAACGGTCAATGAATGCCTGCAAACGCTGGGTAGCGAGCTCTGAGTCAGGGCCCTGTGCTGCATAGACCAAAGTCTGCTAAACGTTCAAAGAAATGTGAATATCAGGGAAGAAGAAGTGGTAATATAATAGACCCGAGGCATTGGCCCTGAGGTACCCTGGCACTCACACTTTTCTGCCATGACAACTGCTTTTGTGTTGTTACCTCGAGCCCCCTTTTGACTAGATAACCCTTCAGAAGATTGAAGCCACACCAGGTCAAGGCTGAGCGGCATATTTTCTTGTCGCGCCAATTTCTTTTAATGAATCACCCAAATCGTAACAGTTGGAGAGGCCTGGATGGTTTCATGGAAACTGTTCCTTCGGGAAACGTACTGTTGACGCCAAAAAGAGGGGTAGGATGAGTGTTTCGTAAACGCTCGAGTGTTGATAATAGCCTGATGTGAGCACGTCGTCAAATGCCCTATGCAAGCAGATGCAGGAAAAATGCGTGTGAGAAAGACAATGAGTTTCCGAGGGCCGTGTGTGAACAAGTAATCAGCGATTAAATTGGGGATTCACGGATGCCAGTATACCTTATCGTTCTATTCACTTCTGCTGGGTAAAATACATCGGAGGAGAAGGCAGGCCAGCATAGCGATAGTGTTGGGCGCACGAAAGGCCGAGAATTGAGGATAGAAAATAAAAGAACTCGGTGAGCGTGTGAAGGACTGTATTAAATGCAATGAAGTGAGTAGCGTTCGTGTACAAAAGGGCGACGCAGAAGGACGACTCGGATATGTGCGTGAACTGGTGGGAAACTATCGGAATGAAAGGACGAGCTGTAACCGGGCGTAGGGAGACGGGTGACTTTCGCGATAGTTCTTAGCTGAATGTGTATTTTGGAAGGAGATGTCTGTTGTGTGGAGAGGAGTCTGAAATTGAGGAGTAGGAAAAAGATGAGAATGTCCAGACGAAGGGGAAACCTGTCGTCAATTGGAACTAACTCAAAAGGTGTAATCTCCACAGGTAATAAAGGGGCTGAGGACGAAGGCGTTTGCCGTTAAGAGTCCCGTTAGAGGAGGTACGACGTTAGAGCTTTGCGTCGAACAGATAGTGATAACTCGTGAAAAGCAGTGGAACAGTCCAAATTGGCCGAGCAGCACACACGCTCGCTTGTTAGTGAACTGACATATGATCAGAAGTGTATCATTTCGATTCATTTACTTATTTCATTTATCAATCAAAGGGAATGGTTCTTTTTATTTCTTCCACTCACGAACTTCATTGATATTCAACCTCTGCTTATGATTCGACTATCGTGGAAATTTCCCAGCTGCCTGCGGATGGTGGTATAGTGAAGTTCATTACGTGGCACATGCTTGAGTTCTCAGACCTGGGGAATGCTTTGCGAAGCGCCGAACCATATATTTATACGTCGCATTTATTGTTTCTCGTTTCGTGCGCGTTCAACGACATGTTTTACATCAATTATATTTTGTACCACAACGGTGACCGATCCCTCCGAATCACCCGTTTCGATTCAAATCTTCGTAAAAGAATTCCCTCGGGTTTCGTACAGTCCTTTTTACGAGTTTGTGTCAACTCCCGAACATAAACCGATTAACCGATTGCAGAATAAACTGGAATGATTGCCAACGCGAGAGCGAGAAAACAGGAGTACCAACCCTCACATTGGACGACATTGGATAGCAGTTCTCACAAAAGGACGCTTCCTCGAGGGCGAACCCGACGTCTAAGGGAATCCAGGCAGACAACATCCTGAGCGATGCAGCGACCCAAACAACAATGCAAATACGAACGTAATCAGAGCTCTAGCGGAGGGGCCCCAAACCATGAAATGATCGCGTTGGAAAAGTTTCAGCTGTTTTGAGCGAGTGTGTGGCGCACGTGAACGACGACAAATCTTAATCTGAAAGCAACGTGATAACAGCGTTCGAACAAACAATTCCGCGTCATATTCGTCGTTTTCAACTGTAATTATTATTTTCCTTGGCTGAGAAACAGGTCTGTGTGTGTCCAGGGTGTTGGAATCTCGTGGAGTGGTTGACCGTGTCATTTGCTCCCGTGTCAGTAATTTTAGGGTAGTTTGGGCGCCCTCGCCATTTCATTAATTACTATTTATTTAGTTTCCCTTTCTGGGACAATGAGCTTCGTAACAAAACATAAAAGTTATGTGTGTCTGTCAACGCGAGAGAGAGAGAGAGAGAAAACGGCTCAACCAAATCTGCTCAACATCGATATCTAGCCAGCAAGTCACCATGGGACGCCAAATAAATATTACTATAATAATCGTAATATTATAATAATAATATTATAATAATAATAAAATATTCTATAATTATCGTAGCGATCGAAACGTCACTTTTTTCGTTTTCTCAAAAACGGCCCTAATGATTTTAATTACATTTCGATCTTTTTGTGCATTATACTGGCAATCGAACACCAAGTGCATCCAGGGTAGGACAATCAGGAGTCCACCTACTGAGGTAGGATCGCGTCCCTCCATGCCCAGTGACTAGCACGGTCCACCTTCAAGAGGTCGGCAAGCTCAGCCCCAACTGGTTCGTAATTAGCGGGAAAAGCTCCATCGTGGATTTCCCGTCCGCTTGGTTCGTGTGTATGTGTGTATGTAGTTCGATTTGCAGGAGAACGACTAGACCGATGCAGCTGGCTCTTATGTGTTATTTTTTGTAGACTCAAATATCTGGTGCGTAGCAACACACAACTTTCCGCCACCCCTTAAGTTAGAACACCAGCTACATAGGCGGGCGCTATATCTTCGTTCAACGCATTTCTACAGAAACATTTATGGAAAACAAAATGTAGGGTCTAGTTAGCTGAGAGTACTTCGTAAGTTTGATCGAAATCGTTAGACCTGTTTTTGAGAAAATTGGAATACCGATAAATTAATATTCGACAAATCTCCTTTTCTGAGTTAACTTGGCTTATATCTCCGTTCAACATATATATACAGAAATAATTATGGAGAACGAAATGTTGGTATGGACGACTAAAAGACACTCCATTGGGGTTTATCACATCTGGTGAAGCAGTTACCCTGGAATTTACGGAAGTGTTCGAAAAAACGTTATTTTCGACACATTTTGATTTTTACCTCTGCTCAATGGACTTTCAGAGTAACATTTATTCAAAACAATATTTAGGTATTAACTATTTAAAAACATCCTGTGAGTTTAGTGAAAATCGCTTAAGCCGTTTTGGCAAAAAGCGTACAAAACCTATTTTTGCTGCATGGGGCTATATCTTCGTTCACCGTATTTTCATGGAGATATGTATGGAGAAGAAAAGTTAGGTAATAATTAGTAGAAGATAATTTGGAAGTTTATTCAAAATCGTTATAGCCGTTTTCGATAAAAATGCGAAAAACCCTAGTTTTTGGTACATTTTCATCCCCCACTCCCCCTTCCCTCGGCCAAAATCGTCCATTAACCTCATTTTGGTGTCTAAAAGAAATAACAAACAACACAAAAAAAGAACCAGCTCAATCGAATCAGCCGTTCTCCCGCATATCGAACTACAGACACGCACACACACATACACACATACACACGGACCACGCGGCGAAATTAGGTTTTTTAGACTCAGTAGGTCTCAAAACGTAAAGATCTGAAAAAACCCACTTTTTACTTTCCGCTACCCGAAGGGAAGGAAAGTATAGTAATCGGCCCAAAAAAAAAATTTGGGTTTTCTTCAGATCTTTACGTTTCAGACCCTACTGACTCTAAAAACCTAATTTCGAGAGAGGTCCAGTGTATGTCTGTGTGTATGTCTGTGTGTATGTCTGTGTGTGTGTGTCTGTAGTTCGATTTGCGGGAGAACGGCTGATCCGATTGAGCTGGTTCTTTTTGCTTTCCCGCTACCCGCAGGAAAGGAAAGTATAGTAATCAGCCCAAAAAAAAAGATGGAATTTCTTCAGATCATTACGTTTCAGACCCTACTGACTCTAAAAAACCCTAATTTCGGAGAGAGGTCCGTGTGTATGTCTGTCTCGTGTGTATGTCTGTGTGTATGTCTGTGTGTGTGTCTGTAGTTCGATTTGCGGGCGAACGGCTGATCCGATTGAGTTGGTCCTTTTTTTGTTTTGTTCGTTATTTTTTGTAGACACCAAAATAAGGTTATGGACGATTTCGACCGATGGGAAGGGGGTGGGGGACGAAAATGTACCAAAAACTAGGGTTTCGCATTTTTTTCTCGAAAACAGCTCTAACGATTTTGATTAAACTTTCAAATTATCTTCTCCTAATCAATACCTAACTTTTCTTCTCCATACATATCTCCATGAAAATACGGTGAACGGAGTATGGGCCCTGAAGCAAAAATAGGTTTTTTACGCTTTTGGCAAAACGGCTTCAGCGATTTCCACCAAACTCACAGGATGTTTTCAAATAGTTGATACCTACATATTCTTCTCAATAAATGTTCCTGTGACGGTCCATTGAACAGAGATAAAAATCAAAATGTGTCGAAAATAACGTTTTTTCTAACATTTCCGTAAATTCCAGGGTAACTTCTTTACCAGATGTGATAAATTCTATGGAGTGTCTTTTAGTCACCCATACCAACATTTCGTTCTCTATAATTATTTCTGTATATATATGTTGAACGGAGATATAAGCCAAGTTAACACAAAAAAGGAGATTCGTCGAACATTAATTGATCGGTATTCCAATTTTCTCAAAAACGGCTCTAACGATTTCGATCAAACATTCGGAGTACTCTCAGCTAACTAGTCCCTACATTTTGTTCTCCATAAATGTTCCTGTAAAAATGCGTTGAACGAAGATATAGCACCCGCCTATGAAGGTGGTGTTCGAACTTAAAGGGGTGGCGGAAAGTTGTGTGTTGCTACGCACCAGATATTTTTGTTTTGTTCGTTATTACTTTCCGCTACCCGAAGGGAAGGAAAGTATAGTAATCGGCCAAAAAAAAAAGTTTGGGTTTTCTTCAGATCTTTACGTTTCAGACCCTACTGACTCTAAAACCTAATTTCGAGAGAGGTCCGTGTGTATGTCTGTGTGTATGTCTGTGTGTATGTCTGTGTGTGTGTGTGTCTGTAGTTCGATTTGCGGGCGAACGGCTGATCCGATTGAGTTGGTCCTTTTTTGTTTTGTTCGTTATTTTTTGTAGACACCAAAATACAGTTATGGACGATTTCGACCGATGGGAAAGGGGGTGGGGGACGAAAATGTACCAAAAACTAGGGTTTTTCGCATTTTTCTCGAAAACGGCTGTAACGATCTTGATAAAACTTTCAAATTATCTTTTCCTAATCAATACCTAACTTTTGTTCTCCACACCTAGCTCCATGAAAATATGGTGAACGGAGGTATGGGCCCTGAAGCAAAAATAGGTTTTTTTACGCTTTTTGGCAAAACGGTTTCAGCGATTTCCACCAAACTCACAGGATGTTTTCAAATAGTTGATACCTACATATTCTTCTCAATAAATGTTCCTGTGACGGTCCATTGAACAGAGATAAAAATCAAAATGTGTCGAAAATAACGTTTTTTCTAACATTTCCGTAAATTCAAGGGTAACTTCTTTACCAGATGTGATAAATTCTAATGGAGTGTCTTTTAGTCACCCATACCAACATTTCGTTCTCTATAATTATTTCTGTATATATATGTTGAACGGAGATATAAGCCAAGTTAACACAAAAAAGGAGATTCGTCGAACATTAATTGATCGGTATTCCAATTTTCTCAAAAACGGCTCTAACGATTTCGATCAAACTTGAGGAGTACTCTCAGCTAACTAGTCCCTACATTTTGTTCTCCATAAATGTTCCTGTAAAAATGCGTTGAACGAAGATATAGCGCCCGCCTATGTAGGTGGTGTTCGAACTTAAAGGGGTGGCGGAAAGTTGTGTGTTGCTACGCACCAGATATTTTTTTGTAGACACCAAAATAAGGTTATGGACGATTTCGGCCGATGGGAAGGGGGGTGGGGGACGAAAATGTACCAAAAACTAGGGTTTTTCGCATTTTTCTCGAAAACGGCTCTAACGATTTTGATTAAACTTTCAAATTATCTCCTACCAATCAATATCTAACTTTCTTCTCTATACATATCTCCATGAAAATACGGTGAACGGAGATATAGGCCTATGAAGCAAAAATAGGTTTTTACGCTTTTGGCAAAACGACTCAAGCGATTTTCACCAAACTCACAAGATGTTTTCAAATAGTTAATACCTACATATTGTTCTCAATAAATGTTCCTCTGACACTCCATTGAACAGAGATAAAAATGAAAATGTGTCGAAAATAACGTTTTTCGAACATTTCCGTAAATTCCAGGGTAACTTCTGACCAGATGTGATAAATTCTAATGGAGTGTCTTTTAGTCACCCATACCAACATTTCATTCTCTATAATTATTTCTGTATATATATGTTGAACGGAGATATAAGCCAAGTTAACTCAGAAAAGGAGATTTGTCGAATATTGATTTATCGGAATTCCAATTTTCTCAAAAACGGCTCTAACGATTTCGATTAAACTGTCAAATTATCTTCTCCTGACCAATACCTAACTTTTCTTCTCCATACATATCTCCATGAAAATACGGTGAACGGAGATATGGGCCCCTGAAGCAAAAATCGGTTTTTTACGCTTTTTGGCAAAATGGCTTAAGCGATTTCCACCAAACTCACAGGATGTTTTCAAATAGTTAATACCTACATATTGTTCTAAATAAATGTTCCTGTGACGGTCCATTGAACAGAGATAAAAATCAAAATGTGTCGAAAATAAGTTCCGTAAATTCCAGGGTAACTGCTTCACTAGATGTGATAAATCTTAATGGAGTGACTTTTAGTCACCCATACCAACATTTCGTTCTTTATAATTATTTCTGTATATATATGTTGAACGGAGATATAAGCCAAGTTAACTCAGAAAAGGAGATTTGACGAATATTAATTTATCGGTATTCCAATTTTCTCAAAAACGGCTCAAACGATTTCGATCAAACTTTCGGAGTACTCTCAGCTAGCTAGTCCCAACATTTTGTTCTCCATAAATGTTCCTGTAAAAATGCGTTGAACAAAGATATACCGCCCGCGTATGTAGGTGGTGTTCGAACTTAAAGGGGTGGCGGAAAGTTGTGTGTTGCCACTTTTTTTTTTTGGGCCGATTACTATACTTTCCTTCCCTTCGGGTAGCGGAAAGTAAAAATAAGGTTATGGGCGATTTCGGTCGATGGGAAAGAGGGGTGGGGGACGAAAATGTATCAAAAACTAGGGTTTTTCGCATTTTCTCGAAAACGGCTTCCCAGAGACGAAGTTGATTCAACTTTCAACTTATCTAGTTAATACCTAACTTCCTTTCTCCACAAATATCTCTAAGAAAATTCGGTGAACGGAGATATGCACCTAATAAGCAAAAATAGGTTTTTTACGCTTCTTGACAGAACGGCTTCACTGATATCCATCAAACTCACAGGATGTTTTTAAATAGTTAATATCTATGTATTATTCTCAATAAATGTTCTTCTGACAGTCCATTGAACAGAGATAACCAAAATGTGTCGAAAATAATGTTTTCTTTAACATTTTCGTGATTTCCAGAGTAATTGCTTCATTGGATTTGATCGCTCGTCAGCAACCTATACTCAAATTTTGTGCTTCGTGTTTATTTCTGTATCTAGAATAAGCTGTAAGGATTTCAATCAAACTTACGGAGCACTCTCAACTAACAAGTACCAACATATTGTTCTCGATAAATTGTTTCCGTAGGAATGCGTTGAACGAAGATACAGCACGCGGCAGATCGTCTAATTTACGGGAGTTGGGGAAAGTTGTGCGTTGCTACGCACCAGATAATTTTGTTTTGCTGGAATCCTGTTGTGAGGTCCACCTGCGCTTCACATGCTTGCGCCGAACAGCTCCGATGAAAAGGTCAATCGAAATGATCTGGCCCTGGAGGCGATCCGGAGGAGTGAGCGGAGGAAAGTTGTGTGATGCCCTCTCGAAGAGTCGTCCCTCAATTACTCGTCGGGCGAAGGGGTCGCGAGGGCGCTACGCATCTGCGTGTTGCGTTTTGCGTCGTACGGCGGGTGGTGGGGGGAATTTCGCTTCCGACGAAATTTCGAGGCTCGGCGTCGAACCGTTTTCCGCCCCCGAACTCGTTTCACCCCCTTGGAGGATATAAAACCGCCCCACTACCGCCCCCGCCGGCGCACACCACACCGCACCGCACCCGTCGAACCATTTGGTGTAAACCCGTCGCCCTCAACCACCGAACTCTCCCCCCCCCCAACCCCTCCCGTCATCTCAAACTCCACACCGCTCCTTCCATGACCAGTCAACCCTCACTCTACCATTTGGAGTCGCATCCCCTCGAACGCCGCGGCGCCCGCTCGGGTTCCCCCCACCCCATAACTATCGTCTCCACGGCAACGCTTGTCCCCCTCGCTCCGTCCGTCGAACCGCTCACAACATTCGACTCCCCGCCAGTCAGTCGCTCTCGAACTGCCCTTCCACTCCCAAGTCGGTGAACTGGGACCAATTTTTCTCGCTTGTATTGTTCTTGGTGCGTACCCGTGTACTTGGTGTTTTTATTGCTCATTTTTCCCTCGTCCAATTTCAACTGTTTCTCTTTCTCTCTATTCGTCGTCGTCTTCCTCCTCTCATTTATCATTTTCCTCTTCAATTCCTCGAAATCTCAAGCTCAAATTTATCATTTTCAGGAGTTAAAAAAAAAAAAGGTGTAACTTCCTCGACTTCGGAGACGAAAATAAGGTAAATTACTTTTTTCATATGTGCATTTGTATTTTAATTAATTCCGAAGAAATTTCCCTCAAGTGCGCGGGCCTTTCGAAACTTTCGACAATTACCCGTTTTTATTTTTACCTCATTTATTCACCCTCTCCCACGCCCTCCATCTCCTTTCGTCCATCACTCTCCACTGACTAACCATTTTCGTTCATTTCCGCGCTGAGCATACGAAAGGCGCGGAAATCACACCGCAAGGCCCGCGCCCTGACTGTGCCTGTGTTCACTTCCTTCACTAAACAAAACACAACCCGCCTTTTTCGACTAATAACATGCCATAAAACCTCCCTCATGATCTAATCACTTCTCATTGGCAACACTCATAACTCCCATAACGGCTATCTAAATTATATATATAAAGGCGAATGCGCGTTAGTCAAAATCCAAATAACACCCAACCTCCCACCACAAATGTTTTCCCATTTCCGAAAAAATAAAAAACAAATTTTTAAAAAAATCGTGGTTCGTCGGCACACACTTTTTTTTACTTTCCTTGGCTATACGAAGTAGGCAGGAAAGTTGTGTAATCGGCTGAAACTTTTTTTGAAGAGTTCAGTTCCAACAACTGAGTCCGAAAAACGTTATTTGGTAAAACGGTGGGTGAACGCGATTGAGAGGGAACGGCTGAACTAAATCAGCCGTTACGATAAGCCTGCAGGTCACCAAAATAAGGGTATGAGCCGAATCCGCCCCAAATCAACTATAGTTATTTTACTAATCAAAACACTTTCTATTTGTCTCCTAAAAAACGGCTCCAACGATTTTGATAAAATTTCAGGTGTAAACAGCGCCAAATGACACGACAATGCCATCCATAAAATATTCATCTGTAGGGAAATAACGAGAGCTGGACAATAAATTACCAAACATTCCGAGGAGAGTCGATTTTAACGCCATGTTTTCATTTTTAGCTCAAATTTTGCTAGAATGTTAAGAAAAATTCATTGGACTTGATTGATGATGGAATTGATTGGATATACGACGAGTTTTATGTAACGCTCAAAAGATGTATCTATTACCACTACGGTAATTCCAACAACCGCCGTTTCCCGTCACCGTTTCTAAACGTTTTTACCCGATAATTCTCGAAATGTTATCGTTATCCTTTAAAAAATCGCGTGTAAAGCCTCATTAATTCTCGGCGTACCAATTGCTCAATAATGGTCCGGGCGCGTGAGTGGGAGTAGCACAATAAATTCCGGAATCGTTAGCGCTACCGCTTTCTGCCACCGTCAAGTTACGTTTCACAAAGTTAAAAGAAAATAAGCTGAGTGAACAATGAATTGATTTAATGGAAAATGGCCGGGAAAACTAGAGAGTTTATATTGAGCTGAGGAAAATTGTGCGATGCGGCGCACCTGATACGTAAAATGAGGAAAGCGCGTTTTGGCGGAGTTTTTGTTTGTTTTTCTCACGAAGAGCACTTAATTGTTTCCAAAATGCCCATCTTACTTTCCGCTACCCCAAAGGGAAAGAAAAGTGTAGCGATTGCGTCAAAAAACCAATTTGGGTTTTTCTTCAGATCTTTACGTTTTGAGGCCTACTGAGTTAAAAAAACCTAATTTCGGCGCATGGTCCGTGTGTGTGTGTGTGTGTGTATGAAATATTTTCTTTAATATTCTACTAACATTCCAGCGGAATGTTAGTAGAATATTAAAGGAAATTGGTACTGTAGTCCAATCCAATACCTATAGGGTGAGTGTTTAAGAACGCTCATGAGATACATGGGGCTCGCTTACTACCAGTTCTAAAAGTGTTTACCCAATAACTCTGCAGAAGTAATTACTATCGTTCTTCAAAAAATTTGTGTTTACAGCCGCAATAATTATCTGTGTACCAATTGCTCAATAATGGTCCTGCAATGAGTAGGAGCAGCTCAATAAAATCTGGAACTGTAAGCGCTACCGCTTCCTGCTGCCGTAAAGCGTTGTTTGACCAAGTTCAAGTTAACTGAGTGATAAACGAATTGATTAAATAGAATTAGCCATGTACAAAGTGAATTGTTGTAGAGCCAAGGAAAGTTGTGTGTTGCAACGCACCAGATATTTAATCAGGGATATTTTCTCTTCCTTCTCTGCTCCAATTAGACGCGTATTCATTTACACTGGGAAATGGGTTTTTTTTCTTCTTTTTTTACATTCCGCTACCCGAAGGGAAGGAAAGTATAGTAATCGGCCCAAAAAAAAAATTGGGTTTTCTTCAGATCTTTACGTTTCAGACCCTACTGAGTCTAAAAAACCTAATTTCGGCGCGTGGTCCGTGTGTGTGTGTGTGTCTGTAGTTCGATTTGCGGGAGAACGGCTGATCCGATTGAGCTGGTTCTTTTTTTTGTTTTGTTCGTTATTTTTTGTAGACACCAAAATAAGGTTATGGACGATTTCGGCCGATGGGAAGGGGGGGTGGGGGACGAAAATGTACCAAAAACTAGGGTTTTTCGCATTTTTCTCGAAAATGGCTGTAACAATTTTGATTAAACTTTCAAACTATCTCCTACTAATCAATAACTAACTTTTCTCCTCCATACATATCTCCATGAAAATACAGTGAACGGAGATATGGGCCCCTGAAGCAAAAATAGGTTTTTAACGCTTTTTGGCAAAACGGCTTCAGCGATTTCCACCAAACTCACAGGATGTTTTCAAATAGTTAATACCTACATATTCTTCTCAATAAATGTTCCTGTGACGGTCCATTGAACAGAGATAAAAATCAAAATGCGTCGAAAATAACGTTTTTTTGAACATTTCCGTAAATTCCAGGGTAACTTTCTCACCAGATGTGATAAATTCTAATGGAGTGTCTTTAAGTCACCTATACCAACATTTCGTTCCCCATAATTATTTCTGTCTAGGTATGCTGAACGGAGATATAAGCCAAGTTAACTCAGAAAAGGAGATTTGTCGAATATTAATTTATCGGTATTCCAATTTTCTCAAAAACGGCTCTAACGATTTCGATCAAACTTTCGGAGTACTCTCAGCTGACTAGTCCCTACATTTTGTTCTCCATAAATGTTCCTGTAGAAATGCGTTGAACGAAGATATTGCACCCGCATATGTAGGTGGCGTTCGAACTTAAAGGGGTGGCGGAAAGTTGTGTGTTGCTACGCACCAGATATTTTCACATTCTAACATCTTTTCGAAACGGTATCATAAAAATATTCGCGTAAAACGACAGGCTGACGTTAATGATCTCAAATTAGGATCCATTTTAAACGAGAAAAATGCATTTGGGTGGACAATTTGTGTAAAACGAAAATAGATTATAGTTTTGAAAAGCGCAAACGCCTCATTGACGTTTACTTCGAAATTTGACAACCTGCGTCCGCACTCAAAAGTCTTTTTTTCTCCCTCATTTTGCAATACAAAAATCGTGAATTTAGGGGATTTTTGGTGAAATGTTGTTTTTATTTCAAATCGGATTGTCGTTAATTATTATATTACGAGTATATTAAGAATTACGAATGAGAAATTTATGTCGATTTATCCGATTATTTCTTAATTCTTTTTCTTGTATTTACTGTAAAATTGAGAAATTCGTTGCGCAGCAGATAATTTTTGTTACTGTGTGTTTGTGTGTGAAGGCGACTGAGCGATAAGGGCTGAACCAAATCAGCTCAAAATTGATATCTACACCACAGGTCACCGTTGAACGCCAAAATAAGGGTACGAGCTCAAAATCCACCCAAAACTACACTAAAATGTTTTTTCACCAAATGACAACAGTAAACAGTACATAAAATTCTCATTTGCGGTACATTACAAAATGTTTGTCGCAGTTTTTCCGTTATAAACTCCCGCTCGAATGTTACCAGGATCTTCAAAATGAGAAGTTAGTAATATCAAGGACTTGCGCGAATGAGTCTTGAATAACTCTCGTGAGATATATAAGGACTACACCGGAAATTCCACAATTTCAACTCACGCCGTTCCACCTAATTACCCTTTCTTTGTTTTTGCCCGATAATTCTGAAACGGCGAACGCCCTCCACCTAGAAAAAAAACCGCGTAGACAGCCTTTTGAATCACCTTGAATTTGATTGCTCAGTAATGGTCGTGGCACGAGTAGTAGCAGCACAATAAATTTCGGAACCATAAGCTCCTGTCTTTGTCGTGTAGAACGTTGTTGCAATCGAAACGAAAAACAGATTAGTTGCTAGTCACGAGAATCGCTCAATGCACGTTGGGCCAAGGAATGCGCTAGATATTTTGTCAAAAACGTCTTTTCTCGAATCTTGAGTTGTTTTCAACGCGAAAAGATTTGTCGTTTCCAATTATTGATGTCTGCCTTTCGAAATGAAGATTATTTTTTATTTTAAAAAAAATTCGAAACTTCGAGCAAATAATTAAAAAATGTTGTTTGAAGGTAAAAACAAAAGTAATTTGGAAGAGGCTTTTTAGTTCAAGTGTGCTCTCGCGCTACTTCTCAGCTCAAACAAAATACGTTTCCTTCTGCTGAAAAAAAAAAGTTCGTTTTTATTCTTTATTTTTTTTGATAAACGCGGTATTTAAAGCGAGGAGTTTTGACTTTTGAATTTCTTATTACGAATCATTTTTATTGAGAAACATCTTTCGTCGTTATGCAAGGAATTCCTTTTCGTAAACGAGGAGTTTAAATGTTTTATTTTTCTCGAATGAGGTCCTTCGTAAATTTAAATGAGCGATGCATTATTAATTGCAGAATATCTTTACTTTTGTTATTGAGAAGGAAGTTTTTATAATGAAATGTGAAATGCCTTTTGTTTCTCTCGGAAATACTTCTTTTTGATCCGTGTTGAACATTAAACGTATGTAATGAGGACCTTTTTTTTTCTTTTAACGTGGAATGACTCCGAGTTATTCGTTTTCAAGTAAAGAATACATTTTTTAATGAGGACGTTCATTTGTTTTCACAATAATTTATTTTCCTGGTTTTCACAGATTTTTTTTTAAGCGGCTTATTCTTTTCAAAAAGGAAATTTTTTTTTTGGATTAAGACTTTCTTTTTTTTTAATCAAAAATATAGATTTAAACAAAAATTTAAGGTGCGCCGCATCCCTCAATTTTCCGTGGCACTACGTCAATTCACTGGTTATCACGGCTTTTTCTACAAACTCAACTTGGTAAAAGACCGCTTCACGGCGGCAGAGAGCGGTGGTAGTTACAGTTCCGGAATTTATTGCGCTGCTCCCACTCATGCCCGGACAGTTATTGAGCAATTTGGTAAACGGTGAATTAATGAAGCGCCCCAAAGTGACCTGCGGGCTAGGTATCTAGTTTGAGCTGATTCGATTCGGCCGTTCTTTGCACAGACATGCAGACCATTCAAGTAAATAATGTTTTTTTGACTCAATGAGCCTCAAAAGGTAAAGATCTAAAGAAAACCCAACTTTCTTTTCCGTTTGGGTAGCGGGAAATTTAAATGGCAAAAAAATATGTATGTCGGTTGTAGATTTGCATGTTAGTGTTATTTGAGAGCGCCGAAGTGTAGCGTGAACATTTCACGTTGGTGCGTACTTGCGGCGATGTGTACCGCGCATTACTTCTCTATGGTGGTAAATATTGATTTGAATTGTTGTATTTTTCATTTCGTAGAGGTAAATGTAGATTTTTACAGCCATTGAACGGTGGGAACTGTCGTGCAACCCCCTCCCCTCTTCTCCTCGCCATCATCGCTACTTTCAATCTGCGATATCCCCTTCCTCATGAGCGAAAAATGTTTTAATTTTTTTTATTTCTACGTGCCGTTCTTACCCCGAATTCCTTCTCCTCAAACCCTCGTTTTAAAAATAGTTGAATTAGTGAAGCAAGAAGTACTTGCTAGCATACTTTATTAAGTTTCCCCCATTAAGAACATTAATCGACTGGAATGTGCCGAGGTATCTGATCCGGAATTCCGCCATAATTAGGTACTTTGCTTTATTTTTTGATGCGTATTTTCGTGTTGTTACAAACACCCTAAAATGTAGACGGCTATATGAAGTATTGAACGAGGGGAAACTCTTGAAAAGTTAACACAATTACCGTTGAGCTTTCAGTTTTCAAGAGTTTTCAGAGGTCGAAAGCTAAACTGTAATTATTTCGACAAAAGTTGATTATTGACTAAAGTTTCAAACGGTATAACACCGTTTTGCTTCTTATCTCTACAAAGTCGGGCGGAAAATTGCGTGATCGCGAGCAGAAAAGAGTTTTTTCCGGTTGAGCTCAGAAAACAATGTTTGATCAGTCTTGTGTGTGTGCCTGGTCGGTAATTTTAGGTTTAACCTGGAAATCAACGTGACGCGCCAAAATATGAGCAGTGATGGCCTGAAACTAACTATAGTTATCATAGTGACCAAAATTCAAACACCGAATTTTTTTTTATTTCACAAAATGTATGACGGTTCCGATACACAGTTAAGGTAACATGAAATTTTCGTCCACGAGAAAATGACGAGAGCTGCACAATAAATTATCAAAAAATGTCGATGTTTTTTCCTACGAATGCTGTAGTTGACGGGTTGTATTAGGAGCAGCCCGATAAATTGTGAACTTCGAACAACGGACGTTTCATTGACTAACGTTTTTCACGGTGTTCACCTTTATATCTGAAGAACTTACCCAGTAAAATAGTGTTGACAGTCAGATCAATCATGAATACACTGGTTACTCAACGAAGGTCGTGATATAAGTAGGAGCGACGCATCTATAGTTCACAATGACTCAGCGGCGTATGTTCAGCGCCTGCTCGGCAGTCCGATCGGACGAAGCCCATGGTTGTTACCGTTGCAAAAACCGTAGAAAAAATTAGCAAAAACGCAATTTTGGCAGTTTATCGCAAATACCCCGTGTTTGGTATCGTTTTCAAGGTATTTTTACATCCTCGGTTGAATCGAATGAGTATCAGGCGTGTACAATTGCGTGTAGTGAAATTGCAGTAGTTATAGTGAGTCAAAGCCTACTAATTGAAAGAACTCGCGGGACAATGACTACAGCGAAAGTAATCGTTTGGTCGCTTGTACTCCCCTCCCCCACTCCCTCCCCCCGTCACGTCAAAACCACCCGCCCGTTCGACTCGTAACGTCGTGCCAATTGCCTACATGCGCTTAGGGGCGCCTGGAATATTTAGTTTTCGTCGTTCCGTTGTAGTCAGGTCATGTTTTTGTCATGGTTTACCGGTACTTTTGGATGCTGAATCGAATGGGATGGGTCTCGGAGCTGTCAGACTCCGTCAAGCGGTTCAAGAGAATATTAAACCGTTGTGTAGTAATTTGCCGCGTTATTTACCGTATAAGAGGAAAACAGCGCTAAAATCGATTTTCGTCGAAGTATTTGTCAATTTATTCTGCTGTTCTCGTCATCTTCCCACGAATGAAAATGTGTAATTTGGTGCCTGCTCAATCAAAATGGTTGTTTTTCAGAGAATAAATATTTGGTGTTGGGATCGAACTTATTCTCAGTTTTGATTTCGTGCAAACCTTTATTTTATTACCTTCAAGACTAAATGTACAATTTGGTTCATCCGTTTTCTCAGAATCGTGTTCACAGACACGCAGTGCGTTTTCAGAATTGAGGTTTTTCTTGGAAGCTCCTCATTTTACTTTCCTTGGCTCTACAAAGTAGGAAGGGAAGTTATGTGATCGGCAGAAAAAAAATTTTGAGTACTCTTCAGATCTTTACGTTTCAGACCCTCCTGAGTCTGAAAAACACTATTTGGGAAAATGGTCTGTGTATGTGTGTCTGTGAACGATTTGTGCAGAAAACGACCGTACCAAATCAGCTCAAACTTGATATCTAGCCCACAGGTTACCATGGGACGTCAAAATAAGGGTATGAGCAAAATCCACCGAATGTTGACTATAGTTATCATAGTGACCAAAGCGCCAAATTTTTTTTTTCTCAAAAATGGTATAACGATTTTGATTAACCTTTTTAAATTGATAGCTCCTAAGAAGGTAACTACACCATAAAATTCCCATTCGTGGGAAAATGACGAGAACAGCACAATAAATTACCAAAATGTTCGACGAAAATCGATTTTAGCTCGGGTTTTTCGTTATAAACTCCTCTGAAATATTACTAGAATGTTTTTAAAAAATCGTGTTGTAGCGCTCATGAGATATGTGGGGGTCACTCCAAAAATTCCGGAATTTCAACTACCGCCGTTTCGCTTACTACCAGTTCTAAAAGTTTTTGCTCAACAACTCTGCAAATATGATTACTATCCAGTTAAAAAAAAGTCGTGTTTACAGCCTCATTAATTTTCTGCATGCCAATTTCTCAATAATGGTCCGGAAATTGGTAGGGGGAAACTGTAAGGGCTACGGCTTTCGGCTGCCGTGGAGTGTCGTTTGACCTAGTTCAAATGAACTGAGTGATAAATGAATTGAGTAAGTAGAACAAGCCACGCACACGAGTGAATTGACGTAGAGGTAAGGAAAGTTGTGTGGGGCAACGCACTAGATATTTTTGGATGGAAGTAAAGAATAAATCGAGTTAGTTGGCAGAGCGATAAGTTTAGTTTAGTTACTAAACGGGAATTAAAAGTTTGGTTAAAGCGATCTTGAGTCGGCATTACGTCATTTGTATTATTATAAGACGGAATGAGCGTGGGCGGTTTTCTTTCGACGGGGCGGAGGTTTTGTCCTCAGACGCAGAATTGCGGCAATAGGCGCCGAACCGGAGTGTCGGTCGCCCTCGACCCGGGTCGCCAAACGATTGTCGTGCGACGGACCGACCTTCGCTGAGTTTCGCGAGAAGGCAACAAGTTGACCGTGAGGCGGGTCGAGCGCGGGGCTCCGCGTCGCGGCGTTGGTCGGCGAGGGGCGGGGGAGGTCGCCGGCTGCTGTTGCGCCGCGGTGCGGCTTCACTTCCAGGTGTCGAAGGTGACTCACCCCGCTCCGCTGCGTGACAACCCGCCGCCGTGGAATCGCCCGATGAGTCGCCTCACTTTCCGTTCCAATCGGCCGCTTCTCCACCCGCAACTCCCGCCCCGCGAGCCCCTTTCCCATTGATGGGGGCAGTTGTTAACTACTTCTCTACTACTTACTGCAGTTAATCGCATTTTTACTTTCCTTCGCTTTACGAAGTAATCCGGTGAAAAATATCTAATGCGTAGCACCACACAACTTTCCGCTCGTGTATTCGACGACCTGCTATATCTTCGTTCAACGAGTTTCCATTGCAACATTTATGCATAACAAAATGTAGGTTAGAATACTCCCTAAGTTTGATAGAAATTGTTCGAACCGTTTATGAGAAAATGAGAAAACCGATAATTTAATATCCGACAAATCTCATTTTCTGAGGTATCATGGTTTATATCTAGAATACACTCCGTAAGATTGATCGAATCCGGTGAAGCAGTTACGCGGTAATTACAAAAATGTCCTAAAAACATTATTTTATAATTTCATTTTTTACTTCGATTTTGTGGAGCGGAACAATTAGTCAGAACGATATATAGGTATTGACTATTTGAATACATTCTGTGAGTTTGAAGAAAATCGTGGAAGCCGTTTCCGAGGAAAGTGCGAAAACCTTTAGTTTTTGGTACGTTTTCGCTCTCTCCCCCCCCCCCCCCATTTCAAATAGTGAACAAAACAAAAAAAAAAAAGAAACAGCTCAATCAGTTCAGCTAGACACACACACACGGACCTCGTGCGGACATTTTCGTACTCAGTAGGCCTCAAAACATGAAGATCTGAAGAAAACCCTACTTTTTTTCTTTTATTCAATTACAATACTTTCGTTACTCTTGGAGTAGCAGAAAGTAGAAATTTAGTTCTCTACAGTTCTGTACTTTTTTTATGTCTACTGAGTCCGAAAAATAGAATTTGGGAGAATGTCCTGCATGGGGGTCTCTCCCCGACCAGGAAGAAAACGAAGCAATTGCGTATGGTTGCCTTGAACAATGCTTAAGCTTTTGACACGGTAAGCCACCAGGTCTTGGCCGATTGCCTTCTGTGTTCTGGTAGCTACGCAGGTAGAACCTCGTTCAAAGTAGATTTGTGAGCGCTGCATCTAAATCTGAACGAAATTTTGTTATTACGTGGGGCCCTTAGATGGAGGGCACTGTCTCAGAAATCAACGAGACTTTGGCCAAACGAGCGTCAGGTTTGGGAGTTGGAGATGGGAATGACAGAAACGAGAATGAGAACCGGGTTTCAGGGCGTTAATTCTAGAGGTTGCTAGTATTGTAAGGAACAGGAAAAGCCATCAGAGAAAGTAAAAGAAGGCCGTTGCCCAGAAAAAGAAAGTCCGTTCAAAGGCGATTCAAACGAATCGTTTGTAAGCGAAATACTCCATTTTCGATTGAGTGATTTTCAAAGCGCTGACTTCAGAGTGTCAAATTATCTGTTTTTGCTGACCTTGTGTCAAAACACACGCCATCGTCGAATTCCCGTAAGCGAGGAAAGTTGTGCGAAGCTTCGTGTCGGACGGTGTCGGTTTTTCATTTTGTTTTATCTGGTTAGGGATGCCCTGGGGCTTCTACCGGAAGAACTGCCTTCGGACTCGTCTCTCCAGCAAATGGCACTTTTCTCTCTCAGGTCCGCTCCATTTCCTTCCCGAGCTCGTCACTTCAGATTCCAAGTAAATAAATAATAAAATCGAAAGTGCGAGTTGAGTCGAGTTGTTTGAGGGTCTGACGGACGCGTTCCCTTTCGTTTTCAACGCGGAGCCGCTGTGGCTCCCTCGAAGGGCGTTGCCATGACAGCCCTGGCACAGGAGCCCCTCGTTGCTGCTGCATCCCCCCGACCCCTTTGCGTTCATTCCCTTCCCTTCATCTTCATTCTTGAACGTTGGTATTTTCAGGCGATTTCGGATTAACCCCCCAGTCGCCATTTTTCCTCTTTCGTTTTGTATAAAAATATTCGTTCGATTCCGAGGGGGATTTCGCGTGTGTCTGACGCAGGGAGTCCGCAGGGACACAGTTTAGGCCCCTCGTTGTTCTCTGGGGGGAATTAAACGACCCCTAAAGGCGGAACTCAGTTAACTAACGAGGGAGCTAAACTCCGTTTAACTACACAACTGAACGTTATCAATGTACTGTAACTCACACGTCTTAACCCATGAATTTGTCCGGCTAATGAACATAATCAAACGATTATATCCATAGCGTAATTTTACTAACAATTAAATTCATAAATCTGTATTGTAATAGTTTGCGTGCTCCTTCTCCATGATGGCTTCCCATGAGTCGTACGTACGTTTGTATTGCCATGTTTAGTGCAGGTGTTTGACCTCGTCAAAAAATGGGTGCTCACTCTGCCAAACCATTAGTTAACTGCGATTATGAGGCATGGCCGCCGAAGTTTCACAACAAATAGTGTCGTTCAATCCCTTTTAAATGGGTAACTGCTGCCGCCGTGAAGTAATTTGAATGGACTTAATTTGTCATGTGCGTCTTATTATATTTCAAGCATGCAACGTGTAAGTTCGCAATCTCTCTTCACTAATCGTGAATAAGATCACGTCTAGTACCGAACTTTTTATCCTCGTTTCCACTTCTCTTGTGCTCCCATTAACTTTACTTTGTCAACTCATCACTCTAATCTTATATTTCTATTGCCCAACTTCTTTTTACAAATAGCACGAGTGAAATTTGATTCCTGGTTGGAAAAGCTAATGATTATACGTTTTCATTCTGTGTTCACCGTTCGATTTCACCTCATTTCTTTACTCCAACTAAACAATAACTTGAAGTGTGCACTTTGATTCTAAATCAAGTGATGCTTACATTTGAATGTGTTTTATATCAATTTTTGCAGGTCGTATAAATTCAGATGGTCGTCGAAGAACAGTTCATTGAAAACGAAATGATTTATCGATCTTCTTTTTTATTTTGATGTATCCTCTCGTGTTTAATATCAGTTCAACTCACTTTGATTACTAACCTACCTATGCTTTTAACTTTCGAGCAAGCCCCCAATCAACAGTCGCAGCTATACCTCGCCGTAAAGAACCATTTCAAAAAAAAGCTAAGAGAAAGAAACTAATTACGGGGACATTTGTTTCAGTTAAAAGCGTCACAATTGACACCAAACGGTTCTCTTTGTTCTTACTTTATTTGTTCTCGCGGAACGTTAAATTTGCTTCATTTTGAGGTAGTCAATTTTTCTTCGATTCACCTTACGACTTTTTTCCAATTTTGACCGCAAATTATGATACGTCCACTACGTAGATGATGATATATCTCAATAATACGTTACATTCTTGAATTCGTAAGGCATTATGGATTGGGGTTTTGGAGAAGTTCGCGTTCCGACGTTTCTTGGCCTTTTATACGAACTTAAAACTTAAGATGTGCTATGATTCATTATACAAATTGGTGTAGAGCAGTGAACGTTTAATTTTTTCGATGATATCAACACTTGAAACCTCTGGTGGTTGTGTGGATGTTGAATTGTACGATCGATCGTTATCAGGATGAACACTTGAGTCCTTAAATGAGTGATAGGAGGTGCTCCCGCGTCATTATTACCGGATTAAGATCTGCAAAAGGGAGCTTCATGAGAAAATACCGCGGGAAAGTACTTTTTCAGACTAAACGCTACTTCGGTTCAGTTTTGTGGTGTTCACTAACGACTCAACGGGGTTTCGTTCAAATTGGAAACACGATACATTGGCTGAGCCTCCCATCTTATTTTTCCTCTCAATTCCCGCCCAGCCTTTTTCTTTCTTCAATACCAACAAGTGCTCGCTAATCTGCTGCTCGCGTTCTTTTGATCCCGCTTCGACGGTATATTCCGTTCGTTGATGTTTCCAAGGGGCTTGTTGTCCTGTGCGAGGTTTCGAAAGAGCGTTTGATGTTCCGTCACACTGAAACCATATTTTCATAATCCTCCGCTTTACATCTCGAAAACAGTAGATTTTCGCTAAATGTTTCCCTCGTGCAGCCAGAAAAATAACAGTCTCATGCTGTGTTGACGCTAATAGTCGTTATATCCCATCGGAAATTTAAAACATTGATTTTCGCGGAAATGTTTCATGTATATAATCAAATGTTAAACCCTCACCACTAAACGTCAAACGCGGATTTACCGGTAACACAGAGGCATTTGCACTCCAAATAATTCGCTCTGAAACTGCCCGCTTATGTGACGGACGCAGTTGAAAAAACTTTTGCCGTGTTCCCGTAGAAATTGGGAGAAAGTACAAAATGTGTTCAATGTAACACGAAACTCGTAACTAGAATGTCCTTGACGGTATTCTTTTAGTGCTCTGAAGCTTACAGGCAAGTCGGCTCTTTTAATTTTCCTTAGCACCATGAAGTAGGAAGGAAAGTTGTGTAATCGGCCGAAAAGGAAAATTTGAGTTTTTTTCGTATCTTCACGTTCGAAAGGCTTGCGAGTCTGAAGAATACCGTTCACAAAAATGGTCCGTGCGTCTGACCACCATGAGAGAAAACGGCTTTTGGTACGATTACGAAAATAAGGGTGAGGGCAAAATTGGTGCAACACTATAGTTATCATAGTGACCAAAACATCAACTATTTTTTCCTTAATCGGCTTCAGCAATTTCGTATCAATTTTTTCCCGAGCAGTCCCAAATGATGTGATCACTGTACAATGTTCATCCTTGGGAAAGTGTCGAGAGCAGCACAACAAACTATGTGAAATACCGACTAAAATCCATATTAGTGCAGTTTATTTTCGTGAGATATGACGTAGAGTTCCCAATAAAATCATCTGTACGGTGAGAGTTTGATAATAACCATAAGATAAGCAGTGGCAACCACAGACATACCGGTGTTCAAATTAACGTCATTTTGGCATCTAACTTTTTCTTGCAGTGGTTCCCTATAGTTTCAGAGCTATTCGCGCGAGCCTTCCCCCAAAAATCGTGTTGAGAGTCCCATCAATCAGTTGTACGTTGATTTTTAAATGAAGGTTGTGTCGCGCGTAGCAGGAACCCGATAAATTCCGAAACTTCAAGTGCCACTAGTTTCTAGATGTAACTTAGTTGACAAGTTCATATGAGTTGAGTGAAAAATATATTGTATTAGTAGCCATTGTGTTTCGTGGGGCTGAGGAAAGTTGAATGATGCGTAGGAAAGCAACTGCCGTTGGCGTTGGTAGGGTAAGTATTAAACGCCGGAAAATGTGGGCATAACCCGAATCAAGACAGTTGAAAATTGAATGAATTAAAATAACACGCAACTCGGGAGTATCATTGTTCAACGAAAAATACTGCAAAACCCGTTCAACGTTTACTTTTCGTGCTAAAACTGTATGAATCTTAACGAATAGCGTTAAATAGACGCACTAAACGTTTTCAGTCGATGATGTTCCTTTCCACCCCACTTGTAGGGCAGAGGAAAGTTAAAAGTGAAACTGTAGGTCGGTCGAAGGTATATAAGCGCGTACACACTCACCAATAACGTTAAACATTGCTAATTTATGTAGAAAGGATGTATTACACGCGCGAATAAATCTGCACCCAAAAAGGTTAACGTCGAGGATCAATGAATTCAACAGACTTCTCGCTGAAACAGTCGCGCGCATGAGTTTTCCTTCATCCTTCGCGCGAGCTCAGGGCACAGACTTTGCCAAACTGTGTGTTTGGTGATCACGAAGCTCCCTGCACCTAATTCGAGTGACGACGGACCTGTATGAACGGCTCTCACCCCAATTAAAACTGCCATTCGCGCGTCACCTCCGCTGGCTCATCGACGAGGAAGAAAATTCAATTTTCCGTCCCAAATATGACGAAGCGAATATTCAATTTTCCGTCAAAAAGGGAACGTCGATAAACGGCATTCGAGGCTCTTTTTTTTTCATTTTTTTTTAATTGGGGTTCGAATGTTCCGGCGAATTAACGGGCGTTTGTGAAAACGCGGGTTTTCTTTTCCGGTTTTTTTCGGAAAAAATGAAGGGAATCGGCGGATTATTCGAACGACAGAAAATCCTCCGAAATGAAGTGAAGAGGGTTAAAGAGCGTGTTGTCCTTTAATTAAGGGCTCCGCTTTAGTTGAAAGATTAAGGGAACAACGGTATCAGGTTCGGTCGGTTGAGGTAATTCGTCTTTGTAACGAATCTTTGAAAATTCATAACGAGAATCGGCTTCCCACAGCCGAGCCACTTCCCAAAATAGTTCGCCGTTTAACAATTTGTCCCTTTGCGCGCATTTTTTATTTAGAGCGGAATTTGTCGGATTGCCCTCCATTTAACGGGTTGGAGGTGCGCACTTTGCAGTCTTCGCGCATCATATGTTCATCTTCATCCCTCGTCGAGCACGTTCCAATACACGCACGTCACACGTTCGTCGGTCGACGTATTAGTTCCCTGAACCCAAACGAGGAAAGTATTCGTCGTTTCGTCTGACCTTGAATTTTGAAGCCTCACGAATTTTATACCCCTCATTGTGCGTGCAGAGAAAATCAAGTCCAGTGGCGAGTAGCATTAAATACCAATTGTGTGGCGACACACAGACCAAATGGCGTTTTTCATACTCAGTAGCCCTTGAAACGTAAACACCCGAAAAACTCAATTTATTCGAGATTAGATCCAAACGGTTCTCGTTAGGCGAATTTCTCGATTTTTCTGCCCCCGTCGATCCCCTCCCGTCCATTTCCTCTTCCAATTCAAATTCTCTCTCGTCCCGGTGATCAACCTCTGAGCTTGCATAAGCCGAGAGAGCACGGCGTGTCAAGCTCAACGCTCCCGTTACCCTTTAAATCCTGCCTTTTCGTTTCAATCACGTTTCCGAGATCCTGCGGACTGAAGTCGGCGACGCTTCAAATCCTCAGTAGAACTGAACTCACACGCGCGGAAAATCTTATCAGGAACATGTTCACAACTTCATTGTCGAGCGTTTCATAGGTGAGTCTCTTTAGGGTCTTTAAGGTCGTCCATTTCTGAGCCGCTTTTGTCAAAGTGGGAGCAAGAAGAAGAAGAAGAAAGTGGAGGCTTTGAATGGCCGTCTGAAGGCGTTAATTGATTTGTATAAAACACCCAAATGGGGCGCACAAATGAGGTTTCATTCCCACCTGTGAAGTCTTCTCACCAAATATCGGGAACTATGAAAAATGGTTTCAATATGAGGATTACGATATGTGTGTGTAGCGTTGACGATGGAAGGGTTGACATTGGTCATGTAGGAAATTAGGGTAGCAGGGAATACTTCTGGGTGATAAAATAAAAGGCGTTTGACCCGTCACGCGGAAAGTTGTAAATTAAATTAACCGCTTGACATACATAATCCCTCAGGTTTTTAGCCCTTGGTAGACATTTGAACCGAACACATTGTTAACCGAAAGAAAAAAAATTGCAGCAAAACAAGTGGTAGTTCAATGGAAGGGGTGTTGGGGGTGGGGCAATTAGGCTGCAGTTACCGCCTCAGGTGTTTACAGAAAAAGATCCTTTTTATATTCCCGGCTTTATGTTCTGCCGTGGCTCTCCTTCTTTTTTACGGGCTTCTTTAGGGGGGCAAATGCGGTTTGTGCGTATTGATTGGTAAAATCGGGGAATTTATTCCCGGGATGGAGTCCTCAAACAAAAGGAAAGGCCTCAGGAAAAAATAAACATAATCAATCCGGGAAAATAAAAAGGATATATTTCTGTGAACACCTGCGGCGGTAACTGTAACTAATTGCCCTGCTTCGAACATCCCGCGCCATTCAAACAGAACGGGAGGAAATTACTGGGAAAATTGGAAGCGAACTAGACGGCAGTTTAAATTGCAAGTCGCGATATTGCTAATTTTATTTGTGAATGCAGTCGAACCCCCGGTGAGTGTCAAAGCAGTCACAATCACGTCTGATGCCGGTTTTTACTTTCCTTGGCTCTACGAAGTAGAAAAAGCTGGAAAAAAATTGCGAGTTTTCTTCAGATCTTTACGTTTCAGACCCTCCTGAGTCCGAAAAACACTATTTGGGAAAATGGTCTGTGTGTGTGTGTGTGAACGATTTGTGGAGAAAACGACCGTACCAAATCAGCTCAAACTTGATTTCCAGCCTACACGTTACCTTGGGACGCAAAAATAAGGGTATGGGCAAAATCCACCGAAAGTTAACTATAGTGATCAAAACACCAAATTTTTTTCTCAAAAACGGCTCCAACGATTTTGATTAAATTTCTTATATTGATAGCTCTCAATAAGGCAATTATACCGTTAAATTCCCGTTTGTGGGAAAATGACGAGAGCAGCACAATAAATTATTAAACTTTTCGACGAAAAGCGTTTATAGCGCAGTTTTTTCCTTACAAACTCCGCTGTAATGTTGCTTGACTGTTAAAGAAAATTGGTATTGTAGTCCCATCCAATACCTAAACGGCGAGTGTTTAAAACCGCTCATGAGATAGATGGGGCTCACTCCAGAAATTCCGGAATTTCAACTACCACTGTTTCGCTTACTACCAGTTCTAAAAGTGTTTACCCAATAACTCTGCAAAAGTAATTACTATCCTTCTTCAAAAAATTTGTGTTTACAGCCTCATTAATTATCTGTGTACCGATTGCTCAATAATGGTCCTGAAATGAGTACGAGAAGCACAATAAATTCCGGAACTGTAAGCGCTACCGCTTCCTGCTGCCGACCAAGTTCAAATTAACTGAGTGATACATGAATTAATTAAATAGAATTAGCCATGTACAAAGTGAATTGTTTTTGAGCTAAGGAAAGTTGTGTTGCAACGCACCAGATATTTATTAACAGTTTTGAAACCTCGTCAGCGACGGGATAAGGGACTAAACGCCCCCTTGTCAATCTCTTCTTCCTGGTGGTTGGGAAAGGATTGTGGTTCGTGTATGACCAACGCGCAAGTCATTGAACGTCACCCCGTTCTCCAATGCAGCAATACTTTTGTACCCTAAAGCCGTCTCTCGGCGTCCACCTCCATGAGCAACCACGACGTGAGTATAAACCTGGGGAATCTCGTACCGTAGTATGCAGCTTAACCTGGTTCACTTCTTGATTTAACTGTTTACTTGGTTGGCTAGTGACCAAAACTACCCAGCAGTTGAGATCAACTGTGTCCACATTTTTCGCAATTACTTTCTTCGCAAACTGGCCGAAATTGGATATAAGCTTGCTTTGAAGCAGAGCTAGAAGGTTTCACTGCTCATCCCACAACCCTCGCTCAATAGTGTAGGAGCTGCAATGGAACAGCACGTGGTTCCTCGGACTGGAGGCACAAGACGTTCAGGGTGTAGTCTTTGAGGGGAAAGAAATGTAGTCGCGCATTGAAACCGCCATATTCCGCAAGAAACTGGCTCGTCCAATGATCTGGCTCATCCCATTCTAACCTGCGCCGTCCTTGGATGTAAGAAAAAAACTCGTACGCGTCAGCGCAGTTTGAGGAGCGATCCAATCTCCCTTGTCATTTGTCTACCCCTTACCTCGCTACTTTTCGACTGTGCACTCAACGGCCAACGCAACTGGCCAATGAACACTTGGAGTTCTTCGGTGGATACTGTCTTGTTGGCTTTGTTGGCTTTACTGACCCACAGGAGCGCAGCTACCTATGATTTGTGGCCAATGGTTTCTTTTGATTGGCAGTAAGTTTGCTACTCCAAACAATAGAGCGTCTCCAATCGGCCTACGTAAATGGCCTTGTCCATGAAATGATGATATCACGTTCATCACGTCTGGTTTCGAAAGAGTCATAAGCGGAGGCTTTCGCGATAAAATGAGCCGTCACTGGTCTTCTACGTGCGCTTTTCATTGTACGAGCGGTATCTAATTGGCTCCGGCTTGAAACTGCTCGACCTGCAAACGAAAAGAGTTTGAGACTGCACCCACCTATTGAAGTCATCATTATTTGTAATGAAAAGGCTTGTCTTAAGCTACGTTCTACCTAGTTTCTCCAAAGACGTTCTTGGATATTAGGAAAAAATCCTACGTCTCGCTTCCCTTTTCTCTTCTCTTCGCTGTTTATTCAGCGCCTGCTCATCGGGCGCTTACAGTTTGTCTTCAGTTGAGAAATTCAACATGGTGAGCGATAAAAGGAAATTCGCACCACTTGCATAAACTCGCGATTGATCAGGAGAAGGGGGATTTTGGGCCAGTACGCACTGCAGTGGATTTAAGGCGATGAACAGTTTGAACAGTATAGTAGTTGTTGTGTGAGTGGGAGGGAGGGGGAGAGCGAGGTGCTTTGTAGTGCGGAGTAAAAACACATATTTCAGCGAAGTTCGTTGAAAGTACGAAAATACTGGTGTAATTATATCAAAACAATTTTTTTTAAATCTGATTTTATTACAACCGTATAAAGATGTAATTGCATGAAATAACGTGGAAGAGCGGGGGCACCCAATACATCGCGTAATCAACTCGCCTCGCCGGTTCATAAGCTGGAAGATCCGCTGAGGCAGTGTCCGGACGTCTGCCGCCTTCATTATTCGAGATCCATAAGAATTCTCTCGATGACGTCACTCGACTATTTTTAGGGAATCAACTAAACGATTAACTAGACTGAGGAATTGATCGTCAGAAGCATTCGCCCCCTTCGTTTCCTCGTAAATTCCCAAGGCTAACTCGCGGTATCCCAGTTTATCTACCTTAAATAAAATATCTTCGGCGTAGGCTGAACATGCAATCGAAAGCAGACGAGGAGACGCAAACCGTTGAACATGAATTCCAGGCTCAACCGTAACTTGGGAATCCTTTGATGGTCTCCGAGGGGAAAAAGGCCAATCGGCAAAGCGAAGGTCGCCTTTTGAAGGGCGTTTCGTCCTTTTACCGCAACCCATTTCAATCTTTCCTTCGTAGTCCTCAAGATCCCCTTCTAATGTCAACCCGATTGACCGGTATTGTGTTTCAGTCCTTTCCTCGCTCCTGGCCCTCATATCAGAACACAGGGGTATTTGAGTTCAGTAATCGGTTTCCTACGAACCTTGATGTTTCAAAACCCATCTGAGATCGGTTCTTGTGATTTCTTGAAAAGATGCGGTTTCTGTTCGCTCCATCATTTTCTAGTCCACTTTGAAGTAGTTGATGCTTCCCAGTTTGTCTTTGATCACTTATAAAGCCTCGTTTCTCAACTCACAACGCGCAATTCTCGACATCAACAACTTGGGTTTAACGGAAACTGATCGATTCATATCTGTACCGCAAACAATTTTGACAGGAAACGTCTTAAGAAAGTGGATATTCGCGCATTTTCGTACCTGAATCTCATCCCTTGACACAATGTTGGAAGTTGTCTTCATTTATCTCGGATCGCAAGTCTCTCACATTTGAACACACCGCTGTTTTGGCGAATTTACTAACAATTTTCAAAAGCTAAAAAAGAATTCATAGCAATTTGAGAATCTTCTGTACTGAACGTTCTAAACCAAAAAGATTGTTATCGCAACCGAAGTGGCTAGTTTTTAGAGCACGTCAAAAATTCTAATTAGGAATAAAGTTGTACAACATCCATAAAAAAAATACATTCGCGTTTTTTGTTGTAGTTTATTTAATTAAAAAATACAACAAGTATTAGCTGCATAGTCAAGTCCATTTTCGTTAGGAACATTCTCAATTTTTTGGAACGTTGTGCATTCTCTAGCAAAAGCTTCCTGTTCTGTACAGCAAAATGTTGTTCTTCCCAATTCAAATAAATACGCGTGTATGTACGAGGGGAAGCTGAGGGGAAGAATTAAGTCATGAGCCTTGTAAGAATAAAACACATGTCTACACGCTGAAAACATTTCGAAAAGGGTTTGACTCTTCCAAAGCCCCTCGAGTTCGTCAACTAGCGAAATCGGGTAATGGGGCGAGCTTTCGTTTGGGTTGCGGGACTTTTGTTGACTAGTCACCTCATCTTGTAGGTACGGCTGCACTAAGGCGTACAGCTGCTCTTAGCGAGTGGATTGATGGTTTCAAGAGTCAGCTGTGGGTTTTGAAAATAAAGGAAGCGTCCGAGTCAATCCGGAGGAGCTGGATGCGGATGTTTGAGCGGAGAGGGGTAGCAGGGCCAGAACAGCTCTCGAGAAATACAATGCCACTTAGTAGGAACAAACCCGCTCATTGTCTCCCTTCTGCTTTTGATTCCTGTCCTTATTTTGCTCCACGAATCTTGTCTCTGTACCAGGCCCTGCTGCTAAGGAGCCGGAATTCACTCCCTTTCAGCGAATTGAGGAACTCGCCGCCTTTCTGCTAAGTTCGGCTGGGACGGACAGCGCTGAGCTTCCTGAGCAAACCCCCCCCCCCCACTCTCTTGACAGACTGCCTAAGATGGAGTCTTGTGGAGGAAAAGACGACTCGTCTCATTTTGAAAAATCTCTCACGAGAAACTCCTCGACGTTGAATTGAGGCTGCAGCTCGAAATGTCATCGAAGACGGATAAGGTCAGGCGTATCATGTTCTGCTGGACGTGCGATTCAGAAAATGTTGTCTTTACTTTTATTTGCTCTCTACTACAAAACTTCGCGTGAAGCCACCGGCAGTCGACATGATTCGGCCTCACTTGAAACCTGTTCAGTGCAGCCAACTGTCCTGTTCATGGATTTCACGCAATTATTTGCTGTTTCCAATAATTAAATAACTATCTAGCGCGATACGTCGCATAACTGCCGTCACCACCCGTCAATTCTTTGATATATCATTTTCTGTAGTGTTTTGGCTGGCATCTTCGTTCACCGCATTGTTAGAGAAATATTTTCACTTCAAATTTTTATCAAGAGCATGTATGCCTGCACCATGTCGAAATCTGATGGCCCCTCTGTGAAGATGTGATACCTGCAGAAAAAATAGCATGGTCTAAATAGGAGATTTCAGAAATCTGAAACTGGACTGCTCTAATAGTTAATAGCCAAGAAAGAGTTAGCAATTGAATGATTATTGTAAAATCTGAGAGGTACGCGAGTGGACCTAAAACAGGCCCGTGAAAAAGTCCACACCCTTCTGTTCCGACACACGCACATAGAAACCGCCGACAGACGCAGAAAGTAAACACGGGGAAAAGATATTAGTGGTGAATATTCGATGCGGTGTATAGTATTAAATGGTGGTTAGGTTGACGTTCACAATGAGGTACGAGAGAGTCAGGATTCAGTCGACTCATAGAAGTTTGTCTCCGGACATTGCAAACTGGCAGTTGGATGAGGACCAATTGAGATCGAGCTCAGGGGAAGAAAAGTGACAGGGCATATCAGTGAACGATCAAAAGCCCTTTGGAGAGCGCACGTAACATTTGTACAGCTCGGAGGACTTCCATCCGACAAATTTCGAGGTCGTTACCGTGAAATAATGTGAACTTTCGGTTGGGCACGAATACAAAGTGGTGTTCGACAGGATTTGTGGTGGCTCCAGAAAGCCCGTAGGTTCAAGACTACGTCCTCCAACCACGGTCGACCAACACGACCTTCGTTCTCATTTTCAGCTTCCGTCGAACGGAGATCACGGCTTAATCAGCTCTTAGAGTGGGTGAGAGAAGATAGGGGCCCAAGTATATCGGATTACATTGTTACACCTTGTGGAGTGGAAGATGCGAGCGTTTTACTTCATCCTCGATGGTTTGGCTTGTCGACGATGAGTAACAAAGCTCAATGATGGCAATGGCACCCCACGCACGAATGTTTTGACGATGCAGATTATCTATCGCCAATTATCCATAGAGAGATCGTAGTTTGGTTGACATGCGCTTACATTGCAGAAATCGATATCGTCGCTCAATTAATTTCAATGTTTATTTAAATCCTCAAAAAACTGAGTCGGCACTGTACAAATGGCCTGTGCATCGCGGTCTTGGAAAAACATCTAAAAGGTATCAGCTCAAATTTGGCGTTGACTTTATGTTGACGTGAGACGTCCTAAGGTTTGAGTAAAATCAATTGAAATTGCACGTAGTCATCATCGATACCGAACCTCAATTTTCGTCAACTGTGCTGTAACGATTTTGATTAAAGTTTGATACAGTGCTGCGCTATTGAATGTTTATACGATTTTTTCGATTACTTTCTCCTATAAATCTGGCTGTATACGCACAAAATAACGTTGATACTCAAAAATACAGGTGACTCAATGCATAATGAATTAAGGCTGCAACATAATTAGACGCAAAAATTGTTGGAATGTCTCCTACCAGTTTCATAACTTACTTTTTTACGGCCTCTTTCCGTATAATGCCCGCATCCTTTCAAGTTGAATTCAATACAGGTTGGTTATTCAGCAGTTGAATTCAATTCCACCCTTTACGTATATTGATGGATCGTTGAAGAATTTCGGGAGGAAAAGCTCTTGTGAAGTGAGTTCACTATTTCGGTCATATTTTAGCAGAAGAGAAGGCAGTTTAGGAAATGTTCGAAGGAGAGTTGCGAGAGTATCTTGGCGACAGAAAAGATGGAAACTACACTCAGTCGGTGAGAGAACTCCTAAGTACCTGCTAAATCTATTTCCTCCACTTCCGACGGTTTTTTTTTCTGGAGAATTGTAACGCTGTTAGCGACGAACGCGGGGAAAGATTCTACCAACGCGGGATTTTTTTTTTGTGATGGATCAGAGATAGTAGGGCTGCTGGGAAGAATCGATGCTTCCAAACTACTGATGGGCGACGTAAAATGTTTTGGATTCTACTTATACGCGACGTAGTGATGGAATTATTCCAGTGAAAGAAATCAAATTTCAAGTCAAACCAGGGTAAGAACTGTGAGAAATGGTAGTGAGTAAAACATCGGTGGTTGGAATTCCGGAATTACTGGTGCTTCATATTTGTTAATGAGAGTTATTAAACGCTAATCGTATAAGCAGTTTATTAGACTACGACCTTAATTTTCCTGAGAATTCTAGAATCATTTCGCGGAATTTATACGGGTAAACCTTGCTGAAAGGTCGAAACTGATAATTTATTATGCTGCGAACCTCGTTAGGTGTGACGAAGCAAGTTCGCTTGATGGTTAAATTAAATCTCTGGTTCTGTCATAATCCGTTTCACAGTTGTTGTTCTTCAGAGTTGTCCCGTCGCGCTCGAAACAATTCCTGCGCGTTGGATATCAGCGTTGGTTCAAAATTGTTTTTTATTACCGCTGACCTGACCCCTTTTTGACTTCAACAATTTATTTCGGAGCGTACCTTGGGAAGTCCGAATTGACCGGGTTGTCTTCTAAACCTCTAAAATTACACTTTAAGCTTCATTGTCAGAATTTCCGTGACGCTTTGATCTTCTGACAAGGAAGGGACAGGACAGGGGATCCAGTGGCTGGTGAATTTCTCACAATTAACAATGTTATGTTCCGTATATGTGTTTTTCGAATAGTTTCAGAATATTCTAACCCCTAATTGAAAAATGCGTCTGATAAAATAGCGCTCAGACTTCTCTCTGCGTTATATTCTTCGTAAACTGTTCGGTAGTGCCATTGTCATCAGTTTGGTGCTCCCGAGTTTTAAAAGATTCGTGTTATTTTTTACGTGGTTAGTTCTGTGGCACCGATTTATCTATTCGAGTGGAGAAATTTCTCAAAAACCGGATGGCGATGTATTCAATTTTTCTCAGTCGTCCGAAGAAACAAAAGCTGCGTAGTGCCGTCTCGTGTTAATAACTCGTCCATCCTTCGCCAATTTACAATAGATTAGTGTGAAATGAAACGGAGCAAAACTGTGACATATCTTCGTCATTCCTGTTCCTAACTGAGGAACGAATGAGTGCGGAGGGCTTATGCGACGTATGTGTACCACAAATGAGTAGTTGTAGCGTTTTTCTCAAAAGCGGCTCTAACGATTATGAGTATTCATAGTATATTTTACTAATTTGACTATAAATATATCGGTCAACATTAAGCGAGCGGATATATCGGCCTACGCAAAGGAAAAGAGTTTTTTCCCGCTTTTTGGAAAAATTGCTGATTAAATCCTCAATACCTCCATCCCATAGAATGAAGATAATTGCCAAAATGTGAATGAAGTTGTATGTCGTAGCGCAAATACGTTGACAACCTGACGCGATGTGTCTTTCAGCAGCCGTTACCAGCATTGGGGTTTTCGCAAATATTTATGTGACCATCCGTTGAAGGAAGATAAGTCGGAAAATTCGGTTAAATGAACGTTTTTCCGATTTTCTCAAAAACGGCTAGCACGGGCACTTTCAGCTAACTAGTACACTACAATTTGTACTTTCTATTTTCCGTAGAAACCCGTTGAGCGAACATTTCAGCGTGACGCTTCGTATCAGATATTTTCTCACTCATTTTCGCCGGTAGTCAAAAGGAGTTATTAAAAATACTGCGGTTTCGCATATCTCGCGTGACGTAGTTTGATTTAAAAAACTACGGTTACTTGTTTCGGTGTAATTAATAACGAAGGGAGTAATCTCGTGCGAAATGTGAATTGAAGTCCTCTCAATTTATGTAGTTACTCCCTAAATAACTAGCGAGGTGGTTTTGAACTAAAACGAGTTACGACCCCTTAGAAATAGCCGAACTAAACATCAAAACTATGTAAAGTATCCATCGTATTTATGTAATTAATGAGGGGTAGAAGTTGAAGAAGGCCATCGGGAAAAGCCGGCATCTGCCTTTCCTTCACACTCCATACACTGAAGGGTAGAGAGGCCTCTTTCTCTAGAGCCGACTCCCCTCTTCAAGCACATAGTTGAAGTTGAAGTGGGGCGGCCACCTTCACGAAGGAATATAAATGAGGAAAATTGATCTCGTACGCTTTGTCTTCTTGCAAATGGTTGTTTATTTGTTCGAGCCCTTAACCGTGTAGTATAATTTGTTAAAACGCATCGAAGTTCAACTTTCATCTTAAGAAATATGTAAAACGGAAGAGTATAAGAGCTTGGTTCTTAACATGGTCGGCATTTGGATACAAGAATATTTCCAGGTACAAGCAACATGTGTCAACAAATTCGTTCTCGTGTTCACATAAATAGCCCTCGAACGTTCAGTAATTTTCATACCTATCCACTAATTTAATTTCTTTATATGAACCGGGTAGAAACGTGCTGCTTGGCAATCCAGAATGTATTGAATTGCCTCTACTTATCTCACGAAGTTCATTGAGTAACCAGCGTACCTTTAATTTATAAAACTGTCGACGTTATTTATTCGGGAACGTTCGTGTTTACTGTGTTGAAATCAAGAGGAAAACGATGAGAATAAATTTAGCCCAAGAAATGACAGTAGTCTCTTCGTGAGTCGTTCCTAATTATTTTATAACCGTTTTAAACTTACTTGGATAGCTTATCGGATTATTGCGGGAACAGTGTAATATGAGCGGGATTTACCGGGAGAAAACACCATTCAAATACGTTTTTGTAGAAATTTGTCATACCGATTGTGCTGTTCTCCCCCACCCTGCCGACCACTGGAGGACTTATGTATTATCGTTACGTTTAGAGCTGCCCATAGAGAGAATCGAATTAGTTTAGACGACGTTAGTTCGAATTCCGAAGTTTCTGCCGTTGCTCCTGATTATCTTAGGTCGCTTTTGAGGAAAAAAATGGTATTTTGGTCAATACGATAACTATAGTTATTTTTCAACTCAATTTTCTCAAACCACGATTTGAGCATCACGCGTTGACCCGCAGGTTAAAATCAAGTATGAGTTGAATAGGTCCAGCCGTCTTCTGAAATGGTGGACGCTTCGGAAATGAAAAAATACGAAGAAAACTAGAATTTCATTTTTTCGGTCATTTGCCACGTAACTTTCCTTCCTACTTCGTAGTGCTAAGGGAAGCAATAAGTAATAAGTGGTTGTACCGTTTGAAATCTTAATAAATGAAAAACTTTCGCTGACATGCTCTGCTTTTCAAGATTCAGTTGATCTGGTGTTGTTAGTCCTGTAGAAAGTGGAATTTGAGCGGCGAACCAAATATTCGTGATGTTCCAGTCGAAGAATTGGTAAAAAGTCAGTAAACGTGCATGAAGGTCGACGGGTCGTTGTTACTGGGATGAGTTGCCCGCCCTGAGCTACGCACGGGTGGGTGGGTGATCGGAGACGGAGAGCCGACGTTTAATAGCTGCAACTCGGACGAGACGCTCAAATAAGTAATGAAATGCGGCAGACAACGAGAGCTCTCGGCTGCAAGACCAACGCGAGCAAGGGGCCCGCAGAGTCCAGTCACCCGGAGACCTTGGGAGTCGAGCTCTGCCGCTTCCCGCTCAAAATATCAGTTGCAGTCCCAAGGCTTGATGTTTTTCTCTTTAGCTAATACGCAGTTCCCTTCGAGCCCGAAGCTTCTCACATTCTGAGGTCGACGTCTCTTGCATTCAACTTCGCGATCGCGAAAAATAAATAAATAAAATAAAAAAATTGGGCTCTGGAGGGGTGCGGAATAGACGACCTTCGCCTCTTTGAGCAAGGAAACGCGAGTGAATTCGCGTGATTGTCGTCCTACTTTGTTGGTTGCAAATACTCCGTGACGACTGATCCTTGTACCAGAAATATCCGTCTAGTTGAGTTACTGCGCAAATCCCCGTGAGAAGCCAATAATTATCACACGCACGTCCAATCAAAAATACATCATCCACATTAGGCGCCAATGTAAAAGAATGGTTCCTGGGTGGATTGCAATAATTCTGCTTTCTTTCTTGAATAATTGCGCATCAACAGCCCAGCCATTTTCTGCTGTGGCTCCCCCTTCATCTTCCGACTTCAACTTTTGTGTCAACGTTGCAGTAAACCCTGCGATTCCATTCTGTTATCACTGCAGGTTCAAATCTTGCCCGTAACATTATCAATTATTAAAAGCGACTCTAAATTAACTAATGTCCAATTGCGTCATGTGTTATTGTTTAATTGCTCAACACGATAGATCCTGCCAATCTGAATACATCCCTTAGCCCTACAAAGTAAGAAGGAAAGTCGTGTGATCTGCTATTATTTTTTAGTTTCATCAGATCTTCACGTTTCAAATGTAGTTAATCAGTAAGAGCGTCCAATTTTCTTGCAATAACTAGTTCATTATTTTTTTACCTATAAATTCAATACAGAAATCTGACTTCTATATAGTATCTAATTCAAAATGGGTACATAATTTGACTAGTTCATTATCATACTGGGTAATCAGTTGCCACAGAGTTCTAATTTTGAATAAGTACTTGAACATTATTTTTTTGAATTGGACAAACCCAAGGTCTATATTGGTGATTGTTTCGTCTAATTTTGTGTAAATAGTTAGCGTATGATAATAAATTTATTATCCTCTCTCGTAATCCATCAAAGTGGCTGTAATGTACCTATGATGTGGCGAGGCGATACTGACGTCATTGTTATTTCATCCAATTCGAAAAATGGGTTTATAATTTGTCCACGATAACTAGTTCATTATTATCATATCAGCTCCACATGGTATACATGTAATGTGCCAATGGTAACTAGTTAATTACCATCTTAGCGGGCCAATCAGGGCATAGTTTCAATTTGCGTGTGGTAACTGAATTGCATATCCAATTAGTTACAACAATTGATTATTTGCCCATCATAACTTAGTTCAGCCTCTTTCTGTTTTCCTTAGCCCTGTAGCCCTAACAGTAAGGACGTTATCGGCTGAAATTGTATTGTTTCCTGTTTTATTTTTTTAGTTGTCTTTTAACGTCTTGAAGGGTTCTGAGCTCGAATAACACCATTTGGGGAAAATTGGTCAGTGTGTGTCTGAGAGCGGCTAAACCTAATAAGATCAACTTTTTTATTTAGCCTGCAGATCAGGATGACGCCAAAATAAGGGTACGAGCAAAATCAGCCCAAAATTAATTATAGTTATCATAGCGATCAAAATACTAAATGTTTTTTTAACCCACAAGTGGCTCCTACGTGTTTGATTAAACGTTTAGTGCTGTTTTTTATGTGTAAATCTCGCTCATAGGTTACTGGCGTTTTGATAAATACCAAGTAAGTATTCATAAGATGATTAGGAGCAGTCCCGGAAATTCCAGAATTCAAACCACCGCCGTTTCACTTACTGCAATTTCTCTCTGTCTAATCTGATTATTCCAAATCAATAAACACAATCATCCGCACAAAACTCTGCAAATTACTTCACAACGGTTTATTTATTATTCTCTCCCACATCTTGACGCAGTCGCGATTTTCCAAGGAAAAGTACTAGGAATGATACGAAATGTGACCTGACTACAACGAAACAACAAAAATTTACGTTTTCTATGCAATTGGCAGAAAAAGACGAGTCGAAGTGACTGGTGGTTAAAGTGAGACGGGAAACGAGCGCAGGCCGGGGAGGAACGATAACTTTCGATACATTGTCCCGTGAGTTTTTTCAAGTAGTCGATTTTGCGGACATTGCTGATTTGGGATCCTCGTGACCCGAAACGTAGTGTCAAATTTGGCGGAGGTGGTTGTAAAACAATGTTCCCGACTGAGATGTTATTGAAAATGAATAATAAATCAAAATCAACTTGTCATTCTCACAAATCGCCAATGGACTGATTACTCAATAATAATTAGCGTAGCATTAATCCGAGCAACTCAATAAACCGGAACCTTACGCGCCACCAGTTTCTATGCAGAATGCGTCGTACGCAGCGTTTATTGCGGCTGAATCTCACATTCGTGGCCTCTGATAAAACGTCGTAATCCAACGGCTAAAGCTGTCAGTTTGAAGTCTTAATTTAGTTAGTTTGCTTTTGGATTGATGGTCTCCTGATTAGAAAGATTTCCCCAAAACTACCTTTTGTTTCATTCTCGAAAATAGGTTTAGACGTCTACTCTACTTCTCTGGGCTCTCTTGAAGCTTGCGTCAGTCGACTGGTTTACCGGACCTCACTCTTGAATCCAACTGACGCAGCCAACGCATTTGCTCTCTGAACTCTAAATCAGTTACAACGTCTCTTCCAGCTTGTTCATTGCTCACTCCTGTTCACCTTGATCCATCCTACAGTCTCACCCTTGACTTTCGTTCACGTCGGTTACTGCTAACTGCAGATCTCCATGTTCTCCAAGACTTCCCTTTGACTTCTGCTGTTGCATTAACCCGGAGCCCTCTACACTGAGTTTAACGTTTTCCTCCCGTATCTATTTCGTATTATGGAAACCACTCAACACACTTGTAAATAGAACTTACTTCCTTTCGTCAACAGGCTTCAATTTACTAAAGTTAACGTACCTGTTAGTGAGTCCGTCTCCTCTGGCTTGTGAGTTACCCAATTTCATTAATAGGCTTCAATTTATTCTCGTTGCTCTTACAGAACTCTAGTAACGCCGTTTAATCTTTGACGAGTAAACGGTTTTGCTACTTTTATGGGCGATTACAACACATTGCCTTTTGGGCGTAGGAAAGTGAAAAATCCAATTTAGAAGGAAATCTACGTTTTAGATATTGATACCTGTAAATGTATACGTGAGTAAATGTCTCGTATAGCAACCGAGCTCTCGTTGGTCTTGTAAAATGACCTGCACGGTAGGATGCAGTCGCGGTACGAAATGGGGGTTTACAGTCGAAAATGACGAGAAGGCAGATTCCTACCTGGAGGCGAGATTGAGGAGGCTCTGATGTTTACCGCTTAACTGCCGACGAAAAAGAAAGGAGCCGTAAACGCGTCATATAACGACGGGCTCATAGAAAATTAATGCAGATTTTATACTGGAGCTGAGGAGAAACGAAGGCGAAACTGGAGAGAAATGTGGGAGTTCCAGGTAGGACTCAGGACGCAGACGAAGGCGACCTTCACCTAAACGAAAATAGTCCATCTCTGCTCCAGTTGCGAAGTTCCGAAGTCCTTCGGCGGCCACAAAAGCCGTCTGCGCCAGTCGCCCACTGTAGTAGAGCAGCACGTGGTTTCTTGTTTCCTCCGCACTGGAGTTATAAGAGGGGCATGATGGAGAGTCTTTGAGAGAAAAGGAAATGCATTAAAGTTGCCATATCTCATAAGGATCTGGCTCGTCCTGTGGTCTGGCTCAACCCATTTTCTTCAAAGACGTTCACAGATGTTGGGAAAAAGCTCATATGTGGCTTGTCCCTTTGACAAGGATTTCCATATCGCTCGCCATTTCTCTAACGCCCATTCGTCAATGGCGGCAAGTTGCCATTCAGTGGTGAGATCCGCCCGGAGTTCAGCCCAAAGCGTGGGAAGCTCCCGTTTCACTCTCCACTTCTCAACCATGCACTCAACGGCCAAGTCAATCGGTAAGTAACCGTGATCACTTGGAATGCTTCTGTTGATACAGTCTTATAGGCTTTGGTCATCCACAGGAACACATCACTCTGGGATTGGGCAGTGAGGCAAACCTTGTAGTGCGTTTAAGGTACTGGAGGTGTTGGCTGAAGCCCCCACCTCTAAGCTCATACTCACTCCTATATACATGACGTGCTTTTCAGTATGGAGCCTGTGACCGCCAAGCCTTATTGAGGGTTGGCTATTTACTTTTACTCTCAAGATCCACATAGAGTCTGAAATGTAAAGATCTGAAGAGAAAAAATGTTTTTTCTTCCGGTTACATAACTTCGTAGAGCCAAGGGATGTAATAAATTGAGTTAGTAGAATAAGCCATCAGTATCTCTAACGCATAATTTTTCACAAGTATAAACTCAGAACATACTTCAACAGTCAACTAGCGGCGCAAAACCGCCCCTACAAAGGCGCTTCAACCCCTTCTCTTTGACCAAAGAAAGAACCTATCTACCCTAGCATCTATTCTGTTGCTGGGAGTCTTCTCGACGTTCCTTGTAAAGCCCTGAATCTGTCTAGCTACTCACTTTGATTCCTCTTTGGTCAGCGATTGGGTTGTTGAACCCCACCTCACAATTATTTGTTTCTTCATTTCCTTACACGTGCGAGAAAAGAATCGTCTGAACAAAACCGTCGAGCCTCGTGAGTTCAAAAATCACAATTTGAGAAAAGGCTCAACTTGGCAGAAAAGCAGCTTGAGCTCAGTCTCGAAGTTTTTGGCACCTGATTGGTGCAATTGGTTTGTAGAGATTTTAGAGTTTGAAGGTACAAAATGGCGTGGAAAAGCTCCGAGTTCTTGTTGGAGTAACTCGTGTAATTCATTGCCGATGTTTCCTCCTAGCACCCCCCCCCCCTCTCCTTGCGCACGATTGAGTTTTCAATGTAGATTGCAAGGACGACCCTAAATAAGGCAATCACGTTCATCTCTGACAACTGACATGTTTCGAAGGTCGGCTGTCCCAATAACCTCGCCGCTAGAAGAGCGCCAGAACTCTTATGCAGACTGCGTAGCGCCAGAATGAGACTGGAAGGACTCTTCGACTACGTGCTCCGTCTCTCTTTGATCGGAACGAGGTCCCAACAATTGATCCTGACTAATATTTCGAAAAGCGACAGACGCAATTAAATGGCAATTGAACCAACTCAGGTGCGTCATTCGGTCGCCAAACTATCGCCAGCTTTTTCGAAAGGTGTTAGTCGTGCGACGACAGGCCAAAGTGGATTAATTGGCTAAAACGTCGCACGTCGTATTTTGTGGTGTACTGAATTCTAATTCGTTTCAGTTTTTCTTCGAAAGGGTTTCTCAACTATCCACCAGGCAAGAAACCCCTTGGAATCCCTTACGCTCTACAAAACGTTTAGATTGACATCCCAACATTTGTTTGCGTTCGATACCTCCGGAAGTGTACACATGAACACAAGAAAGATATGGGAGGGTAAAGAACGAGTCTGAGAAAAAGTGAAATGTTTTGTGTTGTTCCCAACGTAAATGCCCAATTGATTAGTAGTACGGGAGGATACATACAAGTGTTGGTTAATCACAATGAAAACTGAACTTGAGTATACAGAAAGGAATGGAAGTTGATGTCACGCGACGAAGTATCATCGAGGCCTGACAGTTGGAAAGAGAGGGTTCAGAGTAACGTACTGGAGCGAGGTGGAGCTCGAAGGGTGGGGAATGATGTGAGGGCAGTTAGGTTGTTGAGGGAAAGAATAACTTAAATCAGTCCAAGTTTGGGAAAACATAGGGTTAAGGAATTATGTTTTTACTCGAGCCACAGGGGGATTTTATTTGTTTGATTTTGAAGCAGAGTTTCAAATAGCAAACTGATTTAGTACTTCTGGTATCCTATTAATTAAATCAATATCGTTCAAGATTGAACTCTGTAGTTCGATGGAATTCCCTGAATCCAAGAAAAAACCGTTTGTACCAAAATTAAAGTTGTGCGGCTAGAAAATGTGGCGCCGTGGCGGGGGGGGGGGGCGGAAGTAACTTGAGAAGTGCCGTAATTCAGGCGCGTGGCTTCTGGCCAGTTGAAGCCTCACCTCTAGATAAACCTCATTCCTATTACTTATCAAATACAAGGCGCAGTTCACATCCTTCTTTTCATTTTCTCCGGTTGAGGTGGAGGTATATCTGCGTGTTAGGGGAGCCTCATATCAACTCCTACCCGCGGTCGTAACTATATTAGGCGTTCAATAAGCCTGACGCTCATTTTCCTCTGGTCCTATTACGCCCCTCGTTACTTGTTGTTAGAACGAACGTGGTTTTGGTCTTCTTTGTTTTTATGAATCTTCGCTCGTATTCCATCGTCAGGCTCAGGTTTTATGGTAGGGAATTCGGATCTGTTTCTGACTCCCGTTTGCGATGCGGTCGGTCCGTGTTGGGCGTGAACTTGGGTCGCAGTTATTCCGAACTGTGAACCCTCGGCCTGTTGTAAAGATCCCTTCAGATAACTGACTCTCCAAAATGCACCGCAAATATTTTTTAATTATATTTTTCAAGTTTCGAACGCTCGATGAGTTTGGCTTCCGTCTTTTAAAAGCGTGCGGAACGAGAAGGTGAGAGATGAGTCATCCGGGAGACGGCATGTCTTCGTTTACCACTGTGTCAAAATATGTACACGGCGTAGCGAAGGTATCTGGTTATTTAAAAGTGCTCATATATAAACTCCGTGGGGATGAGGAAAGTTGTGTAATGCGTCGCACCAAATATATCGTAGAATATGACATAATCTTCCTTTTGTTTGGGAGTGACTTTTATGCTAAACCGTTTTTAGAAATATTCGCGAAAATACGATAAATGTAGCTTCGTCCTCTACCAACCACCATGTGGGGGGGGGGGCGTATAATATTTGACTCCTTTTTTGAGCGGCCACCCACGGCACTATGTTGCAGCTCATCGAAAGGTTTTATGAGCCAAAATCTTAGTTTTCGACCGAGGATTGACAAATTATTAACGTTTTAGAGGGCAAAAGTTGAATTATTTGTGTCAGCGGGTCTGAGAAAAGTGGGATTTCGTTGTCACCTCTTCAATATTCATTCTCTGTAGAACGAGGCAAATTTATGTTAACAAGAATAGATATGTGGATGAGAGAGATAGCGATGTGGTGACAACTAAGGTTCTTTCAATCGGGAGAGTTGGTCAGAGGTTACGTTTTGCATTTTCACTAGGTTCTCCTGATTCCGAAATTCGTTGCTTTCGAGTGGACGGTCGTAAGGGAAGTAGAATGTGTATTCATCATTCATGAAGAGTGTTTTTAACGTTGAAGCTGAATGCGAGTCTTTGCACTCAAGTTCTTTGTTTCGCATCCTCTTTGAGTGGGGCATTGCGGGAGGGTTGTGTGCGTGTGTCGCAAAATAGGGTTAACTTATTTGAAATTCAATTCCGTAATTCAGTTCTTGAATCCCGCTTCAGTTGGGAAAACGAAGGTTCAACTCGACTGTTCCTCGAATAGAATTTCGTTGCCACCTGAGGAAGGTCAAGGAACGTGTTTTCCTCGGGTCGGCAGACTAAAGCTCTAAATGCGAACCACAAGACGTGATGCTCTAAGGCGGGCGGGTGCTCCTTCTCTGCAATCCTCCTCTCACTCGCTCACTCTCTCTAACACACACACACACACATCACTCCCCTTCTCCAATCTCGTGACACCATACACCGCCATTTCTAACTGGATTTTAAGGGGAACGGGGAAATTCAGGAGACTTCGCATGCTCCACATGTTCCCTTCTCCCTAATGCCAAGTGTTAGTTCGTGTTTATTCCCGGTCTTTCCTTACGTTCGACTGAGGAATGGAAAGAGTCGTCCGTGAGAACCCTGGCACAGTCATCGAATATTCATTTCGGAAATTGAATGTGTCCCTCTTTTTCACTTTCTAGAACAAATGAATAGAAAGATCTCGTCGTGAATGTGTATTTTACGATCGAAGGCCTTGATATTCATCTCTTTCCACTTTCCGCAATGCGCGCTTCTGAATCCGAAAAACGTAATTTGGGCACGCGGTCTGTTCCGTGCTAAAAATGCTAACTCAACTTTCTAGAGTATTGGAATGCAAATTGTGTGCTGACTCACTCGCAGAGGTGGACTGCTAGTAGAGATAATCACCACAGTCTGCTGGGCTAGGATGCGCGCAAGATTTAGGAACGGTAGAGATGAGAACAGACCTGCCAGGGTGCGTCGGGTTAAAAAGTCAAGTGCTGTGGTGTGTTGGGTCTGAAGCGCTTTTATTCGTGTTTCCCTTGGTGAACCCAGGACAAGACAACGGTAGTGCCAAATCGGGTACGCTACGGTTAAGTAGAGAAGTCTTATCGTAGCGAGTGCCAGTGGTGAATCGCTACGACGCGAAGGTTTGAGGGGATTCACTCACGAGCGAAATGTATTTTGTCTAAGTCGCTTGTATTGAAATTCCTATGTTTGCTGGTATGTATCTATTACAGCGTTCGAAATATGAAGATGAACTTTAACCGATGGGGGTTAAAAACGATGAGTGTATTAGAGGAGAATGTAAACACTCGTGAGAAAAAGAAGCGAAATAGAAGATGAGGGTGCTTCAGTGCTGCCAAACAGCCGCAACGCAACGAATCCCAAGTCAAAACCAGCAGCCGCTTACAGAGAACGACCTTTTAAGATCTATCGTACATGTTCTCAAGTAGCTCTTTAGCGTTTTCCACGACAATCTGTTGAACGGAAATTAACGTGATAACGTACGAAAAAATCTCGTTTCTCAAAAAGTTTCAGTTTTCATAGTAAATACAGTGTCGACCTAGTTCAAACTTGAGGAGTGTGTCTTTGACTGAACTACACTCTCATTTTGATTCCGGCTACTAATTCTCTAACCACGCAGCCGAAGCGAGTTAGGAAATAAGGTTCCCAAAATACGTTAAAAGGTTTTTTTATTAAATCCACGCCAGAGGATTTAACTATTTATTGCAGTTTCTCCCCAAAGTTAGTTATTTCAATCCAAATATTAATGGGAAGGCAAATATTAAATTGAAATTGAAGTTTCCTCTTCTGGAAATGCGACGACTCGAAAGTGTCTGCCTCTAAATGTTTTGTTCTAGACGTTCGATGCGCCAACGCAAAATTCGTTATCAGAAAGGGAAGGTCCAGAGTCGTCGACGACAAAGGAAAAGGGAGCCTGAGGCTCAAGAAAGCAAGCAGGAAATTCTCATTGATACCCTCGATCGGGCGGAAGGTCCTGTCGACTTCTCATTAAGAGAGGTCAATTGGCTCTAATAACCAGATCCAGCCAGTCAACTGCTCCCACCAATTCGGCTGGAGCCCCTAAAAAAACCCCGAGGCAGCCACAATAAAAACGAAAGTTGGAGAGAAGAATTATCGAGTGTCGTAGGTCTCAACTCTCGGAGTGATAATCTCCTCAAGAGACGTAAATCGTGCGTGTTACGCGTCAAACTCGTCGTTCACAGGTAATTCGGGCGATCGAGATGCCCCTGAGTGGCCTCGTAAACCTCTGTTTATCGTGGACCGTATCGTTAGCTCATAAGAATAAAGTCGCTTCCAAGACTCAAGGCTATTGGAACAAAAGAACCATTTTCCGTGAACGTCACTGCACGGAAAATGACAGACAGAGAGAAACAGTCACTAAAGAAATGGAAATAACCATATTATGCGATCTCCTATTATATCGTTGTTGTGCAGACCTCCTTCGAACTGTTAAGAATGACCCTGGAGACCTCAGATAAGCTACTGGCCTCTTAATCTCTGGAACGAAAATATTTGTGAGAACAGTAAAAAAAGTTTTGAGAACTTGAATAGCTTTTGGAGCGCGTGGCAGACGGTGTTGCTGCGCAGCGCCCTTGCACCTTCTCCCATAAACCGAAGACCTAAGAATAGACGCTGCCCATGCATATTCAAGAGTGATGCCTGCAAAATACGGCACAAGAAAGGAATAGAAACTTGGCCTACAGGTTGGACTCATGACAAAGAGAAACAGGGTGAATGTGTCAAAAATGGGCTGTAATAGTTGGAGTTTACAGAGTCAATAAGTCAACGCGATGTGCACAACAGAAGTAAAAATGAGAATAAAAGTTCGTTAACACAGGCGACAAGTTCCTCACTTCCCCTGTACATTACAGTCTTCAATCAGGACGTTCCTACCGAAACGCTTATGAGAACAAAAGGGAATTATACGATGTAACAAAATGCTGCACAGGAGTTCAAATGTGAAGAACGGAGAATCTCTCGTTTGGCCGTACGTTCGCTTTATTTCCATTAGACGTTTGAAAAGTAACGCTATCATTCTCCCTAAGTATCTGTCACCTGAGCTGAGGGATGAGAAAGTGAGATGTGTGGAAATTGGGCCTTTTCGGAGCCTCAAACGATTTGGTTTAACGCCGGAGAAAAGCGGTGGTTTAGAGAACGCCAAATTGCTGTTTACATCGTCTTCAATACGAACACTTAATGAGGGCGAGGAGAATTCCTCGCGGTATAAAGGGAATGTTTACCTTCGAGACTGTATTTTGCCGACCCCGTGTCAAACAACCACTGTAGCGTTCGTCCTCACAGGACTTTTGTTGAAAGTACAATTCAGGCGTCGTACAAAGCATTCCATACCGCAAAATAGAATTTGAACTCCTCGTTGGGCAAACTCGAAAAGTAAACGAGATGTTCACGTTTGAAAACCCAGGAACATTTACCAACCTCAATAATACGTTCTAGAACACGACGGACGTTTCTTCGTAGAGGTCGGCTCGTCAAGAGCAACTTTAACGTCATTCGGAGGAAGAATTAAATAAATATATTAGCCAGAAGCTCCGTCCTCGACGACTGGAAACTGACAACTCTCCTCTCAGTCTTGCACGAGCGGAGGAATCAAGCAGTTGAAAGGAAACTGTTGCAACACGAAAATTCATGTGATGCAGAATGATCCGCAGTACGTATTATAGAATTTCTTAGGCGGCTTTTGATTATTTAATCTTTCGTGGCGCAAATAATGTTTTTTGAATAAATATCTGATAATTTGCTGTGCCGCTCTCATCAGTTTCTCGCTTATGGAACGTTCATTTCTTTTCGCAGATCATAACTACAGAGTTGTTACCATATTGAGACACCTCATGTCTATTTGCTGGAGAAATGTTGAATCGGAGACACACTTCGCGCAAAGCCTGGTGGTTTTTTGGACTTGACCCTGAAGACCGTGGCATCTGAGGAGTGTTTATGAATTATTTTTGTCGTTATATGGCTTACGTACTTTGGTCACATAACATTTGTTGATGGTAGTTTCTAGAGAACTTGAGATTACTGCTGGGGAGTTGGGTAGTGGTGAGGGTTCGAACGGGAAAAGAGACACCAATCAACGCTACTAAGATTTTTTATGATAGCGACGCTTCAGGTGCGCGTTATTGACACTCAACAATAATTCTGATCGTGGAACTTTCTCAACTACCTCCGAGCTTCTTGTTTTTATGCCACGAAAGTGTAAAAATTGACATTGAGAGTTATTAATTCAAAGTCAATCCTCCTTGATGCCTATTCCTCGAATTCCTCCTTTACGCCTCCTAACTGGAAAGCGTTTTCATATTTTTGAATCGAAGGTCCCCGAGTGTGGCGATTGCAATGTTTGTCTGTACGTGTCATATCAGGGTAGAGAGCTTCGAAGCAACGCAGCTCGCATCTACCGCCCCGAGCTTAGTAGCCGGTAAGTTGTCCTGGAAGCTCCGTTATTCAACTTTTTATAGGTTCGTTGATCCGTCGTAAAATATATCATGTTGTACGCTCAACGAGTTACGAACTCCGGCGTCTATGCTCTCGGCTTCATTTTCCATCGCGAACGCCTCATGAGTCCGTCGAGGGGGAGACGAGATTTGCTGTATGGTTGTTGGGAGAGGGGGGGGGGAGTGTCTGTCGAAGGCGCAGAGCCGTTTTATGATTTTGAGCGGAAAAAGATCTGCTATCTTCATTCTGTGCGTTTCTACGAAAACGGCCAAATGTGAACTAACTGAAAGTATCCCGTGTGTTAGATCGAAATTGAGCCATTTTTGTGAGAACCACGAAAACGATCTTTTAATGTTCGGCAAATCTCAATTTCCAATTGATTGAAAGTCACAGAAACAATCATTAGGAACGATCTGAAGGTATGAGTTGCTAAACGATACTCTGTTAGATTGATTAATTTTAGGCTTGTGTTATTGAAAAAAAAAATTTATATCGAAAAAAAATCGTGCTGACAGTCCCATTGATCACCTTCAGGCCTTGGGGTTGAGGGAGGGGACAGTTTGTGAGGGATGAGTGGTGGGAGGGCGTAAGGCCTTGGAGAGCTGAGCATCTGACATACTTCCCGACATGATTTCGTTACCTCCCAGCGTGACTCTTTTTGGCATTTAGGTGAAGGCTAAGGCACGTTCCATACTAAAAACACGTTTGTGAGTTCAATGAAAATCTTAAAACCCCAAGAAAATCTCATTCACTGCATAGGCCTATATCTCCGTTCACCCAGTTTTCATTGGGATATTTATACAAAATAAACTAACTTAAACATTGAATTTCGTCCTTCAAACGATAATATGAGGTTTTTCCTGCGTCTCCTAACCCCACAATCTGTCTCGCCGAAACTCCCTGGTCATCTTGTACCAATCGCCTTCTTCACCTGGTTCAATGAACTATTTCGTCTAACGTCGGATTCTACGCACGATTCAACTGAAACCAGGAAACCGGCGAATTCTCAAACCGGAAGAAGGGTGCGAGGGTCTACTGGTTTGTTCCCCGCCTCGAGCGTCCCCCCCCCCCAAGCCACGGCCTGGGGAAGTGACGCCATGAGTACCCACCGCATGCTGAAATACCGGTTCCAACAGCCACATTTGACGGAGGCCTAGGGTGCGTAACTAATAACTAGCCATTGAAAATCTACACGCAGCTGGTGATTTTTACTTTCCTTAGCCCTACGAAGTAAAAAAAGAAAGTTACGTGATCGGGAGAAAAATGTATTTTAGTTTTCAACAATTAGGAGGAACACGAAAAAAAGGGTCAACAGCCTAGAAACTGAGTGAGCAAAGTACGTATTCCAACTGTTGCTATTTCCTGGTAAACCCTCATAATAGAGGTATATTAGTCGAAAGTCATGGAGGCATACGAGAGCACAGATACTCCGTCCACCGAACGGAGGTGTGGGCAGGTTGTCATTTAACGAGCCTCCCGGCGGAGAGCTGTTGCCCGAGTGTTACCGAGCGGAGGTATGACCCTGGGGAATCCCGCACCATCTGGGAGGAGTTCTTTATCTGGGCGAAACGGTTATAGGCTTGCTTGTTAGCAGTCAAAGCGATTCCGCCTCCACCTACAATTTCCCAAGTTCGTCGGGTAAAATTGGTTGCGTGTCTCCGAATTTGTTTTCAAGAATTCAGAAGGAATCTTGCAGATTTCACCGTGGGTTAAAAAGTAAAATCTATTTCGATTTATTATTCTACTTAAAACCGAATAAGACCGAGCAGACATCGATAACATCAGTCTTTCTGGAGACGTCGTGTGTTTCACATTTTCCGTAGCTCCTAGATGTTTTAACGTTCCAATCAATTTTTAGATTTGTGCGGAGCCTCTAGAAAATCGGCGAGTCGTTTTTTTCTTTTTTTTTATGTCGGTCGTACTTATCGTAACATTTTTATGGTAATAAACCGAAATGTTTTTTCGATTTAACGAGAAAACGGCTAATTTTAGAGCCAGATGTGAAGGTAGTTTTGAGATGAGCGTTGAAAAGTGGAGGTTAGTTCGAATTTAATTTTGAGGGGACGGGCGGTCGTCGTTCAGTGATGGAAGGCGACGCGAACTCAGGCAACAGAAAAGAACTTTCTGAAACCTAAACACCATAAAACGTCTATTGGGAAGACCTTTCAAAACACCCACGACACAACACGTTGCCGCAGTCCCATCAGAAGCCCAAAATTGAAAACCGGCAGCTTCCGGAGAACAAAGCTAAGGAGGGCATTAAAAATAACAAATACAATAAGGTAAAATCTCTTCTTCGAAATCTTAAAAACGCTTCGACGAGAAAACGAGTAAATACAACAAGATCTGGCTTCTTTTGGTCCCTGGGTAATAATATCGGAGGCCGTTGGGTTTTGAAGAGGATTCAAGAGATGAACGTCTCCCTTCATTTGCGGCCCAACCAGTTTTTGTGGTCGAAGGGGGTTGAAAAACATCACGTTGCTTGAAGGGGGCTCTTTCATCCTGGAGGGGTAGCGCCGTGGCAATGGCAGGGTTGCAGGAATTCCCTTCGCCGAATTACAATATTAAACAGGGTCTGAGGCACCAACCAACTTCAGTTCCTTCACTGGTCCCAGCCTTGCCCTCCTCCTAACACTCCAAACTCAACTAGTTTTATCCGCTCAAAGAAAATAGTTGGTGTCACGCATACTTATTGAGTTGGGGAGGAGGAGAACGCCCAAAAGCACGCTGAAAAATACGTTCGTTACTAAAACGTTTTAGTCCGTCGAACATTCAGTTTATTTCGATCTCTAGAGCTACTGTACCATGCCAGATGATGGTAGAGAACCAAATGTTGGAATAAAACGAACTGTTCTCCAGCGGCTTTGAATTCAAGGAGAGCGGCCATTTTGCGATGCTTGAGCTGGGAGGGAATCATGTTACGATGGAGAGGGTCAGGGTCTTGTACAATTTTGAGGGGGAACGTGAGTTTTTTCGATAATAATTACCACTTATTTGTCAAAAAATGTCATTCTCGAAAAAGATCCAGTACCAAAGAGAGCTATAGAAACTCTCTCCCCCCCCCACCCTTGCAACGTACTATGGCGAATTAGTCGATTTCAGAGAGTCAGAAACGAATTTTCTCCAATTATGGGCTGAATCTGGCAACGGCCTCTTCACTGAATGTGAACTAGTAGAGAGATCGCAATCCTTGGCAACGAGGCGTGCGCGACACATCCGAATTTCTTTTCATTGTCCGACAAGAAAATCAGTTTAGCCGTGCCATTGGACGAGCCAGTTGCTGCATTGTTTCTCTGAATGAATCGCCAGTCCACAGACTGAGTACATGTAGTCTACTGTAATGAAGAATGCAGAATGCATTTTAACATTATGAATCATGGTTGTTGGGTGTGCAACTCATCAGCTCTGACTGCTTCTGAGGGGCCACACATGGTACCAGTGCTAGCTAGGGATGTACGCAGTCTTCTGTCCTGCTGCTATTGGACACACACAAGGGCTGTCGACAAATACTGGCCTTTACAGGTCTGAACGGATCTGTGAGCGGCAGAGACGATGACGAGATGTAGGGAATTCGAGAATAGACAAACTTGAGTGTTTGAAAACCCTTGAACTGATGAGCAGAAAGCGAAATTGCCGGATTAAGCCTCCAAAACGAATATTGGGTATCTTGAAATACCGCTGCCCTAAAAATTCGCCTTCTCTTGACACATTTCCGCTAAATATTACTAACAATTGGTACTGTCTCTACGCGGACGGAAGGCAAAGGTGAAGTAAAAGGTTAGCGAGCGGCTCGTTGCAGGAGGCTCAGTCGTAACAGGCTCTTGCTGTATCGTGGAGCTTAGTGTCAGCGGCTTATCTTCGACCCTCGGGATGTTGGATTCATGTCTTCGTAAATGTCGATGGTGATTACGTCATCAACCAACCAACGGAAGAGCCTCTTCTTATTTGCTCTACGCTCCGTACAAAACTGTCAGCGGTTGATGGGGTCGACCAATTTTATCTACCTATAGAATTAAAGCCGCCTTAAAACCTTGGAGTGGACTCCTCCTCTCTTTGCCTTCTCAATTCTAAACGGTGACAATTACTGTCACTTCTTAATCCTAATTGATTCGCAAGTACATAACTGGTCGACTGATTAGGAATTTGAAGTGTTAAACTTGTGATCACAAAAAGCGTGGCTTTGCTCACGTCTCACAAACATTTTTGTCAACACGCGTGGGCTATGTCCACTCACACAATGTACCGAAACATGTCACATCACGTCTCGAGGAAATATATGAGGTGACCGCTTATCCGAGACTAGCCTAAGGTACCTTGTCTGCATGAGGCATTATCTTCTCCGTCAAGAGCAATAGGGACTTGTGCAATTCGTCTATTGTACGTGAACTTGGCGACATTTATGTGCACCCAACTGAATCCTCCGTCGTTTGCTTGAGTACTTCTGTGTAAGTTTGCTGGTTTATATGCACGTTTCCTTGCGTAGCACCGCAATATCATCAGCGAATCGCGCGACATCAACTTGATATGACGATAGAAAATCTGAAGTGTAGATGAGATAGAGGTATGGCCCAGGTACAGTCCTTGAAGAACTCCAGAGCGTATAATTGATGTTGATGAGGTAGCGTTTCTGCATTGCACAGCGTAATTAGGACTGTAGAATCTTGAATGAAGTATCAGGCAACCAGCAGGCTTTCGTGCCCAACGCTATCAAAAGCCTGGGAGGCATCCAGGAAAATTCCAAGGTACGTAGGCTTTTCTTCAAAGGCGTTCAGCATCATGTATAATATTCTATTGCGGGCAAGAGTGTGACTCGAAGAACCGGAACTGTGTGATGGAGATTAAGGTGTCAAATCGGAGGTGAGCGAGCATAAGCACTCTGGATTGTCTTCAGGTTTGTTTGGTTTGTGGTTATCATTATTATATGAGCGTGTTTGCAGGCTTTGTGGAAGTACGTGGCGCGCAGAATGCAGTTAAAGATTTGAGTGCGAAGGACTAGCGTTTTTCTGGTGAAATATTTTAGTAATGGTTGAGTAATTAGGTCATATCCGGTCGCTTTTTTAGTGGCTGCGCTGTTTATAACCCCCTTGACATGTACAGGCGTTGGAATGCCGAGAAAGGTTAATTTCGTCTGACGAGGGAAGTTGCGTGATACGTCGTTTTTGGGGTCAACAGCCTGACTCTATCTTTCATGAACCCCTAACGAAATTCAGATGACAATTTGTTGAAACGTTGAAAATGTCCAACTAAACAACGTTACGGATCTTCCTGTAGGAGTTTCTTCTTGCGACTTTTCATTAGCTGGCGCTGTCCTCTGGTCGATATTAGGAATCGAAGAGTCGTGTTCGCGGGTTTTCATTGTTCAGATCGGCGCCTTACATGGTCAACCTCGCTCAAGCTTCCTCCTACGTGTCAGTTTCCTGGCAGACGCCTTTTGTTCGTTTTCTTTCGAATTTGCTAGTTCCACAGCGAGAGCTCTCGTTTTGTTTCAATAATTTTTTCTACTCAGTTGAAGTGCATTTTGCCCTTTTGTTACTTTCCGCAACCCTAAGGACTCCGCGATTGTTAGATGATTTTCATTAAATTCGCAGCGTTTCCTCAACTACGCGGTGTCTAACTTTCACACTCAATAAGCATCTCTGTGGGGGACTTTTCAACTTGGAGGATTCAAATCAAACTCGCTGTGTTTTTTACTGGTCAACGCCTGTTTATTGTTCTCTAATAGTCGAAAGGAGATCCACAGTTTGCGAGAAACCCCCATTTCCCCCCGGTAAATACCTAATTGAATCATGTCTTCCTCCTCTCGTACGTCCGAATTTCGCATCCACCATTCCGAACCAGCGATTAATCAACAATTCAAGTCAGAGTGACTAGAATAGGAGGTCTCCTGAAAGTTTGAAGTTCGATTTTCAAATATCTTCAAAACTAGCTATAGCCGTTTTAGTGTAGAACGTTTTGTGCTTCAGCACAAATGTGTGGCGTCTGTGTCAGAGGTCTATTATCGAATGCACTGGGGTGAGACAATTTGAGTGACACGTCCCTGCGGAGTAGGATGGAATGTTATGCATTCGGCTGAAAAAACGCATTTTTCTTATGTTCTTTTCGTTTCAAGGGCTTCTAAATCCGAAAAACACCATTTGGAAAAATGGTCTGCGTGATTCATAGGAAATTACTCGAACAAATCAAATCAATTTCGTATTTAGCGTACAAATCACCATGGGACGCCAGAATATGAGCAAAATGAATTCAAGGCTAACACCAATCGACAGTTCAATACGACGTGACAGCACTATGAAATTCTCGTCCTCGGGGGAAATAACGGGAGCTGTACGATAAATTATCGAACATTTCGGGTACACTAGATATTAGCTCAAGTTTGTTCTCATAAATCCCCTTCATATGATTCTCAAAAAAATCATGGTCACGGTCCAATAAACTGCCTACACGACAAGGGTTGAATAGCGAGCATGAAATAATTAGGAGTACATCCAGAAATTCCGGAATTTCAAACACGGTTTACTTACCAGCGGATTAAGTTGACGTTAAGCGTCGAGCTGCGTTCCACCAAGTTCATTTAAGATGAATGAAAAACAGATTTTATTAGTCGCTAGGGTGAACGCACCTGTTGTGCGATATATAGCGCGTAGCACTCATGCACGTAGTGGCGATTGAGGTTTAACCGTAAGAAGCCTGCGCTAAGGGTATGGTTTTGGACTAACCTTCTACCAATCTACCTGACGATTGTTATCGATAATTACTTTTGTAAAAATACTGTGAACCGAGAAGCAGCGAACGTATTTTTTTGTTCTTGAATTTTCTGTATAACTCGGAGCTAAATTTATCTTCTCCTTATCCTTCTCTCAAATCACTGTTGGTAAACGCGCACAAACCATTTCCTCAATTGGGCTTTTGACGACTCTGAATCGTAAAAATTCGAAAATGACCACCTCCCTTTGAGCCAATTGCATTCGGGGCTAAGGAAAGTACAAATTAGTTACATTCATTGAACGACCAGTTTCGAAAAGTTAGAGGAGGCCGAATTAGATCAGGTGGGAGTATGACGTTGCGTGTATTCGTTTCGTCAAACTTGTTACGTTATCAACTCGGCTCGTTTTTAATTTATCAACACGTTTATTATTATTCAGAGGAAATTATTTAACAAATGGCGTTGCTATTTTTTTTTTCTCGAACGAGCTCAGAATTGTTTGCAGGCCTCACTTACCCCTTCAATTCTATTCTTCCGCTCTAAAACAATTACGAATATGACGTGTTTGGTACGACGGATCTGGCAACTTTCCTCATCTTCCAGCGAATACGAAGATACGCTATAGATCCAAGCGCTGTATCATCGAGCATATTTTTACTGTAGCGCTCACGTCGAAGAAAAATGCGGTCTCTGGTTAGCAGAATGCTTAGTCACAGTAGTTAACGTTGTGTTTGAAGAAAACTTTATTTGTCCTTTTGATCTGTGTGATAACTATTGTTAGTTTTACATCGATTTTGTTTGTACGCTTATTTCGTCGTTTCACTGCATTGTTATTGTTCCACAAATCTCGTATTCTAAAGATAGCTACGAACGAATTCGCGGTGTTGGACGCTAGATGTATGTTTCAAATTTTGATGGAAATCAATCTCAGATAAGTTTTTTTTTCGTGTGAATTCTGCTCATAGGATTACTACCATTGTCTGAAAAATGAGGGTAATAGTCCAATGAAGTAAATATGCGATAAGAGTTGGGTACCGCTCACAAGATCATTAGGAGCTCAGTTCAAACCGATGTTTCCGAAACGACGAACACGATCCTACATTCTACCAAGTTCTTATAAACCGAATCAAAAACTGATTTATCAGTTGTTAAGAGTGTTAACAATTCGGCGAACGCACGTGACGTTGAGGTTAGTTGAGCGATGCGTCGCACCGATATTTGAAAAGGCGCCGGTATTGATTCAACTGTTGAAGCCCACAGTTTGTGCGTACCGTATTCCGTCGAAAACGGGAACGCATTTTGTTCTTTATAAATATTTTTATGGCCTTTCGTTGTTTGGAGCTTCAGAGTAAAATTTACCGAATGACTTGTTCTTTCGACTGTCATTCAGTTTTTACAACAAATGGCGATCCGACGTTGATCAAACTGATAGATAACACATTTTAACTTTTCCTCGCCTGTTCATCTAATAATAAGCACAAACTACGTATAAAAAAAGATTCCTTTACCTTCATAATTTGCGGTAACGATTTTAATGAAAAACCCCAAAGGCTAATTGAATAACTGAAAATTAAATTTCGTTCTCTTAATGTCAGCTAATATACGAAGCATGGGGAAATTTACGCAGTTCTAAGGAACGTTTTGTGATCCAACGTGCTAGAAATATTTTTTGACGTTAATAAAACAATTTTTTGTATTGTATAATTGGATGAACTACGCCACTAAGTTTTATATGTAGTTGATCGGTTTCAATTTGATCGTGAAAGCCGAATGAAGTGCCGTTTATTGGAATACTAAACACCTATTCAACGAATTAGCGGACGAGAATGTTGGCTCGTCAATGGGAGGAAAATTGCATTCCAGCGGCAGAAGTTCCATTTACTCTTTGGAAAAGCTCGACTTCACGCGAGCTAAACATTGGCGATTAGGTCGGTCACATCTATTTGTCTATAGAAGCTCTCGTGAAATGGTAGGGAAATCGCTCGGGGATTAATCCTTGTGGAATTCAAGAGCCACAGGCCGCTTCGATTGAAATTGTAGTTTCTACGAAGCTCGCCAAGGGGAAAGCGTTGGGACCTTTGTGGCGGATATTCGCGTCCTTCTAGTCAGCTATGAGGATTAATTAGACCTTGAAGAGCAACGGGGTCGTATCAAAGCCGCCGGACAACTTTCTAAGCTTATTGTTAAAATTTAGCGGAACTCCAAAAATCGACAGGCCCTTTGAAATTACGCGCGGTACGTTAATTACGCGACGACTTCAATTGATCGCTCGAATTCCTCATTAATTTACGTTTTATTAGTCGCATTTGTTACGCCCTCGAGTCAAACGCCGCTTAATTATAAACGCTCCAAATTATTACTCGACGGTTTATTATGATTTTGAACAGCATTGTGACGTATCCTGTTCAACCCCATGCCGAAAAATATTAAGAACATAACGGCTATATTAACAATCCAGGGAACGGCAACTTGTAGAGCACCTCTGAGACCCATTCCATGCGATTCAGCATCGAAAAATACATTAAGCGATATGAAACATGACCTGACTACACCATTTTCTTGGCTGACGGGAAGCAGAGCGCAGGCCGAGGAGAAACGATAACTTTCGCTATATCGTCCCGCGAGTTCCTCGGTGCAGTAGAATTTGCCTCACTATATCTGCTGTGATTTCACTTGTATTCATCTGAGAGCCGTTCTATTGCCTTCAGTATTGCAGAATACTTAGAAACGATACCAAACACAACGTTTCGTTTTCAACCAATTTTAATGTCTTCCCTTGGCTCTACGAAGTAGGGAGTGAAGCTAGATAATCGGCTGAAAAAAAAGTTGAGCTCTCTTCAGGATATGAGCGAAGTCCGGCTAAAACTAACTCTAGTTATCACAGAGATAAAAACACTAAATATTTTGTTTTCTCAAAAATGGCTGTAACGATTTTGAATAACTTTTTTGTGTGAACAACATGACGGGAGCTGCACGATAAATTGCCAAATATTTCGACGATAATCGATTTTAGTACAGTTTTTTTCTTATAATATAAACTCTCAAACGTTACTGGAATCATCCGAACAATTGACGTGTTAGTATCTACTACAGAATTTGAGCCCCCACCGTTTTACCGACTTTCAACGAGTAACTAGATCTCAAACGGAATTTTCGTGTGATATTTCAGAGGACGGCGGATGGTCTTGGCGGATTTGGAATCTTCATGCCTTGAAAAGTCTTTTAAAATATCTGGTGCGTAGCAACACACTACTTTCCGCCACCCCTTTAAGTTCGAACACCACCTACACATGCGGGCGCTATATCTTCGTTCAACGCATTTTTACAGGAACATTTATACGGAACAAAATGTAGGGACTAGTTAGCTGAGAGCACTCCGAAAGTTTTATCGAAATCGTTGGAGCCGTTTTTGAGAAAATACGAATACCGATAAATTAATATTCGACAAATCTCCTTTTCTGAGTTAACGTGGCTTATATCTCCGTGCAACATATATATACAGAAATAGTTATGGAGAACAAAATGTTGGTATGGGTGACTAAAAGACACTTCATTAGGATTTATCACATCTGGTGAAAAATTACCCTGGAACTTTCGGAAATGTTCGAAAAAACGTTATTTTCAACACATTTTCATTTTTATCTCTGCTCAATGGACTTTCAGAGGAACATTTATTGAGAACAATATGTAGGTATTAACTATTCGAAAATATCCTGAGAGTTTGATGATAATCGTTGAAGTCATTTTGCCAAAAGCTTAAAAACCTATTTTTGCTTCATAGGTCATTATCTCCGTTCACCGTATTTTCATGGAGATATGTATAGAGAAGAAAAGTTAGGTATTGATTAGAGAAGATAATTTGAAAGTTTACTGAAAATCTTTGGAGCTGTTTTCGAGAAAAATGAGAAAAACCCTAGTTTTTGGTCCATTTTCGTCCCCGCCACCCCCTTCCCACCGGCCGAGATCGTCCATAACCTTATTTTGGTGTCTACAAAAATAACGAACAAAACAAAAAAGACCCAGCTCAATCGGATCAGCCGTTCTCCCGCAAATCGAACTACAGACACACACACACACACACACACACATACACACACACACACATACACACGGACCACGCGACGAAATTAGGTTTTTTAGACTCAGTAGGGTCTGAAACGTAAAGATCTGAAGAAAACTCAAATTTTTTTTTTGGGCCGATTACTATACTTTCCTTCCCTTCGGGTAGCGGAAAGTAAAAATGTGTTGGCCGAAATCGTAGTCGCATTATTCAGAATGAATTATAAACCAAAATCGTCAATTTCAACTGCCACGACAATTTTGTCAAACATCCAAACTTTTTTGTCTTTACACGAAACGATAAAATGCTAATGTCAATGAATACAACACGCACCAGGCGTTACGTGAGGCAACAGGTCGAACGTGTCCACTCGGGATATTTATGTAAATGCCATTCGGGGCTGTGTGTCGAGCAACTTCCTTCACTCTCAAGTTGTGAAAGTCCCGTTTGTAATTCGCTTCGAATGCCATTCATCGTCTTATGCGCGGGTTACCTTCTGATTGTAAAATTACTGTTTCAAATGCTCGTTTCATTAACGCGTTGTTGATGAATTCAATCTATAGTTAATAGCCAGCGCGACGAATGCGTAATCTACCTCGGGGTTTTTGTTGGACTAACTCAACAGGCAGGTCGTCGCTGTTACGTTGTCCACGATTTACACCGGTATAATCGAAGAAGAGGATAGTTACGTCATGCTTCGCGCTGTCTCTCAAATCTTCGGATATATTCTATTGCTAAAATGGCGTACCTATCGAGTTTACATTGTAGAGAAACTTGAGATTTGGGAATAGTTGGGAGTACAGCAGGAAATAGTTGGGGTTCCACGTCGGGGAAATAATGAAGACAAAATTGGCGTGCTCACGCGAATTTCGTTACTGAACCTGAACCCCGCGGATGTTGCTGCAACCTAACGACGAAAAAAAAAAATTTTTGCAAGTGCGATTCTGAGATTGTGGAGATGTAGGGCGAACGCGGGGAAGTGGAGTAAGACAGAGGGAATGACGCAATGAAGAGCCCAGTAACCGATAATAGATCCTGCTCCGGAGCCCCGAGAGCCGAATAAAGAGACAACGCGAGGACTTTGTAAACCAGATTGACAAGGACGTTATCCAACGTCAGAAATCAGGTTTTGAGCGAGTGAGTGGAGATGGTTCTGTGAGGCGAAGAGAAGAAGCGTTGGTACAATATTGTAGAGCGCATTCTTGGGACCGGTTCCAAGCCCAGGTCTGCTAGAGGCAGGGACGAACTGCAGGTAGACGAACATAATTGAGGGAAGAGCCCTTCTGATGCACCCACACACATTCTCACGACCTCCAACTTCCAACTCTCCTCTTCGGCCATGAACCTCCCGAACGAAACAGCTTTCAACTAGACGAACTTTTCTGGATATTTATAGCCGTCGCTGCTCTACTATTCTACGACGCCTGCTACGTCAACGTTTAATTTTGAAGGGAAACCTTTTTTGAAAAATAGAAAACGTCTTTTTAAACGTCAAATGAGACGCATCATGCAAATTCTCTCCCCCTCCCCCCGTGTCACCACCACACTGTAAATCCGATGAAGCGCACGCACGTGCCCGCTCCTTCCTTCAACGCATTTCTACAGTACTAATAATTCAGAAATAAATGTAAATTGGTTAACTCAATCGACTCAGTAAATTAAATAATATTTGTGCTAGTCTTCCTCGAAATCTCATTTCTCTAAGTGTTTCAGCTCATACGGAAATGGTTACAGGGAACAAAACGTATAACCACTCTCTATTTCTATAAATCTTTGTTAGTTTTGAGTTTTCTGTGAGAAATTTGAAAACATTGAAGAAAAAGTTGAACTTCAGATCTCACCAAACTCACAGGGTATCTTCAACTATTCAATACACGTATATTGTACTTGATGAACGTTCCTCTGACAAGCCATCGAACGGAGGTAACAGCCAAAATGTGTCAAAAATCGCACGATGAAACGGTGAGGCGCGCTCCGTACGTTCTTTTGGTACCTGCTGTTTTTGGGCATTTCAACTCGAATTTCTCCACGAAAATCGACAAGAACTTGCGACCGTGTTTTCCCTGGTTGCCCGTTATTTGGAAATTCAATTAACGTGCAGTCCACGTACACGTACATTTTCCGAAATATACTTTGTTTTCAATTTTCAAATGTTTTAACAGCGATTGCGGTCCTTAGGAGTACGTTTTCTATAAAAAATATTCACTGGTCGTGTAGGAAATTTAACACAGAATCCGAAAATGTGAAAAATGTGGTTTTGAAGTGGATTTTGATGGCGGAAACCGTAGTTTTCTTTAAAAAGAAAAAAAAATTGTTTCTCGACCACGGATTGTGATGGAACGGGTAGGTTGGGCAGAGCGAATCGAACTCTTCGATTTAGCAAGGGCTCATCCGCGGCATCTGTGCTGACTGGGCACCTCAAATGCCTCGATTCGCTTGAAACTTCGGTGTCGGCAGTCGTAATCGAGCGGTTGTCTGATCGACGTGTCGCCTTGTCGCTCATTCTCGCGTATGCTCCCACCCTGCTTGTGGTGGTAAGACTTCTCCAGTGTGTAATTTGCTGCAGGTGGTCGATACCGTACTTACTCCCCGACTCAATTAGTGCGATATTTTACGTAACGGTAGTATATTGGTAAGCGACACTCACATTTATTGAGTCATGAAAGACGGGGGAGTTATTCCAGTTTGGAGTTCACCTGGAAAAGTTTGCATGATATGAGTACGAATTTATAATATAGTTCAGTCAGGATCATCTTTTGCTCCGTAGGCCCTGTTTCCTTGCGCCGTAGTTCTATAGAGACGTTTATTTAGGACAATATTTATTTATGTATTGATTAGTAGAACAGAGTTAGAGAGAAGTTTGATCAAAATTATTGTCTTTTAGAGAAAAGCAGCAAATCCCCCTCATTTTTGATACACTTTTTTGCCCCCTACTTTTCCTTCCTATTGATGAAAACTGCTCTTAGCTACGAAACATGATTGGTTTCACGCGTGCACTGCGCGATGAAATGAGGGTTTGTCGATTCAGGAGCGGAGAGCGGATGAAAACCCGACTTTAATGGGCTTGTTGGTTGTGGAAAGTAAAAACACCTGTGAGCGCTTGACTGGCAGCTTCATCCCTCTTGCAGTGAAACACAACATCTTTGTCATCATTTGTCCCCATTCTCGGTGAATTGAAGGGTTTCGTTACCTCGACGAGGAATTGTTTTCGGTTACGTGGTTGCCGAGTGAGATCGGTTACTTTTTGAATACGCCGAGAGAGCTCGAATGAAAGAGGATGTGAGGTAAATCCTGTCATATTCCTCTTCCCTCCAGTTTTATTTTCCCTTTTAATAGAGGAATTCCCCGTTCCGCGCTGAAGGGTATCGCCGGTTGTGTAAAGCTTCCTCGTCCTTCGCGCAGAGCTATCAAGCCATAAGACTGCCCCACAAACTAACTCAATGGACGCGAGGCCTCGTTTTATTCGCGCGCTTTTCAAGTCGTTTATTTCGTTGATCCCTCAAATGTATCTGGTTTCCTCGCAACATTGTCGGGTTTCTAGGAAAACGAGTGAAAACCCTCGCGGAAAGGGAGAGCCGCCTCAGTCTGCGGGGTATTTCCGAGCGGTGACGTGAGTTTTCTCGCGTTACTCGATCTGACGCCCTTTGACTTGTCCTGTGCAATATTTACGTTATCTGGCGGCACTCTGTGAACTTCCCAGCAAACAATTGTTCTATATTCGAAGGGCTGAGAGGTGTAACAAGTAGAAGGAGCGGAGGCAGGCGTTGTCAATGTCAACCTGCGATGTCGCGAATGATCTCCAAGGCGTGTTGCCTCGTTCTCCATTAGCTCTTGAACATCGTACTGTTTACGATGGCTACTCCTTTCTCCCAATCTCGAGTGGTTTCTGCTTCTCACGAAGTAAATCTAATGACGTGTAACCGACGGCTGGTACTGCGTAGTGTGAGGTGAGCGCGAATGTTGGGCTTGAGTCTTGTATCTTACAAAGTGCGAGTGGAAACGTGTGATAATACGATTTGAAATGCTACGCACAACTTTCCTCAACCCCCGTAAATTTTGGTTGTTATCTCTGTGAGAGGGTTGAACATCGTTACAGCCGTTCTTGCGAAAAATGAGGGAAACCGTCGTTGGTATAGGAGGTGGCATTCCTAATATTGGCATTCAGTTCCCATTTGCCGCACCTCAATATCCCTACAGGCACCACCTTTACTTGCGGAAGGTCAGTCGTGTCCCACGAATTACTTCATGGTAGGTTACAGTTTTTTTATTGATTGCTGAGCTCTGCCTCGTTAGTTGCGACTGTTTACGCTCTCAAAGGAACTCAATTCTTGCACTTGTACAGCAAGCAGCCCATTCCGGCCCGTGTTATTGAACACCCACCCTCTTCGGAGTGCTGGTGATGCCAAAATCATTTCGAAGTGCTTAAACTGTTGAAAAAGGCGTTTACAAACCAGAATGGGTCTCCATTGTGGGAAGCAGTCCTTGGACGACCTTGAGTGGTTGGTGAACCTCTCTTGTAACCGCTTTAATGAGTAGAAATAACTGGCTTGCGGCATGACGCCAAACAATATCGTGCTGAGAACAGCCTTCAAACAATAACTTATCGGCTCGAGACCCCGAAAGAGATCGTGGGAGGGTAGAGTCGAGAGTTTTCTCCAAATCGTTGCGTTCCTATTTTCTCCGAGCCCGAAAAATGACCGTGTGTGTGTGTGTGTGTGGAAAACGGCTGCTTATTACCAACTAAAATGTTGGTATTTGCCCCTAAGACGTTCAATGTATGAGAAAAATCGTTCCAAAACCAACTATAGCTATCGTGATGATCAAAATACTGAGTGTTTCCAAACAACCTTGTGGTGACTCGACACTTTCGTTTGAGGACTGCAACGCGATGAATTTTCGCCCACGAATCCATCGCTATGGTTGTGATCGCGTGAATGGCGTTGATATTCCAATAACGTATCGACACGATGACGGAGTTGTGACGATTTTAAAGTAATTAGGCGCAACCCTCAAAATCACGAAAAACTCGTATCTCATTGCAGTCTTTTCCATGTAACTCTAAAACGACCGTTCCAACAAAACAAAAAATCTCATCGAGAGCCCAATAAATTAGTTACACGCTGGTGATGATCCGCTATTCTGTACGGCATGTTTATTATTCTTAGTAGTTATCTGACTTCGCATGATCCCTCAAATAACCAATTGTGAATGGACATGACGCAATCAGGAGCAACTTTAGAAATTCCAAAACCCGCACTTACGTTGTTCCTTCGACTACTTTTGGTTAATCATTTGTTCTGACGAGTGCACCTATGTTAATATAATTTTTTTTAAATCCCGAACCTCCCCCCTCCCCCACCCCCTCCTCTTAGCTTCCTTTTACGTGTCAAGTGGGACACAAAGCATTGCGGCAACTTATGAAGTATTCAACGGTGTTAATTTTCGACTTTTTATTACAGGTACGACGAGTACTCTTGCGTTGGAGGGCAATTAATTCATACTACAGTCAAAGGTAAATTTCAATTTGTTTGTAAGAAGTAGACAAATATTGGATTTTTATATTTTGAACGTGATGCACGATAGCATTTATTTAGTTTCTCCTCATTCTCGTAAAGTTCCTATCTTTCTTGTGTTTGTGAATTTAAAATTCGTGTCGTTATATAGAGTTTCGAGTGATAACCTGTTCTTCTTTCGTTTTGACACGAACTGCTCTACCGTTCGAAAACTGATATGAAGTGCTTAATGTTTCGTAATTCATTCTTCTCTTGCCACGACTACTCGAAAACTACGAGGATACTCTTATAGGTAATTCCTTGGACGTTCGACTTGATTTTTTAAGAAAGGTTCGTGGTTCCCAGCATTACGAGGAAAAATCTTCTGAAGTTGTGTCAAATTTCATAAAAACTCAATCTGGTGTGTCATGATGATCACCAGCCTGAGTATCGTACTCGTAGTCGAGCTGATCGGAGTAAGTCGTTTATAACGGTGTCTTGGTGTGCGCAGGTTCCTTCTGAAAAAAGTAGGCGGTTACGTAATTGATCTTCTTATTTCGTAGGACTCTGGAAAGAGAAAGCCGGTGAGGGGCTACCAACTTCACGTGAGGTTAACGAAATTGGTGACGTACGTTTGTTACTCAGGAATTAATCCGGCGAGACCCCCCCCCCCCCCTTAAAAATATGATACTACTTAACTAACAGTTGCTGCCCGTCAGCATCTTTAACCCGCACTTCCAGTCCTCTTCCTGTTGACGACGTTCCTTCTATTATCAGCGTCCTCTCTCACACATGACACAAAACGAAAATAAAAAAAGGTTTTTACGACTCGCCCTATACGCTGCGGGTAACTAGAAGTTGCCTGGTATTAACGCGAACTCAATTGTCTTCTCTGGAGCTGACACTTAATCGAGACGTTCTTTCCCTCGAGCAAACTAATTTCCATTCACCTGAAGGATAAAACCTGACCGAAGGAGATGGAAGTTCGGAGCCTACGCTACGCGTCTCTTCAAATTCTGGTTATGAAGCTCGCTGCCAAGATTCTGATCCTTTCAACTTCCCTTAACTTGAGTATAAATAATGCGCGTCTTTGAGGGAAGATGACGTTTAAGCCACCACGCGGGGAGAATTCGCGCTAAGCAGCACCAAAAACACGCGTCAAAGTGAAGAGGATGCTGGAGGGGGATCGAGAAGAGAATATTCAGGACATTAAGCTGCTTTCGTCGCGAGTTTCAAAACAAACTACGGAGGTAACAATGTCGTCGAAAAGGGAGGAAAAATCGTATTTGCAATCTCACACGAGGGCGCTATATTTTTGACGAGGGTTGACGAGGGACCGAAATGTCAAAATGAGCGGCTGAAATGCCTCTTGCTAATGTAATTGGATACGCGACTGAAAACAAAAACCCTATTTCCACGGGGGCGAAGCAATTTCTCTTCATAATCAAAATCTGCTTCCAAAGCCCAATGCCTCAGGCCGCAGAATACAACAGTAACATCGGCTTCAACGTGCCACTATTCCTCACCTCATCACCTCAAATTTTAAAATTGCCCTCGTGATCAACATGTTGCGCCAAAATAAGGGGAGAAGCTGCATCGAACATAAATGCATAGTTATCATAGCAATCGAAACTCCAAATATTTATTTTTTCGAAAACAGAGCCCACGATTTTGATTACATTTTTTGTGCGGATAGAACAGTACCATAAAATTTTCTTTCATTGAAAAATTGCGACATTTAATGGTCAACAATTTCGTCAGAAATCGATTTCCGTGCAGTTATTTTTTCTTATAAATCCCGCTTACATAAAGCTAGTGTTCTCAAAAACAACATACCGGTAGTCCGATGTAGTACGTTATGATTAGAGTTTAAATAATTACGAGCAGCCTAATAAGTTCCAAAATGCGAACTAATGACGTTCCTTTCTCTCGTGATTTTCACAGTTCCCCCTAATTCCGAAAGGACGAACACCAATCTCACCAAAAAATATCTCGTCGACAGTCTTATGGATGACCTGTACGATGGTTAATCAATAAAGGTCGTGTCGTAAGTTGGAGCAACGCTAGGAAGCCTCGTACTGGGGAAGGAATGTTGAAGCTTGACCAACACGTCTCATCTTTTTATATAAAATTGAAGGGGTTAAAAAATGCTGAGCGGATTAAACTGGGAACCGCGGTATCGTTTTTTAAAATTCTTAAATTTTCTAAAACTTATCTTAGAAACTTCTGTGTCATATTCTTGCGATATGCTGATCAGAGGGCCGTTTAAATTTCACGTACCATTGAGAACTTCCTATTTACACTCTGAATTTGTTTAAGGTAACGCGAATTTTGCCCCTCTTGGTCGCACCTAAACGTAACACTATAACTTGCTGGGAACTAACCTTGAAAAGACTTCGAACCGACTTGTACATCTCATGTTCACTTCCCTCATCTTCACTCATATTGCGGGCGATCAAATTATTTCGTTGGACCTCAGTCTCCAATATCTCCAATTTGGTAACCAGAATAGAGTTTCTTCAGCTTTCCCTCCGTTTGCATGAATTTTAACATCACCACAGTGGCCAATTGAGTTCGCATGTATCAGCCCTGCGACAATCAGCCTATCAAGAAACAGTAACAACTAATAATTGTCGGAAGCGTGTAGAAAATTAGAGGATTTCGCATTTCTCTAAAACTATTGCCATTCGGGCTATTTAGAACGGAAATATGTATGAAAATCCATCAGAAAATTAGATTATCCGAATGTTGAATGTTCGCTTTTACAAAACGGCTTCAACGATTTGGATCGAGCTAACGGAGTATTGTCCCCTAACTAGTATCTGTAAAATGTTATTAGCAGAACATACATCGCCAGTGTATATAGCATATCATCAAATTGACAGGGGTCGAGATGTGCCTCACATCAGATATTGTTTCCACTCTCTGGCCGCTTTGTTGTATCTTTCTCATTTTATTTGGATTTCCTGAAGTAATGCGTCATGGTTTGGCGCGTTCTTGAATCATAATGAAAGGGTTGAGTTGTCAGAGTGGCGCATAAGTCGGCAATAATGATCGCGTATCAAAGGTTTTGAGCGTATTATCCATTTTTATTCTCTGTATACCGTTGTTCTTTAGTCCACTACCCTACAGCCGCTCACGGGGCTTCAAATGGTACAGAAGCTGTTGTTCTCTTGCCGAACAAGAAGCTTCAAGGGCCTTCAACGCGTTTTTTGAAGCAGGCTCACCTTTCACTAAAGACCTCAGGGTCATCAGAGCCCTTCCTTGCGTTTCTCATCGATTATTCGTACAACACAGTTTTAAATTACTTCAACTTGCTATAGCTGAAGGGTCCCAAGTGGAGCTTGTAGAGGTTTTCTCTGTGTCACTAGGTTGTTGTTTTAGAGGGACAATGCTCGAAAGCAACGAGAAAGTTTGTTGATGATTGTTCCATGCGATTTGTTCTTTTGCGCTTGTCTTGCCTTGACTAAAGCCACGTTTTTCCTGTTTGTAATTCAATTCTGCAACGAGGGGAGTCGCAGAGGTAGCTGCCAGTCAACGAGAGAAGGGCGTGGTGCTACAAGGCAGAAAACGAGACTTCGCTAAGCGAGAAAAGCGATTGGGAGCAACCTTCTTTACAGTGCCCAAGCCCCAGTCAAAGCTGTGGGTTCTATCTGAAGAGGGGCGTCACTGAAATGAAGAAGGGGGGGGGGTTTATTGAGCAGAGCGAAGGAAGACTGGTGTTTTGTACCAACCAAACTGCCGCCTCTTTGAATGATCTGCTAACACTTTGGACATAATGACGAGTGTTCCTTTAAAACGTTCTCCCTACAGAATCTACACAATTCGCCCAAAATCGAATCGATTTGTTTAATGTGCTGTCGTGAACATGTCACGAGTTAACCGTCCATTTATTCAGTAAACTTCCAGTTGTCTCATTTCAGAGAGCCAGAGTCACTTTACTTGAATATGACAGGAACATGATGACTCGTCGAAAAACGAATGCGATTTGACTGATAATGAGATACTTAGTGTCAACTTCCTGTTAACGTGATAGCGAAAACTGACTAGTTCCCAGCGTTTGAACTGAGGCTTCGGGTTGGGACATATAGGCCATTTAATTGACTTCAGTTCAATGTAGGCACGCAAAACGTTCCAAGTTCCTAGATGACTGTTTCATCTTGAGATTGTCGAAATGTCTTAACCTCATCGTACTACTTACTTTTATTTTTTAATTATACCTTACCTTTATTCCGTATTTATTATTTTATTTTCTGAATAATAACCCAGTGTTTTCGGTCAGGAAAACTTTTTCACAACCCCCCCTCAAAATTTGGTACTTTACGTTACAAGACATGAGGATTCCAAATCTGCAATGTGCCTTTAACGTGGTCTAAAAAATCCGTTCTTTCGCAAAAAAATCCCATTTGCTATCTAGTTGTGCCCGCCATCTCGGCAGTCCGATCGGACGAAGCCCATGGTTGTTATGGACAAAAAATGGTTGAAAAATTTAACAAAACGCAGGATAATCTCAAACACACCGTCGTTTCGTATCGTTTTCAAGGTATTTTTACACCCTGGGTCGAATGGAATGAGTCTCAGACGTGTACAACTGCGTATAGTGAAATTACAGTAATTATAGTGAGCCAAAGTCAGCTAATTGAAAGTACTCGCGGGAACTACAGTGGAAGTCAACGTTTCGTCGTTAGTACTCCCTCGCTCCCGTCTCTTCAAAACCGCCCGCCCGCTCGTCTCACAACGTCGTGCCTATTGTCTACAGGCGCTTACCTGGTCGCTGCCTGGCACTGGGGGAATATTTAGTTTCCGTAGTTCCACTGTAGTCAGGTCATGTTTCGTATGGTTTACTAGTATTTTTCGATGCTGAATCGAATGGGATGGGTCTTGGAGCAGTAATACTAGGTCAAGCAGTTCATGAGAATAATAAACCGTTGTGTGATCATTTGCAGGGTTTTTTCTCTAAATTTAATTTTGTCTCCAAAAATAGCAGTCCGTTACTCATTTGTAATAACTTCTTTCTGCTCTCTTCCATCGTTTATGGCACTCAGCCCCATCCTTCTTTCCATCTTCAACCATTTCACCCCCCCCCCCCTTACTTCTTGAATTGCTCCTTCCAATCCATTTTCTAGGCTCTGGAGAGTAGAAGAACTTAGTTCTGACGACAGCTTGTCCATAATACTGCGTGCCTTTCAAGTGTTTTCGCCTCTTTCGTTTTTAGTTTCCTTTGTTTAATATTTTCAATTATTCGTTCTTACCATATTACGTCCTAACATTACAACAAAAATGAGAAATTAAATTGAGAACAAAGGAAACACTGGGAGAGAGGAGGACATGCCCGTCGTGCGTCTGATGACGCACTTAGCTTCTTCCAAGCTCGTCGTTATGAACTGCTCCCTCCATTTCTCCCTCTCCTGGAACTTGGTCAGGAAAAAAATAAGGGGGAATTAGACTCTTAACATCAGCGTTCCACTAACATTACAAGCGTTCCCATAGTTGTCTTCTTTTCAGTTTTTCCCGTTCTTAAAGTAATATGTGCGTAATTACCCATGCACCGCGTATATTTGTAAGAATTACAGAAGAAAGGTGCAGTACGCTGTTGAAAAGGACAGTTGACCAAGAAGGTTTTGGATTTTTGTATTTTACTCATCTCAACCAAGTTCTCAAAGTTATGTCGTTGATATAAACTTACAAGTTAATAAAAACGGGAGGGTTTATAAAGATGTACATAACGAATTGAGGGATCTTTTACACTGTAATGCACCGAGTATCACTAACATCCTCACCTCAATGACCTAAGTGGAACGTTCATGCGTGGAATAATTCAACGACTCATAGCAGTGGCCAGTTTTTGAACTTGTGCCGTTTACTGACATAATGTCCGCCCTGAGTTCCACTTTGTTGCTGTGCGAAACAGTCAGAGATTGATGGTGCCAACCGTAGCAAACACGAAAACTGCCCATGAAAGTTGCAGTTGCTTGAGGCAGTGCTGTGCTAGATCTTGATACCCCACCGAACCGTTTCGTGTTCTCAATAATCAGCGGTAGGGAGATGTTTTAGCACATGTACCACGAAATCCTCCTCGTTCGGATTAGGTCTTGGTGTTTAAATGTGCGTCGTTTGGTGGATTTACATTTGCGGAGACCTTCTTTGCTCTCATTGACATCGAAACTCGCTATTCATTTTGAATTTTCCAATTTCATTCCCTCGCTTGGGGTACTCGTTGATTGATTCCTCTTTAACATGCTCTTGGTCGCATTACCCCTACGCATTTACCTTAGCCAAATCATTCATACTATTGTCGCAGGGTCGATGTGCTCTGTCTGTACCTAACATTCATTGATTTTGAATTTGTCATCAATACCAACCGGTCAGTTGCAAAATATATCTCGTTCACCCACAAATATTGCGCTGCCATTCACCGCTAGCTAGAACTCTCCGCTCCCCCTCTACGCCGGCAGTTTGAAATTGTCGATGAACGAAACAATTGGGGGGTTAATGGGGGCTGATAACGGACAATATTCATACTGAGTGGAGTTTGCACAGGCAACTTTATTTCGTACGCACAAGTCACGGTTTGCATATCTGCTTTCAGTACTACGTAATTCCTTTCGTTTAGCGGATTTATTCGACATTTCCTTGCCTGGACCGTGTCTACAGTGAAGTTGACTGTTGAGTGAGACTTCATTTTTGTGAAGAAACCGCGGGGAGCTTCAAAGTCAGTATAGTAATAACATAGCTTATTGAAGCTCTTAGGCGATGATGTTCGTAGCTCCGTCGAATCTCATTTTTCTCAAACGAAAAATCATATTCTTATAATTTCCGAACACTTATGGCTCCGTTTCTCAAATTTTCGCGTAGAATATGCTCAAATGTGTTGCTGTTATTTTCAGAAAATAAGGGCCAGGGTGGAAGTGGTTTCCGACAAAGTTGAATTCGAAGGATTGAGGATTAGAGAGGACTCTTAAAAGATGGCATCAGGTATGTTTTCGCTCGAGAAGGATAGAAAGGAAGCGGAGTTTGAGGGGAATTGTGAGTGACCTTGCCGCTTCCAGTACCTGGATTCTCTTTGTTCCCATAGGCCCGACCGTCCAGCCCCAGTCCCAGACCAAAGCTCTAGCTCCAGTCATGAGCTCCCTCTCCGCCAAGCAGCGCCACTTCAACTCCTTTTCCGAGCTCTCTACATCCAGTAGGTTACCGACCGGACGCTGGAGCCCTCGAGCCCCCGTCCGAGTTGAGATCAACAGGTAAACACCTTCGAGAATACCTGTGGAATCGAAATTATTTTTATACCTGCACCGCAATTACCTCGACCTCACCGCCGCTCTTATGCGCCCCAGGACGTTCACCTGCCTTGCATTCCACTGTCTTATGATGACCTCGTCCCTTCTTTATCGTTGGTACATGGCGAATTACCTGCGCTAGTTCTCAACTTGGACGTGACAAATTACAGATGTTTTACAAATCTAGTGGGGTGCAACTTGCATACAACTTTCCTCATCGCCACATTCAGCGGTTATCATCGCTCAAACTATTAATCCAATCCGTTTTTAGTTGAGCAAATTCGATTCTGATACAAAAGTAACGTTGTGTATGGAAACTATTAGTGTAAAACTTTACGGATTTTATTAGTTGCGTACTACTTCTATAGCGATCTCTTAGATGGATTGAGCAGCGTATTGGTAGTTTCTAGGAGCAGCGACACGATTATTTTGAGAACCCCAGAGTTAAATCGGCCGGAATCATATGGAAAAACTGCTATAATACTAGCCGACGTATTCGCTAATTGTTCTGCTCACCTCATGTTTCCAGAGATGAAAACGTTTTATGTTCATGTTTTTCACACAGTTTATCTGGTGGAAGTTAACGTTACATGTATAAACCCGAGAGTACTGAACGTTCCGGAACTTATTGGGTTGCTCCTACTTCATTGACTGAGTAAAGTAAAACTGCTTTTCGACGAAATGTTCGTTAATTTATAGCGCCGCTCGCGAATGAAAACTCTTCGTTGTCGTTTCATCATTTGGACCAGTTCCTCACAGAAAATGTCCGGGTCTCATGTTGTTCCGTAGGCTAAATGTCAATCTTGTGCTGATTTGGTTAAGCCGTTTTCTCAAATGGTGTTTTTCGAAGTCAGTCGCCTTTGAAACGTAAAGATCCGTACAAAACTCGCAATATTTTCTATCCGATGACGTAACTCTTCTGTTTCGTAGGGTAGAGGTACGAAAATAATTTGAATTCGGGAATTTCGTGGGTTGTTTTTAATTATTTCATAACCGGTATTAGAGCGCAGCTGTAACTCAATGAACTAGGTGCAGGACTATTTGTGTCGTATGAGCGGTATTGATTAGGCTGCTAAAATCGATTTTTGTGAAACTGTTGGTACGCTATTGTGCTGCCAGTCAGTTTTCCGTTTATAACAATTTTACGTTCCCGTTAAGTTGCGTCGAATTGCTTACTATTGTTCATTCTGAAAAATATGACTATGTTTTCGGTTAGGGAAATGTTTTAAAACCACTTCAAAATGTGACGCATTCACGTTTCAAGGCATTGAGATACCATACCAAACCTGGAAGGTCCGTCCGCCGTTCCTTGGCATAAAAAGTCCACTAACTCGGCTATCCAATCTGACAGAACCTGTGATTGTTACGAGCGAAAAATGTTTTGAAAAATTAGCCGAAAACGACATTTTGGCAGTCTTATTGCATTTACGTCTTGTTTGGTAACGTTCGTGGGTATTTTTGTGATGTTGAGTCGAATAGGACTGGTCTCGGAGATGCACGACTGCGTCTTGATGGACAGCAGTGAATCACACAATTTTTTATTGCGTAATAGAACTCGAAGGACGACATAGCGAAAGTTATCGTTTTTACGCGGCCGACTCTCATATTCTCTGACTGCCTCCCGCATCACTCCAACCACCAGTCAGGCCATGTTTCGTATCGTTTACTCGTATTTTTAGATTCTGAATCGACTAGGATGGGTCTCGGAAGTGCTCTAGAAACTTGTCATTTGAGTTGTCGTATCCCAGATATTTCTTATAAATTTGTTCGACGTTTGATTGAATAAAATTAGTCTCAATCGATCTGTGGAAAAGAATACCGTTGTGTAATAATTTCCTGCGAGGTTTTCCTTTGGATTCGCCCTTAACCACTATGTCGCAGGGTGAAATGTGTTAGGGGGCGGAAAACAATTCGACGCCAAGCCTCGGAATTTTCGTCGGAAGCGAAATCCAACCCCTCCAAAACGCAGATGCGTAGCGGCCCTTCGACCCCTCGCATCATAGTAATTGAGGGGTGGGCAACCCTTCGGATGGTCCCAAGGCATTCGCGGTCATCGCGCAACATTCGGCCGCAAATCCTACCCTCCCAAATAAAATTCGCCCACGGAAGGACTTGCAAAGTTTAAAATACGTGTCCAGGCAAAAAATAGAAAACTCACAGTCATTTTTAGCGCACTGCTAGTTGTACTAACCTGCTTCTCACTCGGATCGAGAACGATGAAATGTATTTATTTATTTAACTACAACGAGCACGAAGCCCAGTGGCATCGTAATGGTAAATACGAAAATGGGCGCTCAAACAAATAAGACAATGGATAACTAAGTAAGTACGTACCCTTGAACGAAATAGAAGTCAATCAGCAATCTGCTTTAGGCCCAAGAAGGAATTTAAATGAATATGAAATTAGCTGCTAACCATGAGGGTGTTTAAAAAATTGTTCACACCGAGAAGTGAATTGTTGAAGATAATTTTTGGTCGTTAAGGAAACAAAAAATGCTGGCGACACTTGTATTGTAGTTAGGAGTAATTGGGGACAGTCAATCGTACTGTTTGCGAGTTAATTTAAAAAAAAGGTGAATTCTGACGTCGGGGTTTGAGAGAACTTACTAACGTTCAGAAAATAGTGGTAATTAGGGTCAGCACGTCAACACCCTGCCTGTGCAAACCTTCTTCAAATTTGAATTCTCTTATTAGCGATGGCATGAAATGGAGACCATTCCTTCAGTGCTAACTATCAATGCCCCAATGTCTTGGAAATCTTGAAATACCGCTTAAGAAAACTCATCATTCGAATCGATCTGGTTCTTCAATTTTACTTTCCTGTACGAAGTGCAAAGAAAGGTTGAATGATAGGCTGAATGATATCGATTTTACTTCAAATAAAGTTAAGTTAGTTTTAAGTGTTTTTGAGTCCGAAAAACTCTATTTGGAACAACTGTGTGAGTGTTGACGCGATTGAAAGAAAACTGCTGAACCGAATCCACTCAAATTTGATATTTAACCTGCAGGGCGCAACAGTACGCCAAAATAAGGGTATGAGCAAAATACCGAAATTTTCTCAGTAATGGCTAGGATGATATTGATTAAATTTTCATGTCGAGAGCTTCAAACAACACCGCATTACTATAAAAGTTTCATCCGGGAGAAAATGACGAGAGCAGTACTCTAAATTATCAAAAATTTCTTGCTACACACCACATCATTTTTCGCTATGAATTTCGTTACAATGAGTTTGTAAGGGGGGGGGGGTCAGTTCAATAAAGTACCTATACGATGAGAAATTAATAATCATGGGAAGCAACCCCACAAATTCTCGAATTCCAACCACCCCTGTTTCACCTACTCGACTTTTCACAGTTTTTACCTGATAATTCTAAAATAGTGAACACTATCCTCCTGAAAAAGAAAAAAAATCGCTTTGGCATTCTCACAAATATTTCGTGTTCGGATTGCTCAATAATGGTCGTGGCAGAAGTACGAGCACCTCAATAAATTCCGGAACTTTCAGCGCTACCGCATTCTACGTAAAACGTGAAGTTACGTTTTACCTCGATCAGATAAAATATAGAGGAAAATGGATTGGATTAGTTGCTACAGCCTTGAAAATGGCCGAATGTACGTGGGGCTGAGGAATGTTGTGTGCGCATTTGATATTTGAACTTGGCAACTCCAAAGCGTAAAGATTAATTTAACTTAACTTTAATTTAACTTAATTAAATCCTTTTTAAGTTCCGGAGCAGAAGGAAGAATACATCGATACCGAACCTTCCATCTGGAGTAGTTTTCCACGATCCAACTCAGTTCATTCCTCTTACTTCATCTGAGTGACCTCCGGCGCCCTTTCAAGGCCTCGAATCCTCGGCGAACTCTTGACTGGCCTCGAAACTTCTTTTCTAGCTGGTTCTTAGCGCACCTCTCCTCCACCACCCCCGCGCCTTAGTCTTCCTCCGGCCTTTGACTAATTAGCCGGCCCTGGCGATCGTCTAGTCAATTCGAATTGAATTAACTGAGTGTCTGGGATCTCAAATGCTTTCCCTAGGAACATTCCAGGAACCTGTTTCATTTCTCGTTGGATCCTCTAACAGTAGTCATCGAACTGCCGCCAGAAGATACGTTGCATTTCGTCTAGGGGTATTCAGGAATATTGCGAAGACTCTTGAGTCGATGGCAACTACGGCTTTCGACAAATCGAATTACGGGGGTGGAATCATTTCGGGGAAAAATTACCTTTCCCGACGCATTACACAATTTTCTTCACCACCAAAATCCGTGTTAAGCTGTACAGACTGTTGGCTACGCCTTCGTTCTGCAGAAGTCTATAGAAAACAACAAACAGTGTAAATAAAACCCCTCTGTGAGTTTGGTCATCATTTTTTTTGAGCCATTTTTGAGAAAACGCGAAATATTTACATGTTCAGAGGATCTCAATTGTTGATGTATTTTAGTCTCCATCCCCGTTCAACGGATGACTAGATAAATAGTTGTAGAGAACAAAATGTACATGTAGGTTGGCGGAAGATACTCCTCAAGTTGAATTGATGATTGTTCTGTGCATAGTGTGAGAAATTTTTTAACTTACTAGAATGCCTGATTTTTGGTTGTGAATCCCTCCAACGGGTTGTCTAAAATGTTTATGTTAGTAACAATAGGGAAGAGTCAAGGGGTAATAGGGAGATTGCCTTAGGGGCCTTTCTGGACATAGAAGGGGCCTTTGACAACACCTCTATATGTAGCATTGAAAGGGCGTTGATGAAATTTAATGTACACAGCAATGCAATAAAGTGGATCATCGCTGTATTGGAAAGTAGAGAGATCCAGACTACGCTAGGAAACTGTACAATCAGGGCGAGGACTGTGAGGGGATGCCCTCAGGGAGGGGTCCTATCTCCGCTCCTCTGGAACCTAGTGATTGACTCCCTACTGGGGAGACTTAATGCGGCGGGAGTTTACGACCAAGGATACGCTGATGATGTGGTTGTGCTCATTCGGGGCAGGGTGCAAAGCGTGCTGTCGGACCTGATGGGGGCGGCCTTGTGGATGGTGTGCCTGTGGTGTGGGGAGATGGGGTTATCCATCAACCCAGCCAAGACGGTCATCGTGGGTTCACAAGGTTAGGCAACTGTCAGGACTGAGGCCGCAGTTAGTGATGGGCAAAGAAATTCAGCTCAGCGAGCAAGTCAAATATCTGGGTGTGATTCTAGATCGGAAATTAGTCTGGAACGAGCACATCAGATACGTGACCAAGAAGGCGACAACGGCCCTTTGGACGTGTCAGAGAATGTGCGTGAGGACATGGGGTGTAAAGCCCAGAATGGCCTGCTGGTTCTACGAAGCCATAGTGAGACCAATAATCTCATATGGGTCAATCGTGTGGTGGCATAGAGCTGCCATTGGAGTGAATGGCAGCAGTCTAGCCAAAGTACAAAGGCTGGGGTGCCTACTCATAGCGGGGGTGATGAAGACTACACCCACCGTCACCATGGAGAAACTGTTCGATCTTCTTCCCCTGGACATTTATGTCAAGGCAGAGGCGATGAAGGTGGCTTACAGACTCACTAAGCTCGGAATAGCTAAGGTGCCTCAGGCGACTAATGGACACCTGGCTATATTCAGGGACTTGGAGACCTTCAAGGAGCTCAGCATGATCACAAACGCAGTTGTGCCCATGTATGAGCTCGAGAGGAACAGCGTCCATGGAACAGCGATAGCCGCCAGTTTCGGCCTCCCAGTGGAGTCAACATCTACACAGATGGATCGAAGACCCCAGAGGGGACAGGATCCAGGGTGTGGATAAGTGGCTCTGGACGGAGTGGGACTTACATTGCCCTAGGCTCCACTCCATCAGTTTTTCAAGCAGAGATTTATGCTATTATTGCTGGGGCAATCCAAATGCATGAGAAAGGCTATAGCAATAGAACTATCAATATATTGACCGATAGTCAAGCGTCGTGTAAAGCGCTATTGAACTACTGCACGACGTCAAAACTGGTGCGAGAGTACAGGATGTGGCCTAACTCCCTAGCAAGTGCGAATAGAGTTAATGTGTATTAGATTCCAGGACATAGTGGGATCATTGGAAATGAGAGGGCAGACCATCTGGCCAGACGTGGTTCGTCCACAGTACCTATTGGGCCACCGCCCCATTGCGGGATTTCTCTGTCACTAGTTAAAAGGACTGTGAGAGAACATGCCAGAAGACTGCATCAGACAATCTGGAACGCTGCAGGAGTAAGACACTCCAAACGATTTGTCTCAGAGCAAACAAGTGAGACAAGAGACACCCTTATGAGGATGGAGAGGAAGGATTTAAGGCAGGTTGTTGGGATCATAACAGGGCACTGCAGAATGAACAAACACATGTATGTTATGGGTATAGCCGAAACCCCTCTATGCAGGTGGTGTGGCACGGATGAAGAAACTCCCTACCATGTCCTGGCAGGGAGGGTTCAGTGCCGGAGACTTGAGAGGGAGCGATTTTTGGTCTTTGGCACCACTTCTCCCAGGATGGATACCAACGAGGACTCCTTCAGGAACTACCTGGTTTTCCACAGAAAGCTAGGCATAGACCTGTAAGACACTAGGACTGGCACAATAGGTCATCTGGCCACGGTGCACATCCCATTACTGAGTTTACAGTCAGAAGATTATATATATATATATATATATAGTAGCAATATAGCAGGACGTATGAAGCGTAATATTTGTTTCGGTACTGTAAGTTTCATGAATACAATTCGCTAAAGGTATTTAGCATAAATGTGACTTGTAGGGACCTAATTCATTTTCGGCATTACATTACGACTGCGCTCGAGGTCTTATACTTATACCGTTTCTTCAGGGCTGGTTAGGGAATGCCTTACTTTCTGGTGCTCAGTATCGCGTGACGAAGAACTAGGAACGGGAATGAGACCGACAAACTGCCGAGAAACATTTATGAACTGATACCGGCGGAAGCTGAACTCGTAAGGAGGTTAGCAGGTGGGACGAGGCGTTCTACTGGGATGTGCCTCGCCAAAGCCAGTCAAGGTTATTTTTGTTAGACTCTCCAGGGAGCGACCGAGGAGTCTGGATAGAGTAAGTATATTGTTGGCACACAGGACCCTGCCCGCTAAGGTACCTCTTGGCCAAGACTAGTCGGTACAGAGCTGTAGATTCTGTACCAACGGAAGCCAGCGGAACGTGTACTGTGTACCGACAAGGGTTGTGATGAATCTCCAGGTTGTCAAGGCGTATTGATAATCGCATCAGGGACTACTAGCTCAATGAGATCTGGGGCATGAAGGAACAGCGGGGGTTTATTCTTGGGTTCAGTTATTGGGGCGAGGCGTATCCGTCTCTTGTGTGAAACTTGGCTCATCAAGGAAGTCCACGCCCTGAGAAGTTTTGTACTTTATTTTGGAGAACTTAGGAAAAATAACCAGTGGGCACCGCGTCATTTATTGAAGGAATCCCGAGGTGTCCACACCTTTTATCCTACTCAAGACGCAGGAGTTAAGAAGTCGTGTGGCGTAGAGGTTTTATTTTCGCGTTTACCCTGTCAAATGTTGCGAGTCGACTCCGTCTCCTGGTTCGCTCGCCCCATTTGGTTATGTCGACATTCAGTTGAATCCGAATCCACGTGACGGCTTGGAACACAACTAACTCGGTGAGGCTCGGTGCAGTTGGCAATCGTTTATCCAAATCCTCGTGACTCCATTCCCTTTGTCAACCTCTCTTTGAGATCACACGTTCCAATTCCACTTAATCCTTCGCCTTTCGCCTCAAACGACGACAAAATAATCGCGAGCTCGCTGACGATTTTCGAACGGGTCTCTTCTGTCGTTTGATACTTGAGCCACCCCCCCCCCCTCACCACCACATACCAATCGACGATTCGTGTTCATTTGTTCCAGTTCGTTTGATGGCTTCATCTTGTTTCAGATGTTCAAGTCTAAACTCACAACCTTTTTAGTCGTTTCTGAATTATTTACGTACCGAAATCCAGTTGTAACGATTGTACATTAATTCAAGTCCCTCCTCTTTGGCGGTTGTTCGTTTTTTGAATCTTTCATTTTGTTTGAATTTCAATTCCCTCCTCACCATCTAATCATCGCTCTCTTTGTTTTGTTACAGGTACGTCAAGCTCGACTCTCATTTATGACTTTTCTTCGCTAAAGTCGGTTCGTTTTTTTAATGCCAAGTAATGCGAATCATAAATGCACTCGAAAACTGTTGTTCCTATTGTAATAAATAGCCCGGCGGCGGGGTTTCGACCTTTGAAATTTGTTCGAACTGCATGAAACTCCGGGTCTCGTTTTTCGACTGTTAATTGCCAGAGCGTAAATTAACGAGCTAGTTATTTATTTACATCAATCATTCATTCTCTGTGCCACCGCCACTGAGATGGTTTTCCCCAGCAGCCAGAAGTTAATTGGTCCCCAACGACTTCTCAGAGTCGACCGCCCCGTCAGCAGTCGTTAGCAACTTCTCCGTAAGTCAGAGGTCGCTCTTTTGCCTTCAACTTGTTTGAAAAGGAAAAGTTGTGAATGAAACGTTAGCTTCATCGGATGCTGGCGTTTAGACATTAACGAATGATTGTGTTTTAAAGATGTTAGGGAGTCAGGAGTATAAGTAGCGGCAGCCCTGTAAATTCTTGTTACTTGGACGTAGAACGTTATGTTTCAGCAAGTTCTAATTAACGTGAAAAATAGATCGAATCGTTAGCGAAAGCCACGAAAAATCTGAATGTTCCTAGAACTGCCTGCGTCGTATCAGATTATCAAGTTTGAAAATCACACGAGTTGAAAAATTTTAAAACAATATAAATTTATTGTAATACATTTCAAAAAAACACATTTTACCAATATCATAAACGCTGCAACCCCTCTAAGTGAACTTGTGTAAGGGTTGGAGTAGTTATCGACTCCAAAAAGGCCACAAATAAATACTCACTTCAGGATTGCAAAATAAAAACTATTTTTATAACTTCTTTCTATTCACAATACCTATCTTCCTATTTATCAACAAAATTTCCTAATTTATATTTATTAATTTATACTATCAACAATTTTTTTGTATTTTAAATTCCAATTTAAATCTCTCCAAAGTTCATCGGTGGCACCAGGTCCACAAACAGTTGTTCATTGAATCTAATTATACCCCAGTCGTCGTAACTTCTAAGACCTGCAGTTGTTATCCCTCTAAATATCTCAATATGAGTTTCATTAGCTGCTCTGGTAACGCTGATTATTTTTTTAAGTTTGCCTCCTAGTAGTTGTTTGTAGATAATGGTTATGGCAATTTCTTCTAGTAGTTTTTCAGAAGTGAATACTTTAGTTTCCCTAAATCACTCATTTGATCGATATCTTCGGGGTTTATTATGTAGAATTTTTATTAATCATTTTTTGGTAGTCAGTTTGGTTTTTATTTTATTCAAGTATGCATTTCCCCACGTTACAATACTACTATTTAACTGAGATTGCAACGAGCATGTAAATCATTAATTTTGTTCTATTATCGATTATATTTCCAATTTAAAAGGAATCCGGCATTAATTTTCTCAATTTTTTGTTTATTTAAGCTTGGGGCTTCCATAAATACATCCTTACTGGGAAGTATTAGTATAACAGTACGTTAAATGGAACACGTTGCGATTGGAACTGACCTTTATAAAAAACATAGGGTTATTATTCAGAATGAATAATAAACCAAAACGGGCCGCGGAAAATAAATTGGGAACTACAGGTCCTTCGTATCAGACGATTTTTGCTACTACTTCAGTTTATTTTTCACCCAGTTCATTTGAACCTGACCTCACGGTGGCAGAACGCGGTCGAACATACAGTTCCGTAATTTATTGTTCTGTTCGTGCTCACGCCTTGATCATTATCGAGCAAATCGTACGCAAAGAATTGATTGAACTCTGTGGCTCTTGAAATGCTAACATCCGAAGAGATTTCTTTTTTTTTTAGCCGATTACGTAACTGCCTTTCTTATTCCGTAGGACTAAGGAAAGTAAAAACTGGGCGAAAACGTGAAAATTGTGTGTCGGGAAAATGTTAGAAATGGGGGGTGTTGAGAAATGAATTATTGAGTTCTGAATTAGCCGGAGGGCGTGATGGAGGTTTTGTATGCTCGGTCTCGAGTGGCAGTTGTGTGATTGGATGCGACGGTGCAGTTGTCTAAACGGAGTAAACTGAAGTTAATAACAGGTACAGAGGGAGCGACGATGGAACGAGAAGGATTTTAATTCCCCGTTTTAGCGCCGACCGGCCCCCGGTTTTCTCTTGGTTCTCGCTTCGAAGGCTTTTGACAGAGGTGAGACTGTTGCGCAGCGCGCATCATGCTGCACGTATCCACGAAGTCCATTCCAATGTCTCTGAGAGTGGGATCCCGAAATGCATCCACGTCGTGGACGAAGATTTAGCGCTGTCCCCGAGACACTTAATCAATCGCTCAGCAACAAATCCGAAGATTTCGAGCGTAAATTTGTTGAATTATTTTACTGTCTTTGGAACAGCTCGTTCCCCTTGGTAGTTTCATCGTTAAGTAATACGATTCGATCATCGTCTCAATCGTAGCCCATAAAGAGCAGAGATCAAGTCGTTGTTACCGACGAAGGAAATTACGTTTCTCAATAGTAATTTATTAAGGTTAGCTCAGATGATGCAACAGCCCAAGTGCCAGTAACCGCTCGTGTGACCTCTCGCTTTAATAGAACTGTTGTTCTTTAGTCCCAGTGAGAAAATGGCGAGAGCGGCGCAATAAATTATCAAAAATATCGAAGAAAATCGATTATAGGCCCTGTATCCGTTGTAAGCCCTGCTTATATGTTACTAGCATTCAGGAGAAAGGTAGTCCTATGAACTGCCTATAGAAAGAGTGTTTAGTAGCGCTCATAAGATTAACATGAGCAACACCAGAAATTCAGTACGGTTGCCAGATTAAAAGAATTAGGGCTGTTGTGACCCTTGGGCTGTGGCAAGACCTGTGGGTCAGAAAGAGCGGTGGGCCAGGAAGCTTATTCCAACACTTAGTCCTTGAACCTTCCCCAGTTCCTCTCAGGACCGGAGCATTTGGTGCTTACCTGCACCGAATCAGTAGGGCTGCGCGCCCAACTGCTGGGAAATTGTGTGTGAGTAAGGCTGGTGGAAGACACAGTCAGCCAGCTCACACCAGATGCATTCGTTCCCACCATGACGAATTCTGAAGAAAACTGGAAGCGCATTGCTCACTTTGCCTGGGCAGCGCTCAGCCTGAAGAGGATGGAGCTTGCTGATCCATGCCCAGTATCTCGCAGGGCTGAAGAATGAAGGCATTGAGTAAATACCACTCTTGAATTCCGGGTTGGTTCGCAATACGCAGAAGTGAATTGAGGGGTCCACTAAGAATAGACCTTGCTGTCGTTGAAAAACTCAAAACCAACCTTTACCGTTCCATTCACTACCATTTCTCATTTTTTACCCGATATGCTGAAACAGTCAACAGGATCATTCTCAAAACCATCGTGTTTACATCATCATTAATTCTCTACGTACTCATTATTCAATAATCGTCGTGGCGTTTTTAGGAACGCCATAATAAATTCCGGAACTGAATGCGCTACCACTTAGCGCGTAAAATGTGAAGTTTTGTCTTGACAAGATCAAACGAGGCCTACTAAGTCCGAAAAACCTCATTTCCGCGCGTGGTCCGTGTGTGTCTGTTGTTCAATTTGCAGGATAACGTCAGAACCGATTGAACTGGTTCTTTTTTTTTTTTTTTCTTTTTTTTTCGTTCGTGATTTTTTGTACAGGTGAAAATAAGGTTATGGGCGATTTCCACCGATGGAAAAGGGAGGTGGAGGATCAAAATGAACCAGACTTCGGGCTTTTTCGCACTTTTCTCAAACACGCCTGTAACGGTTTTGATTAAACTTTCAGTTATACATTGTTCCCTAGAATTGTCCCTCTGATAGTCACATTGAACAGAGATAAAAATCGAAATGTGGTAAAAATAATGTTTTTGGCGCATTTTTATAAATTCCTAGGTAAACTGCTTCACTCGATTTGATCTAACTCACGGTATGCTCTTCACTAACTAGTACCTACATTTTGTTATTTGTAATTGTTACCGTAGAAATGCGTTGAACGAAGATAAAGCGCCCGTACGAGTATAAGTAGCAGGTCCTCGAATTTACGGGGGTTGCAGAAAGTTGTGGACGCACTCGATATTTGGAATAAGCGGACCATCTTGTAGTTGGTGAAGGGGGGGGGGTATTAAAAACCTTTACGTGTTTTACGTGTCGAGCAGGATAAAAAAACATTGTGGCAACAGGTTCGCAGTGCTCGCGTGGTAATTGTATTTTTCGACGCAGAATCGAATGGGATGGGTTACGGAGGTGCGTTACAAATTGTCGTTTCCCGAATTGTTACTTTCCTTGTTGATACAGCCATGTTATTACTTTTCTTGGCTGTACAAAGTAGAAAGGAAAGTTATGTAATCGGCAGAAAAAAAATTTTCCGAGTCCGAAAATCACTATTTGGGAAAATGGTTTGTTTGTGTATGTGTGTCTGTGAAAGATTTTTAGAGAAAACGACTGTACCAAATCAGCTGCTACTTGATATCTAGCCCGCAGGTTATCGTGGGACGCCAAAATAAGGGTATGAACAAATCCACCGAAAGTTAACTATAGTCATCATAGTGATCAAAACACCACTTTTTACTTTCCGCTACCCGAAGGGAAGGAAAGTATAGTAATCGGCCCAAAAAAAAAAATTTGGGTTTTCTTCAGATCTTTACGTTTTGAGGCCTACTGAGTCTAAAAAACCTAATTTCGGCGCGTGGTCCGTGTGTGTGTGTGTGTGTGTGTGTGTGTTAGTGTGTATGTATGTGTGTGTGTTCGATTTGCGGGAGAACGGCTGGTCCGATTGAGCTGGTTCATTTTTTGTTTTGTTCGTTATTTTTTTAGACACCAAAATAAGGTTATGGACGATTTCGGCCGATGGGAAGGGGGGTGGGGGACGAAAATGTACCAAAAACTAGGGATTATCGCATTTTTCTCGAAAAAGGCTCTAACGATTTTGATTAAACTTTCAAATTATCTTCTACTGATCAGAACCCAACTTTTCTTCTCCATACATATCTCCATGAAAATACGGTGAACGGAGATATAGGCCCATGAAGCAAAAATAGGTTTTTTACGCTTTTTGGCAAAACGGCTTCAACGATTATCACCAAACTTTAGAGATGTTTTCGAATAGTTAATACCTACATATTCTTCTCAATAAATGTTCCTGTGACGGTCCATTGAACAGAGATGAAAATCAAAATGTGTCAAAAATAACGTTTTCTCTAACATTTCCGTAAATTCCAGGGTAACTTTTTCAGCAGATGCGATAAATCCTAATGGAGTGTCTTTTAGTCACCCATACCAACATTTCGTTCTCCATACTTATTTCTGTATATATATGTTGGACGGAGATATAAGCCAAGTTAACTCAGAAAAGGAGAATTGTCGAATATTAATTTATCGGTATTCCAATTCTTTCAAAAACGGCTCTAACGATTTCGATCAAACTTTCGGAGTACTCTCAGCTAACTAGTACGTACATTTTGTTCCCCATAAATGTTCCTGTAAAAGTGCGTTGAACGAAGATATAGCGCCCGCCTATGTAGGTGGTGTTCGAACTTAAAGGGGTGGCGGAAAGTAGTGTGTTGCTACGCACCAGATATTTTTCCTCAAAAACGGCTCTAACGATTTTGATTACATTTTTTATATTGATAGCTCTCAGTAAGGCAGTTATACCATAAAATTCCCATTCGTGGGAAAATGACGAAAGCAGCACAATAAATTATCAACATTTTCGACGAACAGAACAATCATAGGTTTTAGCGCGGTTTTTTCCTTATAAACTCCGCTGAAATGTTACTAGAATGTTTAAAAAAATTGGAATCGTAGTCCAATGCAATACCTATAGGGTGAGCATAGGACATAGATAGTTACATGGGGCTCACTCCAGAAATTCCTGAATTTCAACTACCACCGTTTCGTTTACTACCTGTTCTAAAAGTTTTTACCCAATAACTCTGCAAAAGTAATTACTATCCTTCTTCAAAAAATCGTGTTTACAGCCTCATTAATTCTCTGTGTTCCAATCGCTGAATAACGGTCCGTGATTGAGTACGAGCAGCACAATAAATCCCGGAACTGTAAGCGCTGCCGATTCGTGCTGCTGTGAACCAGTGTGTTGACCAGTTTCGAATGAACTGAGTGATAAATAGGTCGCAATCATGCCAAGTGCAAACGAGTTTTCGTTTTTTAACACGAGTTTCGTGGCACGATGAATTTGACACGAATGGTGGTGAAAAACCATTTTCAGAAGGAGGCGGAGCAGTGAAGAGTTTATGGAGGAAACATGGGTTTGACCGCATTTCCAGTCGACGTCCTGTTGTTTTCCGCTCGACAGGGGGAACCCCCCCCTGAGGTTCATTGAGTGAACCGAGAAAAACGAACGTCGACGCGGGTGAACGCGGGGCGGCGGAGGACGTGACGAAGGCCGGCGTTTGAAGGTCAGCGGGCGCGGGTGTTGTCGTTCCGCTGTGATTGCGGCTGTGGCTGCGGCGGGGGTGAACTCTGGTGCCGTTGCTGTTGCCGCTCCGGCTCTTCGATTCCTCTTCGCTCGTCGGTGCCTTCGTTTCTACCCCTTTCTCGGGTTGCAGGGGCGATACGATTCCCAGCCGCCGCCAAAGTGCGAAAGGCCGCCGCAGAGTTACGCCGTCACGACGGCGGCTGTTGCGGAACGTGCCCGAAGGACCGAACCCGGTAGCCGCTGTTTACCGCTTCCGGACCTCTGACACAGTCGTCCTCGTGTACCAGGCAGCGACACTCTCCACACGCCTGCAAATTACTCTATTTATTCGTTAGTACGAAAAAAAGCCGTACCGCATTAGGAAACAGCCTCTCTCATCCGCTATTCACAACGTTCATGTCCTTGTTGTCGTCTTAGGCGAGTGGCTCTATTTTGCCAGCCATAGCACTCCGTCAGCTGGGCTTCGTAGTGCGTTATCGATCCGTGAGTTTCGTCATGTTTCGGCGATCAGGACGATGTACGTCTTGCTCGTTCCAATCACAAGACCAACTGAAGCGGCGCTCGTACTTTCCTACCAGCTATCCGATAAAGTATCCGACGAAGGTTTCACGGAACACAGTGAATGCGATTCAGCCTTGTGGTTTTTACTTTCCGCTACCCGAAGGGAAGAAAAATATAGTAATCGGCACAAAAATAAATTTGGGTTTTCTTCAGATCTTTACGTTTCAGACCCTACTGAGTCTAAAAAACCTAATTTCGGCGCGTAATCCGTGTGTGTGAGTGTCTATAGTTCGATTTGCGGGAGAACGGCTGATCCGATTGAGTTGGTTCTTTTTTGTTTTGTCCGTTATTTTTTGTAGACACCAAAATAAGGTTATGGACGATTTCGGCCCGTGGCAAGGGGGGTGGGGGACGAAAATGTACCAAAAACTAGGGTTTTTCGCATTTTTCTCGAAAACGGCTCTAACGATTTGGATTAAACTTTCAAATTATCTTCTCCTAATCAATACCTAACTTTTCATACCCATACATATCTTCATGAAAATACGGTGAATGGAGATATGGGTCCCTGAAGCAAAAATAGGTTTTTTACGCTTTTTGGCAAAACGGCTTCAGCGATTTTAACCAAACTCTCAGGATGTTTTCAAATAGTTGATACCTACATATTCTTCTCAATAAATGTTCCTGTGACGGCCCATTGAACAGAGATAAAAATCAAAATGTGTCGAAAATTACGTTTTTTCTAACATTTCCGTAAATTCCAGGGTAACTTTTTCACCAGGTGTGATAAATTCTAATGGAGTGTCTTTTAGTCACCCATACCAACATTTCGTTGTCTATAATTATTTCTGTATACATATGTTGAACGGAGATATAAGCCAAGTTAACTCAGAAAAGGAAATTTGTCGAATATTAATTTATCGGTATTCCAATTTTCTCAAAAACGACTCTAACGATTTCGATCAAACTTTCGGAGTACTCTCAGCTAACTAGTCTCAACATTTTGTTCTCCATAAATGTTCCTGTAAAAATGCGTTGAACGAAGATATAGTGCCCGCCTATGTAGGTGGTGTTCGATCTTAAAGGGGTGGCGGATAGTTGTGTGTTGCTACGCTCCAGATATTTTTGTTTGTGTCCATTGCAAAAAAACTAAATGTTGACTATTTGCGTAATGTTCTCTATTTTAGAAGAAAAAAAGTAGATTTTTCCCACTGTAAGTAGGGTCGGGGTATTACTTTCTTTCGACCTACGTCCCAATATATTTTTTTAATCGATTTTCATCAGGTCTTTACGTTTTAAGGCTACTGACCCTGAAAAATAAATACTACTTCGAAGAATAGTATGTGTGTGCGCGTGAGTGTCTATCTGTATCACCATGGGATCGGGAAATGTGGATTTGAGCAAAATCGGCCCAAAACTAACTAGGGTTGTAATGATAGAAACACGGCTCCAACGCGTTTGATAATGTGTTTTCCAAAATATATGGTGGTAGTCCAGTAAACTACCGATACAGCGAGGGTTGACTAACGCTCATTAGCAACTCTAAGAATTCAGCAATTTTCAACCATGCCGTTTGACTTAGTATTGTTTCTCATAATTGCAAAACAGTAAGCACGATCCTTCTTTAAAAAAATGTGTTGGCAGGCTCATAAATCCCCTGCTCACCGATTTCATAATGGTCGTGTCGTGAGTTGGAGCAACTCAATAAATTCCTGTGGAACTTTAAGCTATAGTTCGCCAAGTTGTATTGAATTGAGTGAAAAATAGAGTGACAATCGCCCAATGCACGAGGGGCTGAGTAAAGTTGATCACTTGGTAAATTTGTTGCTCAGTGTACCCCTGAGATTCGTGGCCGGGAGATGGTAGTTGGCAGAAGGACCGTTGACGTTACCTTGGGAGATTGAGAGGACGTGACATCTACTGACCTTGCCCAGGCGTCGAACATCGGAAGAGGCCTGTCGATTGTCGTTTACGACTACCGGAGCTGATCAAACCGAAACTATTTGTTGAAGTAGTCATCAGTTTCGGAAAACATGACTCAAAATAGCGTTACGGTGAGTGTACGCCCCTGGTAATAAAATACGTGTAACAACAGAAGTATTTTTCTTGATTCGTTGTGTTGACTCACATTGAAGAGAGGTGTTCTGGGCGGTGGGTCATTTTGATTTCTATGGTACCTTGTTTATTGTCTGAGTCATTGATAGTCTCCAAACTGGGTTGGGTCCTCGATGCAGTGGACAATAAATGTAGCCTGTCGGTACCTTGAGATCCTCGCACTTGCCGTTCAACAACTCCTGGTTCAGATTTAGCCACCAGGCACTTGTTCGAGCGTCTCCCTCCAGTTCCAGTCGTTTGTATATGGTTCAGTCCATGTCTCGTTGAGCGGGAGCCCTGAAAATGGATTTACAGATGCTGGTTGAGAACCGATCAATGAAGTCCGTTTTTGAGTCAACGCAGTTAACGAGTCACCCACCTCTTCTATATTCTTACGTTGACGGGTGGGTGAGGGGAATAGAACATTTCACTGGCCTATGTCAGTTAGCATGTTTTTCAACCTGAAACATCGAAGTGTGCGGCCATGTGTCTGGGGTTTTCTGACTGACAACACCACACCTACCCGGTTCGGCAAGGGTCAAAAGTACGTATTTTCTGTTGCACATGGTACAGAATCAGACCTAAGGGTTCTCCAGGGTAATTCATCAAAGATGTGCTGGCTGTTCCGCCTGCCCAAGGTTGTCCTCCCTCCCGCCCATTCCTTTGATGCGGACCTTTGGAAGAGGACGAACACAAAACCAGATGCATTTGACTCAAGATGCATTAATTTCTCTATTAGCTCATGTACCCGCTCCTGCTTCCGCGTTGAGAAAATACAATCGCGTTCTATGGTTTCCTTCGAAGTTAATCGAAATAAGCAATCACGCTTTCTCCTGATTTATCGTGTTTTCTCAGATAGAAGACAGAAATGTTTGCAATCGCCGAAGGAAAAACGTAGTTTCAAGCCGACAGTTCCATTAGGAAAACCATGCTGGGGAAAAATCTGAGGCTGAGCTTTCATGAGATAAAAAAAACGGCGAGGCCTCCGGTTAAAATATCCCTCGTCAGCCGACGCAGGGGATTTCCCTTTCATCGAGTCTTAACAATTTGCGATCGGCGGAGTTCTGAGAAACATCTTCCAATAACTGGCCTGTTCATCGGTTTCTGTCTAAATCCTAAAGCTGCCTTCGTCAAACGTGCAGCGGTGCATTGGACGCGGGGGTTTGGTTGACCTTCCTTTCGACGATTTGTACTAGACTGGGAGGCCTCAGGGATTTCTTCAGTTGCTTGTCAATGGCAGCTAAATATCGCTCCAGGCTCGTGCTTTGTGATTAGCCACACATCCCTTGAATCAATAGGTTACATAATAATCACGTCTCTCCAATATTCCGGCTCTTGTAAATTCACGATTCACCTTCTTTCCAGTCTCCCAATGACTACTAAGACTTGATATGCCGCTGCACCATCAAGTCATTACCTCGAGCAGCCTCCGTTAAGGTTTGTATGTTCCCAGCACCCCTACACAACGCCATCTCTGCGCAACTTTCAAACACGTAGCTAATCCAAGTAGGTAGTTGGTGTGATAAACACGACCACAGTCGTTTTAATTCCCTTACCTTACGAAGTTCGACAAAAAATGTCCCCCGTTCACACACGAAATTCAAATTCCAACGTTTATTTCAAATTCCAAGAGCCATAGAGTTCTAAACGGAACATTAAGAAAAATAGCCAGCCCTCGAACACAATTAAGCAACAATGGCTAAACCAAATCGCCTTATGTTTGATATTTACGCGTTTACATGAATTGCCGCAGTAACACCCGAAACTATGGACAGTGAATAAAACACCAAAGTTTCGTTCTCCTTGAGTTCAGAAATTTCTACGACAATAAATAAAAACAAATGTACACTGCTATACAAATTTCCATTGCATTCCAATATTAACTTTCCTTAGCATTATAACGTACGTAAGATAGTTATCTAACTGAAAATAAAATTTTAAGTTTTCTTCAGATCTTTTCGTTTTATTTGCTGCTGAGTCGGAAAAACTCCGTTTGAGAAAATGTTGTACGTTTCTGCGAGCGCAATTGGGACAAAATGACTGTCCCAAACCTACTCATACTTGTTTAGCTTTCAGGTCATCATGGGCCACCAAAAAAGGTATGAACAAAATTGGGTCACAACTAACGATATTTATCATAGTGATCGAAATTTTCTGTTGCCTCAAATAATACAGCAGCACTCTTAAATTCCCGTTCGTGGGAAAATGACGAGAGAAGCACAATAAGTCATCACAGTATCAACAAAAATGAATTTTAGTGCAGTTTTTGCCTTATAAATTTCGCTCATATGATACTTGCATTGTCCGATAAATAACTACAACTTCTCGCCGTTGTTCGTCTCGTTCTAACACGCTATGTTACTTGGGGAGGTCTCCATTGAAATCACAGCTCCTGCGAATCCAACGCCTTGGCTTCATGAGCTGTGACACTCTGCCTGACACGGCGTTGTGTCGGTGGCTGTGGGTAGAATCCCCCCGTGGGGCTATTTAAGTTAGCTGCAGCCTGAGCAGCCTACGAACCTGCGTTGGTGGCAGGCCTCAGTGCAGAAATTGCCACCAACAGTTCTATGGGGGCCAACGCTTCTTTCACTCATGGATTCCGAAGCTTGGGCTTGTTCTAGTCCACCACATGGAAAAAACAGTCAGGTTGCGTGGGACGTGAACTCTATCCCTTCCAGTCAGGTAGGTGCGTCTAGTGGGTAGGCGTTCACGCTGGGTAGCTCCATCCGTCCTCTCAGAGCTTTCGCGACCCGGACAAGGATTTCGACAGGACCTCGTCTCTGACATGAAAAGCGAGTAAATTCGTAAAAGTTCCTCGCCGTGTCTCCTGCAGATACCCCGTGGTGTGGGTGAGGTTGCCTTGACCAGTAGAGGCTAAGTCGAGAGTGCTTCGCTTTCTCTCTCTCTCTCTCTCTCTCTCTCTCTCTCTCTCTCTCTCTCCTCTTTGTGCCAGCCGTCCAAAGAAAGGACTTAATGGTAGCTCTCGATATATTCACATATTTCACATATCACCCTGAAAGTGTCGTGAATTACCACTGCACTAATCACGTAATTCCTCAACCTTAGGCGCCATTTTGAACGGAATTAAATACAGATTCGATTAGTTGATAAAGCGATAAAAATAGGTAAATGAGCGTGGGGTGAAGTCGTGTGTGAAGGCATCACACCCGTTATTTTTCCCTTGGATACGTTCAAACAATTGTGCAATGTCGTATACAATGTCTGCAATGTCGTATACAATGACTGCCAGAGAATGACGAGAGCACGTGCAGTATCAAAAAAATCAGGACTTACCAACAATTTGTCAGTTCTTCTCGCATCAGTTCAACAAAATTGACACTCATAACACAAAAACAAAAATGAAAAGTAGAACGGTCTTTACGATGTGAATTCAAGAGCAACCCACGATACTTGCTTATTTCGCGGTCGCACAAACGAATGAGATCTTCAATAAATTATGGAACGTTAACGCGACGGACATCCTCATTCTACACAGAGTTTCCTTCGTCTTTCTACCCTAATTTTGTGCTCGGTGGGGACGTTATATTCGTCGCGTCAGCCGAGCGAAGAAAATATCAGTTCGGATGCACCGTGAGGGCTGAGGAGAGTTGAGAGATGCATCTCACCTGATGATCACGACAACCCTCGATCGACCGCCTCGTCTACGCCACAATCCTCACATCCCGAGTAATCTTTTCCAATCGTGATACATAATTTGCGTGTAACGAACTACCTATTAATTACTGAGGCACCAATGACCGCGCAGAGCGCAAATTACGACGAGCTATTGTTTTTGTGTAGTAATCTCAGGCAATAAGCGTTTATTATTTAAAAAAAAAAAAGGCAAAATGCCTCCATCCGTGTAAACCTCGGTTGTAATGCTCGTCTCAAGGTGAAAAGTGGGGATGTTAGACGGGAGCAAGGCACGAACGGCAGTTACATAACGTGAGCGTCCGCTCGTAGACGCCGTCAACGGGATACGACTGTCGAAAAGGTACGAAATCATTGAACGAAGAATCAACGGTGAATCCCAAATGCGCTAATCGTTCTGTTTGGTATGCTCCGCTCGAACTCGATGGTTGTCGTCCAAAATGTTTTAGATAGACGGAAGAACATATTCTATTTTTTGCGGCTTGCGACGAGTAGAGACGCTTTGAAATGATCTCCAAAAATGACGAAAGAATAAACCCTGTTCGACGCATCAAAAAACTTACCTCATTCCAAAGTACATTCGCCCTGACGACTACTTCAACCTATTTTCCCCGCAGTTTATATAAACTTGATCAAACTTGACGTTTTATATAGCAACAGGTAGCGCTTAAAGCTCTCGAATTTATTGAGTTGCTCTCACGTTTGCCACGACCTTCGCTGAATTATTTGTGGGTAGGTAATTTCTGTTGCTGTCAACCACAGCAGTTTGAATTTCTGAATTCCGAGCGTTGCTTCTAATTACCGCATGCCCATTATTAACTTCCCTCTTCCAGGTCGTCCATTGGACTACCAACTTGATTTTTGCGTGGGGGCTAGGAATTTTTATTAGGGAACTATCTGAACTATATTTTTGTCGAAATATTTGATAATTCATTGTGCGGCTCTCTTTACTCTTCCGCTGACGAAAAATGTGTGATTCATGTTATTTGGAACTGTTAACTCGAGAAATATAATCGAAATCGTTGGAGCGGTATTTGCGAGGAAAAAGGTGCTTTGATCACCGATACTAGTTGGGGCTCACACCCTTATTTCGAACTCCCATGTTGATCTGCACGCTAAGTACACAATTTGAGTTGTTCTTCAATTGCATTCAGAGACACGCACACCATTTCAACATTTTCTCTAATGTTGTTTTTCGCAGTCAACGGACTTTGAAAGCCAACTACAAAAAATTAAGCTTCATAGAGGTAAGAACAGTGAAAATATTGTTGAATAGATTTCGTTGGATGAGCAGCGTCAGCTCAGTAAATGGGGAAGTGTTCATCTGTGAAACCAAAGGGTTTCGTTGAATGCTGATGGAATCGTGTTTGAAGGATCAAATTGATTTCGTTCCTATTTCGAGCCGCTCAATCTTCTTATAACCCTAATTACCGACTGAGGGAGAAATACAACTAAATGTCTCCTTCGATGCCTGAAAGACTTCAGAGGAAATTCGCCTCTCCTCAGTCACAGAAATGTGTGGAGAGGTAAATAAGTTTATGGCGATTAAATGCGTCACAAATTTTGGATCGTTGTATTCCATTCGCTCTTTCATTTTCCTCTCCCTTTGATCGCCTTCTGTTTGAGTTTCGTTCTCACGTTTCAATACTTGCGGTTTCTGAACGAGACTGCGACCAAAATGTGAAAAGGTACTTGAAGTTGAGGAGCTTCAGGAATCGTGGAATATTTGCTACCTCCCGGCGGTGGTTGCGAAGGGCATATGTGTGTGTGTGTGTGTGTGTGTGTGTGTGTGTGTGTGTGTGTGTGTGTGTGTGTGTGTGTGTGTGTGTGTGTGTGTGTGGATGGGAAGGGGGTGGGGGTTGGCGTCCTTTGGCCGACGAGTTACATTGTTAAAGCTCACAATTGCTTCTTGATCCCTTTGAAATTGTCTCGAGTTGAGCTGCTTCAAAGGACTCATTGAAAACCGTTACTCTTTGTAATTTTTCCCACCCCAGCTCTCACCGACTGTCACCTTTCCCGGAACATTTGATCGATTTTCGTTACTTCGATCACTTTGGTCTTTCCTCAACCCTAAAGACCACTTCGGACCTCAGGAAATTGTCCATGAAATATATGACACCTAAAATTAGGCAAATTTGTCGCTAGGCTGAATGTAATGCGGTTCTGTGAGTTGCATCGTTACCTCTTGCATTCCATAGTCCTACAAAGTAGGAAGGTAAGGTCTTCAATCGGCTTGAAAAAGATGTGAATAGGTTTCAAAGGTTCTTTAGTCCGACGAACACCAAATGAGAAAATGTGTGTCCATGAACGCGATTGACTGGAAATGGCTGAACCAAATCGGCTCAAATGCTACGAGTATGTTTAGCCTGCAGATAACCATAGGACTCCGAAATAGGAAAATGAGATAAATCCGTCGAAAACAAATAATTGTTATTGTGATCAAAACACCACAAATTTTTTTACTCAATAACGATTTTGGAACAGTTCCAATCGACCCATTATTATTAGTATTATTAAGAACATCTCGTTGTTCGGAAAATGACGAGGGGAGTACAGTTCCATATATTTCCAAGACTTTTAACCTAGTTTTTTCCCTCATCTTGCTCGTATGATACTGAACTACCCATACAATGAGGGTTTTCTAGCGATTATAAGGTCGTTCGGAGCAACCCCAGGAGGTCAGTTAGTCAGTAACAGCCATTTCATTTCTAACAGTTTCTACACGACAATTCCAAAACTGTTATCACCATTCTTCTCAAAAAAATCATGTAGGCAGCCTCACAACTTACCTATGCTCTCATTAATTGCTCATTAATGGTGCAATTCAATAAATTCTGAAAATGTAACATTTTCTACGTAAACCGTTAAATTCTCATGGACGGAGTGAAAAAACGTTGTAAATTATTACTCAACGGTTTAGAATTCAATTGCGCAGCATGGATATCCAGCTTGACGCAGCCTCACTCTTCCGAGACCCATCCCATTCGTTTCAGCATCGAACACAAGTGAGAGGTACGAAACATACAACGGAGCAATCGAAATTGACATTTTCCAGGCGATTTAAGGCAATTGGCACGAAGAGACGAGTCAAATTGACGAGAAAGATGGCCAGGGAGGAATGATAACTTTCACTATATCGTTCCGAGTTCCTCCAAGTGGTACAATTTTCCTCATTGTTTACTGCTGTGATTTCACTGTTATCCGTCTGTACGTCTAAACACGACGTAATTGCAATAAAACATTTTTTGTAACCAACACGGGTCGCCTGATAAAATGGCCAAGTAGGTGGGCAGATTCGGAATTCCCACGCCTTGGAACGTAATTTGGGGGGGGGGGTGTAAAGTATCCTGATCGAATGCATTAGATTTGATTAGTAGCTAAATCTATGAAAATCGCAGAATGAACGTGGGACTAGGCGGTGTCGTGTGATATATATATCTTCTTCTTGTAAGTCCAGAACTAGACACATTTACGCTCCCAAAAAATAAGTTACATCCCCATAAATTATCTGTTGTCGGTCAATAAGGTGTTGACTCGAATAGGAGTAACCCAATAAATTTTTGAACCTTAATCACCGCCAATTTCTGTGTATGTTCTGTGTGTGTCGCTTTCACGTGTGGCTGAGGAATGTTGTGGTACGCGTCTCACTGTGTATTCGCATTTTGTGTCCGCATCTCCTTTCATAGATGCGAATGGAAAACAACGGGTAACGGGCCGCGGTTACGTATCAAAAAATTTCTCGATATCGTTCGGTAACTCTCGGTTTTTGGTACGCACGACAATCCACTTAGAGCCACTTTACGTAATGTACGCGTTGGACTTGACGGATTTGGAGTGAGAGGAAAGTTGTGCGATGTGTCCCCACTCACTTTCCTGCTGACAATCCCCATGTCCATCATGTGGACTGAACAGCTGTACGAACCGAAGGAGGAGCTCCGTCGTAAAATTGCGGAAAAAACTTTTTGTCCATTCTGTTCAGACGTAAGTTGCATATAGTAGTTCCTCATACCGTGTCAAGTTGGCGTTGTTGAGTCGGTCGCACTGCGAGCGTCGAAATGTAAATTCGATCAGGTCAATCTGATACGATTCTCCGTCGTCCCTGTCTCCTTCTCAACGTCGAAGATGATTTTCCGTGGTTCGGGAGTCATTCTTGACTCGTGTCCCATCTTCGGTTTCGTACTTACACAATTACCGATAGTCCAATGTGTTCCAGTACTTGCCATTGTACAGAAATGGTCTCCTTTTCTCAGATTGCGATACTTTGGTTCGTGTTTGAGCGGAAGGGTGTACAATAAATGAAGTTTCCATTCCGCTTTCGGGTTTTTAGGTCGCAGGAACTATTTATAAATGGACTTGCAGGGATCGGGGATTCCCATAACCGTATGGTTTTGCTCCAATGCCTTCTCCCTCGGCGATCATTCCATTTAAAACTCTCGGCAACAATTCTCCTTTCTCCTTCCAACTATCGCGCAGGTTGTTGGACGAATTCAACTTGAAACGTTCGTCGACACATCCCCCGTGTCTCTACAATTTCTCCTCGCTCCCTCGAGGTCGTATTTGCTTGAATTTACGGAATGCCCTGTAATTTCCCATGCACTCTGTAGATTTGCGCTTGTCAATGTTGAAAAGGAATTCGGTTTATTCTCAAAAATTGCGTCTGACGTAACCTCAAAGGCTTCTAACAATTCCTGCACTGATTCCACTCGCTATCTTCCGAAAGCGCGGGCTTTCTCCCGTTCAATTCGCGTTCGACCCTCTCGGAATCTTGGTTGGGGGTAAACTCTTAGTTCGTGCCTAACTACCATCTGGAGGCTCCACGTTCGAGTTCGGCTGTGCCTGGTTGGTGGTGCAGTTGAGATTGTTGTGTCTCATTTCGGGGACTCCGTACTTACCAGAAGCGCCCAGACGAAACATGTCTTGAGGAATTCGTAGCGTTCGAGAGTGTTTTACTGTGACTGAGTGTTTAGCCATCACTTTCCTACTGAAATCCGAGCCCAAAAGCAGTCAGAGAGCAGCGACGTCTTGAGAAGGCTGGTTAGCCGTCATTGTGGGAGCTCCGATGGAGCAGAACGTGGTTTCTTCTTCCACCCAGAAACTACAGCGTGGAGAGTCGTTGAGATAGCAAAGCAGTGGAGACATGCATTCAAGCCCTGTGTGGAACTTGCTCGTCTTATGGTCTGCAGAGGGAGAGAGAGAGAGAGAGAGAGAGAGAGGGAGCTTATGGTCCAGCTCGGTCTTCTTACTCCTGAGATGAGAAAACCCTACACTACATACCCCGTCTGATGAAGACGTCCAGCCTTTCAACCCGCTTGTACAGTACCTGCTCATCGAGTGCTGTCAATTCGCATTCACGATTTCTTGAACATTCCGAGGCAAGTACCGGCGACTATGACCTCGATTCTTGGCCATTTCTTTCTTCTGGAACCGAGGGAAATGCGACACGCACAAATTGGAACGTGGAGACGTTACGTGAACAATTGTCCGTGTATCGGAGGAAGAATAAGAACGACCTTACTCAAACCCACGGGCGTCATCTGTAAAACGAATAAGAACGTTTGAGAGTAAATAATCTAGTGAAGAATATTACGTATATTGTGTACGTAGAATCTTCCCGTAATAGGTCAAAAGGTCGTTTCAATGCAAATTTGACCATTTTGCTAATAGAAACTGCATTTTGGCGCGTAAACAAGCTCAAGGTCGTTGACGTAACCTGGTTATCTTATGAATCGCTATTCTAATATCATGTTCAAACGCTTATTTTAATTACGTGTCAACTCAACTTCGAAATCGCGCAAGTCACTTCCGTCACCGTCGTCCTTGTTAATGATAGCTGATTGGCCCTCGGAATAACATGAGTAAGGCGCAGCACGCATTTCAATAGAATGTTAGCATATCTCGGTTTGTTGCTAGGAATGACGAACAGCGATTTGATTCTGTGTGCGTTCGTGAGGGATTTATTCGGTTCGTTGAGGGCTTAACGGCCTTCACGTCCAGCCGGACAACTTCTGCTCATTTTCCAGGTAGGTGGGCATCAGTTTCGAGCCCAGTTCCCAGTTTGGGATGTGATTGAGAACCTTTCCACTTACCTGCTTCTTGGCAACGAAAAGTTTCCCTCTGTTTGTTGTCAGGTTCGTCGTATTTGACCGATGATACCGCCTTTTGAGGCCGTGGACAGTTTGAAACGTTATTCGGTCAAAGGTTTGTCACGTGGTAAATAGTTTATGCGAGACGTGTGTCGTGGATTTGGCGTATTTTCGCAATACAGGCGGACGCTCACACTATCTGTGAGATAACTTGGGAATCAACTTTGTATCGACAAAAACTACGTTTTATTGTAAAAACTAAATTTACTTCAAAACTAGTTTTGTCTTCAGTGTAAAACTTATTTTTTCTAAAACTCAACTCAACATTTTGTACTTTCTTTATCTCTACGAAGTAAGAAAGAAAGTTACTAAATCGGCCGAAGGTAAAAAAAAAGTTACTATTCTTTAGACATTTCAAGGGATTCTGTGTCCGAAAAGCACCATTTGGGAAAATGTTCGGTGTGTGTGTGTCGTTGAATGTGATTTAGGGAAAACGGCTGAACCAAATCGGCTCTTCATATTATCGTAGAACCTCAAACTAAAAATACGACCAAAAGCGGTCTAAAATTAATTATTATTATCATAGTGATCAAAACACCTAATTTTTTTTCTCCAAAACGATATTGATTAAATTTCGCACAGCTCCAACACCACCACAAAATGCCGAGATTAGCACAATAAATTATCAATCCAGAAAAAAATCTTCCGAGAGAGCGATCAAGGGGGGTCATCAGTCTGAAGAAAGAAACTGTACAGATAGTATGTGATCTGTGAACACCGTCCAGTAAGGTACCACGTGACAAGGCAGTGGTGCAGAGATGCAGATTCTACGGGCATGTTGCTGTACGGGCAGTGCTGCGTACTGTCGAGACGGCTGTGCTGGTCGTATTAAGGACGTCACGCCTTCATTGGACCTAGAAGGGGAACCGAGAGGAACATGACGCCACACAGTGGCGTGTTGGGGGCTTTTCTTTTCATCAGTACAACAAATTTCACATAAACTTGTCAGCCCAAGTCCACTTTGCTCCGCTCAAAGTCACGGGTGTCACATACGGAGGAGCCAATGAACCATGAAAGTTACTTCAAGGTATCAAATTCACAGTTGAATTCTCAATTGACTGCCTATTCTCCCTTTATTATGGACTACGCAGTTAATTTATTAATTTAGCTGCTATTGGCATTTAAAAAGTTGGGTTAATTCCGCCAGTAGGTAACAGGTGCATGATCTTTAATAACTTACCTTTCTCCGTTCTTTAGTACATTGAATGTGTTCGACTCAGCTTTGGCCAAATTAGTTCGTCGTTCTTGGTCATAACAGACAAACCCCCGGGTGTGAATATTTTTCTTACCTAATGGCAGTTCAATTAGCCTCCCCTGCTAACAAAAGGCTTTCCGAAGTTGGCAACCGGTTTTCCCCTTCAGAGTTTCCAAAATGTTCTCTCTCTACCAGTTCTCCATTCCTACTCACAGGCGATGACTATAGTATGTAGTAGCTCAAATCTAGAGACCTATTGTGTCATGTGAACTAAATGGCTGTTCAATTATAACTATAGTCCTAATCAAGTGTATAAATACAGCTCTTTCATCTCGTTGGTCTCATTCATTAATCAATTCAAGTCTTTATTTCTTTCTTTTCTTTTCCACCGAAAAAATTTCATACTAAATCGCTGGAAACTGTTGTAATTCACTTTTTTGTATAGATAGCATAACAGTACTGTCAAAACTTCATGTACGGGAAAAATAAATTCTGGGAAATTTCGACAGAATACGATTTTAGTATTTTCCTTATAAATCTCGCTGGTATGGTAATAGCATTTCCAACAACATGAGAGTGTTAGTCCAATAAACCACCTATACGATAAGAGTTTGCTAATTGCTTTTAGAGAATCGTGAACTTCAAGGTAATAGTCATCCCAAAAGCAGAGTGCGCCCGATATCTAGGTGTGATGTTAGGCAAAACTTTACCTTTCTCTCAACATGTGTTCCAACTTCTGACGAATATTCGCATCCGGTCCAAGGAACTACAACCACTTCTATCATCCTCGACACTAAAATCCTCATTTACAGTCCTCTTAATAAGACCAATATGGACATACGCGCTACCTGTCTGGGGTACCTGCTCAAAGTCCCAGTTTCAACGCATTGCGCGATATCAAGTTACACACCCCCGAACAACTACTTTATCGTGCCATGACACGATTCTTGGACAACTACTTCACCCACACCAGCCATCTGGTGGCAGAAGGTCTCGCTCGTCCTGCTACTCCAAGACTACATCGCCCCAGCACATTTTCGACAGGCTGTCGACCCTAGGTCATGTCAATGATACACTAAGACCGCTGTAAGTGCAACTGCCTGAATACTTTCGGTCTAATTGAAAGTGGATGAAACCGCCAAATTGTTAATATTAATTTGTAAAACTGATGCACACTCGTCAATAAGGTATATTATATGTAATGGACTCTTTAAAAAAAAGGATAATTATGAACAACCTCGGACCGGAATTCAAATTAGCATAGTTAATTCGACCAGCAATTTCCTCTATAATGCCAGAAATGTTTATTGTAATACATTGTGTATCTAAAACAAAACTCAAAGAAACATTTTAGAACGAGAAAATCGCCACGGCACCATTACCTTTAGATTTCGAAAAGTTGTGGAAGTCCCAGCTGGCATAGGTAAACGTGTTGCCCATTGTGATGAGTAGGCCGTTGAAAATATTAGTGACAGGTTTCCCATCCCAATAATGCTGATAGCGACAATCAGCTCCAAATGGGGAAAAATAAGGTTGCGAGCAAAATCGATTGTAGGTATCAATTTCGACAAAAAAACCAATTTTTTGTTCCAAAAAAGATTTTTCTTGAATCAATTCGTATGGACAGTTCACAAAAAGCGTGATGGTGAAGCCATAGAAAAATAACGAGAGCTGCAGAACGAATTTAATAATATTTCGAGAAATATCGATGGTGGTTATTTCGTGCTTAACCATCCCGCCCAATGAGCCTTCTGAATGATGCCCATTCAATCATGAGATAATTAACGAGTAAACTCCGGAACGTTGAGGAGAGTTGTTGTGTTGAACGTTATATTGTACCTGGTTCGTATTATCTGAGTCGAAAGAGGTTGGATTAATTGGTAGAGCGATATTTGCCAGATGTTTGGAGTTGGAAACCCACCTTTTTGCCCAGCGCATTCATAAGGCATCCATTCATCGTTGAAGCCTTTCATCGTCTTATTTTCCTCCTTTCAAAATGGAATCTCTGATTGATTCCCTCCTTTTGCGATTTACGCCATCAGCCGTCTTTACAAACCACCCTCTAACCACCACTACCCTTTTCCATCGGTTTGCGGTAATCACATTGGGAGCCAGCCAAATTTAAAAAAAAAAAAACGAAAAACGCCCGATTCTCGGGGTTTCGGTATTTTCGTTCAAGCGCTGATTGTTGGAGAACATTGAAGGACATTGAAGCAGCCATAGCGGGACTGGAACCTTTTGGCGACTGGAAAGGACAATCAGCACAATGAAGTAGTGGAAGCACTTCTTTTTTCTTTTTGTGGTCGTTTGTAGAGTTTCCCTTAACAAAATCTTTTATGCGCATTACGATCGCGTTTATAGAAGTGTTATTGTTACACTCCTATCCGAAAAATAAGGAAAGAACTAGCCAATCGAAAACAACTCTCCGTCGAATCTTCGACCCCTCCCCCGCGTCGCGATAGTTCCAACTTGGAAGGCTGAAGGAAGTAACGAACCCGTCTAAAAAAGAATAAATAAATCTGGAGTGACGCATCACACCACTTTCTTCAGCCCCACGTGCATTCAGCAGTCTAGCAACTAATCAAATCTGTTTTTAGTTCACTTTATATGAAGTAGGTAGAACGTGCATCAACACAACACCTTTTGGCGCTTAAGGTTCCGAAATTTATTGAGTTCCTCCTACTTCTGCCACTACCATTGGATCGAGTTATCGGTGCATAGATAGCTTATGAGACTGTTAATAATACGACTTTACTTTTCTGAAAATCATCGGATAGAAACTGTGAGAAATGTAACTACTTGAAACGGGGGTGATTTGAATTCCGGAATTGCTCCCATATATTTGACGAACGTTATTGAACCCTCGTCGTGTGGGTAACTTATCGGACCACCGCCAATGCTAGTGTTATATAAGCCAGATTTATGTTTTTTTAAACTCCGCTAAACTCGACGTTTTTGATCATTTATAGCGGTGCTCTTGTTATTTACCCGCGAATGGGAATTTCGTGGTACCGTTGTGTCATTTGAAACTGTCCATAACGAAAATGTATTCGAAATTGTTGGGGGGGGGGGGGATATTTGGGTTTTCATCACTATGATAACTATAATTAGTTTTGGCCTGGTTTGACTCGTACGGTGATTTGAAGGCTAAATATAACACTTGAGTCGATTAAGTTGAGCTGTAAATGGTGTTTTTCGAAATCAGAAGACTTCGAAACAAAAAGAACTGCAGAAACATAACGCCGAGTACTAAGTAGGGCTAACGATAGTAAAAAGGAGACACCTCCCCCCCCCCCCCCATGACTTAATCTGTATCGACTGAACTGTTCACTGAGCCATTGACTGTGCAATCATTGTATTCGCTTAACTCACGAAGTCCGACTTCAGAGTCGAACGTTTGAAGACTGAATTATTTATCGAACGCCGATCCAATTTCGCCGCTCACAGACGACTAATTTTATTTGAACGTTTCGTCGGTTATAAAATTGCGTTCTGTAGTTTCCGCTTTGTTTGGAGAGCTATTAGCGCGTACTATATCCCCCCCCCCGCTGTTCCTCCATCCGGCAGTACTCCTTGAACGGCAGTTCCTTTACGGCACGCGTAACGAGTTTCCTTAACATTTAACGAGTGTCCTTCCATTGACAATTCCTTATCGCTTAAGCCGTTGAAATGTCTTTAATTTGGTATTTATGCGCACTGAGGATTATTTTATCCCACTTCACTCGCTCTTTCATACCCTATATTCTTCCACGCTGGACCTAGCTCCTGGTCTTATTTGTTTTCATTTAAATGGAACTAAATAGCGGGCGGTGAATCAGGCCATGACCAGGCACTCCGACGTCAAAATGCAGCAACAACTTGGGACCGTTTACGTTCAGAGTAAATGCTTGTAGGCATTCGTGCTCAATCTCAACTCCCTTTCTCCAACTTAAGTTAACATACCTTTCAGGTGAGTTACTGTGGGCGAGCGCTTTTGATGTAAAGACATCATCGTTTGGCCGTTAAGTCAGCACTAGAGTCAGTCAGGTGGCCGTGGTCTTTATATATGATGAGAAAGGTAAACAGGATGGTGGAGCGTGGAGGGGGAGGAAGAAGGTCATGCACCTCTGGGGAGACCCACTAGAGGGGAAAGGAAAGGAATGTGCTATACGTCTTAAATAGTCCGTCAGTTGTTGATTCTAAGTTTTTTGTGTAGGGTGGTCTATAAATCCGTCAGTTGGTTGTTTTCGTTTGTATAGTGTTTTGAGTGGTGTAAATATGGTGTCGCATTTTGTGTTGATTTGTTCGTTTATGATGGACATTTTTGGTCCTGTGTACGTAAATGTGCAGCGTCTTGTCAAAGTGTATTTTGTGTTTTTGGATCGTCTTTTTTGGAGTCATATTGTTTTAATAATTTGCGTATTGTTTGTTTGGGGCAACCGTTATTTTGTTCGATCGCATTGATAGTATCAAGTTCTTTTTTGTCATGTCTCCATATCCCTCGCATCAGAGGTTCAGGAAGATTGCCTTTTCTTGTGAGCTGAGTTGCTCTCTACGCTCTGTATCTGAAGTCCCCTTCCGCTCTGACCAATTCCCTGCCCCCCTGAAAAACATTGGCAGTTGCAGGCTGTGAGTAATCATTCAGTCCTGTCCACGCAGAACTGGATCCAACTGCCAGACCCCACATTTTTGACGCAGTCCGGGAATCGTGCTCTAATTTCCTCCTAACAGAGGCACAAGGAAGAGTGTGTGCTTCCTATCATGTTTTTCCCTGTTGTAATAGGCGCACTTCACGTCCCATACCTCGCCCGTACAATAGAAGTGCCGTGCCCCACCAGAAAATACCATATACTCTTGTGAGAAGTAATAGTTTTGTTACGCTCTCAGTTGCGGGAGGATATGAACGATAACGGATAACTACCGAATGCAATTGGAATATGGAGTTGTATCCTCAATTACTGTTCGGAAATGTACCACTATTAGCATTACCAGGGAACTGGATGGAAGCGAACGACGAGACAAGCCGTTCAGGCTGCAGAGACCGAAGTTTCGAGTAAATCTCGAAGTTTGAGAATGCTCTGGACGGGCCTTCGCTAAGTCGATGAGTTTGGTTCGTCCCTGTGCAGTTTAGCCACGGCTGAACCTCTCTGATGAACCTCTTTGTTGACTCACTCTCCCGACCCTTTTCGTCAGGAGTGCTTTGCCATTCTCCCGCTTTGATCAGGATGCCTCTTCTTTCTTCCCTTCTCGGCTGATGTATACTGTCGCATTCGATTGTCCGTTGATGCACTCGCTTGACCCTCCCAGCACCGCAAACCGCTGGTTCAGAGATGATTCTGAATGGACAGCCGACCCGTAATGATCTTTGCAGTTAGGCGAGCGGCTTGCAATAATTATAGACCGTCTTAACACTCTCCTTTCGAACCTGATACCTCGTTCCTACTTCTCACCTTCAATTTGGACTTATTCGTTCTCAGAAAGAGGTCATTCAAGCAAGCACTGTTCCTCTGCATCAGATTCGTTATCATGTTATGATTTCATTATAACTGGCTCGACGACTCAGTTGATTACATCCTCCAACTTCTTCCGAATTGTTCCTCTCTGCTTCTGCCAACACTGTCCCTCCGGGGTATCACGTGCCCAGTTATCGTCCCGCCCATTATTTCCTCTCTACAGCGCCACGACTGCGCTTCTCTTCATCCATTTCCACCTTTTTCATAATTCAATTTCACGTTCATTTCGATTTAGAATTGAATGTCAACTTTTTTGGTGGGATTCGTTTTCGTTTCGTTGCCCTCGAACCCTAATGAACCAAGAGAGTAGTCTTCCCCTTAAGCGAAATTTACTGAACGGATTTTCGTTGACTGTTCCAGCACAGCCTTTCATTGGAATCGAGTCTATAACAAACATTAGTCTTGATTCTCCAGTTTCAGTACATCAGCTACACTATTTATTAAGTGTTTTGTCTGTGAAAAAATCTTGAGCAGTGTCCTTCACTAAAAAGCGAAGAGCTTCCTTGACTTTATCCTCCTTGGAACCTCGTTCCAGCGTCACAGCTCTTGCAGGCGCTGCCAGGGCACATCCCAATCAAGGCAGAGAAAGAACGTCCTCTCGACCTAACTATTCCTCTCGCTTTGGTGGTTCACCTGCCATTCTTGAGCGTACGAAGGCGACTCTCCTTCCACCGTGGCAGGAGACCACCATCGGGCTTTCTTAAATACAGCCTTCATCGCTCTTCAATTATACGACCGACTTGGAAATCTCGAGTATGAACCTGACTGTGACACCTGGGTTGACTAAAATTCCTCAACAGCGAGTCTGGAGCGTTTGCAGTGCAGTGTGCCCTAGAATACATGCTCGCCCCAGCCCGTTTCAAAGCTATGAGTCCTGCAGTGTGGAGTTGACAAGTCTGTCATTTCTCTCTTTTCAAAGTGAATGGGTTACATCCACATAATATTCTGGCTTGTGTTGGATACGTGAGAATGAATATTAATGAGGACTCAAATTGCCTCTCGTCACGTCACTGAGAATCGTCCTGTTCCAGCAAAGGGTCACTACGTGGCCAACGAGTCTTCGCTCTTCAATTTTTGTTTTCATGGGGTAAGAAGCACCTTGGTCTGTTTGAAGAGTATTAAAACGCCTCACTCAAACTGTTCAATCTAAGTTTAGTTAGAGCTGGTTAGGATTGGTATGTTGCTTAGGGGGTGGGAGGTGTTCACATTTCTTCTATTACTTGCTTTCTTTTGGTCTAAACACTATCCCTTAAATCAGATAAATGATCGTTCTGGATAACTAGGAAAATAACCCAACTCATTCGTTCACTCAAATCATCTGAATTAGAATATAGCTCCTCAATCGCCTAACCAGAATCGGCTGAATTCGGCCCCCCCGAACACCCGAATTTTAATTTTTATATGCAAATCATCTCAATCTAGCTGGATTTGAATTACAGCTCAAAATCAATTGAATTCCCATCATCAATATGATTGACTCTCATTTTGTGCCCCCGAAGTTACTGAATCCTCATTCGTGCTCTCAAATCAGCTGCATTTAAATAATAAACCCTTAACTTCGCCGAATTCTTTGTTGTGCCCCAATACACATTTTAATTTGAGCTCCCACATCAGCTGAGTTTCAATTCTCAGCTTCCAAACCAGTTGAATCATTATTTGTGATTTTAATATGAATTTAAATCAAATTAAATCTGAATTCAAACCTCAAACCAGTTAAATTTTCGATGAACTCCCCAAACGAACTGAATTTCAATTCGAGTTTCTAAACTTACAGAATTCAGCGCAGTTTCCTTACATGATTGAATTCTAATTTGCGCTGCTGATTCGCCCCGAATTTTAATTTCATCGAACTAAATTGATAATAATTTCTGATAGTGAAGTAGTTGACTGTTTCCAATCATAAACATTAGAAAGGATTTAGATTAGGTATTAAAGAAATTGGGTTGTGTCCGCCAGTAGGCAAATACTCAAGTTAACGTACCTGTTAGGTGAGTCCGTCTCCTCTGGCTTGTGAGTTACTGTGGGCAAGCGCTTTCGATGTAAAGACATCATCGTCTGGCCGTTTAGTCTGTACTGGAGTCCGTCAGTTGGTCGTGGTCTTTATATACAAAGAGAAAGGTGAAAGGAGTGATGGAGCGTTGGGGAAAGGGGCGGGGAGAGGTCTTGTTGGTCAGTCTTGTTAGTAGTACCTTAGCCGGACTGGCTGTGTTAGGTATTAAAGAAATTGGGTTGTGTCCGCCAGTAGGCAAATACTCAAGTTAACGTACCTGTTAGGTGAGTCCGTCTCCTCTGGCTTGTGAGTTACTGTGGGCAAGCGCTAGCCAGTCCGGCTAAGGTACTACTAACAAGACTGACCAACAAGACCTCTCCCCGCCCCTTCCCCAACGCTCCATCACTCCTTTCACCTTTCTCTTTGTATATAAAGACCACGACCAACTGACGGACTCCAGTACTGACTAAACGGCCAGACGATGATGTCTTTACATCGAAAGCGCTTGCCCACAGTAACTCACAAGCCAGAGGAGACGGACTCACCTAACAGGTACGTTAACTTGAGGATTTAGATTAGATTCTTTCTACAGACACGATAAATGAAATGTGTATGGTTGGAATATAACGAGTGTCGCGCAGTGGGGCTGAGGAAAGTGGTGTCCCGCTTTTCGTTTGATGTTTCCCCAACCAATTCAGCTCGATTTACACGTCATACCTCCTGAAATCGTGTTACTAGTCCGCTAATGAACGTCCAGAAATGGTAGTCCAACGTTTTGGGATGAATGTTTTAACGTTCTAAAATAATTAGGAGCAACCCAAAACATTTCTTAATTGAAATATCGCGTATTTTGTTGCGCACAATTTTCTGATCATTAAACGCGAATCTTTGCAATAACGTACGTATACGCGGCTTATTGGATGAAGGTTGTGAGATAATTAGTAGTAATCCGACAAATCGCGACATTTTAACCCTGAACCGGTTGTAGTTCCATTAGACGAGCCAAGTTATTTTAGTTGGCGGGGCGATGAAAATGAGTGAATAAATAATATAATTAGTAGTAATCATTGTTGATGCTCTATCTAAAATTATATAACGTTCGACTGATTATGACGTTAATTGAACGGCTTATTATTTTGTACAAATTGAAATATGATCTGATTGAAGGGTCCATTGAAGCGACGGAGGCGTAGAAAATGTCCAGCTCCAGGCGATTCAGTTAACGCTGGCATCTGTTGAGAGGGTGTTGAAGCAAATAATTAGTGGGCCCCAGCAGCAATCCGGAAACTGCTGGAGGCTGCTGTTTCGCAGCGAGGCGTGGAAATCGAACCAGACAAGGAGCGAAGGAATGCCGATAACACCGCCGATTAATTTAAATAGGAACGTCGCGTTTGCTCCCCGCCTGCGGTTTCGAGAAGCTTCGAACCATCCATTACCAATGTCTGCTCATTACTCAAATCCTCCAATTGTGCACAATGAACTTCTAAAACTGGCGTCTTGAGTTGGTTTCTGTTGACGAAGACAAGGCGTCTAGGAGAAATTCGCAAATATCGATTATTGGAGTTGTCGGCGTAATTGGGACGTGAAGAGAGTAGAAGACATTTTGCTAATGTTACGAGCCAACTCAACCCCCCCCCCCCACGCATTTTTGGTTACCCGTCCTCTCGCACCTCTTTTGAACAACTGTTTTCAAAGTGTCGAAATCTAGGAAACCAATGTACGTTTACAACAAACTTTAGTTTTTCGCACAACGAAATACCGATAGAACCAAATAAAAATCCCTGCGCACCGTTCCTCGGAACGCGCAAGGTCCTTCGTAGTACAGGCATCGAAATCGTGTAATGAACTCTTCCATATGTTTGAGCTCACTAAAAAAAAGTGGATTGTTTCAAAGAAAAATTGAAAAAGTGTTAATCGAATCGGGCGTTTTTTCTTTTTATAGAGATGACTTGTATTAACAGCTTCATAATTATCGTGTAAAAACTGTGCGAAATCGTAGAATGTGGTAGTGGTGTTTATGAATTCCGGAAGTTTGGGGGTTCTTCTGATCTTTATACCCGTCATTAAATCGTCATCGTATAAGTATTTTATTGGACTACCCTGATCTTTCTGAAAATGGTATTAACATATATGGTCATTTATTGTGCCGCTCTCGTTACTTACCCGATAATGAGAATGTTGTGTTGACATTATTTGCTCACACAAAAGTTTCTCAAAATCGTCATAGCCGTTGGTGATGGCGGGGGGGGGGGGGGGTTGGTGTTTAGATCACTTCGACAACCGTAGGTGGAGCCGATTTTCTTCATGCTCTTATTTTGGTGTTCCATAACGACTAGCAGGCGGAATATCAAATTAGTTCACCCCTTATCTCTCAATCGCGTTCACGGACACGCTCACAATTTTCCGGACCCAGAAGCCCTTGAAACGTGAAGATCTGATGATAACTCTATGTTTTATTTCCAGCCGATTACATAACTTTCCTTTCTATCTCGTAGAGCTAAGGAAAGTAAAAATTCAATACGAGGTTTCTACGTTAGAATTTTGGACATTTTTTAGTCTCATAAGTCTTCGGTTAAATTTGTTGTCTCAGAAGCCTAAAAGATTTTGCTAGTGAAGTTTAAGTTGGTTCAGGTTTCAATTCAATCATTGTCCACTATCCCAAGCGTCATTATTGATAACATATCAAGTTGAGAATGAATGAATGAATGATAATCAGTTGTGCAACTTTCCCATAGCAACAATTGCTACCCGAAAATCGTTGCCAGTTCCCAACGGCGGGACCCGTGATTTTTCTCTTCGTTTGCCAAGATTTAAGGGACGCAATTCCAGTTTTCTGAGGCGTATCAGTGTATTAAGAATTTCCTCTTTCATTTATGTCAATGTCCAGGGGAGCTGTCGCTTTAGAGGGAGCATGAAAAGCCGCCCGTTATCTTTGAGAGCCACTTGCAAAAATGAATTTTTGCTCGAACAATTCTCAAGGATCCTCATCTCATCGCTTTTCATTTTCTGGGCGAGAAATCCGTTGCTGATTTGGTGGAGGGCGTGGTTGTGGCTGTACTTTATAACAGAAGCCTTCAAACTGTCATTTACCAGTCTCTATTACCTCAACCACCCTTCCCCGCCAGCAATTCCTAATTTAACACTTTTCAACGAAGAGCCAGAATTATAAGCCGCTGATTATGACGACTTGCGCGGAACGTGTAGACGTTCGGCCGACTGTAACGTGTTGAGCAATGTGTGCATCAGGAGGGGCATTCGTTAGCCGCAGAATAAAGCTCCCCCCCCCTCCCCACGGGACTCAACAAATACGTTGAAGCGAAATAATTAGTTAAGTTTCGCACCACTTGAGGATTCCTTCAACCCTCACAAAAATTACTTTGCTCTCTTCACGAACCAGCCAGAACTATTCTTAACCAACTCCGTAATGCACCAAGTTTAGTCTGATATTGTTGCATAAATCATGCAAAGGGGTTCCACTGAGAAGTAATGGGAAAAGTTAGTAGTTGGGTAACGGCTGGAAACAGTCTATTAAAACTCTAGCATTTTTTATTTTTTTAAACCTCTACGAAGTGGGTGTGGCAAGTACCTTCGTCGTATCCATAACGCAATCTGTAGATTAGACTTACTATAAAAAAGCTGTATAGAAATGCATTATAAAATTACGCCACGTCGACGTCGGTTATGTATGTGTAATCGTTCGTGCGATATACGTAAGAACTGTGAGTGGTGTGGGCGTGTTGAAAGTTGGAAGTGCGATCTGAAATGCGCAATAAGACGCAGGCAATTCATGAGAGATTGCAAGCAAAGCAACTTCTACACGTACACCGCAATGTATGGGTGTTTTATGTTCGTTCAACGCATTTCTACGGAAACATTTATGGGAAACAAAATGAAGTTACTGTACACCTGAAAGCACTTCGCAATTTTGTTCAAAATCGTCTGTTGGGCACATGAATGGGGGAGCTGAAAACTGAGAAATCAATGAACGTGTTGAGGGCGAGCTAGGACTGCATTACACTTGACAGAATAGCGATATGTAGTTGAGTATGCGCGCACAAGGGACTCTCAATGCATGTGAAACTGGTTGTGAGATACTGAGTGGAAGGAGAGAGAGAGAGAGCGAGAGAGTTGAGTTAGGAGAACTGGGAGACTATTGTATCAGACAGCTGAAGGAGCTGTCTGTTGAGAAGAGGAATCTAAAATTGATGGGTGGGGAAAGTTCAGGACAGGGGAAGTATCTGAGGAGTTGGACTTCCACAGGTGCATACAAAATGGTTTAGATAAAATATCTGGTGCGTAGCAACACACAACTTTCCGCCACCCCTTTAAGTTAGAACACCACCTACATATGCGGGCGCTATATCTTCGTTCAACGCATTTCTACAGAAACATTTATAGAGAACAAAATGTAGGGACTAGTTAGCTGAGAGTACTCCGTAAGTTTGATCGAAATCGTTAGAGCCGTTTTTGAGAAAATTGGAATACCGATAAATTAATATTCGACAAATCTCCTTTTCTGAGTTAACTTGGCTTATATCTCCGTTCAACATATATATACAGAAATAATTATACAGAACGAAATGTTGGTGTGGGTGACTATAAGTCACTCCAGTAGGATTTATCACATCTGGTGAAGAAGTTACCCTGAAATTTACGGAAACTTTCGAAAAAACGTTAATTTCGACACATTTTGATTTTTATCTCTGTTCAATGGACTGTCAGAGGAACATTTATTGAGAACAATATGTAGGTATTAACTATTTGAAAACATCCTGTGAGTTTGGTGATAATCGTTGGAGCCGTTTTGCCAAAAAGCGTAAAAAACCTATTTTTGCTTCAGGGGCCTATATCTCCGTTCACCGTATTTTCATGGAGATATGTATGGAGAAGAAAAGTTAGGTATTGATTAGTAGAAGATAATTCGAAAGTTTAATCAAAATCGTTAGGCAGTTTTCGAGAAAAATGCGAAAAACCCTAGTTTTTGGTACATTTTCGTCCCCCCCCCCCTTCTGATCGGCCGAAATCGTCCATAACCTTATTTTGGTGTCTACAAAAAATAAGGAACAAAACAAAAAAGAACCAGCTCAATCGGATCAGCCGTTCTCCCGCAAATCGAACTACAGACACACACACACACAGACATACACACAGACATACACACAGACATACACACGGACCTCTCTCCGAAATTAGGTTTTTTAGACTCAGTAGGGTCTGAAACGTAAAGATCTGAAGAAAACCCAACTTTTTTTTTTGGGCCGATTACTATACTTTCCTTCCCTTCGGGTAGCGGAAAGTAAAAGGCGTGTGGGGAAACAATGATTTGCCGTAGGGCCGATGACTCCGTTAGATGCGAGCGCGGATTTTGCGGAGGTCAAATACCCAGCTAATTCGGCCTGCCAAACATCGTTGTTTGTGGAAATGAGAAAAACAATAACTTATTGTTCGGTAAGTCTCATTGTGCGATTTATGTTTCTTTATATCTCCGTTCAATGGATTTTACAGAAATAATTGCATAGGTCGCTCGATGACACTTCGTCATTTACTGAGATTTTTTCGATAACGAAAAAGAAACACGATTTTTTACACATTTTAGTTCTTATTTCTGTTTAGTCAACTGTCAGGGGAACATCTATATAGAATAATACATAGGTATTGGTTATTTAAAGATATCTTGTGAGTTCAGTGGAAATCGTTAAAGACGTTTTACCAAAAAGTGAAAAACAACAACTTTTGCTTCATTGGCCTCTATCTCCGTTCAGATTATTCACGGAGATATTTATGGAAAGAAAACGTTAGGTACTGATTACGAAAAGATACTATCAAATCCGTATTGGCCGTTTTCGAGAAAATTGCGAAAAACACATCACAAATAACAAAACAACACCCCTGGACAGCCAAGCCACATTTACGCATTATCCTTCATGTTTCACAGGATTCAAACTTCTGGTCCAGATGAAATGAGCCAACCCGAAATGTTCTGTGGTATCTATACTGTGTAGGTGTGTGGGGTGGGGGAGGGGAGGGGATTTGGCTCGGAAGGACGGAAGTTTAGCGTGTACTGCTCCAAAACGTCGTTTATTAATTAAGTAAAGCTCTCCCTTCACACGCGTTGAAGGGGCCGCGTACAAGGCATGAATAAGACCAGCTGATACGTAATAATATCAAATTTAGAGTGAAGAAAGTAGCGTGATGCGCCGCGATTGATATCGAAGGAGGCTACCAGGTAACTTTACTTCCTTGTTCATGTGCTCAGACGAATACGAACAAAATCATTTGTGACTTATTTGTGGAAACTCATTTCGATAATAAAACGGATAACGTCTGTTTCCACTAAATTTGAGTTTCAACATCGTTCTGTGATCGAATTCAACGGTTCAGCCATCATCAGTGACAAGAACGCAACTGCGACAATAGTCCTCCATTTGGTCACTGCTCTGACAATTCTTGCAACCAGTTAGATAACCATACTTCATATTTATCAGGCATGGCGTAATAACTGGTCTCAATAAAGGAGAAATGGGGCTTTACTTTCTGGCAATATTGCGGAAAAAGTGACAGAGGGGGGATACGACGAAGATCCGGATGAGAAAGACGTAATCTTCGAATTACCCGCAATTGGTTTCTTGGGCTCGAGCGGTCGCATATGGCAGCATCACAGGTCATTCGATGCTTCAAATAGTTACTTAATTAGCTCATAATTTATATAATTTTTCTTACTTATTTCAAAACATTTACTGAATAACCAACATGTAAGTAATCTACCGCTCTTTTAACACAATGATTTGAGTATGTGTTGGGCATTTAGGAAAACATCTGGGTACCAGGTTAGTTGAAGAGTGGAGAGTAGTGTGCATTCCTGTATGCCGCGATTGCTCCCAGTATTTGATGACATTTATCTTCTCCATCGTGTCAGTAGGCCTAGGTTTTTGGGCTTAATTGAGGCAGTTTGTCAATTATATTGTTTCATTGATCGGAGTTTGACGTGTTTCGCTCTCAAATCCCGTACATCAAATTTATTTCTTTTTTGATTTGGGAATCGCCAAAATTGTTATGATCTAAATCGGTCTAATCGATGGCATAGATTCCAAAGACTGGCGAACGTCTTGACGTCACTTCGCTGAGAATTCTGCGAATGTTTCCGGAAAATGCTGTTCGATGATTTTAGATGTTCGTGAAACTCGGCCGACTTGGCATTTAAAATGCTGTCTGTGCCTATCGCATGTATCCAACGAGCAGTCTTCAGAGACACACGAACCTGAGTCGCGAAATGCTATAAACCGAATTGATCGCTGAGCGATCACTTGTTTGGCACACACTATCGCCTCACTAAAAATTATTTTCCCCCATTCACACCTGGCGCTACGAATCGCAAAACTTCCTCTCTCCTGCTGCTATTTCGATGATGCGCCCGATTTCAAATAGACGTATTTGTAACCGAATGCGGCTTAGCCAACAATAATGACGGTATTGAGGTATTGACGAGTTGGACAGCGTACGTTCGTGTGACGTCGTAACATATAGATATTAAATTTATGAGTCCTTCCTGCCATTTAATTTCTCAATGCGGGGATCTCACTCACGGGTTTCCTTCGTGTTCAATGTTCAGTCCGTAAATAACTGAGTGATTCTCATCGAGCTTTCCACCTGTTTCTATTGTCGCTTCATTTTCTTCCCAAGCACATCGTTGGGGTCTCTGCCCAAATCCTCACTTTACCTTCATTTAGTAACACTTCAACCCCATTTGACTTCTGACACGATACACGTAGTTCTATTTGGGATGATGAACTGAATCTCTTTTCTGAGAGGTCCGTTTTTGAAGTTAGGGAGGAAAGTTACGAGTTTTCTTCTGAGTCCGAAAAACCAAGTTTGAAAATGGTCTGTGTGTGAACGCAAATGAGAGAAAATGGTCGAACCAAATCGCCTCAAATATTAAATTTAGCCAGTAGATCACCGTGGGACGCCAAAATGAGGGTATTCACAAAATCGGTGCCAATTAACTTTTTCTCTTTTTATCAAAAACAGCTTTGACGATTTTGATTGCATTTTTATTATGGACGGTTTCAATTATCACGACATTACTATGTATGTTTCTTTACTGCCCCTTAACGCCCGCCCATATAGGGTCATACCAGTCGAAAGTCAAGGACGTTGCAGTTTCGCTAGCATGGGAGAGCGCTCAGTATCCACCGAACCTAGACATGTGGAGGTACGGCAGGTTGTCATTTAGCCATTCGGCCGGTAGAGACTGCCCATGGGACATGGAAGGGGAGTCTCTACAATTTATGGGGGGTTCTTGATGTGATTTCCCGCCTGATGTAATTATTTACTCGGGTAGCAAGTTTCAAAGGTAAAGATCAATCGTGGCCACGTTTTTTTTGTCATAACCTTCTTCGCAAACTGGGCGAAGGGTGTAGCTGTGAGGAACTAACTCGTCCTGGCCTCTAGCTCAACCGACTTTCCACTAAGACCTTCACGGATGTTGAGCACAAACTCGTACGTGTCATGTCTTTTTGCTCGCTGGTCATTTATGTTATCCCCATTCAACTTGAGCAGGAAGTTATCGTTCAGTGGAGAGGTCTATACGGAGTTTGGTCCATAGCTCCCTTTTTACTCCCCACTTGTTCACCATACTCATTCACACTCACTGGCCAAGTCGACGGGTAAATGCAAATACTCATTTGGATTGCTTCAGTGGATGCTGTCCTCCAGGTCTTGATGATCCACATAAGCGCAGCTCTCTGGGATAGTGCCAATACATTCCTTTGATTGAATGTGAGTTTGTTATCCCAGACAACGGGACAGTAGCCAATCACGCGTATTTAAGTCGCCTTGTGCATGAGACAGTACCATAGAATTCTCATTATGATAGCAGCACAATAACTTTTATTCAAATTCGATTTTACGCCTTCGTATGTATTCTTTTGCAATGCTCCATGTTTCCGGTTTTTCAATCGTCAACGGAAAGTTTCAAGAATTTTCCGTCGGTGTCAAACTTGGGGCCTGAGTACTAATTTTATCCGTTCCGTCATACTTCTACTAGTTGAGTTATTCAGTTAAAAAGTTGGTAAACAAGCTTTTTTCCCCTCTACCGCTGGGGCACTTGAGGATCTCGGCAAGGTTTATCCAGTTCGGAGCGTCGCTTTATCGCTCGACCAATTGAATTATCGTCCAACTCGAGTTGACACTGTACCGGCTAAACGAAGTTTGCAGATCAGTTTCATCACTCCGCCTGTTTTCTTTTTCTTCTCCTTTTCGTCTCTGGGAGCTTTGTTCTTTTCATTCCCTGGGGGTTTGTTTCCACCATAAATACTTGCTAACTTGGTTTATTTCACTCATTCCATCCTCGTAATGTTGAAATGTCCAACTAAAACCAATTCGAAATTCAGCGCGGCGAACTCGATTTTGCCGCAAGTCACATGCACGACACCTATTTCGGGCCTCATGAGGGGCATGAAGTCCTCAGGGGTTTGTGTGCGTGAGAAACGAGCTGACTTGACTGGGTACAGAATTTCGGCATTCAGATACCTTGAGCCTTTTTATCGGGTGTATGAGTTTAATTTGTGATAGAAAACGATAGACTGGGGCTATCTCTGCAACACTGTGACACTTGAGCTTATTTTCGTTTTCCACAAATGACGTCAACCCTTTTGATTAGCTTTATCCTATCGCTCGAGCGCCATCGAAAAGAATAATTTGGTTTTCCCGATGTTGACGGTCATTTTTGTTGTTTTAGTCTCACCACCAATCCTGACATTTCTCCGCCTCTTCTAACCTCCTCAGCCTCGTTTGTGTTTTCCATTCTCCGCTCAAATACCTGACCTGTCTTTACCCAACACCCCGCTCCCATTGTCGCAGTTGTAAGAAGATACTCTCCAAATGGGCTTCAACCTATGCCAAAATATTTCACAAATTGAGATTCTCCGAACATTAAAAGTTCGTTTAACGAGTTCTCTCAAACCCGACGATTTTGATCAAATTCGCGCGCTCGGCTGACGTTTTCATTCTCAGTAGGGCGTTATGTAGAAATGCAGAGTCTGTATGCGTCGTATCGTCGACATTGCTGTGGGGCCCCGAACAATGTCGTTGCATCGCCCACAGATATTTTCAAAAGTGCACGTTCTCAATTTCGCACAATTCACGTCGAGGCGAGGGAAGTCGCGGACGCCTCATTCTTCACGTTCTATGGACTACACATTTAAACTGTGGTCCTGTACATAGTCGATGAATGCTTTTTGTTCGTGCTCCCGTATAACAGGAGGAATAAAACGGGTTAACTTGAAAATTTCCTCGGGGTTTTCACCTAACTCCTCGCTTCAAAATCATTAACGTTCGCCGTGGAAGCGAACAATTGACCTACAAACAAACCGCTGTGTAAAAAGTGGTTTCCTCGTCGGTTCGTTCCCTAAACGACTGACGGAATAAAGAGAGAGAAGCGTCAATCTATGAAATGTTGGCCGGCGGACTTAACTAAACCTCCGCTCTCATCTCGCGTTGAAATCAACTTTGATCGTCGGAAGGTTTTGTTTTCATGTGAAATCCCGAGTTCGCGATCTTGTAATACAAAACGAGTTTAGTTTTCTTCAAATCTGTACGGAAATTAGGTTATGAGCGATTTCCATCCACTGATAAGGGCGGGGGGGACAGTCAAAATGTACCAAAAACGAGTGGTTTTCCCCACTTTTCTCAAAAACGGGGTTCATATAATCTTCTACTAATCAATACCTAACTTTTCTTCTTTATAAGTATCTGAAAATTCGTTGAACGGAGATAAAGGCAGCAAAATGAGGGGTTTTCTGTATTTTGGCATATTTTGGTCCTTCTGACTGCCCATTGAGCGGAGATAATCAACAACTGTGTCAAACATCGTATTTTAACGATTTTCGAATTTCTAGAGTAATCGCATAACTGAGTTTGATTAACCCCGTTGCGCAAATTTACGTGTCGGTATGTGCCAGATATTTTATTTTAATGACTTTGAATTGTGACAAATCCCGGTTGTTTCATCTTCAACGGAATACTTAGGTTTCCACTTTTGGAAACGCAGACATTCGTTTTCATCAATTTATTATATTTTCTGTCGAATAGCATGTAGTGAAATTAGGTTGGCTCCAAATTCGTATTCTTGATTCATGGCATCCCATCGTCGTGTCGTTCTTGTTATCGCTCGCTCTACAATTGCGGTGCGCGTAGTAAATAATCCTCTTATGTGGGTTGTCTGGCTGCAGGGCGCAGTTACGGAAAATGAGTCATCGTCTCACAGTCCGTTTCTTGCTTTCATATCGGCGAGAGCAGAAGCGACGCAGGCCAGAACTTCGCGGAGAGTAATTCAAATTGAACTGCCGTGGCTCCGCATTTCTGTCGGTTGAAATCGTCAGACGATCGATTATTGAGAGTTGACTGTGGTTTTGTGAAGGCTCTGACGGCAGTTCCTGAGGCAGATGTTCCGCCTCGAGCGGTTGAGGGGTCCACAGGATGCGCGTAATGACGGTCAGACCCAGACTCCAGGCTCTTCGAGTGGGAAGCCCCTCCGACGCCCGTCTCTTGAGCAATAACCAGCTCTGCTCCAACTCCCGCGTAAGAAAACACGTAAACCTCGTCCGAGAAGTTTTTTTTCTGCCTGGGCTTCTGTGATATTTCTCGATTGTTTTTGTCTTAAATGGACCGTTAATGCTCCTCTTTCGCGTCCATCACGCTGGTAAAAATAAACACCAAAGTACGAAACATGTGACCGCCACAGAGGAAACACATAGCGCGCTTTAGGAGAACGTACTAATATCTCTTGATCTGCCTCAGACCAAATTTAGGGACAAATCAATGTCAGTGCATCGGCCTGTACGTTGGAACCTACCAGTATGTTCCTTCCCCGTTTTAATACTCCTTCACTACACTCCCCCTCCCTCCCTTCAACTGTTTACTACACTACTTCCAACGTATAGATTTTGGTATGTGGTTCGTGTCTACACGCGGAATCATAGAGAAAATAGTCAATAACGAGACGTTAGTCTGCATTCTGGGATTTTTGAAGTTGCTCCCTAATACCTCATTACCGTTTTTAACCTTCTACCGCAGGTAGCTTCTTCGACCATCAAAAACTGGATTTATAAGGGAATAATAAACCAAAAGTGCTGCAAAATCGATTTTCGTCGAAATGTTCGGTAATTTGTCGGGCTGCTCTCGTGATTCTCCTACGAGTGTGTGTTACGGTAGCGTTATTATTTTGGCTGTTCACTCAAAAAACGAGAGCTGTGCTTGAGGACGAAAAAAACTTGGCATTTTGATCACTATGATAACTATAGTTAGTTTTGAACCAAGTTTGCTCATCCCCTTCTGTTGGCGTCCCGTACTGATCTGACGTGGGACTACGGAGAGTAAAACGAATCATCATAATTCGTCAACAATGGGAAAATTATTTTAAAAAGAATTTTTCGTTGGGCAGCTAGGCTGGAAACAAAATCAAACGAGTCAACAAATCCTAGACCGCAGGATCTAATTTTACGTTGTTCCCTCTCTCCTCGTGAACTAGTGCATTCCTGAGATTCATCGCTGAATTTGCCTCTAATCTTAATGTAACAAAAAATCGTACAAATGGGTGGAAAATTGTGCATAAAGTTCTGTGAGGACTTTCGAGATTCTTCGCTTGCGTAGCTCAACTAAACCAAAAACTGCGTTTTATTTCTCTTCAAAAACACTATTTGGTTGATCAAATCTGCTCAAACTTGATATCTAGCCCGCAGGTTACCATGGGACGCCAAAATATGGGTATGAGCAAACTCTGCTCAAACTATTTATAGTTATCGTAATGATCAAAACACCACATGCTATTACAACGATTTTGATTAAACGTCTTATATAGACGTCAAAAATAACACAACACCATGAAATTCTCATCCGTGGGAGAATAAGGAGAGCTGCAAAATAAATTTCCGAAAAGTTCAATTTTCCGCAGATTTTTTTTCTTATAAACCCCGCCCAAAGGTTGCTATAATTTTCAGAAACGCGCAGGTTGTAGTCTAATCGAGTACTTCTACGATGATTCTTACTCATAAGACGCGTAGGACCTACTCGAGAAATTTCGATCACCTCCGTTTCACTTACTACCATTTCTAAACTTTTTTTACCCGATAACTCTGAAAAAGCGACTTTCCTTCTCAAAAAAATATTGTTTGCAGCCACGTCAATTGTCTGTCTACCAGTTGCTCAATAATGGTCAAGGCAGCGCAATAAATTCCGGAACTGTAAAGGATACTATTTTCTGCCACCGTGTTTTATCTAATTTAAATGAACTGAATGAATAATAAATTGAATCAGTAGCAAAAGCCATGAAAACTCCAAATTTCGTGTAGAGCTAAGAAAAGTTGTGTGATGCGGCGCACCTAATATTTTTGTCATTCTAACGCGTTGTTTTGTTTGTTTTGCAGGTATTTGAAAATTAATAATTCAAGTTTAAGAGGACACTGGAGTTCCGACGATATGGTGAGTGAGTGCAAGTAGGATAGTCTTCATACTCGGAAGTTAATATTTATTCATGCGAGGCCGGAAAAGCCAATTTCCATGAAACGAGCCTCTCTTTTGGGGCTATTGGCCGATTGGAGTACAAATACGGAGGTCGTATCAAGTTTTCGCGATTGATGAGCAATTGAGGGAACTGCTCGAACGATTTTTGTTCTCCGCCCTTCAATTTTCAAATTGTGCCGTTAATTGCTTGTATTTCGTTGCGTCCGGTCGTCAGGTAAACCTACGGAATCGGTTACCCTCGCCCGTTTGAACATTGCTAAATAACGAGCGAAGCCCTTCGACCCTGACCTTCATTTGCTGGACCGCGCGAGTCTGTTTTTCTGCCCCTTGCAGCCGATAATTGGATAATACGCCGGGGTGACTTCTCTTGTTTCCGACGGCTCTCGCCAATAAATCCCCGCCTCGGCAGGGCTCATAACGAGAATAAACATGCGGCTTTCATTACACAACTTACCGCGTATCTTCGTTCGACATGTATCTACAGATATGTTCGCGGAGAACAGAGTGCAGTAACCGATCAAGTAACCCTGTGTGTTTTTGAGAAAATGTTAAAAACTTTCTCTTGCGGAGAATTTAAATTTCCGTCGTGTTTTTGTGCGCGTGTGTCACTGGATGATTAGAGATATGGGAAACAAAACGGGCTTGTAGTATAGTTAAACTCAAGTCAGTTTCATCAAACTGAATGTGACACTTTCTGCGGAAAATTAAAAAACGTGAAAAAACTAACAAATTACATGTCACATCTGGGAACTGACTGGGGAACATTGACGAAGAAAAATATGTTGGTTACCTTGTAAGTTTAACGATTTCGATTGCCAGTACCTACATTTTGTTTTCTACAAGAAGATATAGAGCACTTATAAGAAGCAGGTCGTCGAATTAACGTTGCGGAAAGTTGTGTATTTGTATTTTGATAGCGAAGAATTACGAGCTTCAGACAGCCGGTCGTCTCTGGAATTCAGCGTTACCCTCAAACACAGTCGCTCGGTGATTCGTTGGGTTCCGAGGATCTGGCCACAACTGGATGACTCAGAAACCGGCGTCGGACGAGATGGTTAAAACTTTTGGCCGGGCTTTACTGAAACTGTTGTAATCGGTAAAAAAATATTTCTTTTGGCGGATTCAACGAGAAAAGGCGTGTGGTTTTCGTAAGTGTCTGTGACTGGAGTCAGCATAGCCGGAAGACATCTAACCCAATTAAGTTCGTTCTTTTTTGTTTCTTTCGTTATTTGTTGGAAGAGTAAAATTGAGGCGACGAACAGTCCCCGTCATTTTGGAGGTGGGGGATCTAAATGTGCCACAAATTGGGAGTTTCGCCTTTTCCTCAAACCATGATTAATGATTGAAAGAGTTTTCGATAAATCGACAACCAACTTCTGGCCCTTTTAGATATCTCAAAGAGAATACGGCAAACGGAAATGAACCCGTAAGAAGTAAATAGAAAAGTGAAATTTTGTTTAAAAAAATGGATTTTTGTGTGGCGTTATAAAATCCAAAATGTGCCAAAACGTGTTTTTCAACGTTAAATTCCAAAGTGAAATTGATCTACGTAACGTAGTGTCTGTGTAACTATTTCTGTAGCCTCCCGTTGAACAGAAATGGAGGCCCAAATCTCTACGGAATTGAATTCAAATTATCTCTGAAGCTGCTTCAAGGATTTTAATCGAACTCGCACGATTACGTACGTTTCGTTTACCATTTCTATTCGTATTTGTGGTAAAGCGTTGACAGGCCGCGCCAGATATTTTCGGTAAGAAGATCGAGTCTCTCGACTGCGGAGAAATTCTGGGAAGTTAGTTGTGAGGGTCAAAAGGTGGATGGATGAAAACAAAGAAGCGGGCGGCAGGAAACACACAGCTGACGGGAATTCAGCCTCTGCGCATGCGCCGTCCCTGCGTCCCTCCCTCATCGTACCTTTTTGTTCTCTGCTCTCCCTGAAGCGAAGTTACTGGTCTCGGGAGTTCAAGGCAGATCATTCGGAACTTGGCCTGTTAGTTTGGAACTAACTATCGGATAATACCATGCTTATACGTTCTCATTTGCTCCTTCCATTGAACTTCACTGATCTCAAGAATTCGCCAAGTTTAGCAAACTATTTAAACCAACTTACCCTACAATTAAATGATTTATTTCTGTACATAATTGTAAGGAAAATGGGAGAATTTGGTTGTCTTTAAAATGAGCGGATTTTTACTTCCTTTAGCTGTACGCAGTAGGAAGAAAAGTTTTGCAATCGGCTGGAAAAAAGTTGAGTCTTTCTCAGATCTTTACGTTTCAAGGGCTATTGTACCCAAAACACTCAATTTGCGAAAATAGTATGTGAACGCGATTAAGAAAAAATGGCTGAAACAAACCGACTCAAGATTTATGTATAGCCTGCACATTACGATACAGACATGAACAATGTCTCTTCAAAACTAATTAGAGTTATTTATCATCGTGATCGAAACACATTTTTTTCTCAAAAAAAAAAACGGCTCAAACGATTGTGATTAAACGTTTGGTGAGGATAGTTCCAAATAACAGAACACTACCATTTTCATTAGTGGGAAAATGACGAGAGCAGTACAGTTAAGCTCAGTTTTTACTTCCCGCCGCTTAAAGGGTAAGAAAAGTATTCTGTGGTCTGTGCGCGGCTGTCGTTCAATTTTCTGGAGAACGGATGAACCGATAGAGCTGGGGTTTTAATTTTGTTAGGGATTTCCATCGATCGGAAAGGGTGGCGTTGGGGTGAGGGATGTACCAAAATCTAGAGCTTTTTGGGCGAAAACTGCTCTAACGATTTTGTTTGAACTTTAAGATTATTCTCTCCTCGTCCCCATACGTAGGCCTATGAAGCAAAACTCTGCAAATTATTACACAACGCTTTTATAATTCTCTCGAACAGCTTGACCTAGTATTACGGCTCCGAGACCTATCCCATTCGATTCAGCATCGAAAAATACCAGTAAACCATACGAACCATGACCTGACTACAATGGAACGACGAGACTTTAGCTCACTATAATTACTGTAATTTCACAAAAACGTAGTTGTACACGTCTGATACTCATTCCATTCGATCTAAAAATACCTTGAAAACGTTACCAAACACGGCGTATTTGCGATTAAACTGCGTTTTGTTCATTTTTTAACCATTTTTTGCCTTTAACAACCATGGGCTTCGTGCGCTCGGACTGCCGAGATGGCGGGCACAACTAGAAACCAAATGGGATTTTTTTTTGCGAAAGTACGAAGTTTTTAGACCACGTTAAAGGTACAAAACAACCCGGACGGCGGACAGTGGATGGACATTGCAGATTTGGAAACTCCATGTCTTGAAACGTAAAGTATCAAATTGTGACGGGGGTCGTAAAAATTGTCCTGACCCAAAACATAGGGTTATTATTCAGAATTAATAATAAACCAGAATAAGGTTTATTTTTATCACGAATATAGTGCATAATATGATGAGTGATTCTAAGCGACCTAAGCAGATTTCTGAAAGAAAAGCTTTCTCGTTCCCTAAGACATTTATTGTGTAGCACTTGTTACAATTTAGCCAAAACGTGTTCACCTCGACACTCAACATTTTCTTTAGTAATCTCCTCAATTTCTATCCCGTATTTGTCACACAATCTTACCCAATCATTCACCCAAAATACTTAGCGTTTCAGAATTAAATTGGTTAAGAAATTCGGAAGTCGATTAGGAGGCATATCCATTGTTTTAATTACATAGTCTAGGTGCAACTTAAATGTATATATTATAAGAGGGTGTCTGCCGGTTTCCAGTTGTAAAGCGTAATATGGTGTGTTTGGACGAAGCATTAGGACTTTTTTTATAAAGAATCTTTGAGCCTTTTCCACCCAATCTTGGATCTCGCTTGGATTTCTCGACAATTTTTACTTTCCGCTACCCGAAGGGAAGGAAAGTATAGTAATCGGCCCAAAAAAAAAAGTTGGGTTTTCTTCAGATCTTTACGTTTCAGACCCTACTGAGTCTAAAAAACCTAATTTCGGAGAGAGGTCCGTGTGTATGTCTGTGTGTATGTCTGTGTGTATGTCTGTGTGTGTGTGTGTCTGTAGTTCGATTTGCGGGCGAACGGCTGATCCGATTGAGTTGGTTCTTTTTTGTTTTGTTCGTTATTTTTGTAGACACCAAAATAAGGTTATGGACGATTTCGGCCGGTGGGAAGGGGTGGGGGACGAAAATGTGCCAAAAACTAGGGTTTTCGCATTTTTCTCGAAAACGGCTCTAACGATTTTGATTAAACTTTCAAATTATCTTCTCCTAATCAATACCTAACTTTTCTTCTCCATACATATCTCCATGAAAATACGGTGAACGGAGGTATGGGCCCTGAAAGCAAAAATAGGTTTTTTACGCTTTGGCAAAACGGCTTCAGCGATTTCCACCAAACTCACAGGATGTTTTCAAATAGTTGATACCTACATATTCTTCTCAATAAATGTTCCTGTGACGGTCCATTGAACAGAGATAAAAATCAAATGTGTCGAAAATAACGTTTTTTCTAACATTTCCGTAAATTCCAGGGTAACTTCTTTACCAGATGTGATAAATCCTAATGGAGTGTCTTTTAGTCACCCATACCAACATTTCGTTCTCTATAATTATTTCTGTATATATATGTTGAACGGAGATATAAGCCAAGTTAACACAAAAAGGAGATTTGTCGAATATTATTTTATCGGTATTCCAATTTTCTCAAAAACGGCTCTAACGATTTCGATCAAACATTCGGAGTACTCTCAACTAACTAGTCCCTACATTTTGTTCTCCATAAATGTTCCTGTAAAAATGCGTTGAACGAAGATATAGCGCCCGCATGTGTAGGTGGTGTTCGAACTTAAATGGGTGGCGGAAAGTAGTGTGTTGCTACGCACCAGATATTTACATATTTTTGCTCGGTTTGAAGGCCATATTACCCGATTTTTGTACTCACGCTAACGATAAAAGGGACGCTATTGCGACAATTTGTTGTAATCTCACTCCGGCAGTGGCTTTCCAGTAAGTTACCCCAGTTACAGTGGCTAGTGATTTTTATTGGATCTTTTTGTCAGAATGAGTTGTTTCCGATTGGAAACATCGGCGTTGCATCTGTAACGTAGCACCGGACTGTGTGACACTGAGTGACGTGAAAAAGTCAGTCCGTTTAAATTGGATGCGTTGTCTGAGTAGCCGCCTCCTAGTGACGAGGTCAATTGCAGTCATAACTGCTAATCCTGTTCCTCAGTGTTGTCTTCCGAATGAAGTTGTGCGCTTTAACGAACTTCCTACTAGTTGCACGACTAGATTCGTATTCAGGTTAAATCCGCAACGGAAATGAAGCTCCGCTTGCCAGGATACGAAATCTTGTTTGACACCGTGAGTGCGCCAAGGCGTCATTTTTCTCAATTTTCGCGCGTTTTCTCATTCATGTCCCTGTAAAGGAAGGAAGAGTTTACGGAGAGAGAAAAAAATTGGTTGAGAGAGATGGAACTCCGGATTTGTTTGGAAAAAACGCATTCGCCCGTGAATGTACGTAGAAGCGTGTTCTATGGAAGTATCTCTGTGTGTTCAATTACTTCATGTCGCGGACTGTGGAAGCTCCCAAAATCGTACTGAGAGCGTCTCTAGACAGGACCTGCCATCTCGAAAGACTTCTTTTGACATTTTTTGTAAGGTTCGCCCCATGTCAGCTGCTGAATCTTCGTGAATTATCTCCACCCATCGAGTTTTGTCAGATGCTTATTGATGACAAGTTAGTTGGTATAACAGAAAGTACGTCGCACGTTGCATCAAAATCGATCAAAGTCCGTAAGACACTGACTTCAAACGCTGATGGCATTAAATGCGCAGGAAGCAATTGTATGTGGATCAAGTAGGTGTTGGAGGATGACCTCGATGTTTCTTCGACCTTTTTTCCCACTGAAATCCTAATTTTGAGCATGTTCTGTTTTGATGTGCCCGCACTCTTTAATTACGTGTTACGTCTATTATGTTTTGAATAAATGATAGATCACCCCCATTCGCGGTAAATAATAAAGAAGACGAATAAGGGGTTATGGATTAGGAGTTATGGTTACTGTAGAATAATATCACTCCTGGCTGAGGAGTGTTGTAGCAACTCACACGTCCAGACGCAGTTATAATTTGCTTCTGCGACTTATCTCTTTCCGGGCCCCAAACGACGAGATTCACGTCTCAAATGGCAGCTCTTTCGAAACAAACACGTCCGCTGTCTCCCAAGCGATTTCACCACGCGGAGGCTACTAATTGAAAGTGCCAGGTCGAGAGGACGAGGCTCAATCACTTCATTACAACGCCGTTTCCATCAAGTTGCTGGGGGACTCGCAGATTCCCTTATCAGCTCGACACTGAAGACCGCGATAAGGGCCCACCGCCCCCGGAAGGAAACGACCTCTCCCGGTTTCAAGAGTCTGATTCTAATTGTTGGTCCCACTAGGGGGAAATTACTCGACGGAACTGTCATCTCGACTGTCTGTTCCTTCGGGACGACGCCAATTCCAAGTCGCCTGGCTCCATCCACAGCTTGGAGTTCTCATCCCACTGCATCCATCGCTTGGATATTTTCATTGGACTGCATCCAAAGCTTGAAACTGTTTATTGAACTGCATCGAGAGCTTAAAGTTCTCTTCCAACTGTGTCCACAGCTTGTATCCCCACAGATCTGATTGCGTCTACAGCTTCAACTTCCGTTCCAACTACATCCGCTGTCACATGTCTTAATGTCTTATAGAATTCCCCACTGCGTACTCGATTTTTTAACGACTTTCGCTCGTTTTAAAAATTGGTGCACTCAGACTTAACGGATGCTGCTGGCAATCGCATCAGTTGGTTGTAATCGCTGTCGAACAGTGGCTTTCCGCGAAGCTACGCGTTCTTAGCGAATCGCCAAGCGTAGAGTGCTCCTCCATATCCGAACTGGAGAGTTGCTTTTTGATCTTTCCGCTGCTGAGTCGGGTTTAGAAAAAGGGGCGGCACCGTTTGCTTCAAATTCGTTGGTCTGGCGACCCAGGTCTGTCGAAGTAATTAAAAATGAACTTCCCCCTTGGAAGAACCCCCACTTGGTCAAGTAGATAGGGCTATTTATACGTTTAAGCATTTATTCATTCTATTGGTAAACTCGTCTCAACCATAATTGTGGTTAAAACCCAACATCTGGACCGTTACATCATGCATAGGTAAGGGATTCGGAACTGTTAGTTGATATTATAGCTATTGGGTTATATCCGCCAATAGACAAATTACTAAAGTTAACGTACCTATTAAGTGAGTCTGTCTCCTCTGGCTGTTGAGATACTGTGGGCAAGGGCTTTCGATGTAAAGACATCATCGTCTGGCCATTAAGTCAGGTCAGTACTAGAGACAGTCAGTTGGTCGTGGTCTTTATATACAGAGAGAAAGGTAAACAGGATGGTGGAGCGTCGCGGAAGTGGGGGGGGGGAAGGAAGGAGGTCACGCACCTCTGGGGAAACCCACTAGAGGAGAAGGGAAAGGAATGTAAGTACTGTATGTCTTAACTATTCTGTCAGTTGTTGATTCTTTTTGTGTAGTGTGGTCTGTAAATCCGTCAGTTGGTTGTTTTCATTTGTGTAGTGTTGTGAGTGACGTGAATATGGCGTCATGTTTTGTGTTGATTCATTCATTAATGATCTGTCCATTGAAGTTTCTTTGTTTATAAATTTCCGTGTTTTCTAATATGCTCAGTTTTCGTCCTTTGTATTGTTTATGTAGTAAAGTGGCGCAGTCCTGTATTTTGACAGGTTCATGTCCAGTTATGTTGAGATGGTTAGCAAAGTTTGAATCGTCTTTGTTCCTACTAAGAGATTTAATGTGTTCTGAATATCTGGTGCGTATTTTTCGTCCTGTCTGTCCTATGTATGCGTTTTTACAAGTACAGGTTATTTTATATACCCCACTTTGATCGAGTGGGTCTGTCTTTTCAGTTCCGTAGGGCAGTTTGGTTCGAAGTGTGTTTTCCGTACATAATGAGATTTTTATGCCTTCCTTTCGGAGGATGTTAGTTATTCCGTATATTTTTGGTCCTGTGCAGCGTCTCATCGAAGTTATTGGAGGTTATTGGAGTCATGTTGTCGTAATAATTTGTTTATTGGTTTTTTGGAGTAACCGTTATTTTGTGCGATAGTATTGATTGTATCAAGTTCTTTTTTGTAATTTTGTTCGGCTAGTGGGATAGTTCTCCGCACCATGTGTCTGAATGCTTTTAGTTTATGTTGGTGTGGGTGTTTTGATGTATAGTATATGGTCGTGTCGGTAGCAGTAGGTCTTCTAAAAATGTCGACTGTAGTTCGTTGTCCAACCGTGTGATGTTTAGATGCAAGTAATTAGGAGTTTTATTTTGTTCTTTGTCCATGTCATATTGGATGTTATGGTGGATATTGGTTCAAGTCCTGTAGTATTTCGTCAGCGTTATCACGGCTTAATATGCAGATAATATCATCTACATATCAGGCGTAATGTTTGTCATTAAACTCTGGATGTGAGTTTCCTCGTAATGCTGTAGAAATATTTCGGTCGATATGGACGAGCTAGGGTTTCCCATACTTAATCCATCTTTTGTCTTGTATATGTTGGAAGTAGTTTTGTTTGAGTGTCAGTTTGGTGAGGGTGGTAACATTTCTAGTAGTTGTTGTGTCTATTTGTCTTGGTTTGGTTTGTAGTATGTCAAGGGTTTCTTTTATTGGTAGGGAGGGGTATAACGCTTATGTACTCTTCACATAACCGTTAAAAATGAACTTACGCCATCGTTGTTCGTGCATGTTTGCTGTCGCAATTCTGCCGTGTCGAGCAACATCGAAACGTAACCCTACACATCATACACACACACATCCATCTGTTAGTAAGATGACCATCTATAATGACTTCTCAGTGGAAACCCCTTCAGCCATTTACATCGCATCGTGTCCACATTCGCGACGCACAACCTCCACCGCCCTTATCAGCTGGTCTAGGAAGGCTTCGATCTTAAATATTACAGAAATGACCCCCAGCAACTTCAATGTTATTCATCACTGGTATCACCCTGTAATCAGCCGTGTAACCAACAGTTGTAGAAAAACAGTGTGTTGTACCACGCCATTAGGCTATATTTGTATTTATAAATGGTCTTTATAAAGTTAAACAAGAACTACTAACGATTCGTTGTAGAAGAAGGTCGTGGTTTAGCCTAAGCCGTCTAATTTGAAAGATGAGCGGTACCTTGATTTATTTTCGTCGTTGTGATCACGTATTTGTCCATATTGGTTACTGCTACTGCGTGTTGTTTACGTTCACTAGTGCGACACAACTTCCTTGAACTGTCACCGTTACAATTAAAATCAATTGTTACCACTACTGCTACCCTGCCTTTTATCGTGATATGCCGTCTCTTATCTCACTGTGGAGCCGCGGCCCGGACATTGCTTTTTGGCCCACAACTGTCGTACATCTTTTGGTGAATTCAACGATTTTTGAAGTTCAGTAGTACAATACGTTATCATCGCACATCCATAGTGGGACTTCCCGTCACCCTAACAACAGTTTTTTAGGGATTTTAGTGGCAAGATCATTTGAAAAGTCGCATTCTACCGCATTTGACACGATAGTACTAATTTCATTTTTTCTTAAAATTGCGGGAAATGATGTATTTTACTCGTTCTTTGTTGTTGTTGTGATGGGAGAGAGGTATTTTGTGTGAGAACGTCTATAGCTTGTCGGGAGCCTTTTGCCGTCGAAGCGCAGTGCGGTCCGACGTTGCGGCTTTTCTCCGTCGCCGAGGTCCGCCACATCCCCTTCAAACGGAGCATTTCTCCGTTCCCGGGCCCTCCCCCCATTCAGTGTCTCCACCATCGCCCTCAAAACATTTCATTGCTTTGGTTAGTCGAGTGGCTGGTGTGGTGTAGTGTAGTGTAGTGTGGATTGTGGCGATTGTGATGATGGGTGTGGGGATGGAGGGGCTGATCCTGGATTCGTTTGGCGCGGAGTTGGTCGGAGAGGAGCCCCCGCGCGCACTTCCGCTGCCTCCTCTCCTGTGCTCGACCTCTCAAAATCAATATACAGAGGGCGAGAGTGAGGTGAGCAGCGAGGCGAAGAAGGAACGAGGGGACGTTGGTCCTCTTCCTCTTCCTGTTCGTCTTCGACTTCCCTGCTTTTCTCTCGTTTGTCGTTCAACAAGTTTCACACCCGAAATCCTTTCTTTCCAAGACAAAAAAACCCCTTACTGCTGACGTGAAGGCTGCAGCGACTAGAAGCACGGGTTTTGGCTTAGGAGAAAAAAGATGTGCTCACAGCCAGAAGAAAAGTCAACGTTAAAAGGTATAAAGATATTATGCCGTATAAAGATATTATGCCAGCACCTTAATAGTCGTCGATAATGCAATCATGCGAGACAAAGAACCTTCAACTGCCTGGCGAGTCCTACAAGTACACTCTTTTCGACTAAGTCGCTAATGTACCTGAGATCTTTAGGTGCCACCAATGTACTCTCGTTGATGGAAAGCAAGAACATATGTGCACGAGTGCGTACTGACCCGGTCTTAGGTCGCCAATACTTCAAGAAAAGTTCGTTTCGAGTTGAAAAATCCAATGCACAAGGGAGTACATGCCATGAGAGCGTGCTTGCACGGGTGAGCAGGTATCGTGCTTCTTTGTCTCACATGATTTCAACAAGAGTTTACTCACCTTTGGCGGTTCGTAAATTAGGAGATCCAGGGTGGTTTCGTCTTTAACACCTTGAACAATGCACAAGGACCACCGTTTTATATGCCTCAAAAGTGAAGCATTGACGGCTGTTCGTGTACCCCAGAAACGAAGCTGAGAAGGGTTTGACCAAAACATAATGTTACCTCGATTTGGTCAATGCAGCGGTGACAGGCAGATCGAGACAAGTAGCACGCCTCTCAAGAAACATTTGCCGGGACATGAATTCGCGAACTGACCAAGCGCTTGCCAGTCTGGTCTGATCGTTTTCGAATGGCAAAAGCAAAATGAATGCAAAATTAAATTTGGGGGACAACAGAAAGCTTGACGAAGCATCACACCTCCGAGACCCATCCCTTTCGATTCAGCACCAAAAAATACCAGTAAAAGATACGAAACATGACCTGACTATAACGGAACGGCGAAAATCACGTATTTCAGGCGCCTGTAGGCAATTGGCACGACGTGAGGAGTCGAACTGACAGGTGGTTGGCGTGAGACCTGAGGGAGTGTAAACGATGAAACGATTACTTTAGCTGTACTGTGCCGCGAGTTCCCTCAATTTGTAGACTTTATCTCCCTTTAAGCACTGTAATTTCACAGTTCTCGAACTAGATGCAGTCGTACACCTCTGAGACCTGTTCCAATCGACCCCCCATTGATTACCTAAAAAAAGAATACACACAGTGCGTAATTGCGGTAAAACTGTCAAAATTGCGTTTTTGTTAATTTTTAAAATCTTTTTTGCCCATAACAACCATGGGCTACGTCTCCGATCGAGTTGCCGAGTAGGGAGGTACAACTACCTCCTATACCAAATGGGGTTTTTGTGCGAAAGGACAGTTTTTTAGACGACGGTAAAGGCATAAAACGTCGGTCCGGTCATGTGAGGGGGGGGGGGGGTAAACGAATGTTCCTGTCCGAACAGGATGAATAATATCTGGGGGGGGGGGGGGTTCAGTTTGGGCGTTTCAAAGAGTGCGTTCATCTTGACTCACACTTATGACCAGTGTCGGAACAAACACAGGGTTTCGTTTGCATCGCTGGGAACACACAGGCGTGTAGCATTCTCATGACCTGTGTCTCTTAAATGAGCGGTTCGGGTGTGTCGCTGGGAAGATGTGTCTTTGACAAGATGTAAACTCTAGTTCAAGAGTACGAGTGGCACGAGGTTAGTAGAGCCGTAAAAACTATGGATTGTATCCGAATCAGGTGGTGTATTGACTCAGACGTAAACTGGTATAAAATATACTGGGTGCATGTCGAAGAGGTAGAGGAGTATGGTTCTGTTCTGTTGCCTGATGTACAATGCTAATAGGTGGTTCCTGTGAAGCTATTCTGGTAGTATGAAGCTGATTTGAAGCCTGTCGGGTGGAGTGTTGTGGTTGTGCTGCGGATGCGAAGCTGCTGCGTGGGTGAGCGTTATTTCGTATGGATGGACTATTCGGCCAACCTTGCTGTAGCATCTAGTATCATGGACGCTTTAGGATCTGCCCTCGCACTGCTGATGACCCAGATGATATTCACAGTTTTGCCAATGATGAGTCCACCGTATCCTAGTGCCTCACTACACAATGAAAAGCGGCAGCCTAATGCACTCCCTAATGAGTCGCGCTTCTTGGTGGAAGAGTCGTGTCTCTGAAGGAAGCAAACCTAGTGAGGGAAGGGCTTTCCACAGTTTGCGCCTGTTGGTTGAGGTGCCACCTTCATTATTCAAGTGCTTCAATTGATTACTTATTGAGTTTCTAATGATGGAACCAGATGTCACACTTTCACGATCAGATGGTGGTTTATTCAAGGGGGTGCTCCGGGTCCTCTTTAACCACGTGATGCGTCAAACTACGACTGCGATGGCTTAGGTGGTTTAGTGGCATCTCTCGACCGCCTTCTCGAGGTCACGTCCCAAATCAAAGGAAATTGATGACTCGGCTCGGAGAAAATATCCCTTTTCCGTTCTCGTTGAAGTATTCTGCTCTGAACTTGTCGAGCTGATTTGAACTCTGCTCTGCTCCCGTGAGTCTCAAAATCTTCCATTCATCTCTCGGAGGACTCGGCTATTTGGGGTGTTTCCCCGCGGAGATGGCGCCCTTCCTCTTTATTTAGAAAAAGGGGCCTAATAATAACCAATAACACGGGTTCGGAGGTGGAGGGATGTGCCAGGGGATGCTGCACGTCCTCTCGCCTGCATATCTTATCAGACCCCCTTCCCCTCTCCCTCGTCCCCTTGAAAATTCGCTTTCTCCAGATTGTTTCTCATTCCCGTTCAATGCGGATGGCAGTGGGCGGACGCTCCAGCGTAACATCCAATTTATCTGAGAACATCCTTCGGTTATCTTCTGCCTGGTCTGTTTTTCCTGTGTTTTGACGAGGTCACCTGCCTCTAGTTTTCGGTCAGTTGTTTTTTTTTTTTCGAGTCCTAAACCGGCATTTCCATCCTCAGCTCAAACGGTTTTGAGAAAACAAGAGTAAAATCGAAATGCGCTCTCAGAAAAGATATGTCTGTTCAGTGCTGTCCGCGGGGTGTGGTGCAGAGATACCAGAGGCTGTCGCAGTAGATCGGTGCAGCAGTAGTGAACTACCTACAACTGGATCGTAAATACTCGCTATTGTGCTTGTGGCAACCAGTTATGATGGGAAATGGGAGCCAATCGCTGGTCTCTTGTCATCCGAGAGCAGGTTTGTGGAACATTCAGGTCTTCTTTGGATAAAGACTGACCTCATCTCTGTTGATCTCAACCAGTCTGTTATGATAGGAATCCTTGGAGCCAGCGATCTTCTTCTATAGTATAGGTTATTTACACTGCGTTCTTTCTGGGGCATCAGTGTCTTGTTTACAAAAAGTGCGTCAGCTTTCTGTTGAAGTACTAGACCGTTTGAGTTTTTGTTTTGTTAAATGTGGTTCTGGGCTGTTTTCTTCAACGATCGCGAGATGGGTAGCTCGCGATGTGCCAAAAATACGGGTTTTTCGATTGCTTCGATTTTAATTGATCTATGAAATATCATGCGACAGTCAATACTTATTTCTGATTGGTGCATCGTGTCAAAACCCTCGTTGTCAGTGTAGGAAATTGCCTCTGCTCTAAATCCAACATGAGTCACGGCTCACTTTGGTTTAGAGCAGTGGTTCTCAACCTTTTATGAGGTATCGCCCGTGAGTGGAAGACGACTCACCCCTGTCGCCCCCCTTCTCTCAGTACGGTATACCCTTATTTAAATGTAAGAAACGTGTTGTTGTAAAAATAATAGACTGAATTATTATGTTAAATGATTTATTATTATATACAATTATTATTATTTCAATTAATTAATTTACCGTTTTAATGGCTCCCTTGTGCTAGGTGGACTGCAGTCAAAGCCTGAATATCCGGCTGTATGTTGGTCAGGTGAAGGCGCAGGTCTCCTTTGGTGCAAACATCCAATTTTTTCCTTTGTTTTGTGAGGAGCTGGACGACAGAGCTGAATCCTTTTTCCACTAAATATGTGGATGGAAATGAGATTAGAAGGGATTCAACCATTTCCCACAGTTTTGGATAAGATTCCATGAGTTTTACCCAGGCTAACTCGTAACCATGCTGCTTAAAAATCATCTTTGCCTCACAGTCATATTTCAGGTCCAAAAACTCTGTCTGCAAAATATGTTCAAGGGTGTCCACCGCGTCAAACGAAAATGGATCAAAAACCCAATCTGGAATTTTAAGATTGGCAATGTCTTCAAATCTTGATTCCATGTCACATTTTAGCTTGTCAAGGTGGTCTGTGAAAGTGAAGATTTGGTCATCTTCAAGATGGAGGGATTCTGAGCATTTTTGTAGGGATGGAAACTGACACAGTTCACCACGACCTATATTACCTTTGAAAATGGCAAACTTGGCAATGAATGAACTGATAATGCCTTTTGCTTTGATAAGATTCATCTTATTTCCTTGCAGCTTCATGTTGAGCTCACGGAGTTTTCGAAAATATCAGTCAGATATGCAATCTCGAATTTGCGAAGTCTCAACGCTTGACTCAATTCAGGGTCACAAGAATCGAGAAATTCAGTCACTGTTTCGAACAATTCCCTTACCGGCGCGCAACTCAATCTTGCACACTTGCATATTTTATACAGATCATATTTTCTTGCCCATAATTTTCTTAAAAACGAGTGAATTTGTTTTTGAAACGCTACCATGTTTCTGCGACACTTAAGATTCTACTCTACAGAAGAGTTAGTTTATTTTTTCTGCCTTTTCATACTGATCGCCCCCCTGTCGCCCCCCACAAATTTATCGCCCCCCTTAGAACCCAAATCGCCCACCGGGGGGCGATCGCCCCCAGGTTGGGAACCACTGGTTTAGAGAGTCTCCGTTCTTGTTCCCTTCTCTCGCTCAATCCCCCCTTCCCCCTCATTCTTCTCTGTTCAAAGTTAGGCTTTGCATTTTTCGTAAACAGCAACAACTTGATAGAAATGACGAGGTAGTTGTCATGAGTTACTATTTATATTTTGCTCTCCATGAACTTACAGAAACACTTTGAACGAATATAAAGCGCCTGTAAAAAAAAATGTAATTTAGGGTCAGGGCAACTAATATTTGCTCGGTATTGAATTCGGCTTTTGATGAATGTTTACGTTGCCTTCCAAGCAGCAAATGTCGTTATTGGTTTACTTACGTAGTTTGAGGGGATTTCAGGATATTCAAGTTCAGGTCGGAGAGTATTTTTGGAAGTTTGGACCGTTGACAGGACAAGAAAAATAAATAAAAATAAAAGCGACGCGGACGGAAAAGTTATTCCTTTTAATAAATAATCAAATCGGTTAACCTGTGGAGTGGAGCGGGACGGCTCGACGGACATCTGGCCCTGACGTACGTTAGAATGAATTTTATCCGGAGAAAGGGGCCTAATAATAACGAATAACATCCGTTCGGCGGCCTCCTGGCGACCTCGCACGTTGGCCGGCCTCCTGCATATCTTATCGAGAGGCATTTGGAAGAGGTTCAGGATTATTACAGCCGTATCACCGCCGCACCTAGACACCTCAGTTTCGTGTCCGGACGGCCTGCGGTCTCACGACCAGAAGAACGCGGCCGAAAATCAATAATTTCGAAGTTGGGGAGCGCACTGGAGAGCCGCCTTGAAATAACTTCTGGCGTTTGTAGTTCGAAAATATGACAAAGAATTGTCGAATTGATCACGAGAGGGCTCAAAAAGAGAGAACTAGCTAATTCCTAAAGAACCGCGATTGGAACCAACGCGCGAAAAACGCTCTCCTGAGGGTGGTGTGGGGGGTGGGGGTGGTGTTCACTTCCTGCGTAAAAGTTTCAGACACACCATGCGCATGTTTTACTTGGAGCGTTGCGAAATGACAAAATACGGTCTAACCTCATCGTTAATTTAAACGTTACGTAGAATATATACAGAGAGCATGAAATCACTATTGCTTTCATTTTTTTTTTTTTTTACTTCCCCTAGTCCTACGGAGTAAGAATGAAAGCTACGTAGTCGGTTGACAACTTTTTTTTAAAGTTTTCTTCAGATCTTCTGAGTCAGTTAAACACCAGAAAAACCGGCTGAACCGAACGGCTCCAAATTTCATCAGATAACTGCTGACCAACTTTTTAAAACTTAACGTTCTACACAGAAACCGGTAGCGTTCAACGATCCACAATTTATTAAGCTGCTGATACGCACGCCATAACCTTCAATTAAAACCCAATGCGTAGGTAATTGATGGGACTGTCACCATGATCCTTATGAGAGAGTTCGTGTTATTAGCTCTGAAATACGAGGGAAACACAGCGAGAAAAAGTCTGTTTCTAGCGAGAAAAACGCCGCTAGATTCCAGAATTTGTATGGTCGCTTCTTATTACCCTATAACCGGTATTGAACTCTTATCATAAGAGTACCTTATTTTACTACCGCCCTGAGTTTTGTGGGATCGCTATTGTAAGCGGGATTCATAAGGAAAAAGCTATTAACCGTGCTCCGCTCGTCATTTTCCGACGGATGAGAATTTTGTAATACTGTCTTGGCATCTCGAACTGCCCGAACATAAAAATATAATCAGAATTGCTACAGCTATTTTCGAGAAAAGAACTATGATAACTGTAGTGGGTTTTGGGCTGATTTTTCTCGAGTCTTTATTTTGGCGTCCCGTATTCATCTGTAAATGAAATATCAAATTTGAGCCGATTTGTGTCGGCCGTTTTTTTTCCATCTTGTTCACAAACAGACCTTGTTTTTGGAAACTAGCCCTTAAAACGTTAAGACCTGTAGAAAGCTTAACAGATTGCAAAACTTTTTACGTGTCATCCAAATGTATTCAAAAGAATAAGAAGAACGATGCAAATTGCGCAGAATACGATAAAAAGTTATGGGAAAATGTTCCCGCGGGATGTCAGTTGTGTGCAATAAACATGTTTGAGTGGAAGGAGTGTGGGAGAAATATGTTAATTGAAGGATTATTAAGTATTGGGAAGAAACAATGCTTAGTGGAGTGTTTTTGGTGGGGGATGTCGTTCAATACATATGTTTGAATTTGTTCGGTGCATTGACCTCTGGAATATCCGCTCTCGCACTTAACGGTACTCACTGGCCCCACGGAAAGTCAATATTCCCCCAAACACCTTTCTATCTCAACCCTTTAGTTTGTACCTGTGGAAGTCCCGCTCCTCAGTTATTTCCAAGTGACAACGGATTTCCCCCTTTCTTGGACTTGCCCAACTATCTTTTCCCACTCCTCAATTTTAGATTCTTCTCCACAACACACACAGCATCGACCCGATGGTTCTGTGTTGCGGGAAACCATCCAACTTTCAAAAATATCATTAAAATTGATAAATATTAATTATCACCCCGTGTTAATTAATTTCACAAACCTCGTGAGTGTATTGCTCAAGGGGATCATACGAAGTCGAAACAGATGGTTCTGAACCAATTGGCTGAGAAACTGAAGCTCTTCAGTAGGAAGTCGTTACCTGTCCTCACCCCCAATCAACTCCGTGTGCTCAAAATTTCTCACAAAATTAAAAATCAAGCTCGGAAATCGTTGCGAACGGAGTGAAGTTGTCGAAGAGCGGCGGAAAAGTGGCTGTGGAACACGAATTTCTCAGAGATGCGTTGCGATGGGTTATGAAGAAATATTCGGAAGACTGGATTATAAATCAGTCAAAGGAACTTGCTGTTCGGAATTTCGAGCAACCCTTCAACCAACAAAGTTCTACACTGTCGCCAAGAAACCCCGGAAAGTTTGAGATTGATGTTAGTTCTGAGAAGAGCATCATGTAGGCAATGCGCAGTATTCGCATTCAGGTACTAACTTACGCAGTCCCACTCCTCAGTTATTTCTAAGTGACAAAGGATTTCCCCTTTTCCTGGACTTTCCCAACTATCTTTTCCCACCCCTCAATTCTCCCAATTCATTCGTCTCACAATTCCCTCTCTCTCTTTCTCTCCCCCCCCTCCCCCAATTAGTTTATATACTGATACTCAAACTGATATCGCTATTCTGTCAAGTGTAATACAGTACTCACTCACGCCCAACACGTCCATCTATTTTTCAGTTTCAAGATCCCCCATTCATGCACCCAACACAGATTATTGGCTACGAATCAGCTAATTTTGTGTGCACAGCGAGAATCATTCCAGTAATTATACGTCCTTCTGTTCTGAGCGAGTATATTCGTTTCCCGACGTGAGTGGATTGAGGGCGAACCCTTGCGCGACGCTTTCAAGAGAATGCCGTCTCGTAATACGACATATTAATGGATTGGGGAAACAGTTGAGGTTACGAGCTAGGAAATGTGATTCGAGACTATTGCGGTTGTTTAATAAGAAAGCTAATTCGTATAACGTACTTTGTAATATAGTTCACCTGCAAAATTCCGCATTAAACTTTTCAATACATCTCTTCTGTATTTGTTCGCAGGTGAGCAAATTGTGAAGTTACTTCGTGAACTAAAGGTATTTCCTCACCAAGTTGTTGTCATTTTGTTGAATATCGAGACCCGAAAATCATATTTTCGTTTCATGGTATTTAATTTAATTGCGCCGGATCACTCGAGGTATCGCGTTGGTAAACTGATTATTGTAAAAGCAGTTCTAGCGACAGCCCCAGCGGCTTAAAGCCAATTCCCTAAGTGCGTCTTTGTAACCATTTACTCGTTTCTTCCTCCATTCTAATCTACCCCGAGTTTGGTAATGAGCTCGCTTGAAGGCTCGATATGAGTCCCAAATCCACAATCGATGTTTGTATGTGTTTTTTGTTATTTAAGCAAGGCGGAAATATTTCCAACACCGAATGGCACGCCGATTGTGGCTGTAACTGAAGAACTGTGACGGAAGCGTTTTCATAAATATTGTGTTCTAGTCCAATTACTTTAACATAATCAGGGACGTTCCCCTGTCGTCTGTTTGACAGACGTTTTTGTCTCATTTCCTATGTAAGTCTCAAACAGTAAACGCAAACCTTCCCAACAAAATCCTGTTGACAGTCCCTCGAATCATCCATACGCTGCTCTCCAGATAAAGCGCAATCTGACCAAAACGAACTGTAGTTATCAGCGTTATCGAAACACCAAATATCTTTTTTATCGCAACTTACGGTGACGATTACGATAAAATTTTGTGTGTGAACGGATCCAAATGGCATGGCGGTAATGTGATTTTCTTTCTTTCGTCGGAAAACGAGGAGAGCTGCACAACAAATTATGGAGCGTCTCGACGAAATCCGATTTTAGTGCGTTTTTTTTTCTCGCAAATTCCACTCACGACCAGCAGCCATTCAAAAAGAAAACTGATGAGCTAGCCATGTGATAGATGTTCAGTAGTGGCCATTAGAAAAAGTACTGCAATTCAAACAATTAAACTATCGTCCTTGCTTTGACCAACTTCTTTCGCAATGTTTCCCTCCAATTCCGGAACTGCAGACAAGAACCGTTCCTGTAATAGCCCCATGGTTCAAGTATACCAAAGATCGCTTCATTAATGGAGGTTGTGGCACAATAATTAGCGGCGCTCAGCACTACCAGTTTTGCGTCCAAGAGACCGTCAAGTTTTGCCGCGTTCATGTTAACCAAGAGAAAAACAGATCATTTCAGGTGGTAGAGGAGTAAGAGTCGCTGAAAGTTGTGTGATTCGTCGCACCAAATATTTTCGTGTGGAGTTGCGACGAAATTTCTGGACTACGTTTAGTCGATTCACACCACAAATCAATTATTTTGCGTCATTGAGTCTGTGGATTTTTTATTGATGCTGTAATAATATTCAGCAGATGGTGTATTCATTTTACAAAATGGTTGACGCGACATCCTGTTTTTACAGCTCACGATAAATGTTGATCCACATAACGACGTCAAATAGGTAAAAGTAAAACGATTGAAGGGATTCAATAATCGACAAGAAATATGAAACTAGATCCTAATTACTCGAAGTAACTGGCAGGAGGTTATAATGAACGGGTTGTCGAATTTTAATCAAAGCCCGAAGGCTTGATTAGATGACTCGTGCCAAGTGATTGACAGTTTTCCATCTCAGCTCACCAGATACAGCAACGATAATGGTGTAGTTGTGCGCCTCAGAGATAATTTATTTCTGCTGAAACAGACAGTTGTAAAGTTAACTTCAACTGCGGGAACTGGATTTCTAGCGGCAGTACAACAAATTTATTAATAATTTGGTAGGGATAGAGTAAACGTAGAGCTCCAAGTCGAAGTTGTCCCAATCTTCCTCCCGTTGCTATTTTTGGAGCCGCAGAAGCAGTTTCGTTGCGGATTAGCCTCGATCAAGCATCGAATCTGGTTGAAGTCTGAACAATTCCTCCGGCTTCATCACCTGAGTTTGTGGAAATCCAAACCTATTCTCTTCTCGAGCAATTATCCAGAGGCTCCGGCTTGAGGTCTTGGACAGGAGGGAGGCAATGTCTTTGTTGGGTTGGGCCTAATTCGTCGCTAGTGTTTACTCAAATGAAGACGAATCCGTTGTGTCTTTTGAAATGAGTTTATTAATGATGTAAACCTCTCCGCTGGGTCTTGGGGCTCCTTAAGGAAACTCCCTCGACATTCGCGCGTTACGTTATTCCCTCATTTCCGTGCTGCCGTTTTTGGGCACGTGGAAGCCAAACCGTTCAAGCACCATCGTAAAGTGTGGTACTTGAGCTCATATTTCAACTTCAAGAAATCACTTGACGTAAAAGTTTCCATCGATCCTCTCGGCGCTTACATGAACCCACTTTGAGATGAGACGCCTTATATATTTACATTACGATGAACGTATTTGAAGTCCAGTTAAACACTTGGAAAACACATAGTGAACGTACAGTCCTGATTACAATTAACAATATTTGGCTCGACTACCCTACCCATCAGTGATTCCCCCTGCCCCTCATCTGATAAAGTCATGTTTTTCACACAGTTAATACGGATTTGGTGAAACGCAGGTCAACGTTTTTTACTGGTAAACCGGTTGCACTTCAGGCTCCGGAATTCATTAAGTTGCTCTTACTTACGCAACGATAGTTGCTGAGTAATAAGACTACTATTTTGTGAGTGAGGTTTATAATGAAAAAAACTGTAAGAAAACAGCTTTTCGCCGAAGTTTTGATAATGTGCCACCTTCGTCACTCCTCCCACGAATGAGAATTTTATTGTCGTTGTTTGGAACTAGCCAAAACATGTAATGAAGATCGTTATGGTTTTATTTGAGAAAAAATGACTTGTTCCGATCACTATGGTAACTATAGTCGCGAACTGATTTTGATCATATCCTCAGTGTTCTCTCAATCGCGTTCATGAACACTCAGGCAGACCATCAGCTCAAATGATTTATTGTGCTGCTTTAGCCATTTCCCCACGAACGAAAATGTCACGTTACCTCGTAGTGGTGTTAGTATCTGATCAGACCAAAAAGTTTATCAAAATTGTCCGAGCCGTATTTGAGAAAAAAAGTGGTATTTTCATCCCCATGATAACTAAGGTTATGTTCAGTATTTTAGGTTAGCTATTTTGACCATGTTGATTCGAAGGCTGTTCATCAAATTTTAGCAGACTTAGTTTAGCTGTTCTCTCCTAATAGCGTTTAGACCCAAACACACACACAGGCCATTTCCCAAATCGCCCATGAAACGTGAAGATCTTAAGAGAACTGTATATTGTTTTTTTAACGGATTACTTTCCTTTCATCTTTGTAGAGCTATGTAATGTAAACACAATGAATCTTCAAAAGAATCCATACAGTTTAACTACCAGAATCGCGATTATCTCACTCTCATACATTGTGTTGATGTACTGACGAGAGGTGGTCAACGTTGTTTCGATAGCGGAAACACCGGGTGTCAATTCAGGGTTAACTCTTGGTAAGTAAACGAGGGTGTTCCTCGTAATTACACGGTTTTCTGAGATTTCCCGAGATTCGATTGTTTTTCAGGGAAGGAGCTGGGGGAACAGGAGGAGCAGAAGCCGCAGGACGGAGGTTCGTGGGGGCGAAGGGGTCCGCGACGGCGACGCGATGGACGGGGGCGAGGGCGAGGGAGGCTGCGGTAATCGCGTTACGAAGCGGCGGGAGGAGACGAATTAAAATGATGTAACGAGATGTGGAGGGGGCGGAGGGTTAAGGTCAACTCAGTGGAAAGTGAAATGACGCGGTGGGCGGGCGGGCAGGCGGGAGGTGGGGCCTCGATCTCGTTCTCGACCCCGTGCGGCTTGAAACCCTTTTCCCGCTCGCACGAGACCTCCTCCTCCTCATCCTCCTCCTCTTCCTACTCCTTCGACTCCTCGGACTCCTACGCTCCCGCTCCCTTCCCCCAACTATACGCCCACGCAACGATCCCCATCCCATCGTCTTCCGAAACACTCGACAACTCTTGAAAAACTGTGTGTGCCCACAAGTTTCCGCAGCACTCGTAAATTCGGCGATCTGCTTTATGTCTGATCTAGTCTCATTGAAATCGTTAGAAGCGTCTTTGAAGTAGTTTATACGACCGTACTTTTTTGTGAGTGGACAAACTTCAAAAAGAGTTAGTCAGAAAATCGCCGTTAGTTGGAATTCACGAATTTCTGAGGTTACTGAGGAAAAACTACACTAACATCCCGGTTGTCAAAATGTTTCTAAATGTATTGTGCTGTTCTCATTATTTTAACACGGGTGAGAATTGTATAGTACTATTGTTGTTTTTAGCTCATATTTGAGAGAAAATTTCACGTTTTGATCACTATGGTTAGTTATAAGGGAATTTTGTGACTTGTAGGCTAAATATCAAATTTGCTCGATTTGGTTGTGCCATTTTCTCTCAATCATGTTCACAGACATAGCCATGGAGATTCATGACCCTGTCAACACGATTTTTTTGAAAAGATTGTGCTGTACTGTGGTTGTAATTATTGGGTAAAAGCTGTGAAAGGTGAAAGCCAACTCAGTAGACCCTTAAAACGTAAGACCCCGAAGAAAACTAAAGATGTTTTTTTCAGCCTATTACATAATCGGCAGTGTCATTCCCTCCAACGAATTATACCGCCCCCACGTTGTAATTACCAGTTCATCTCCAGCTATAGCAACGATTTGCTCCTACCGTTCTCTGCAATCCAAGTGAATACTGCAATACAATTGTTCCAAGTCCTTTCTCTGTTTCCTTCAGATTTATTTTTGGTGTTTAGAGTCAGTGCCTGTTGGCAGCTCGTGCTTTTTTATATTACTTTCGTAGCCCTGCGAAGTGGGATGGCTGTTTTCAAAATGCCTTCAGGTCTTCAAAGGCTTCTGAATGCGAAATACTCCTTATGACTAGATTTGTTGCATTTGTTTTGATAAATTGCCGACCGTAAGGAAAGTTGTGTGATACGTCGCCCTCATCAGGTATTATTGCCCGTAATTAATCACGCTGTGTCAATTCTATCGACCTCGAACGAGTTTCTGTAGCTCCCGTGGTGCCCAAGTTCCACGTATGGCCTTCGACATACACCCATCCTCCTGTAGGTCGCCTGTATAGGCATGGCAAAATAATATTCAAAAAAAGCAAGATAAAAGAGTTCCTCCACAATATCGAGGCTTCGGCGATTTGATTGACAGGTTCATCTAACCTCCGCCCTCGATAAATGCCCCTTGAGTGGGGGGGGGAGGGGGTACAAATGGGGAAAATACCAGCAGATACCAGGGTCCCTCTCAGTTTATTCCCCCAGCGGATCGTGTGGCTTTTACTTTGAACCTGTGGCGTGAAACGAAGTTACAGCGTGTTGCAGTATCTGGATAGACTTTGATGTTGGCTTTCGTGAGTAGTCATCGGCCTCGACTCACAGGCTCCTTCCAGCGTGAGAGCGGATACTTCGACATGGCCTCCTCTCCTTCTCCCCACTTCTGTCAGAACAATATCTCCTTTGAACGTGAAGTTAATTCAATGTAGAGGCCGCCAGAGGGTTTTCATTGGGGCGTTCAAGAACTTCACGTCCTGTGTCCTTCGAACTGCTCTTTTCAAACGTCACACGTACGGCTTGGTCGGACTCACCACAAAATACCTGTACCAAATAGCTATTCGTAATAATAAATATTTTTTCAGAATTGTAACTGCGGTGAGTGTTTGCCAGCAACAAAACGTGGGTGTAGGTTGCCACAAGATAAACTGTCGTCACGTTTGACTAATTTCATTTATACGGTTACTCTCAAAATCTGGAAAACAATAATTTTCAACGTTTTGGTTGTTACTTCTGTTGAAACGGATTGTCAGAGAAATATTTATGAAGAAAAGAAGAAGATATCCTTCGAATAAGGTGAAAATCGTTTCAGCTGTCACGTCAAACAGTGGAAACCCCCTGATTGCGCTTCATAAGCCTATCTACAGTCACCGAATTTCCACACAGATATTTATATAACTGGAAAATTTATCAAAATCCTTGGAGCTGTTTTCTAGAAAAAAACGCATAGTTTTTTGTGCATTTTGTCTGCCTTCCCCCTTTTCAGTCGATGGAAATTGGTCTCAGTCTTTCACGCCTGCGGAAAATCGTAATCTTATCCCCCAAAGAACCTCCTTATTTGGTCCAGCCAGTCTTTCACAAATCTAGTTTTTCAAACTTAGAGGGGTGTTTTTGGATCGATAATGGTTGGGGGCAAGTGAAGGAGAAATGACCTTTAATACAGAATTATTTTATGGATGAGACATCGAGATAAGGCTGAATTGATGGGAAATACAGCAACTAGGTGGTTGATGTGGTGGGAGTACTGGGGCTGAGGTGAGAAGTGGTTTAATGGAAAGGGGATACAGGAAAACCCTGTACGAAATTACGTTGTCGGCTCTGGAAATGCTAACCCTGGAAGAAGTGGGTGGAAGGGGGGGGGGGTATTTTGGAGTTTCCCTCAGCCTCTCAGGTCAGAGAGTCAAATCTCGGCAAGTCGGATCAGGTTGAATCGCAATATTTCTCTCATCTCGTGGGTGGCAAAGAGTAAAAAAGTGATCCGCAGCAGCTGTCCAAATAATATACCCAATGTCCCCTCCAGGATCTGTATTTTAAATACTTTTCAACTCTTCCGTTGTGCATGTACTTGCTCTACGAGTGTTTCTGTTGAATTTTCCCAACATATGAAATGCAGCCCGTCAAAGAGAGATGCTGATGCATCGAATGGCGGTCGATGACCAGCTCTGGAACGGAGTGCTGCGAAATACGCTGAAACCCTTTTGGAAAACGTTCCACGTTATTAAATATTTTGTCGAAATACTCATAAGCTCAGCTCGTGTTGTAGCGTTTAATGAAAACCCATCCATTCTACAGACCTGTTCAGTGTCAAAGACTCAACCTAAATCTCCGAAAATTAGCATCGTGACCTCAATTACCCCCTAGACCTCGGTTTAATCCAATAGCAGCAGGGCCTTTCACGCCCGAGTTCACCAGTCGGAAGTGGAGTAAGCGGATTAGGTTCCCCATTGGAAGCTCTAGAAATAGGGAAATTAAGATTGTAGTACTTACAGGTTCCCTGATAGGATTGAACGACTTTGCGCACTGAACGTTTGCTGAGATTGTACGAAAGGAAACGAATTATAGCATTTTCCAATTATTTAGCTCGGGGATTCTCAAAGCGCAGGTGTTTCATCTTATCCAGCTCAGAATTTCGAATTTTAAATCGACATGGAAATTGTGGTCGTGTAAATCATACGTGCAATTGAATGTTATCATGGTTAACTGATTTGTGTAAGAATATACTATCTCACCTTCACACTATTTCGTGTTCCCACTTTGAAATGGAAAAAAGCGCTTTGATACCCAAAAATCTGGATCTATCGTGGAAAAATCTCAGTTTGTCAGGAAAATCAGGGTGTGAATTGAGCGCATAGTGAATTTATAATGCAAAAATAATAATTCAATTCTGTTAGACGTGAGAAATATCGTTTTTGAGCGGAAACGTCCTGAATTTAAAACAATAAAATCTCGTGTGGCACTTCGTAGAAAACAATCGTGATTTATTTATTAGAAATTGTTCGTGAAAAACGTTTTATTTCAGGTGAATCTCAAATTGCTATGAAAAAATTAGGTTTTGATATGTTGAAGTTTTAACTTCTTAATATCAATTTAATGTGGGGACGTTGAATATTGTTAAGGAAACATCTTCTGCGCTCAAAAATGCTCTATTTGAATTTGAGAAATCTCCGTTTTATTGTCGAAATCTGAAATATCAATTGAAGGGCATTTTATTGGTCATTTTTTCAAACTATGAATTTGAAAAAGAAATCTAAAATATCTGGTGCGACGCATCACACAACTTTTCTCAACTTCAGTTTGTATTGCTCCGGCAAATTTGTCTTTTATTCTGTTTATAACAACATTCTTCGTAGAAACTGATGGCGCTTGAAGTTTTCTGAATTTATTGCGTTGCTCCTATTTGCACCACTACTGCTATTGAGCAATCAGTTCGCTGAAGACTGCCAGGCAGATTTTCTTGAGAAGGATCGTGTTTTACTGTTTCGGAATTATCGTTTAAGAACTGTGAGAAATCGTATAGGTAGTTTATTGATTTACCCTGCGAATGATAGTAACGCCGTACATGCGCTAGAGTTGTAAGGAAACAAGTACGCTAAAATCAATTTTCTTCGTTAATTGATTGCCGTGCTTCCGTCATTTTCCCGCTTTCATGCCCTCATTTTGGCGCCTGCAGACTTGGTTTCAAATCTGAGACGATTTGGTAAGACCGTATTCTCTCAATCGCGTTCACAGGTCAGTTTCTTTATCAATATTACTGTTCCTGATTGTAACGATGCATAACGCTTGGGAAGGAAAGGTTGTTTCAGCCGATTTCATAACGTTGAAATCTTGGATTCGTTATGGAATGCCGTAAGACGGATTTTGATGCGTTTTTCCTTAAATGCTCTCGCAAAAATGTTTGTACTCGATAGCGGTGGTGGAAATGTAGAAGTTTACCGATAAACATTTGCTAACATCAAGTTTTCATTCGTCTCTGTCAGCACTTTCGTGGTTTCAGGTCGTTCACGATAGATAAATGTATGGCGTGTTAGGAATCTTCAAGAGCCTCAGTGAATTTGAACGCATGTTTGTTACTAGTTGATGACGAATGGATTATGGAATTTTCTAGGCTTTTTGGAGCAGCGTATCGAATGATGGGCCTTCTGTAGGACAAAGTTCGACGGTCGCCCCTAAAGTCGCTGATCAATTTGAAGCCGAGAAACATCCAACAGGGAAGATCCCGCCGAACGTTGGATTTGGAAATGAAAGTTGGTTTCTTCTGAAGTCTATTTTGGTGAAGCGATGTTTATTGAAGACTCGTTTCGAAGATGGCTGGGATCTGTTGCTGAAGTGAAAGGGATGATGGGAAAGGTTGCGGGGGGGGGGGGCTGAAATAGGTTTTTGCCTCTTCCAACGACTACGTTTTTCTTTATTTCTCGCGAAAACGACGGTCGTGACGCAGACGCTCCCTTGAAATGAAACGATAAAAATATTGAGGCTCGTTCAACCGGAACAGCTCATAACTTTCCGCCGTTGATTCGATGAGATGACAATATTTCTGTGGAACGTTCGTAAGTAATTTCCTCCCGCCAACATGACAAAGCCCTCGAAATCCGCTTTTGTCTAATGTCCCTTTTTTTTTGATCGCGAAGACGCTCGCTGCTAATTCAACCGTTTCATCAAAATATCATCAAAATTGGGCTTTAATTTGTGGGTCACGGCCAGTTCCAAGCAGTTTACCTTTAATGACGCCGTTATGAGGAATTTAGACACTCTGAAGGATGCTCAATTACTGACGGAGCAGCTGAGTTACGAAATAATTATTATTCTTCTTTAGAGAAGATTGATCTGACGAGAAGAAGAACGAGTGGTTTGAGTAGAAAAGAAGGGCTGTGTCATTTACACAGGAGAAACATTTGCATAGACGCTTAAGGCAACGCATCACACTACCCTCCTCACAACCATGTGAATTCGACGATGAATTTTGTTTGTCGTCAATTTGTGTATTCTCTCTTAGTGATCAACTGGCGCAGCAGCAAAACCAACAACTCAACAACGAAGCAGCTGCACCGAATTATCAAAACATCGTGCTCGAACCAATCCACGCAGCAGCAGTACATCACGTCGGGGTCACCAATGAAGAGTCTCGATAACGGGAAATAATATTGACTTTTATTCTAGAAGAATATTAACGTGACTAGTTTGGTGGTTAATAAGAGACTGAAATAATTACACGTACGTATATACAATCACGATGGCAACATAAACGAATTCGGTGTTCGCCACAGAACTACCATAGGAAAATAAGTTGCCGGACTTTCGATTTTAGGGGTTGATTATCCTTCTAGCCGCTTCAAACACTTTCAATTTCGGTTAGTTAGATCTTAATTAGACTTCAGAGACTCAGAAGAGAACGGACAGCTCATCAGGGTTTCATTGTTACGTGCAACCAAAACCTCAACCAGTTGGTCGGCGGAGAATTTCGTTAACTATTCTGCGTATTCGAGTCCTGCGGTAAATTAATTGTCAGTTAATTGTTCTGGAGACTGGTAGGCTCCGAGAGAGGGAACTGGAGCTTTTGACAGAAGCGAGGACGTTGAGTTGAAGGAAGGTAACAATTTCCCTACTCCGGACGACCAGAAAATTAATACCTCTTCCCTCTCTCCCCCACCCCTTCCCCATTCGTCATTAACCGCCTGGGTAGTGGGATATCTGCCGTTATAAGGCGCGGCACATCTGCTCGATACGTCCGTATGGAGCAGCTGAAACGTCGCCAGGTGCATGCGCTTTGTGTGACTAACTCATCATCCGGGCGAATAGTTGGGTTCAGCGTCTGCTCTTCTCGATGAATTATTGATACGAATTATTGTTGGGGGCCGTCGAAATGGCTAATTTCCACGTGTTGCGTGAGAATTTCCTCTCATTCTCTCAAGTCTTGTCATCTCGGGTTCCCGGCGATTCTGCTTGTAGAAGGAAATTAAATCCGCTGTTCTCAGTTTTTACTTACGACGACCAATGAAATGTATTGCGTACATTCTGTGAGTTTTGTGAGAATCGTTGAAGCCATTTTGCCAAAAAGCGTAAAAAACATATTTTTGCTTCATAGGCCTATATGTCGGTTCACCGTATTTTTATGGAGATATGTATAGAGAAGAAATGTCAGATATTAACTAGTAGAAAATAATTTGAAAGTTTGATCAAAATCTTTAGAGCCATTTTTGAGAAAAATGCGAAAACCCCTGGTTTTTGGTTCATTTTCGTCCCCCCACTCCCCTTTCCAATCGACCGAAATCGTCCATAACGTTATATTCGCGTCTACAAGAACTCACGAACAAAACAACAACACAATCTCGATCACAAGTTCTCCCGTAAATCGAACTACGGACACATACCCCCACACACACACGGACCACACGCCGAAATTAGGTTTTTCGGACTCAGTAGGCCTCAAAACGTAATGATCTCAAGAAAACCCAACTTTGTTTTTTTCACGCGATCACTATTTGACTCTTTGGGTCGCGGAAATTAAAAATTGAATAAATAACGTATTGATCTCCTTTGACAATGAATACATTGAACTGAAATAGAAACAAAGATGTACCAAAAACGTTCAAACACGGCACATGTTCATATGGGCGTTATATTACTATGTTGTAAATAGGGAGTGGGACTGCGCCTACTGCGCACATGACCTTGTCTTCCGACCTTGAGCCACCATACTACTGCATCAGTCTTCCCTTTCCACGCACCACAAAACCTGGCCATTTGATGAGTCATTGCGGGAGCGCGGGAAGCTCCAGTAAGTTCGTGAGGAGCCGAAGACATGTGCCTGGTTGCCGATGGGGTTTAATGGAAAGTTTTCTCACATAGCTCGTGCATTTCAACCGCTGGTGAAGTCGTTATCGTTAGAAAGAGATAGTCCATGTTTCTACGCAGACATCTATGTGTCTTCTATTATTACGTGCCCATTCGAAAACCTATTTCTTCAGTGAATGAAGAAGTACCTGTGATAATACTGACGGAGTGTGTTATCTCTATCTTTCATTCTCTTTCATGGGGACCGTTCTTTAATCGCGCGTTCAACGAAGGTGTGCGCTAAATTACATTTTCCTAACTTGAAAAGTTGTGTGTTAGTTTTTTTGTTGTTTTTTTTTACTTTTCTCAAAACACGCTTTCAACAATTCACAGGGAACTTTAAGGTAAATAGAACCAAACTTTTCTTCTCTGGACCCACATTCGCTGGAATGTGTTGAACGAAGATACAGTGCGTGGTTGAAGGAAGTTTTCTGATACTTCGTCGCAAATATTATCCTTCCTTTCCACTGAAACTGTGCTATCGATTCATACGGGGTATTGGTATGATTAAACAAAATATTTGGGATTAATGGATGGGCCTCTGAAAAAGCTTACCAGAGCTCCACAAACATTTTATGGATTTATGGCTCTAATTCCATGAGTTATCCTTCATCTCATCCGCTGTCAGCGTAATTGTTCAGTATAAATGGATTGAACGAATACGAGAAGCTTGTGTGTACTGGGTACACATTTATTGGGGCTAAGAAATGATGTGTGATGTTTCGGATCAGATGAAGCGTTTTAGGTTTCCACTCATTTTCTTGAACCGGGCGTCATCCAGAGCGCCAGAGACTATCGCACCTTCCTACGCGTCGGGCGATGCGATACGATACGATACAGAGGCTCTTATCTCTTCCTGCTAGCAGCCTCCTTCGACCATTGACGCGCCCTCTTTCTACGCCTCCGAAATGGCTTTTTAATGCCTTCCACAGCATCGTCTCGTCGTTGATAACGCGATTGCCGCAGGCACTAACCTAATTGGAGAACTAATTTTAACTTGGAGCCGTCGAAAGCGACGAACGACGACGACGACGATGACGGGGAAGAGGAAAATAAAATATGGAATGCGAGAGAGCGAGACGAGAATTGTGGGAAAATCGCGCTCGCGTCATTCAAACAACCAATTAACAATTACCTTGTCGTCGATAGCGATAGATTCGAAGTAACTGCCGTTGCATCGATTACCTTTCATCTGTAACGCGAATGGTTTGTCTGAATCGTTCTTGTCAAAAGACAGACACGTTGAGTGAATTTGTTATTTCCTGCCTACGTCGTTTTCTGGAGTTCAAATGGGCTTTTGATGTTGTGTTGACCGTTCGCTGATAAATTACCGCGTAAATGGACAATTTGCAAAATGACCGCCCTGAGGTCGACATTCGCTCAGGACAACTCGTTCGGAGTTGAAATGGAACGGATGGTTCTCTTTCATTGGCGTCACGTGGGAGCGGTGCATCGGTTGCATCGTTATGAGAATTCTCACGTCCCAGCTGAACTGGGTAGTACCACGCTGATATCGTGATGTGAATGTCAACAAGTAACCTTATTTATTTATTGGTACCAATGTAATGGTACAAGTATACCTTATTTTTTAGGTAAAAAAAAAGTAATCAGACTGTTAGTCAAAATATTATGAACAAACCGAACAGAGTCGACGAGGGAATAAGTTCCTAATAACTTGTGCTATTTGATGGAGTCGTGAACCCGAGCACTGTCGTGAAACGTCAAATTCAAAAAACAACAGCCAGAGAAGGCGGACCCACCAAACAGGTACGTTAACTTTAACATAAACCACCTCTCAAAAGCCTAGTTAGGTAATAAAAAGAAGAGCATGAAGTCCCGCAATTACAGAATGAAAACGTAATTAACTGAAAACTAAACTTTCATGCAACATCCTCTTAAAACTTCACGAACTCTGATGAGATAACTGGTTAATATTATTATCGAATAGAAACTTCAACACTGGAACGTGAACATATCTCCTATAAAATTCGGTTTGCATTCTTGATTGAGCGGTTCTAGAATTGAAATGGTTTCTTGCACTCGCAATAGTAGCAACTTGTTCCTCACAAATCGCAGTATTATATACTATAATATACGAATGGAAGGAAAACATTTATTCCGTAGTTCGACATGCAAAACAGTGTGAGCGATTTATTAAGCAATTAATACATGATCTAAGGTTTAATGATAAAAATCGTCGGAGATAGTTTGGAGAAAAAAAATCGGTTCAAAGATTTTTGAAAAATTTAGAAGATTAGAAGACTTTAGAAAATACCATTTGCTAAAATGCATCTCTAAAGTCGCGATTGATAGAAATAAGCCGAAATTAATATGAAATTGGAGCTCCGAAATAGAGGTAAGATAAGCCCATAAGTAACTATAGTTATCGTAGTGATCGAAACGCCACAAATTTGTTTTCTTACAAAATTGGCTCTAAGTTGACAAATCCAAATAACATGAACATGATTTGAAAAGTCTAATAAGTTGCAGATTCGGAACAGGTTCCGTATGAAATAATCAGGAGCAACCGAAGAACATTCGAAACGTCGACTAGACATTTCCCGCAGAGTTTCCTCCATAATTACAGAACCGTTAAACAAACCACTCTTAAAAATATCAGGTGCGACGCATCACACAACTTTCCTTAGCTCTTACATAACACCATCGGTTTTCGTGCTACGAATTCAATTCGTTTTTCACTCAGTTCATTTGTACTCTAATCGTCTTACAATTTCGGAATTGATTGCGCTGCTCCTACTCATGCCCTGACTATTATTGAACAATTAGTGCAGAGAGAATTAATGAGGCTGTAGACACGATTTTTTGAGAACGGTTTAGGCGCTTTTCCAAACAGAAGTAAAACGGCTGTTCGGGGTTTTATCCCAAAAAACTCGGTCAATGGTCCAGGTTTTACCCCGCCTGATTGAAGGACTTTCCCGTTACGGTTTTCCCACGTTCTTCAGGTAAGTATGGACTGTCTTTACTCTCCCTGAATTATTCTCGTCTGAAGTGCCCTCTCGTTCGCCGTGCGCTACGTTAGTTCGACTAATCCGAATCTCTTCCGAATTTACTCTCGTGTCAGCACAGTGAAACATGTCGCGTCCCCGTTCCTCAGTGACCTCATTCTTTACTTTCTTCACCATGTTCATCTATCAATCTGTGTAACTCCGAACATTACAGTCGTCTTCAGTTTCCCCACTAATTCACGCCTTCCCTCAAGTTCACCTCTTCCCATTTTACATTAAACAACGGCTGTGGTGGAAACTCCGGAATTTTTGTGGTAGCTCCTATGTATGGTAGGTTTTCTGAAGGTTCTAGTAACATTTGGGCGGCGTTTATAAGGAAAAAACTGCGCTGAAATCGATTTTCGTCGAAATGTTCGGCAATTTATTGCGCTGCGTCAGTTTGCAACGAACGAGAATTTTGTTGTATTGTCTCATGTCGTGTAGAGTTGTCTATACAAAAGAATTAATCGAAATTCGAGAAAAAAAAAAAAACACTTTCGGTCCCGGTCAGTAAAACTTAAAGAATGAGCCATAAATGCGGTAAATTACTTGAAACATCTGAGGGATCTCAGTCAGGAAGTTGAACTGGGGAGGCCTTAATGGGAATCTGGGGTTTGGTGGTTGAAGAATGATTTGACAACGAACGGTGCTTCGAAAAGGAGTCGTCAGTCTTTCTCGACTTGGTAAAAACGTTTAGGCAAACGACCGATGGCGCAAGGAATGAGAGAAGATCCGGGATTTCCCTGTCGACTTGAAGTTCGTTTCGAACTTCTCAAAATCAAAACTCGTCCATTGGATGTAGTGGATGAGCGAAAATATTTCGTCTCACATCGATCTCCTTCGATTTAATGTTGGGAAGACTACCTTGAGCACTTACCAATACGTTGAATGTTTTTCTTCATTACTGTTGAGTGGTTGCGGCTGGTCGAAACACCAAGTGTTGCCCTCTGATTTTTCTTTCTCGATGGAGATATTCCATTATGATCTCGTTCTATGGACGTATTAGGGGAGAACTTGAGCTCGGAAACTTTTCGAAAAGTTGAAAAGTTTCCCGCCCGAGGTTTTCCGCCGATCAACTCAACTTCGAACGGGCGACTTTTCCTGGAAATTGACCCGTCGCTGGAAGTTCTCAAGATTTTGTCCCTGTTCTCTTTCACCTGGTCCTCCCTCGATAAATTATTAGTTCGTCTTTTCAGCTTTTACGTTCGTGAAGGGCGTGGGCCGCCCCAGCGACCTTAACCTTAGAAACAGACGGTGAGTCGACTGGAAATCTGGAGATCTGGCCCCGTGGAAATGAGGAATGATAACCGAGGGAGTTGAGTTGACACACGAGTGGGCTTTAGCGGTTTGAGGGGCGACCTCCGTGGGGAAGGCGGATGACATGACTGCGGTAACCCATGCGGTGAGCTATTATCGTCTTGAGGCAAAACCTCCGTTTCTCGAATCTCCCGAGTTAGCGCTCAGATGTGCCGGAGATGATGGTCATGCATTTCCGAAGCTTGAATTGAATGAAAATTTCGGATGCAACTCACCTCGTTACCTAAATTTGACCATTTGTCTCCCCTCGAATAGCTCTTATTTCGTTTTCAACTGTGTGAACCCCGTTGAGACTCAGTTAACGCTCTTTAACCGTTAACCTCATGAAACGTTAACGTCAAAAATTGGGCGGTTACCTCATATCTTTACTTATTCATATCTGTTCTCCATGGCCATTTTTGGTTGCTTATTCTCTTCTATTATTATTTTGAATAATTGATATACTTTTTAATAATAATAATAATAAACAAAAATGATGCCTACGACGATGATCATCTATTATATTACGGTTATCGTCATCTCACCCGGCTCCCCAGGTTGGTACAAGAGTCTTCTGACGACAACAATTCAACCCGACTCCACGATGGGGTACCAATTAGCAAAAGAAAGTGTCCAGAAAATACAAGAGCGCTTGAAATCAAGTTCCGCTGCGAACAAAAGTATTGCGTTCGTCGAAAACGAATTGTTGTTTATGCAAAATTAAACGGTTGAACAGTTTTAAAGAAAATCGCCGTGTTAGAAAGCCACTAGCAAAGGGCTCAACTGGATGGATTTAAAAACAGACAGGTAGGAAACACGCCAAATAGCGAATTGGCGAAAAGTAACCATTACTTAGTTTACTGCCTTCTCGATCTGAAATCATGGCTTGTCGAACCCGATTCCACGGCCAGTACGGGGTAAATGACAACAGACTTGATTTAGTTGTCTTACCTTGATTTGATGTATCACGGCCGCTGCGGTTTAGTGAGAACTGCCCTTCAAGTCCTAGAGCCGAGGGCCCAAAGCGTTGGCCGTTCAATTAAAAGTTGCTACCTACTTGAAAGTTTATACTCATAAACGAGAGTATTTTGCATTTACGAGGGTTGCGAAAAGTTGAAGCGCGCCAGATTTTTTATTTTTTATTGCGCCGAAAGTTTTGTTACGATTTTGGTTTCTCTTTCGCGATAGATTCGTTAACTGACAGATCGAAAACACTGAGGTGGAAAACCCCCTGGAGTGACAATTCACGTCGGTGTTGTGACTTGACCAGTTCCTCCAGAAATACGGCATGAGGCCTGAGTCAGAAAATATCTGGCGCGACGCCTTCAGATACGTTTACTGCATTTTAGGGATTTCAGCGGTTTTCGCCAATGGAGCAACCAATCAAATCCGTCTTTATTCAATTTATACGAAATTGGTGGAACGTAGAAACTGGCGTCTCACTATGACCTGGGGGCTAAAGGTTGAATGCGAGCCAATTTGATTCAACCGTCTTCTTCCAATCGCGGGCACAAACACAAACACCTTATTCTCAAACCGTCTTTAGGAAACCATTTTCTCGGATAAACAATCAGAAGCTCTTCACGCGTTATAATCTGATAAAAACTCGGAAATATTTTTTATCCGCTTAAATAACTTTTCTTCTTACTCCGTAGGGCTAAGGAAAGTAAAACACGAACCAGTGCCATGAGCAGAAATGAATTTGTTGGGGGTCCAGGAGATGAAGGGAACCAACGAAGAGCAAACAGGAATACGACACTTGTCGTTCATAAAGTGCAGGATTAATCCAAGAAAGGGGGATACATAACTGTTTCTACTAACAAATGAAATTAGGTCAAATGTATATATATAGCTCTCTGACTGCCCCGAAATTGGGATGAGCACTGTGGCCAACAGACCTATTGTCTCACAGGTCCAACCGTGTCTGGCCTCCTAAGGAACTCCAGGTATTTCCTGCAAGAGTCTTCTTGATTTCCACCCTTTGAGAAGTTGAACCAAAGACCAGAAATCGCTTCCTTCCAAGTCTCTCCCACTGGGCCAGGACGTGGTAGTGTCTCCTCATCTGTACCACATCACTTACGCCGAGGGGTGTCGACTATATCTGCCTTAGGTCCTTCTTCTCCATCCTCAGAAGGCTCCGTCTTATTTCGTGTGTTTGCCCTGAGATAAAACATTTGGAGTACCTCACTCCCACAGCATTCCAGACTGTCTGATGCATACTATTTGTATATTCTCTCGCCGTCCTCTTGAATAGGGACAAAGAAGGGTACAGTAGACGAAGCGAGTGTGGCTGGATGGACCATCCTCTCATTTCACATGATCCTCTTATGCCCAGGGATCCAATAAACGTCAATTCCCGCACTCACTCCAGTTTGGCGTTGAGCAGTAGGTGAAACGTACATTAATTCAAACATTGGTTGTGTTAATACCTACTAGAACGCTGGGTAATAACATGTGCAACTATATGAAGTGTTTTAATGGCAATGACAAAAAGAAATGTAAGGTGGGCAAATACCAGGCACTGGTTTTTGTTTCGTTCTGACGGCTGATAGAATTTACATGACGCCAGATTTAGTTTTCAATTACGACACAAAAAATAAAGGGTGGGAACGTAATACGAGTAGATAAAGAGCAATGAATTATGTAAATAGCGAGTAACACCAATTCCTAAAAGTGGCTCCGCAGAGTCGTGTCATTATTGTCAACGAGCCTGAAATATCTTCAACAATAATCAAACCGGCTCTTCCGCGATCCGCTTGGGCAAACTGTTTCCTTGGAATCCGTCCAACTTCCTCTTTCCTCTGAGACATTTATCCCCTGCACAAGGCCCAAGAAGATGTTGACACGAGCCAATACTTTTCACACACCAATTCGAAGAGCGAGGAAGCCCAGAAATTGTAGCAGGGGTGTAGTTGTGATGAGAAGGGGCGTTCGCGGTAGTCGTGTTGTCAAATTTCAAGAACAGATTTGTATAGTCAAAGATCATCAAGCGTCGGAGCTCCTGCTCATGCTGGTAGAGAGATCCATTGACAGTCGTTTATGAATATCATGCAGGTTGCGGCTTTGCTAGCATGCGATAGCTCGGGCAGTCAATCAGTATCCACGGAATCCTGACTTGTGGAAGGAACCGCTGGTAGTGCCACGTAAGCAGTCTCCGGTTAGCAGACTGGTATCCATATACAACCCCGTGAAAGTATGCTAGGAAAATCCCGTACTGTTTATTCGAGTGGCAAGTGCAAAAGGTCAATCAATGGTGACCACTGTAATTTAACTCTAACCATCGCAAACAGGGCGAAATGGTTATAAGCGTGCTTAGTCTCCACACTTGAGGCGCCAGACATGTATGGGGAGGAAAGAAGTGGAACCCCATGAAGAACTGGCTCGTCCAATGGTCTGGCTCGAGTATATATACATATTCTCTATTCCTCACCTATAGAGGAATAGTACGAGTAACGGCTAAAAACCGATTCCGTTAAATATTTGCGAAATACTCCGGATAGCAAACTAAGTCGCACTTTTCACTCCCATTGTGGCCGGTTCATCGGATAACGTGATAACCAACTCGAGTAACCAAGTAAATAAGTAGTACCTCTCCCTCCTGAAGCCAGTTTGGCCGTGCGGCTGTGCCATATAGGGCTTCCCCACTCAACGAAACGTAGTGATACGGGTACTCTCAAGAGCACCGTGGTACGTGCGAAGCGCCCCTCTGCCATGGGATTTCAATATACTGACAGTTGTAGGAAGTATCTCTGCTGCCTATAACGCCCTCGCTTCCCGTTTGATCCATCCGTGGCCCCCCAACCATCAACAGAACATCTACTCAGATCTTCTGGTGCCTGAATTTGGTTTGCCTTGATTGCAACATCCTATTCCTCCAAACTCTTGTTGTGTTAAGTTGTGTCTGAATTCTCGATTCTCAATTCATTTAAATATATTATTTGATTTTGTGTATCAAAACCCAAGGCTAGTGCTTCACCCACAGTGTCCCTGTTTGGCAGGCTGAATTAGCTGGGTGTTTGACCTCCAAAATGTCTGCACTAGCCCTAACGGCAAGTCGTTGTTTCCCCCAAACACCTTTCTATCTCAACTCTATTGTTTGTACCTGTGGAAGTCCCACTCCTCAGTTATTTCCCAGTGACAACGGATTTCCCCCATTCCTGGACTTCCCCAACTATCTTTTCCCACCCCTCAATTTTAGATTCTTCTCTACAACACACAGCATCGACCCGATAGTTCTGTGTTGCAGGAAACCATACAACTTTCAACAATATCATTGAAATTAATAAATATTAATTATCACCCCGTGTTAATTAATTTCGCAAACCTCGTGAGGGTATTGCTCAAGGGGAACATGCGAGGTCGAAACAGATGGTTCTGAACTGATTGGCTGAGAAACTGAAGCTCTTCAGTAGAAAGTCGTTACCTGTCCTCACCACCAATCAACTCCGCGTGCTCAAAACACAAAATTGAAAATTAAACTCGGAAATCGTTGCGAACGGATTGAAGTTGTCGAAGAGCGGCGGAAAAGTGGCTGTGGAACACGAATTTCTCCGAGAAGCGTTGCGATGGGTTATGAAGAAATATTCGGAAGACTGGATTATAAATCAGTCAAGGAACTTGCTGTTCGGAATTTCGAGCAACCCTTCAACCAACAAAGTTTTACGCTGTCGCCAAGAAACCCCGGAAAGTTTGAGATTGATGTTAGTCCTGGGAAGAGCAACACGTAGGCGATGCGCAGTCTCTTCGCATTGAGGTACCAACTTACGAATTAACGTGACGTCTCTTCGAACTTAATTCGGCGGCTTTCTAACGTATGTTAAGTAGCACAACGCTGGCGAGTCTCCAAGTAGTTTCAGAATAACGATAATGTTTATTTACAACTATTGATTAAAACGACGATGTACGAAGCTGACACGAGTCAGCGCTGAAATAGACCACCTTTTAGACACTTCGGGCGGTTGGTTGGGGTCTTCGCAACGACCTCCCACTTGACAGTATCATTGATGAGATGAGTGACTGAGGCTCCGCTCCTATAAATTGCCTTCCCTCTAAACTATTAATTCTACAACACACCTCACGTTATAATTAGTCCTTTTTGCTGGAAATTCTCAATAATTGAGCTAATTCGTCATCTTACGAGCGGAGAAATATTTCAAGAATCATTTACATTCTCAATGATATCATTGTGCAACGCTCAATTAGTTAACACTGGATTAGTTATTCCAGCAGGTCAAATGTCGCGGTTTTGTGGATGTTATTCTCATTGCCGCATTGATTAGCATCAAACTCACTACAGTTCCCATTGATTAGTGTCTAGAGACTAACGGCATGCCAGAGTCTCATCCATTTATTTCATCATAGAGGCGCTTGCAGAGCGCGAGTCTTACCTGTCCAAAAATACGGTTCCTTAATTCAATTATCTGTAATAAATCAGGAGAGTTGAAGTTACTTCAGGCAAATATCCCATGCAGCCTTGAATTCACTTACCTGCCTCCTAGAGCTCCGCTTTGGGCATTTAGTTTGGGAGCATCTTTCATCTATTCCGGCTTCCCAAAAGTCGGTCGTTCCTCTGTTCTCCTCGTCTTCAACTCATATTTCTCTTCGCAGCCTCTAGATTTCCTCGTACACTCCTCTCATTGCTTACACGAGCTTCACAAACGCAATCGGCGACGACTTTGCGAACTTACACTTCTGTCATGAGCTCGGGAACATTTTAGAATGAGACTCCGTACTTTCTGTTCACAACGGGTGTGTTTACAGTGAACAAATAATCCTAAAATAACCGGTAATAAACACGATAAGAAATATGTAAAGAACGTTGTTGTTGTTGAGCTTGAAACTGTGAAATAAATGACCGTGATGGGCGTGAGTGAGGACTGTAGACACTTAACAGAATAGCGATATCCGGTTGAGTATGAGTATATAAACGAGCACGAGGGAGTCTTGATACTCTTGAAACTGGTTGTGAGATACTAAGTGGAGGGAGAGCGCCAGAGAGAGAAAGAGAGAGTGACAAAGTTGAGTGCGGAGTAGCGTGAGCTGAGAGACAAATCGTTGGGAGAACTGGGAGACTACTGTTTCGCTAGAGCTGAAGGATGACTGACTCAGAAAGAGCAAGTTGAATTTAAAATTGAGGGGTGGGAAAAGATAGATCGGAAAGTCCAGGACAAGGAAATCCGATGTCAATTGAGAATAACTGAGGAGCTGGGCTTTCCACAGGTACAAACAAAATGATTGAGGACGAAGGTGTTTGGGAAAACAATGACTTGCGGACATTTTGGAGGTCAAAGACCCAGCTAATTCGACCTGCCAAACAGTTGTTTTCAATCAAGAAAAATAAACAAAAGGGAAATATCTGATGGGTGGGAAACTTTCTGTATGTAACCCCTGTAAGTTCGACGATTTCTATATAGGCGCTATGTATTCACTAAACGCATTTCAACGGTAACATTTGTGGAGAACAAAATCAAGTGTAAAGAGGAAAAGGTGTCCATTTGTAGGAGATCATTTGAATGTTTAATCATAATCATTGGAGCCGTTCTTGAAAAAAAGGCGAAGAATCCTAGGTTTTGATACATTTTGGTCCCCTACCCTCCTTTCACATCAAAAGGAATCCAATCATAATTTCTGAACCTTAGTAGAGGGTTATATCAGTCTACTGTCCTCCTGGTTTGGTGATTTTGCCAGTCACCCAATGGAGAGCTGTTGCCTGCATGTTACTGCGAGGAGTATGATCCGAGGGGAACCTGATCTAACTATTTACTTGTGTGGCAAGTTTCAAAGGGACAGATCAACTTTGATCATGTTTCTTTTCCATGTCCTTCTCCGCAAACTGAGCGAAACGAATATAGGCTTGCTTTTGTACAGTCAATGCTGGTAGGTTTGGCTCTTCTTCCGACAATCGTCGCTCACTGCTGGTTTCTTGTTTTCCCCGCACTGGAGTCTCAAAACGTGCAGAATGGAGAATCTTAAAGAGGAAAGAAGTGGAATCGCACATTTTAGCACCCATGTCCCATAAGGAACTGGCTCGTCTAGTGGTCTGGCTCAACCTACTTACTCCCAAGACGTTCACAGGTGTTGGGATTCATAAATTCATTTTCGCGCCATCGAAAAATCACGACAGGCAACACTCGACTTTTTCTTCTCCCGATTGTTATGAATTTCCACCCCCTAGTACTTTAAAATTTGCAATCATGTTCAAAGTCTAAAACCTTGCAGTAAGTACTTGTGTAGTACATGAGGCTTGTTCTTACCTCACGTAAATATTCGCTCTAATAGTACTTATTTTCTACCATCCTAGTCCTAAAACCCCTCGCCTTTTCCAAACAAAGTACATCGTGAAATGTGCCACTCATGGGATGAAATGTGTCGCAATATTTTGATTCATACGCCATATTTCAGAACCCCGGAGGAAGGTATTAACTAATCATGCTCGTTATGAGCTCCGAGCGGGGCGAGAGTGTTTTGTCGTCCTTGCGAAGGGACTTGGGGAGCCCTACAGCCGCCATGCTGCCGGCCGTTCGATGAAATATTAGGGAGTTTATAGAGGCCAAACGTCGAAATGAACAGCCAACTGAACCAGACGTTAACAGTATCTGGCTACGCTATCCGGGTTCCCTTTCGTTTAGTTTCAAATGTCATGTTGAAACACTAAGATCGTATAATTTCCGCGGATTTGTAGCAAGTTTTCTAAAAACAAAACAACAACTTGAATGTCTGGCGCGAAGCATCACGCGTTTTTGTGCGTATAAATACGTGAAATATTTCGTTCAACGCATTTCTGCGCAAATATTACCGACAGCTAAATATTGGTAAGAGTGTGAGTTTATTTAATCACCTGGGTACAATGAGAACTCTCTCACTTTGATCTTGGAAGAGACATTATAAACTGTATCCTCCAAGTAGATAGACATTAAATATGGAAAATAAACGTACCTAATCTTTTATGGTTATCACAACCAACTGCACATTTCGACATTTGTAAATATATGTGTAAATCCGCAATCGTGTGCGTACACTGGTATGTCTTCTCTGACATTTCATTAGCTTACTTGGATGAAAGTGTTCTTGGGACTGGTTTTGAAAGCTTCAACTGATATTGTGGTGGTTAAAAATTCTGGGTTCTCATTATACCATCCGACGCTGTTTGCTGTGAAAAATTTATTAAATATACTTATACTGTGAAGAGAGATTTTAAATTGCTGACTAGCATTACGGGTACTGCGGCGATACTGCGTTTCCTCTCTTAATCCGCTCAGGAATTGTTTACTCGAATTTTATATATTGGTTGTGGCTACTTAATTCTATCAAGGTGATACCAAACGGAACAAACTCTGAGGAGCGAGAACGGCCGCATCGTTCTCTTTTTTCCGTTCGCTAAATTTAAAGTTATTTTTAATTTTTCCTTCGTGTGACTATCAAACCAAGCTGACAGCTCGCCAAATAAGTCCCGGCAAACGTTATTTGAGAGACGCGCAACGTGCTTCACCTCGATCTCACCGCTGCATCGACCACAGAGCGTCAAAGTCGTAAAATCGAGATAAAATTCCCTTCCTATCAAATCGTTCTCATCCTCACATCATCCGCCCTTCCATCTCCGACAGCACATTCCACGATAAATACGCTCCGACGATGTACGAACAGCCCTCGAGGTGAGTCCATAGGTGCCAGCTACCTGTGTTTACGGTACACGCATATAATCGCTGGTCCTTCGGATTTCTCGAAGTGTAAACACAAAACCACATAAGTTGCAGCCGAGTCAGGACGATTCGGGTGGTCTACTACACTAATCTCGCCGTCCTCGAATTCCCGGTGCATGACAAAAGACTCACAATTGAAGAAACTAGATTTAAAGTAAACTTAGGAAAACTGAAAAACAGCGCGTCAAGACGGCAAAGCTCCTCGTCCGTACTCATTTCGTAAACTACCCTGGCGATGGAGAGGGTGTGCCCTTCCCCCTCCGTCCGGCAGGGTGCGATAATCTTGACGCTGAGGCGTAGGTAGGGAGGCGAACTGCCACATGTAAAATGGTGAGACACGTTGGTCTAGTCAAACGATCTACAAATCCGATGACAGCATTTTGTGCTTTTCGTAATATTAAATTGGTTCCTTATGAAGTGCACAGAAGGCAGTGGTTGCGTAGTCAAAATTATGCATCACTAAGACATGGACATGTTACAGGCGAGGATAATGGAAAAATCGACCCCATGAATCCAAAGGCGTGTTGAGGCACCAACCGTGCGTTGTACGTTGCATCACCACTCTGCGATGGCAGTTCATCTTCCTTGTCTTCTTAACTCTCCTGAAATTCCTGCAGCGTGCCACTAATCCAATGCCTCCCCCCATACTGCCAAGCTGATGGGAGAGGTTCAGTAGCAGTCTCATATCCGTGTCTTCTCTCTTCACCCCTGGCACGAGAAGATAAGCCTCATCCGACGTTGATCTACAGCTTTGCTAATTGGGTGCAAGTACCATACATTATAATTGCTCCTTGTCCAGTGTTGAAATTCACCTCGCCCTTTGCCAAGTAGAATCAGCCGCTTGCTCCACTGAGCTGAGTGCCGTTCCTCGTACCACCTTCCAAGGCCAGTTGTGCTTTTCATCTGGTAGTCGTACCTGCGGAGTATTTATAACTCGGTGGTCCAGCGTTGTGTGGGTTGTCATTCGTGTAGCGCTCACCGCATTTAAAAAATCGGCCAATTTCGAACCAGATTTGTTGGCCGCATCCACCAATTGTCCCTTCCCTCGCGGGTTAATAGTTACATAATCAATTTACGAGTTCTCTCGTCCCTCGAATTAAGTTGGGTGTTTCGCTTTTTAAAGTCTCTGTAATTGGTGTTAGGAAATGTGCAGTGAGTGACCTTCAACTAGGCTACGAACTTTCAAGGGGCAGTTACGCCGTCCAAAGTGCTTTCAAGTACGTTGTCTTTGGAATGATTAATTACTTTCATTCTTCGTGGTCAGTAAAGAAATGAGCAAAGATTCATCAAAAATAACGCAGAAACAGAGGTAAAATCTACTCTGTTTGTGGAATGAGCTCATGCTCACGTACAGGCATTCTCGCTGTGAAAAGCCGAAATCTCTGGAGCGAGATCGTATTTTCATCAAATGAATTTCTTGATTAACCGCAGAAACACGAGAACAAGTTTGAAATACGAGACTTCACAGGGAAAATATCCCGCCGGCGGAAAACCCTCCATGACGTTTTATCGCCTTCGGTTATTATCTCTCTTTCTATTTCAATCGACGCGGGTTAACTGAGTTTTTCGTGAAAATAAAGCTGTTGCAATCGCACGAAGGAGTTTAAACTGCGGATTTACTAAAAACGTTTACGAAAACTCGATCGAATGACGTCCTGAAACTAATACCTATATTTTTAGGGTGTTACGGGCGTTCTACTACCCCCAGGGCCCGTGTCTATTTCGGGCGGTGACAGGTTAATGGTGGATTTTGTATTTTGAAAAGTAACTGAACCACCAACGACTGAAACCTCTAATTCCTACGTTATGAAAGTTTAAAAAATTCACTTGCGTCGAAATGGATCGTATCTGCACAAGTCGGATTTCAGGAATATCCCAACTTCAGTTCCAAGGTCAACAATTGCCTGTGCCCACATCTAAGATGCAACTCCATTTCTTCAGCTTGTTGTTTACTTTCCCTTGCTATACGTAGTTGGGAGGAAAGTGATGTTCTCGGCTGAAGAATCGAAATGGAGTGTTCTTTGGCTCTGATCGAAGTTTCAAAACTCCATTAGAGAATATGTTGTGTGTTTCAGAACACGATTGAGACGTTTAACGCCAAACTAAAAGTATGAGCGAAATCAGCCCAAAAATAACTAGTTATCACAGTGATCTAAGCACCTGATATTTTTAAAATCCAAACAACTTTTTAAACATTTTTTGATGACATTTTGAGAGTGTGGCAGCCCCAAATAACTTCATAGTAATACAAAACGTTCTTCCGCGAGAAAATTATGAGAGCACCACTACAAATCGGGTTATGGTTTATTATTCATTCGGAAAGGAAAGGCCCACAAAAAACCCCCCTCAAAATCTGGTATGTCTTGACATCGGGATTCCAAATCTGCAATGTCCGTCCGCCCTGTGTTCTTCCGCATAAAAACCTAGTTGTCAGGTATCTAGTTGTGCCCGCTGACGAAGCCCATGGGTTTTATGAGCAATAAACAGTTTAAAAAAATAACGGAAACGCGGTTCAGTCAGTTTTATTGCAATTAGGTCGTGTTCGGTATCGTTTTCTAGCTATTTTTGGATTCTGGGTAGAATGGAACAATTCTCAGAGGTGTACGATTGCTGAAATAGTGCGACCGAAAATAGTGAAATTACTATAATTATAGTGACCCAAAGTCTACTAATTGAAACAATTTGTGGGGCAATAACTACAACGAAAGTAAGCGTTTCATTATTTGCATTCGATCCCTCCCGTCTCATTAAAACCACCCGCCAGCTCACGGGCGCCTGGAATATATAGTTATCGTCGTTCCGTTCTAGTCAGGTCATGTTTCGTATGGTTCACAGATATTTTTCGATGTTGAATCGAATGGGATGGATCTCTGAGGTGTGAGACTGTGCAAGACAATAATAAACCGTTGTCTAACAATTTTCAGCGTTTTTGTCATACCATTTGCTCTCACGGAACTATCGTTCTCCTAATTCAGGGTGGTAGTCCAAAAGCTACCTATACTATGGAAGTTTAAGAATGGTCACAAGATAAATAGGAGCAACCCGACAAATTCCGGAACTCGAACTAATGGCGTTTCATTTATTAAATTGTTTCATAGTTCCATCCCTATAATTCGAGAACTGCGAACATCATTTCTCGGTTATTCAATGAATATCGTGGCGTGAGTAGGAGCAACAACTCAATAATTCCCGGAGCCTTGCGCAATTGGTCAAGTTATATTTTACGAGCTCATAAAAGTTAAGTGAAAAATATTATGGATTAGTTGATAGAGCGATAAAATCGGGAAGTTGGCAGCAGGGCTGCCGAAAGTTGCGTAAAGCGTCGCGTCATATATTTTTAACTGATTAGTCAACATCCCTACCTGGTGGCCAGGGCTAAGGGAAGGATGAAACACGTGTTTGGTACGTTGTGGTCTTCATCACTCCTTCAATGACTATCTAAAGAATATTTACGGAGAACAACACGAAGGTATTGACTAGTTGAGCACATCCTGTGATTAACTGAATTCGTTGATACCATTTTTTTTTAAAGTGGTAAAAATCTCATTTTGATTCTAAGGCACACTTCGCCTTTCGTGATGTTCTCAAGATTGAAAAATGAAAAAATCCATTTTTACGTTTAACTCTTACTAACAGCCACACTTCCCTCAAATTACACAATAAGTGTGGTTCTCCGAGGGAAGTGGTTGTGAGTGTGCGTGGCTGTTCGAAGGCGAACATCTGGGGAATCAACATTATCAATTTAAACCTACTCTAAGGTTCCCCACCCCGGCAATTGAATTACGACGCAGCGAAAGTCGGAAAAGGTTTTTTTTCAGCCATTACCTACTTCACAAAATGGGTGAAATGGCTTATGCTAGTTTGGAAGCAGTTAGAGCTAACAGGTTTGACCAATCCATCTACCGTCATTCTCCTGTTGTTAACAATCCAATTGAGGAGGCTGTGATTTCAATTTGTCGCCAACAGTTTGGAAGAACAAGACGTGAAAAGAATAGTGGTCCGGATCGGCCTATTTTCTACCAAGGCATCTTTGGGTGAAAACGTGTAGGCGTCACGAGATTTCGGGTCGTTAGTATAAAATAGTTGACTGGCGTTAGGCGTTTCAGGTCAAGAGCTGGATGGGACGTTGCGCGCGCAAGAGGAGCGAGGCCTCTTTGGCGGGAAGTTGTAAAATGAAATGACTAGGCCAGTTACGTGTTGGAACTGACTCGTCGGGGACCTTCGGATCTTTGGACCGGAGCGACCTTCACTTTTTATCTCCTCTCCCTTTTTATTCTCACTTTCCGTGCGGTTGCGCGATTCGCCGCCATCAGGAGCGAGTTCAGAACCCGAATCACCGCTCTCTCGATCACCGATTCCCAAAATATTTCCGTTGAGCCATCGAAGAAAAAAAAAACTTATCGAAACGCGTCATCCTCTGAAGAGTTGGCACATTATTTGGAATAACGCCGTAAATTAACAAATTTTTAATTCGGCGTTTTCAGACGAACGTTACAAAATCACTTCATCCGGCCTTAGGTACGCGAACGTTGTAGTTTCATAGAAGACATGCACAGAGACAGAGCAAGTCCCGAGATGTTCCACCTGCTCATTTCACAGCTCTATTATTGTGAATTAATTTGAAATTTCTGGTGTGATGCCTCATACAACTTTCCTCAGCCCCACGCACTTTGAGCAATTTTCATCAACGATCAACGTTGTACATAGAAACACTAACTGGCTAAATGTTACGGAACGTGATTTAACCTTAACCTTACTGATAGAAACCGTTATTTAGGGAGGGAACAAAATCATGTCATAAATTCTCCCTCCCCCACCCTACACTCCCCCGTCACGAGGTTCGAAGGGGCTCTCAAAACTACATTCAATGGTAGCGACACTCGGAGAAATCTAAGTAAGCGCTTAGAGCAAACGCGCTTTTTGTCTGCTGTAGGGAAACATGCGTACAAAAACCTAAGAATTAATTTTTAAAATGTGAAGGTCGCGCAGCCGTTGCAATTTCTGCCTGATGTGCATCAACGTCATAAAACTAACACGATAAGTTCGACATGACCATTTTTAAATAATTTCAGTTTAAAAATACTTTATTTAAAGATCCTAACAGCTCGCTTCGCAAGTCGGAGTAGTACGTAGATGCTGTGCGCCAGAGTGGTTAGGGTACCTCTGGATTGGTAACACGAAATACGTGTGGAGGTTCTTCAAATACATTTTAACAGAAATTGAAATTATAAACAAGACTAACCCGGCAAGGTACACAATTTTTGAAAAATCGGTTTTGCCCGTATCAGGGCTTTGTGTAGAATTTCAACTCCACCTTAAAGTCTATTAAGCCGTACATGTAGAGGACATATAGCAGAGAGAGAAATGATCGTGCCAACTCACACTACAAGATCCTGATTAATTTCAATCGTAGGAGAATCTTTATTTTACTAAAAATGTAGATCCTGACTCCAGGGCTAAGCAGATGAATATCCCATGTTGTTCAGAGTTGGTCGAAAATACGCTTGCATTTGTCGGAACAAAATACTTCGTAATTTATTGTATGGAATTTGAGAACATCAACATTTCCTTCCTACTTCGTGAGTACGAAAAAAATTAAAATGGCCCAACGTGCGTGTAGGGCTGATGTGCGAATTTTCGTAGACAATCCGTCAAAATGATCACGTGAGAATTTTTGCAACATCTTGATACCAAAATGGTTTCATGGTATTTGAAAGCGAACCTTATTGGATGTTAATATTTCCGTTACTACGTTCGAAAGGTGTGAAACTAATGATTTCGCAAATTACACAAAAACATCTCTTCGTTCGTCGACCATTTTTTTCAGGAAGCCGCTAGTACACCAAATTTAATTTCAAAATGCGTGTGGGATATTGTAGAAAATTAAAACGGCGGGGATGATGGGGGCATGGGCAGTTCAAACAGTTCTGGGGATGTCGTGATTTTCGCCTTCTATCTTTGTAGTATATTCCTCATAATGTGTATAATGAGGGTAATCTGTCTACCAGAGTCCTTTGGGTATCGTGTACGTTTCTAACTCCGAAGAAAATTCGCTGGTCCAAAAATGGCGTGTTTATTCATGAAAACGCTAACGCTTGAAACGTTCAATTTTATTCAGCCAGTTATTTTGTTTTTCTCTCATCAAGCCCTTCATATTCTCAGTCTCTTTAATTAGCAATGCTTGGGTGTCAGAGAGATGAAATCTCATACGGTGGAATGACCATCGAATTCCAATTCCACGTTTCTCTCTGGTGTTTCGCATCAGAGGTTACTGTAAATTAACTGTTGATGTACAATATTGACATATTGATCGCATCGTGGCACCTACATAACGGAATGTCGTGCGCAAAGTACACACTCCAATCGTGAGTCCTTTAGATTTTCCGCTTATCTCCCTCTCATGTGCGGTTATTACATTATCCCGAGGGGTGAGTGTGTGAATTGCGTTAAGAGAATTAGTTTGGTGAAGCTCCTCCTACGTGAAAACAACTTAAGGAAATTATACGTATCTCCATCCCCATTGACGATTCTGAATTGCTGGCGTTTTTGTTGAATATGAAATACATCGCTGCGCTTCATCTCATTGCGCCATTTTCATTATTCGGAAAGCCCTAATTTTTCCCGAAAGTTTTCATTTACCGAACACCGTTTTTCCCTCCCGCGGGTGGAGGATTTTAATAAACGCTCAGGAGAAAATGAAGAGAAATGAGAAGGTGATTAAGAACTAATTTCGTGGGATGGACCTGGGGCTTGTTTGATGTAATTTATTCTTCGATTACTCGCCCCACTTTCGCGGATCGCTAATTGTCTTGTTTTCTTGTTCGCAGGTAATTGACGTTGATCTGACCCAAAAGTTGAGGAGCCGGACGGAAATTGAAGGTTACGTATAGAAAAATTAGGATGTAAGCGTCTGTAGTTGGGGAGATGGTTTCCTTCTTCTGACAATAGTCCGTTAGAGTGTCTATAACTTTTCTGTGGGGGTGCACACACAACCCAAGGAACACGAATAAACCCTCTCCATAAGAATTAACGCGTAACAGGCGCCGTGGGATTAGAGACAACTGGCCAACCATTTTCGAACAGTCAAGAGTTTCTTTTCTAGTTTTGTTAACTCTCACGCCAAATGTTAAGTGAATCGTGTGTATTATGAATTATCTGAAGCGACGCAGCACATCACTTTGCTCAGCCCCACGCACATTCTCGCCGTTATTGCTTTTTTTCGCTCTTAGTTCGTGTGATGTGAACTTGCAAAACGTATTTTAACGTTCTGTGTAAAAACTGTCAGCGCGTAAAGTTTTGAAATGAATTGAGCTCTGCTATCCGTCATTCGAAAATCCAACATGTACGTAATTGATGGGAGTGTCGACATGTTTCTGGAAAGGCCCGGGTTGCTTTGATTCAAATTTCGTACGGACAAGTCCAAATAACACGTCAGTATCATAAAACTCTCACCCTTATAAATCCTGCTCACATGATACTAGTGTACTAGGCATCTTCAGAACAACCTAGGCAGTCGTAGAATAAACCACCTACGCAACGTTAAGATTCTTGAGTATTTAAGAGTCGCCCCGGGAATTCCGGACTACTACCATTTCTTGCAGTTTTTGCCCGATAGTTCAGAATAGTTAACACAATCCTCCTAATAAAAATCAAGTTGGCAGTCTCGCCTTTGCACTGATTTCTAAAAAATGGCCGTGACCGAAGTAGGAGCAACTCAATAAATTCTAGAACCTAGTTTCTATGTAGAACCAAGTTCATTTAAATTGAATGAAGTGTCGATTTCATTAGTTCCTCGTGCGATACAAGGCACTGGGGCTGTGGAAAGTTGTCCGATGCGCTGAACCACACATATTTACATTCCCAATCTCGATTTTGAACGAGGAACGTTCTCGAAGAAGTAGTGGAAATCCGTTTCAACAGACGGACCTTAAAAACAGGTTTTAAGGTCTTCATATAAATATTCTTTTTCTGTGGAGATAGGCGGCCTATTCCCTACTTTATACTGTTCGTAACTTTGAAGTACGAGCGCATATATAGCGTTCGATAAACAAGTTCAAAACTTTGTAGTAGGATTTTTGTAAACGGTTGGTGACTGGAGAACTTCTGGAAATGTCGCGTCACGATTATAGGAAGGTTGGAATAAATTATTTGCGTAGTGTTTGACGGAATAAGTGGGCTTTCGTTTGTTTGTCGCCCAAAGTGGCAGCACTGGCTTCTCCATGACGACAGATGAGGCCCTCAGTTATCTGAACTATGTTGATTCAACTACAGCTCTCTTATCACACGGGAACAGGCATCTGCTGCGAAGAGGGGAACGCTCTACCGAAAACAACCTTATCTCGGTTAGTTTCGTTGAGCATCGGTTGGTTGCTACACATCACACAATTTTCCTCGCTCTCACGTTAATTCGAAGATTCCACGCGCTATTTTTTTACCCCTACTAACCGCATGAGTTACGTCTTTATTTCCTTCAACAAGAAACGTACGAACTGACTTAAATTAGGAAAGGGAGCGGGGAAACGCGGTAGATAAAATTTACTGAAAACCTTTACCTTTTTATAACTCTTGTGTGATTGAACTCACGAGGGCAATGTGAAGTGAACTCTAGTTATGTACCGAGTTACTTGATTGTAACGAGACGACTGTCCAGATGAAAACAGGTCTATTTCCTTATTAAATTACTGTTCCTAAACCCTCGACGAGGGTTATATCAGTCATGAATGTTGCGGTTTCGTTAAAATCCACCGAACTCAGACCTGCGAATGTATGGCAGGTATTAAGTCGTCGGCCAGTCTGCCGGTAGAAAGCTGTTGCCCGTGCATGACAGCACGGAGGTGACCACCTGAGGAATCCGGTACCATCTGGGAATTCTTAATCTCGGTTTCCACATGATCCACTATTTACTCAGTCGGCAAGTTTCAAAGGGACAGATCAACTGTGACCACGTTTCTTAGCCATCGCCTTCTTCAGTTATAGGCTTGCTTTGTAGCAGTCAATGCTGGTAGGTTTGGCTGTTCTTCCAATAATCGTCGCCCGTGGTTTCTTTTTTTCTTCGCACTGGAGTCGCAAAACGTGCAGAATGGAGAGAAAGAAGTGGAACCGCCCATTGAAGTCCCCTTGTCCCACAAGAAACTGGCTCGTCCAGTGGTCTGGCTCAACCTGTTTTCTTGAAAGACGTTCACGGATGTTGGGGAAAAACTCATACGTGTCACGTCCCTTTGACAAGGATTCCCATCTCGCTTGCCATTTCTCCAACGCCCATTCGTCGTTAGTGGCATGTTTCCATTCTGTGGTGAATCCACTCAGAGTTCAGCCCATAGCTGGGGAAGCTCCCGTTTCACTCTCCACTTGTCAACCATGCACTCAACAGCCAGGTCTATCGGTAACTGAACAGTGTTCATCTGGAGTGCTTCTGTTGATACAGCCTTATCGGTGAACCACAGGAACTTAGCTTGTATGTAGCTTGGCTTGGGCCAATACTCTCTTTTGATTGACAGTTAGTTTGCTAGCTCTGACAACGGGGCAGTAGCCAATCACGCCTAGATATATGGCTTTATACATGATGATAGTGTCAGTCCAGGTGAAGACAATCCCCAGTGAACTGGCACTACTCTTCAATGATTTGATCATATGTGCGTAAACCATCATTTAGAGAAATGAAGTAGAAATCTGACTCTAATTGCGTTCAAGACAACAAGATTATGTCGCTTTTACGACGGCTGAATTGGAAAGCCAGATCGTTTCAAGTACACATAATAACGTTGGCGCCATAACCAAACCCTGTTTTACGTCGCACACGCCGAGGCCGTTGATGATGTATTAAGAACAAGTCTGGTTCCGTAGTGGGCGCCTTTATCAAACGCAGAGGCCACGTGCGGTGAGCTATGGTGATATGCGGACTTGCCTGGTACTAAATCAAGGATTATGACTATCTGCACAGCGGCACAGCAAATAGCGGAAGATCGATGTGTTTTTTTTTTTTTTTGCGAGACGAGTGACGTGTGTTCTTCATGTCATTTGGCCGGGTGAACTTGCAAGGCTGCTCAGAGAGTTACGTAATAATACGGAGTTATATGGTAATATATGGGAATCTATCCGTATTTGTAGATCTACACGGAGGTATTTGCTGTTGGCGTAAGATTGTTTTCAGTTGAGCAAGTTGGTTGTGTATTTCTCGCGTTAATTGAACGAGTGAACTCACGTGGACCTCCAAAAGCATCAGATCGACTCGAATCAGTTAAAGTGATTTCAATGTCAAGGCGCGTTCAAGTAGTTGAGAAACTCGTTGACAATGAAATGAAAGCCGTTTCCCCGGGATTATTTCTCGGGTTAGAACTAGTCGAGAAGAGTTGACGTTAAGTTAAGAAGAGCACGTGGCGAGTGTCTCGGTGGTAACGAGTTGAAGTGTCTTTTGTTTCAGCGACGTTTTCAACTGCGATCAACTCAAACTCTTAACTCGCAACTCTTCCAGCGATGCCTGCCTGCCGTTCTCCTTTACGGTCTTATCAAACATTCCCTCTGCTTCTCGACGAGCTAAATAAATAAAAAGGACGATGAAGCGGCTTTAGGTTCCTCTCGACGAGAAGATACTGGGAAACTAGATCTAAAGTGACGACCCGACCCGGTTACACAGCGAGGCCAGGAATTTAAGTGATGCGGATTAGCTAGTCGCCGCTACCGAGTGCCAACTCGTGGAGCACCACACGAATTTCCTTCCTCCACCGACCAAACCTTAAACCTACAGCATCTGACAACTCGTTTTCTCGACATTTTCTTGGCCTCGTCTCTAAATATGCTAACGTTCGTGTTTCCTGAACTCCTTAACCACTCAAGATATGTCTGCGAGTTTTTAGTGCGCATTAAAATATTTATAAAACGTTAAACATATTTTCCGATAATCCCCATGTACTTTTAATCTGTTTTTCACTCACATTGTACCACATTTTACGTTACTGTTCAGTTCCGTACGACCCCACATAATCCCACTCAAAATTTAATCGAAATCGTTTGAACCGTATTTTTCCATCACTGTGATAACTATAGTTACATTTCGGACGATATCGATCGTAACTTTATTTTGACGTCCGACGTTATTCTGCAGGCAGAGCATCAAATCATTACTTTTGATTACGCCGTTGTCCCTAGTTTGTCGTACTCTGAACGCTTTGAAACGTTCCGATCCGATGCATCACACAACTTTCCTCAGCCTCACATACAATCTCGTTACTAATCAAATCGATTTAACCTTCACTTCATACATCATACAAATTATAAAACAGAATTTAACGTTCTTAGTAGAAACTGGTAGCGTTCGAAGTCCCAAACTTTATTGGGCTGCTGCTATTTATGCCAAGACTTGGAGAACCAACTTAAGGGCGATTGATGGGACTGCGCATAGTATTATTCTCGAAACGTTCGCGTTCTGGAATTATAGGGGAAACGCTGCGAAAAAACCTTACACAACGTCGCTTGTTCGAATCCAGGGATTTCCGTGTTAGAACTTCCAGGAATTCCGCATTTTTGAACTCTGAGGAGTTTCGCATTTATCTCGACTTGAACTATTTTGATTAACCTTGAACTTGAGTTATGCGATGCGGTGTATCAGAGACATTTAATAAACTACGGAATTTCGTAATTTTAAAGTTGCTTCACTTCGCGGGTATTCTGTCCAATATGACTGTTTCGGATTTTAGGATTTGAATTAATAGTTCATTTGTTAATTTATGTAAGATTATGTAAGAGGGTGTCGAATCCAGCAAAGTAAAAATAAGGTTAATGGCTTAGCGTAAGGGTGACAAAATGGAGAGCAATACGTCGACGGGGTGACGTCCTTTAGGACAAAGTTTATTGAGCAAGGAAAGTTGTGTGATTGATTTATATGTCAATTAAGAAAGAGCTATTTCCCCCTTCTTCATCAAGATCCCTGGACTCGGGGGGCTATCGATTTATCTTTTGGTTGTTGCTTCCGTCGAAGATCGCAGAGGTTGTTTGCAACCGGCTGGCAGGTTCCGTCTTGTCACTTTCCGCCGCGTTGCCAGTTGTCGTTGATCCTCTGCCTCAGTGACCGCAGTTCCTTTTTAATTCTTTGACGGATTTCTCCTCCACGAATTTCAAAAATGTCTTCCTCGTGTTTGTGGTCGTGGCCCGGCGAAGTGGACCTTAAGGTGCGTTAAATTTCTTTCAGTACGTTCTCGTTTGTCCATCTCAACACGATCGTAGGAAACTTGAGATTAGATAAAGGTTCGCGAGAACGTGCCTATTTAACGTGATGTATTCGGCCCCTAGCAATACAATTTTACGGCTTTTATGCATCTCTAAGTTTGCTAGGTTCATAGCTACCGCAGCTCCAAAAATCAAAACATTATTATAATTGGCCAAACAAGGAAGTCGAGTGTTAATTAAATCTCTGACTTCGTGAATCGAAAAAAAACTCATTCCGGCCTGTGGTTTGTCATGGAGGGGTGGGAGGGGGGAGTGAACTAAAATTACAGCAATGAAAGTTTTTTTCTAAATGAATTTCTCATTAAATCAGATTTCCATAAATTTCTCGAAGCAAAATGAGGTTTTATCGACTTCGTGAAAAAACGGTTCCAACGAGTTGCTTCGAACTAAAAAGGTGTCGCGAACGAGTCAATACTTATATATTGTTCTCCATACACAGTCCCGTGACTGGCCGTTGAACGGAGATAACAACCAAAGCGTGCCGGAAAACGCGTTGCGCTGGATTTTTTTGTGCGTTTTCCGGAGTAAATTCCGAGTTCCCCTAAACGCGCATTTCGTTCCGAGCGAATGTTTTTGTAACTACCTTTCGAACGGAAATATACACCAAAATACGACGAGAGAGGAGATGACGCATTTTCTAAAAAAATCATGACAAAGGCACGACGACTTTCTTCGCTCCTACGTAACTTCGACGATTTTTGTCGTCCCCTCTGATCCGATCATCCTAATTTCCTACACGTCCCCATGACTTATTTTTACTTTTCTTAGCACTGCAAAGTAAGAAGAAACGTTGTGTAACCCGCTGGGAATTAGTTTTTTTGGTCAGATTATCAAATTTGAAAAATTGAAAAAATATTGTTATATGTTATATTGAGTCTGCAGGTCATCATGGGATGCACAGTATTTCTTTTCCTGAAAACCGGCTGCAACAACTGTGATCAAATTTTTTGTACGAGCAGCTTTAAATGGCAATACACTACCATAAAACTCTCATCGACGGGAGAATAACGACAACCGAACAATAAATTATCAACACTTTCGACGAAAAACGGTTATAGCGCAGTATTTGCCTAGTACGTTTCGCTTATTTGATACTAGCGATCTCAAAAAAATCTGGGCGCTAGTGCAATGAACCACCTGTGCGTTGAGAGTTTAGTAATACTCATAAAATAATTAGGAGCAATTCCAGAAATTCCGGAATACAAACCACCGTCATTTCACTCTCCACCACTTCTTACAATTTTTATCTGATAATTCCAAAACTCGTTACTAACTTTCCGGAAAAAGTCACGTTGACAGTCTCATGAATTACCTTTGCACTGGTTACTCGATAATAGTCGTGTAATAAATAGGAAGAATTCAATAAATCTCTAAACCGAACTGAGCTATGTTGTAAGAAGTTAATATAAACAAAATAAAGAGCGAATTTGATTAAAAATGGCAATGAGTAACTATGCGGGTTCGGCCTTTGCGTAGATGAATGATTGTATGTCATTTTCTTCAGCGTTGACGAGAGAGAAGGCGAGAGACCGAATGACCAAAAATGAGGGTTTTCGATTTTTTCTCGTAAAAGGTTTTAGCGATTTTAATTGGACTTACAACACATTTTCTACTACCCAACTTTTGTTCCCAATATATCTGTGTAAACACCTAAAAGGCAAACGGAGGCAAACTTAGAAAAATGAGCTTCAATGATTTAAATGAAACGTAAAAGGTTTCTCCGACTCAAAACCAATTAACTCTCTGCTCCGTGAATATTTTCGTGACAGCTCGTTAAAGGGCCGCACGCCAAACTGTACCAAAACATTTTTCGAATTATTCGACCGATTTCGATTGAAATGACGACGCTCCGCTAATCAACGTCCAATTTCGCGTTTTATTTCAGAAGCAACGAGCAGTTTTTTTTCTTCAATTTCACAAAAGCAGTCGTAACGATCAAACTCAGAGCGTGTTGTTTAACATTCACTGCCCTCCATTTCATTCTATAATATTTTGGTTGAAAGAAGATGCATCATAAATGTCTTTATTTGGACGGAGTGTTTTGAAACGACCTTCTTTTGTTCTCCGGAAAGATTTCTTCGGCTTTTCGTTAATCAAAATCAGCCAACATGTTTATGTGGGATATTTCACGAAGTATGTGTATATCCGCCTTTCGAAATTAATCCGTTCGTTCGTTGGTGGTTATTTGTTCTTGGAGTTGGACGTCATTATCTCTGTTACGTTGCTCTTCACCTCTGTACTGTGTATTTGAGAAAAGATGTGATTAGCGGAGCTAGATTTCGTTTTCTGGATAACCCTGTTACCTCCAAAACTTTGTCAAGTGAACGCGACATTTAATTAGGTTCGGATTAACCGCCGTCGCGCACAATTGTGTCGAAAATACAGTTTTTCGGGGCGGAGGACAATAATTATTTCGGTGACGCGGAGCGTGAATGACGACGGGGTTCACATTCCTTATTGGATTCCTTCGAAAACCCCCACTCCCCTCCCCTTTTAGACGACGTTAATGATTCTGGAAAACCCTCTCCTAGTTACCACTTCCATATAAATCCAAGAGGTGAAAAGGTTCGTTGAATCGAACCGAAGAGTTCATTACTCCGCGAGCGGAAATAATCCTCTTCCGAGTTCTCGCGAAATGGAGGTATTGGAATTGGTTTCCACGTCGGGAAATCCAGGAATTTGCCGGTTCTGTTTGGACCGTTCTTAGTCCAGAGGTGATTTGTTGACGTCTAAAATTACTCCGAAGTGTCCACCGTCCTCATTTGTAGGGACCTCAATTAGAACGACTAGTCGAATTAAACGACTATTACGCTGCAAGTGATAAACAATTAAACTCGCCATTTATACCTTGCAAATCCCACTCATAACCTGTCTATAACACACATTTATCTCCTCGCTCAACACCCAACATGTTTATAAAGCGAGACTGGTCTCTGTAATGACGAAATACCGTCCAATATCGTGCGGATGTCCTCGTCAACTCACCTATTCCCACATGGTTCACAATTCGCTAAAGGTTGTGTAGATATATTTCGTGTGGAATGTCACGGTTGGTGACGTTTATTTTATAGAAAACACATATTGTTTTCCGAGAGAGCGTCGGAGGTTTCTACATGTAATTTATTTCACCTCATGGAGGAAGCTGGGGCTTAGTCAGGATAGTTGGTAGGTCTTTTGACAATTAGCCTACGGTTGGACACTTGAGACCCAATTTAGGTGCTAGGGAAAGGGACACCTTTGGAAGACGGAAAAAATGTCATTGGTGTCGTTGCAACTTCTTGGGTTCGTTGATTTCCACGACTTTCAACTTATCTTCATAGGTATTGGAGCTAACTTGTGCCGTGAAGTGGTCAAGCCCCAATTTAATAAGCATTTCGATTCTAGCTCCCAGCCCATGCAATTTGTATCTCCAGATGACTCAGGCAGATCTGTTTCTTCTCACATCGGCAGTTCCTGACCCCTCGAACAGGAATCTTGAGATCCATTAAGAAGGTTATATTCGAAAAGAAGGAGAGGTGCAGATATGACGCTCGTCGAAATCGTTAGTGTATCATTCTGTTAGTTGGAATGAGTGCGTCAGGAGACAACATTGAGCGGCTGATCATGCGAAAAAAAGAGGACCTTCGTCGCTTGAGATCACGGCTATCGTCCAATTATTGGGGTCAAAGGGCTCTACGCACTGTGCCTTCTGTTATTTTTATAAATGATTCGGAGGAAACGATCATACTCATTGCTGTTGTGACGCGATAATTCTGAAAAAGTACGTAAATGTAGCTGGGAAAAAGTAAAAACAGGATGTTGAACTGCCAAAACGTGAGAGCAAAATGAAATGTACCGGACGTGGATTAAACAAAGCAAATCTTCTTTCAGCTCCATCAATGATCGACGCGTTACAACCGCATAAGTACCTATGAGTCCCTATCAATGTTCGTCTAAAGGGGTTAGAACGTAGTAAGTGGTCAAGCGTTTTGAAGTGAAATGAGATATGACTGGGTTAGGGTAGAGGCACTCTGTACTCACCCTGACTAACATTCGTCCAATAGACACAGGATATCCTTCGTGGCCTTCTTGAATCTTACTCAGCACAAACACCTCTAGCCACGCCTCATGAGTTGGGAGAGGCTCCTGTTCTTAACAACATCCCCAAATGCTTGTGCTTGGCTCTCAGCGCTCTTGGTCTTTTACAGTTTTTCGTTAGTTCATGAACGATGCCTGCACCGGTAGTACGGTTTTCCGTGTTAATACCTATTCATCCCAACTTATTATTTTGTGCTCCGCAGATATTTTACTAACTTTTGTACCTTATATACACAAATGAGGTGGAGTGCACTGCCTCACACCCTAGTGAGGCACTTTCCTCTTATTTGGCAGCAGTAAAGTTACATTTTAGACCCAAGTTTGACCTTACGAAATGGACCCTTCGTTTCTCCCTACACGTTAAGTACGTTGCTGCTTGCCTTGAAAGTTATTCCTCTCTCTTTCCACAAATCGTTCGTGTACAGCCAAAAACATAAGGTAACTACGGACAGGCCTCAGTGTCTGGTGGCAGTAAAATGAGGCCATTTGGCTTCTAACCGACCCATTTTCGAACTAAGAACACTCGTGGCCATCAACGCACGCGAAACTTACTGAACACGTCGAGACTGCGGTTTGGTTCATACTCAGCTCAACCGTCTGGCAAAAATAGGAGCTCACTGGCTTTGATTGGTGTCGATCAAAAGCGTAAACCATTAATAGCGACGAGTCGATTTCACATGTAATCTAATAGCTTAGCCCTTAAAATTTCCCAAATATCGCTTCTTTTTCTTCCATAGTCCCTAATCTTCCAGTTTTGAAGCCGATTTCAGAGTTTAGAATTCGACATATTATGGCAGGCTGTGGATGTTAGGCATTTGTCGTAGTGAGCTTGTTTCTGTTTGTTACACGACTGGGAGGAAAAATTGCGCTATCCCGAATCTATGCCTCATCAATCTCTTGAGCAAGATTCTTCGCGCGTTATAGTTATAAATTGCGTTCGCGAAGAAGTTCACATAACCGATGACTTTAGTTTTTACGCAGCCTTGACATCGTACATAAAATTTCGATTTTACCTCTCATTTCTTTCGCTTCTCTCAGCGATGAACCAGAGCTTTTTACGTCGAGGTCAATGAGAGCGTTTGAGGGTTTATGAGCCGGCTAACTACATTCAGGGCCTACGGTTAAATGCCGTAGGCCCTGGCTGGAAAATATTTCCCAGAGAGTAAACAGATGCAAATCTGCTTCGTTTTTCCGTCCGATTCGCGTAAAACCTTGTGACAACAAACCCGTCCAGCGTATTCACGGGAGGCCGATGATCGGCCAGCGTTTCTTCTTCTCGTGAAAAGGGTTGAGTAAATCACCTCTCTCCTCTCGCATGAATAATAAAAACATCCGGGGCAACGCAACGCGTAACTGTCCTCACTTCCCGTCGTTGCGTGCTCACTTCCCCTACGGGCAAAAACCTTTCTGCGCATCATTTTATATCATCATGTAGCTCTTAGGCGGAATGAAGTTAGTCAAAACACCGGCTGTGCTTACCGTCTCAGAATTCATTGCCTAGTTAAACCAAAGGTTTTCGTGTTCTCAACAAAAAAAGAAAGAAGCAACAAGTGAAGAACTCACATGGTTGTGGGTTGCTCCTACTTATTTTATAAACTCTCACCGCTTATCAGAATACCGTCAGTTGGGCGCACGAATGGTGGAGCTTGAAACTTAGAAATAAATGAACGTGGTGAGGGTGAGTGAGGACTGTATTACACTTGACGGAATAGCAATATCCAGTTGAGTATGAGTATATAAACGCGCATTAGGGACTCTCAATTCATTTGAAACTGGTGGTGAGATACTAAGAGGAAGAGAGAGAGGGAGAGAGATTTGAGTTGGGAGTAGTGCGAGCTGAAAGACAAATCGCTGGGAGAGCTTGGAGACGACTGTATCGTGATTGCTGAAGAATGACTTGGAAGGGGCTGTCTGTTGAGAAGAGGAATCTAAAATTGAGGGGTGGGAACGATAGATTGGAAAGCCCAGGACAGGGGAAATTCCTAGTCTATTGAAGATAACTGAAGAGCTGGGCTTTCCACAGATACAGATAGAAATGTGTTTGGGGAAACAATGGCTCTCCGTAGGGCCGATGAGTACTGTTAGGGCTTACTTAGACCCAGCTAATTCGGCCTGCTGAACAGTCATAATTTTTAAGAAACTGCTCATGTCGGAAACTTAAAAAATTGATTTTAATCGAAGTTGTCGGAATTTATAGTGCAGACCCTTCTACATCACCGTAAACGGATTTGGGTCTAAGTCAATGAGTGAGTTGACCTGTCAATATCTGCATTTCGCTCTTCGTAAATAGTTCATTTACATTCTACTGAAAGTCTAACTACCAAAAAACTTTTTGTACTTTTGTGTGTTTTTTGCTCTTACGTTTATTGTACTCACGTTTTGCCCTTTCTGATATTACTCCAAGCAGCGAATATATATGTCCGGTATGTATGAACCAAAGTGCATCATAAATAAGTTTCTTCAAACGTTCTAGAATATTTTTGGATAATAAAAATAAAAGAATAAATGGAATTAGACCAAACTAATAATGACAATACCAGTAAGATAAAAATAAAATCATCAATTAAAATCGATTACGAAAAGCGGTCTACTCAAAACGTTTGTCAGGCTTTAAGAATAAATAATGTCGTAAACCATCCCCAACACATGGGTGTAGTGTGTGTAATTTAACGAGAGAAGTACAAAGGAGAATGAGAGATCTGTGTCATACATGGCATATGACTGAGGATTGTATCAGAAATTAGTGGGAATTAGCAGAGAGTGGGAGATATCCTTGGAGAGGTGTTAGTTCAAAAGTGATCTACACATCATGAGGCAGGACTGTCACAGTTTCGTCAGGTAAAAGCCTAATTCATTTCGAGAGCTGACAAAGATGTGGTTGCGGAGGATTGATAAGCCGCTTAGCAAAATGGTCTCCATTGAGGGAAGATTGTATTGTGGTACATCAAACGATTATAATTTATTGATATTATCAGAATCAATAATTATGGTATATATTATAATTATCGCCAATCTACAACATTTTCTGTGGAATACCGAAATTCTGTAATCGTCTGTTTCGAGTTGAATGACATATTCATCCACATACGAGGGGACACACACACACAAAGACCCATGTGGAAGTATGAATGGTTATATTTCATTGTGATATACCGAACTCTGGGTGTAGCTCTGGCTAGCAATTTGTTCAGGCGTCGTTAGCACAATATACGACGGAACGGAAGAGGGGAGTAGTCGCATATTTCAACCGGGATTCACGTTGGAATCAAATCTTCAATAAACTGCCCCGTTATATGTATGTTACTGTCCAGAGTGCGTTATTCCCCCTGGGCTTTACTTATAACAAACATGTTAGTATCAACTTCATACAACCAACCTTAGTGTCCATTGGTGTCTCCTCAGTTTAAAATCTGCGGGTTATAAAACGTGAAATATTTCTTCTGTCGTCGTAGCTGTGAAGAAATGAAAAACGAAGCTGACAACGCTGACGGTTTTGAACGTTTGATGAGCTTAAACTAACGCTTGTCCATCATTTCGTTGTAATGTAAGCGCCCTTGTAGGTCAAAATATGAGTCCAAGTTAACGCATGATTCCAGGCTGGAAGCAAGATCGTTATCTCCCCCGCCGGAGGGTCGTCGACTTCATTTGATTTTTCTATAACTCCATTTCCCAACTATTTCACTCGGTTTCTTAATGTTTTTCATTCAGTTCCTTGACTTCCTTTTCTGTTGTCGATTTTGGTTTATTATTCATTCTGAATAATACACCCATGTTTTCGGTCAGGAAATTTTTTATAATGAACATAAGGACAAGTGTATTTTGAGACACACTTTTTGGAATAAATTAAAAATATCTGGTGCGTTGCAACACACAACTTTCCGCCACCCCCGTAATTTCGAACACCACCTACATAAGCGGGCGGTATATCTTCGTTCAACGCATTTTTACAGGAACAATTACGGAGAACAAAATGTAGGGACTAGTCAGCTGAGAGTACTCCGAAAGTTTGATCGTAATCGTTAGAGGTGTTTTTGAGAAAATTGGAATACCGATGAATTAATATTCGACAAATCTCCTTTTCTGAGTTAACTTGGCTTATATCTCCGTTCAACATATATATACAGAAATAATTATAGACAACGGAATGTGGCTATGGGTGACTTGAAGACACTCCATTAGGATTTATCACATCTGGTGAAAAAGTTACCCTGGAATTTACGGAAATGTTAGAAAAAACGTTATTTTCGACACATTTTGATTTTTATCTCTGTTCAATGGACCGTCACAGGAACATTTATTGGATAGAATATGTAGGTATTAACTATTTGAAAACATCCTGTGAGTTTAGTGAAAATCGCTGAAGCCGTTTTGCCAAAAAGCGTAAAAAACCTATTTTTGCTTCATGGGCCCATATCTCCGTTCACCGTATTTTCATGGAGATATGTATACAGAAGAAAAGTTAGGTATTGATTAGGAGAAGATAATTTGAAAGTTTAATCAAAATCGTTAGAGCCGTTTCTGAGAAAAATGCGAAAAACCCTAGTTTTTGGTACATTTTCGTCCCCCACCCCCCTTCCAATCGACCGAAATCGTCCATAACCTTATTTTGGTGTCTACCAAAAATAACGAACAAAACAAAAAAAAACAGCTCAATCGAGTCAGCCGTTCTCCCGCAAATCGAACTACAGACACACACACACACACACACACACGGACCACGCGCCGAAATTAGGTTTTTTAGACTCAGTAGGGTCTGAAACGTAAAGATCTGAAGAAAACCCAAATTTTTTTTTTAGGCCGATTACTATACTTTCCTTCCCTTCGGGTAGCGGAAAGTAAATATCTGGTGCGTTGCAACACACAACGTTCCTTAGCTCTACGTCGGTTCACTTTGTACATGGCTAATTCTATTCAATCAATTCATTTATCACTCAGTTAATTTGAACTTCCTCAAACAAAGGTTTACGGCCGCAGAAAGCGGTAGCGCTTACAGTTCCGGAATTTATTGTGCTGCTCGTACTCATTGCAGGACCATTATTGAGCAATTGGTACACAGATAATTAATGAGGCTCTAAACAATATTTTTAAAAAAAAGGATAGTAATCACTTGTGCAGAGTTATTGGAAAATAACTGTCAGAACTGGTAGTAAGCAAAACGGCGGTAGTTGAAATTCAGGAATTTCTGGAGTGAGCCCCATGTATCTCATGAGCATTTTTAAACACTCACCCTTTAGGTATTGGATTGGACTACAATACCAATTTTGTTTAACATTCTACAAGAATTCCAGCGGAGTTTATAAGGAAAAAACTGCGCGAAAAACGCTTTTGGTCGAAAATTTTGATAATTTATTGTGCTACTCTCGTCATTTTCCCACGAATGAGAATTTTATAGTATCATTGCCTTATTGAGAGCTATCAATATAAAAAATGTAATTAAAATCGTTAGAGCCGTTTTTGAGAAAAAAAATTTGGTGTTTTGATCACTATGATGACTATAGTTAACTTTCGGTGGATTTTGCCCATACCCTCATTATTGCGTCCCATGGTAACCTGTAGGCTAGACATCAAGTTTCAGCTGATTTGGTACGATGGTTTTCTCTAAAAACTGCGCTAAAATCGATTTCGTCGAAAGTTTTGGTAATTTATTGTGCTGCTCTCGTCATTTTCCCACAAATGGGAATTTTATGGTATAATTATCATATCAAGAGCTACCAATATAAAAAATTTAATCAAAATCGTTAGAGCCGTTTTTGAGAAAAAAAATATTTGGTGTTTTGATCACTATGATAACTATAGTTAACTTTCGGTGGATTTTGTTCAAACCCATATTTTGGCGTCCCATGGTGACTTTCGAGCGAGATATGAAGTTTGAGCTGATTTGGTACGGTGGTTTTCTCTAAAAATCGTTCACAGACACACATACACACACACAGACACACACACACACACACACACACACAGACCATTTTCCCAAATAGTGTTTTTCGGACTCAGGGGGTCTGAAACGTAAAGATCTGAAGAGAACTCAAAATTTTTTTTTCAGCCGATTACATAACTTTCCTTTCTACTTCGTAGAGCAAGGAAAGTAAAAATTATTGTTAGATGAATACGACAAAAAATAATAACAAATTGAAAACTATTTAAAAATTGAAATAAAATAAAATATTAAAAAATGAATAAAAAATGTAACAAAATATAAAAAATCTGTTCAATATCAGCACTGTAGTTATTGTCAGCATAAGCGTTCTGATTTATTTATACTCCTACAGTTGTCGTACATTTGTCGCTCTTCTTTCAACTTGAATTTTTAGTCTGCCTGTTTTGGTGTGTTTTGCGTAAAAAGGGGAATGTAAACTGTTCAGTTCAAGTCTCCTGGGAGAATGGAAGAGAGGGCCTAAGGCCCCTAAGTTTCCCAAGTAAATAAATTAAACATTTCTATCAATCAAAATCTGGTGTGTGTTCGGTATCGTTTTCTAGGTATTTTTAGATGTTGGGTCGAATGAAACAATTCTCAGAGGTGTATGACAGCGTCTAGACGGAAAATGGTGAAATCACAGTAATTATAGTGAGCCCAAGTCAACTAATTGAAAGAACTCGCTTCCCCGTCACACCACGTTCATTTTTACTTGATTTCCAAACAACCTTCTACAATGTTTTTTCTTTCAAATTTCCTAACAACTGTCCGAGTTTGACGGGATCTTCTTAAGGTTCGTACTCATTTTTTTAGCGTTGCCAGAACTAAAAAAGGTCGTAAGAGGGATTTAAGGCAAATCTTTCGACTTCGCAGGTTTTGAAAAGAGGGAGTTTTAGTATTTATTCGTGAACTATGATGCTCGAAATGTTTGTGGTTTGCGAAATAATCGTCGCGTTGTTTCATTCGCGTAAATCAGCTTTTTAGCCACGCTTACAAATTAGCGAAATTATTTGGGTGCTTCCTGGCTTTAACGTTGTTCCACGCTTTAAATGAAATGGGTGCTTTTTCCGTAGAATTTCTTGATTGAGGCGGGATTATGTCATAATTGCGCGATTTGGTGAATCTCACATCAGTGACGTACGCGATTGTGGGTAAAAGTGTGGAACAAAAAAAACTGGGAGGAAAAAAATTGCCATTTCTTCTTCTTCAAAATATCTGGTGCGTAGCAACACACAACTTTCCGCCACCCCTTTAAGTTCGAACACCACCTTCATAGGCGGGTGCTATATCTTCGTTCAACGCATTTTTACAGGAACATTTATGGAGAACAAAATGTAGGGACTAGTTAGCTGAGAGTACTCCGAATGTTTGATCGAAATCGTTAGAGCAGTTTGAGAAAATTGGAATACCGATCAATTAATGTTCGACGAATCTCCTTTTTTGTGTTAACTTGGCTTATATCTCCGTTCAACATATATATACAGAAATAATTATAGAGAACGAAATGTTGGTATGGGTGACTAAAAGACACTCCATTAGAATTTATCACATCTGGTAAAGAAGTTACCCTGGAATTTACGGAAATGTTAGAAAAAACGTTATTTTCGACACATTTTGATTTTTATCTCTGTTCAATGGACCGTCACAGGAACATTTATTGAGAGAAGAATATGTAGGTAATAACTATTTGAAAACACCCTGTGAGTTTGGTGAAAATCGCTGAAGCCGTTTTGCCAAAAAGCGTAAAAAACCTATTTTGCTTCAGGGGCCCATACCTCCGTTCACCGTATTTTCATGGAGATATGTATGGAGAAGAAAAGTTAGGTATTGATTAGGAGAAGATAATTTGAAAGTTTAATCAAAATCGTTAGAGCCGTTTTCGAGAAAAATGCGAAAAACCCTAGTTTTTGGTACATTTTCGTCCCCACCCCCTTCCCATCGGTCGAAATCGTCCATAACCTTATTTTGGTGTCTACAAAAATAACGAACAAAACAAAAAGGACCAACTCAATCGGATCAGCCGTTCGCCCGCAAATCGAACTACAGACACACACACACACAGACATACACACAGACATACACACAGACATACACACAGACATACACACAGACATACACACGGACCTCTCTCCGAAATTAGGTTTTTTAGAGTCAGTAGGGTCTGAAACGTAAAGATCTGAAGAAAACCCAACTTTTTTTTTTGGGCCGATTACTATACTTTCCTTCCCTTCGGGTAGCGGAAAGTAAAAAAAGCTGAAAAGAAGCGAGAGCAAATTCATTAAAAAGTGCTGAAAAGCGAAGAGTCTAAAACCGTTGGAAGCAGTAGGTTGCAACTGGTGTAGTCTGCTCTCCCTCCATTTTTTCCACATAACGACTCGGTACACATCGACACCGGGGGTATTCAACGACTTGAGGAGACTCGGCTTTTCGTTGACTAATGTCTTCGTCCTTCGGGTTGGTTGGCCCCTTTTTCTAAACCCCGAGTCCCACTTTCCGGTAACAAAGAAATAGCTGGCCCTGAGCAGAGGCACATCCCCATAGTTCCGTTCAACCAGCTCCGGGCTGAACCGGGAGAATTGAATGGAGAGGGTAAGAAGGTTAAACGCGGGGATTTTTTTTTTTTCCGTCTTTTTTCCTTCGTTTGGGTTGTGTTGTGTGTGTCACCCCTTTGGTGCAGTGCGGTCGAAGGAAGGGACCAAAATGCCCATCTTGAAAAGGCGTTGACTCGGTTGGGGAGAAGGTGCCCCGGTGAGATCGTGTTTATTTTACTTAGCTGCCAACAACTTCAAAATGAACGCTCTTTGACAGGCGGTGTTTTTTTCTTCTGAGCATTGTTGACAAATTTACAGTAGTGGTGAAATGAACGCAGTACTCAGTTCGGCAGATGAAGAGAAACTGAATGGTTGGCAGGTTGCTTGGTGTCCGTAAAACAGCCATGCGGAAAACATTTGTTTTCATGGTTAGTGTGTATTAATGAAACCACTTTTAACCCCCCCCCCCGCCGTACATGAACCGAAAACAAGGTACTAAAGAGAGTACAAAACTAAAAGCTCAAACTATCAGGACGAGGCGTGACACATCTCATTAGCGTGATGTCCCACAGCGACGCTCCTTGGGGGCGAGGAGACGAAGGTCTAGTTGTGGTACCGTGCAGGGGACTGACTGAGATGAGAATTGCGAGGATGCATGTTGTTGGTTGGTGAGCAACTGCCACGATCTCACGCTTCACAGGCCACCAACTGACCAGGTGAGAAGAATGGCGGTTCCGCCCTCTCTTTCTGCTGAGATCCCACAGGGGAATGATTCACCACGTACTTAGCGTGTATAATGTAGCCAAGGAAAGCAGAATTGTCGCGCTAAGTAGATTAATCAGTGTTCCCGTGCAGAATCCCATAATACGGAAATCCTACCGAGGCACATTTATGGGGTGAATGGCGACAGAGTTACCACATTAGCTCGAGTGAGGTATTCAAGATGAAGACAGTTTCGACTTCAAGTGCCAAACAATACGCTTCATCAGTATCTAGTTTTCATATAAATGGCTTTTGAAATTGTTAGTCAAATTGCTGCTCACAATCGTAATCCTGTGAGACCCGTTCCCAACCCAGTGTGAGTTGGCTGAGGGCAATAGGGCTGAGAAATAAACGCGAGTGCCTGCAAGTGAGAGCAAAGCGAGGATGTTGAAACGGTCATGGGTGGGGAGATGTTGCTTGAAGTGAGCCTTGAAGGGGGGAGGGCGCATGGAACTTGAGAGAGGAAACCAAAACGTAATTTCCAGGGGACTGGAGTGAGAGGCCTCTGAAGGAAGAAAGCGCTGAGTTGACTCCCCTCTCTACTGTTGACGGTGTTGTCGTGAAACCGAACGACGCTCATCACAAAAGGATTCAGAGAAACTGAGTTAAGTGTTCTAGTTTCATAATAAAATTATTTAAAAAGATATTATAACGAAATCGCGTTAAGTACGAGTACTTCGTGAAATAAAAAGTAAAAATATATTAGTTGTACCGCATCACACAACTTTCCCTAGCTCCACATAAATTCACTGGGTTTCATGGAGTTTGCTATTCATTCAATATTGTATTTACTCTGTTCATTTAAACATAGCGATTTTTTGCAGAAAGACGATCGCTTCTCCAGAGTTATAGGGTAATTCCGGAATTTCTCTGGTATATCTTACGATTGTCATTAAAGGCTGATCGTATAGATACTTTGTTGAGGTTATAGGTACTACCAGCTGAATTTTTCCAAAGATTCTGGTAACATTCGAGAGGAGCTTGTGGACAAAAAAAATGCCCTTTAATCGTTTTTCGTCGAAATGTTCGGTAATTTATTGTGCTGCTCCTGTCATTTTCACCAAATGGTAATTTTATGGTATTGTTAAGTCATTTGAAGCTGTTAATCAAAACCGTTAAGAGCCGTTTCTCAGAAAAAAAATTTAGTGTTTGGATCACTATGATAGGTTAGTTTTTGCCGGATTTTGCTCATACCCTCATTTTGGCGCCTCATGGTCACGAATTGCAAAGCAGGGGTTTATTTGATAGATTAGGATGATTGCATCTTTCGACTCATGAGACATGCCTTGTAGAGAACTGCTGCAGGTTGAGGAAAAGAACGCGATTTCCCACGCAAAACAGCCCTAAAATTGATTGCTCAAACTGAGTTCGTTGCGAAACACTTGCGTCGCCGCTAGATAATCTGCAACTGAATGGGAGATCCCGAGTATCCTTTACGTCCAGGAAGCTCCTTTGAACCAATGAGAACCCTATGATCCAATAATCCGTCATAATCTGATTATTCCGCTCACTCCGAGTGAATGCTCCCCATTGATGTTCGAACGCTGTGGTATAAGTAGCGTTAGCTCCCATTGCAGTCGAGGAATTACGACGGGTTTCCCCCAACTACCTACGGCTCAACTTCTCTTCACCTGCCCATCTGAGGAGAACTTGGTTTTGTTCCCATCGACCGACTACTCGGCAGCAGTTCTCCAACACTGTTGACCCCCAGTGCGCGAGCTCCAAGTTAATTCGTGCATAAATATTCCGGGCTCAAAGGGAATTTTTTAACAAAAACGCTCGAATGAGGGTTTTATACCTTTGGATATTGAAATCGATCATTGAAAACAAACCGAGCTTCTCGCCTGAGGGCTGAGCTGCACTGGAGCCAGCAGATGACTCTTATGAATGAATAAAATTGTGAAACACGTTGCACCCTCGTTCTGACGTGGAATTGCCTGTTTTTTTATTTATGAAATCCTACGAACGTTCGTTTTGAACCGCTTTTCGAACGCCGCAGAAAGTGCCACTGAAGTGTCTCCCTAGGCCCTCCTGAACTAAGACTAAGACGCTTTGCTCTCACGTAACACCTTCATTAAAGTTTTGAGGTCTCCGACGGGGTATTTGTTTGAAAAACAAGAGAGAGAATCGCAGATTTGTGCGAGAAAAGTCGCGGGCTAAGTCCCTGATGGCAGCTCTATGCCACCACACTTTGCCTGTGAATTGTCCAAGTTTTAAGCATTATTCTGATGTGATTCATGATAATGAGAGTTGCGCAGGGGTTTTCTATCCAGTGATTTTCTTCGTATGTGTAACAATAACAATTTTGTACTGGACTGCAGCTCTCATATAAACATTTTGGCGTCAGATTACCTAGTTGTGAAGGCTGCTTTTGAAGGATTGCTTGCCGTCGTTTGGAACTCGAATCGTGTTTATCATCGCCACCTGCCGCGATGGCAGTGGAGAAATGCAAAATGCGGGAAATTCGGCCGCTGTGTTCGATCGTTCATCAGACGGTGAGTTCGTGAACTTCCTCTCGATATGTGATTACGAAAGGGCGTCACAAAAGCTCCTTTTCGCAGTAGACGCAACCTTTTGTTTTCGCCCGTAGTGCCGAAGTGCATCTGCTGCACGAGTATCAAATATTGCCCCACGCAGTCGTCACAGGTGCCGCAGCGATGGAAAGACCTCAAAGGGTCCTGACATCAAGTGGTCCTTAGCACTCTGGCAGCTGGACCCCTCATCCCGCCGAGGATGTGTCAGTAGGTCGCACTAAAGCCGCACTATGATTTACAAGGAGCGTTTGAATAATCCGCGAGACGGGGCGAAGGAAAGTAGGGGACGAGTTGATGCTCACGCGTGAAAGGGTTGGAAAGAGTTAGTTGTTTGTTTTCCCTCGACTATTCAATTCACCCCCCCCCCCCGCCACACACACCAGGCATCGCGACACCCCGTCATATTGATGTTAGCTTTTGTGGATAATACGGTTAGTTTGTTTGTTTAGGGTCACAAACTGGGTTTTTCGAATTCGTGCCGGAGGGAAAGGGACAAACAAAGGTCGACGAATGCGCTTTGAAATTCACTCGCAGACGTTCACATGATTAATCACTCGGTGAGCGCGAGGCGTTAATCAATTATATCGAAGGTTGTGGTGGCCGAAACCGTTCTGGTTACGTTATCTGTGGACCCTGAAGTCGGATCTTAATCTAGACTTACGGACTGCTAGTCACTACTTGTGTCACTAGTTGTAAGGGGCAAAACCCGGGTACAGGTTGCTACATCACGCACCGTCAAGTTGGTCAAATTTGGATCTGTAGTTATTGTGGAAAATCAACGTTAAAAAACGCCTTTTTTTGCCACATTTTGGTTGGCATCTCTGTTCAGCGGGCTACCAGAGGAACATTTAAGGGGATACATGCGTAGGTACTAGGCCTGTAAGTACTGATTTTGAGAAGAGAATTCGAAAGTCTAATCAAAATCGTTTGAGCCGTGTTCTATAAAAATGCGAAAAGCCTAAAATAATGAACAATACGGCCTTGCACCTCTCCACATACATGTGGAGAGAGCTGCCTACCTACAGACGGCTCGTATGCTGGAATTTGGTCTTCTGGAAAAAGGCGCCGCACCCCTTGATTTTGAATAAGGTGGCTTGCGGAGGGGTTGAGCTGTCCTTACACAAAATGTAATCGAAATAGTTGAAGCCTTTTTGAGAAGAAAAATATTTAGGGTTTTGAGCACTGAGATAACTATAGATAGTTTTGAACGAATTTTGCTCACCTCCCCCGTATATTGACGTCCTATGGTTACCTGCGGAGTAGGTATCAAGTTTTGAGCTCATTTGGTTCTGCCATTTTCTCTGAACCGCGTTTACAGACGCGCATACACGCACAGACCGAATCCGATGACTTCCGCTGTCATGACTTCCTTTGTACTTAGTCGATTCTATCAACTCGTGCCTCGTCGCTACCGATAATCACAGTTAGTAGTTAGTAATCTTAACTATGTTATGTCCATCACTGCTTCAAGCACCGTAGAAGATGATCAATATCTAATCACTTTTCTACAGTTGGGTTTGGGGGTTTATAGATTTGGGAGTGTGGCGACCGGCAGAACGAGTTGTGAGCCGTCGGTGATTAGATCTCTTATTACATTAGGATATCAAGGGACGAATGGTTAATAGAAATCCACTGATTGCTTATTTACCAACGTTTCCGGCCGTAGTTGGGAGGTTCGAAATCAAAAGCTCGATTTGGGAGGACATGAGCGGAAATTGCAATTATGTGGGAAATGAAGCGTCGTCCCTTTTGAATCCCGCAAAATCACTCCGGTTTCTTTTCGGCATCTCCATCTTTTTAGTTTCGGCGTCTTAAATCCTGATATTCCAGCTGACGTGCTCGAGAGTCAGGAGGAACCGTAAAAATTCCGGAAGTCAAATGAAAGTCGTTTGACTAACTTTGTTCAGTGTTCCCCCCACAATTCCACAACTGTGGACAGTTGTTTCCCAGGAAAACAGCTGTTGACAGCCCCATTAATTAGGAACACGTTGATTTTTAAATGAACGTCGGAGCATACTTAGCAGCACCTCAATAAATTCCGGAACCGTAAGAGCTATCACTTGGATAAGTAGGTATAATGTACCGAATAAAGTTGTGTGGTCCGTCGCACTAGTTATTTAACTCATAACGCAGCGTTGAGTGATCCAGTGTGAAAACTACTGCTTATATCTTACTGTAAGTAGTCCTGGGGCGGAAATATGTTAGCGACGAAGCTTACGGTGCTTAGCCCCCGCCATATTTGTTGTCGACAGTTCTCTCGCGATGTGTGAAGTGTTGTAATCGTGAAAGAAATAAGTTACATCGGATATTCACGAGTTGACGCTTCCTGTACAACCTCATCTGCCTGTGATATCAAATTTGCGGGAATATATTATTATTTGAAAACGCGAAAACCAAAAACGAAGGATTTCCGCATTTTTCTCCAAACTTGCTGTAACGATTTTGATTAAACTTACAAATTATCTTCTACCAGTTATTACCCAACTTCTCTTTTGTATAAATACCTTTCTAGTCCCGTGAACGGGGATAACGAATGACGTTGTTCATTTACGTTTTTTATTGTTAACGTACATTTCCACAATAACCGCATAACTGTATTTGATTAACCTGACCTTTTAGCAACCTGTACCTACTTTTGTTCACGACTACTTCAGTGTGTATTCGTTGAATGGAAACATAAACGGCGAAAGCTCGGAAAATGAGATTTGCCGAACATTAAATTATTGTTTTTAATATTTTCTCGAAAACGGCTCGAAAAATTTCGATCAAACTTACGGAATACTCGACTAATTAGTTACGTACATTGTGTTATCCGTGAATGTGTGTTCGCATAAACGCTCATTTGTGCAGCAAATCGTCGAATTTACTGGACTTACGGAAAGTTGTGTGTTGCTACGCGCGAGATATTTTATATTTAATTACCATCACCTCGGTAGCCGATCAAATAACCTGAGCCATTTTTGTGTGAGAATATCAGTGTTAGCAGGATTTATGAAGTAATAACTAATACCGAGAAAATTGATTCTTGTCGAAACGTTTGATACTTTACTACGATTTTCTCTTAATTTTCCCTGGAACGAACATTTAACAGCAGTTTGGGTCCATAAAAAATTGACCAGAATCGTCAAAGCCGCGTTGGAGAAAAAAAAAGTTCACCTCATACCTACAAGATTGGAGCAAGACTTTGACAGGTAGTCAAGAAAGCCAGCTCATAAGAACGAAAAAATGCGTCCCAGGTTCTCTCAATCCGGTTTGTTCTCGCCTTCCAGTAACTGTCTTGTCCCTCTCTGATACTTTGTTAAAGGCGTTTGAAACTGCGCATAATTGTTCGAGAAATGTATAGTGGATAGACTCAAATACTTTTTAAAACCCCTTTTCCCAATAAACAGTTTTAAACTTGAATACAAAAAGGCGGGAGGAACCCGAGAGACGCCACCGGTTGAGCGTCATGCGAGTCGTGATGCTCCGCGTTGGCTCGAGAAACAAGTTATTGATATAGAAATGTGGGCATTGAATAGCGAAGAACTCGCCGTCAGTTCGGTGTTTTCTCAGAAAAAAGTGAAAAGTGTGTGAATATTGAACGTTTACAAATTTCAATTGTTGTAGTCGTTTTTTACGAAAAGTGTATATGTTTTTGAAAAGTATAAAGGATTTAGGCTTCTTAGGTCTATATCCCACTTTGCAGATTTCACGGGGGTGTTTTTGAAGATCAAAAATTAAGTAGTGAGCAGTAAAATACACGCTATAAGTTTTGTTGCAGCCGTCATCGAGAAATAAAACGAAAACTAATTATTTTTGGGTACATTTCTGTCTATATTTGTGGGTTATTTCGAAGAGTGGCTTAAAAATATTAATAACGAGTTAAACGTGCATATTTATTAGCATTCAATAAAATCAATTATTCGTGATGGTATAATCGCAACCGTTGGCACAAAAAATGAAAGTCTTAGTTCTGCCCAATATTCCGAAGATGGAAAAAAATGAAGGATCATGCGGTTCGATTGAACTCGAAAGCCGGTCTATAGCTGTTTGTCCTCGGCGGCAGAGGAGCTTTATCGCTTTGGAGAAGAGTTATCAGCTCAACTCCAAAAGGAGAGATTCATCCCAGTTTTGTTAGCAGTGAATGTTGCTTAGTTACTTCCTGATTAACGGCTGGTTGACTAATTGATTCGTTCAATTATCAAATGTGAGTACGTTGGCCGAAGGAAGGCGTAATCAATCGTATCATTGGCCGCTTTGCTTTCTATTTTATTCGCTTATTAGTCCCGTGTCAGTTTTATCAATCGCTGCTATCATTTACTCATTCGTGCGTTTTATTCCTTCGCATTTATTATTTACCGAATAGTTTTCCTTTGACTTTTGTCTTTTCTGTGTGTCTCAAAAGACGTCGGCTAAGACAATAATCGGTGGGTCGTTCTTCTTCAAGGACATCGAGACTGTCTCCACTGAGGTGGCTCTTATCACTCGTCAACGGATCTCCTGATTCCTTTTAGCGCTGAGTGACTTGTTACCGAGTACTGCGAGACTGTCCTCCTGATTCTTATTGGGGCGTATATTGCGTTGGTCATTGAGCGCATGGTGAAAATTATTCTAATTCGCTGAATTCCAAATTGGCCTCTCGATTGAAGGTAAATTAGTAGGGCTAGACGAGTGGGGGGAGGATAAATGACAAAATAGATGGGCTTCGTCGGCAAAAGGTATTATTTGTCGAACATTCGGGAATGTTTCAGGGGAATATGGGTCTAGGTGGACCTGTGAAGGAGCCAGTTCATTACGAAGCCCTGCGAAAGGCTTCTCGTGTCAGCACGATTATATTTTCAGCCTGGAGGAAACATGAAATGGGTTTATTATCGCTTTGTAGGTTCTGCATTAACGTGTGGCAGATGTTGAATGAGTGGCCTGCAAAGAAACTTACCATTTCTGGTCTATTAGCGAAGATATAGTTTGATACATGCCGCATAGGCGTAGAGTTCAGGTAGAGAGTAAATCCTGACCACTGGACAGTCCCGTTCTACCGGAGACAATCCCTCCTCCCATAATTCATTACTTTAATTATCTTGAGTTTGGCCAGTTCCCATGTCGAATACTCGGTCATTCTACAGAACGCCGGCAGATAGGCGAAAATTACTTGCTCTATCTCATACGAAGAAAAATGTTGCTTTCTGCTTCCAAAAAATGGCATACGCTAGAACCACTTGGGCTTCTACTGGGATATGTGTCTCACTTGTGCCAGTCAAAATGTGGAATATCGCTCTGGGCAAAGAATCACTCTCTAGTGATAAGAAACACGATTGTGACGACAGTATTGTTGGTGTTGCGACCTGTCCGTCACCCTCGCAATAACTCGTTCGTCTGATCCAACAATAATTATTCGAATTTGCGTTCAACTTTATTCAAATTTTGTGTTACGATGTGCTTTCCTTAATCGCTAATTGTGTGATTTTTTGTTCGCAGGTATTCAAAACAGACCAGGTGTAAGCCCAGGTGTTCGCTGCATAGGTGGTGTGTAGATGTTAGAGCGCGACAGGTTGGAATATTGAACACCTTTTTCTTTTTTCTTTTTTAATAAGCCCTTCGTTCATGAAAAGCTGCTGCTGCTATAACTTTCACGACATTCCCTAACGAATCCTTGATCTCCGGATATGCATGCCTATTGAATTTAACGAAGTACAAGAACGCAGAGTCACAAAAGATGAATTACAGACACAAAGAAGAATTAGGTAAACTCACATATGTTTGCAGCAGGGCCGTCCCCAGACTACTATTTACCGGTGATATATACCTATTTATTTACTAAACTGCCTGGACTGTTTACCCTACTTCTTACTTCACCTGGTAATTTCTTCATTTAAATTGTCCACGATGGAAGTTGATTGATGGTTGCCAAGTATCTAAGGACATCCATGAAATTCTAGAATCCGAAATATTGTCGCTTCTTTGAGTACCTTTTTACTTTCCTTAGCTCTACGTTGTAATCGGCTGACAAACAAATTCTTTTATTTAGTTCCCTTCAGAACACACGTTTGTTCCAAGGGCTAATGAGTTCGGAAAACGATATTCGGGAAAATGTTCAGTGTGTGTGTTTCTGTGAACGGTTCATATTAAGTCCCAGGTCAACATGGGGCGCCCAACTTAAAAACGAGAATTAACTACGGTTATAGTGATCACAACACAAAATTTCTTTCCCCTCAAAAACAGCTGTAACGATTTGAAATTTTTTTGTATACACTGTCCCAAATAACACAAATTTATCATAAAATCCTCGTTCATGGGAGGATTACGAGAGCACCACAATAAATTATATCAAAATCGTAAAAATATCGTTTTCATCGCGGTGTTTTCTTAATAAACCCCGCTCATATGATATTGGTACTCTCTGAATAATTAGGGTCGTAGTTCAATGGACAGGTTATTCGATGAGTGTTTAATAACGCCCGTAAAATAATTTTGGGCAACCTCGAAAATTCCGGAATTCGAATCTCTACCGTTTCACTAACTGCCTTTTTTCACATTTATTATTCCAAAACGGAGTTCACGATTGTTCTCAGAAGAATCATGGTGACCGTCCCATGAATTGCTTATGCACTGATTACTCAATAATGGTCGTGGCATAAGTGGGAGCTGCTCGATAAATGTCGGAACCTAAACCCCCAAAAGTGATCCCTATAATTCCAGATTAGCTAACACTAACTCTTTCAAAACATTGTGTTGACAGTCCCATAAGTTTTCAATTCCGCTGGTTATTATAAACGTCGTGACGTAATTTGCCACAAAATATTCATTTCGATTTACATGGAAATTCATGGGGGGGGGGGCGGTCAATTTTAGTAATTAGAAGCATTTTTACTTATACTTACTAACAGTCCACGTGTAAATCATAACTCCATCTCTGCACCGCATGAGGAACGAAAGCTTTTTTAGTTTTTTGTTCGCTGCTTGTGATACTTTTTAGGGTGTTCCTCTCAGAACTCGCTTGTTTGGTAAGAAGAGGGATATTATAATTGCGATCAATTTATTAAGATGCAATTTGTGCGTGTGTTAATCATGATTATTACGCCCTGACAGTGAACGGCCCACTGCCCACAACGATTAGCATTTTCCGTTTCGAATATCCATGAAACTACATATTAATCTCGTATTGAAAGTATGAGTTGTTGGATGTTGCGGAGGTAATTCGACTTCCTCCTGATGAATTTGATTTCACCTGTTAAGATCAAGTAGAGTGCTTAGCAGCAGCGACACAAAACTGAACTTGCAGTGGTTTTTGCGCAAAAACTATGATTTTTGAAGATTGTGCTTTAATTCTGTAGAGCCTTCGCTCCTGAAGTACTACTTTTTAATTCTCACGACGTAATTGACTTTTCACGTCTTCATTGAGTGTGAGATGCTTCGATGCCTCAGCGTAGCGACCTTCACCTCCCTCGTTCAATTGGCGACCTAGCATTTGTTGCTATTACTTCCATTGGAGAAAAAAAAGGTGGAATCGCGCGGTTTTGCGGTTCGGCTGGAGGACGTCGGGTGGTCGACATCTCGTCCACATCTACGTTTAACGTAATTTGATTGAGAAATCCAACTGTTGTGCGCCGTTTTCGGGAGATAATTCGTTGATTTTCACGTCCCGGTGATCTGCGAGCGAGCGACGATGGGGGAAATGGAAACCGACATTGGAGATTGTGACCCAGTTGTGAGGACGTGCCGACCCTGAGATGGACGTTGTTCCTGAGGAGGGGGTGCTATTGCTACGGACGGCAATGAGTGAGGTTGAAAGTGAAACGGAATCCTTTCCTCGTCGCACCGCGTTGTTAGGGAGGCGGCCCATGCTGTCTATGGAAGCTCTTGGCCAGACCTCATGGAAAGCCTCGCCTCCCTGTCTTACGTGAGTTTACCTTCACCTACATATTCCACACGTTTTCTGAAGTTTCTGTCCAACTGCACTTTCAATTAAGCTCAAGTCACAACCTCCTCAAACTGTTATCGATGTCTTCTTATGTGTCAGACCTCAGAGCCCAAAAATAAAATTTTGGATATCGGTCTGCAAACATGGGGCAGCGTTAGCATTCTTTTGTGGATTAACACTCGTCCAACGTTGCCTCCCCTTAGTGTCCCCCAATCAAACTCAACACAATCGAGCCCATTCAGCACAATAAATTATGCCCTTTTCCCCATTCGGTATTGCGTAGGTAGTTCAGGATAGTTAGAGCTGGATGAGGTAGGAATGTGACCTCGCCAGATTTCCACTTATTATGTACTGAAGAGTGTGGCAGTCCAGCGACATTTGTCCCCTCGCTCTCATGGATCTTTTGAAATCGTCCGATTAGTAGTATCCTGAATTTTATATTCAGCCGGTGATTAACATAGGGAGCCAAAGTACGGTTATAGGCAAAATCTAACCAAAACTAACGACAGTTATGATGGTTCGGCTCAGCTCAAGCTGAATCAGTACGAAGGATCACTGTCCTCAATCCAATAGAATTTTCCGAGGTCGAGCTTTGTGAAATGAGACATATTCATCTGGAGTCGCGGGAAACTCCAAATTCTATCAGGATTGGTGTTTCCAGAGTCGACAATGACCTTGCCCACATTTGAGCATTAAAATGGGTTTTCCTATGTCCCCCTTCATCATATTTCTCACCCCTTACTTTTGCCACCTCCTTGTCTCGTACGATCGAGCTTTCAACCAGCCTGTGTGTTTTCAATATCAATTCACATTCCTCTCTCACGTGTCTCATTTATCTACTAATTTTTACCTGATTCAAGTTGATCTCTCCCTCTGTTGCATTCAATAATCATAAAGATCCAACTACCATTCTTTCTCTCAAAAACTGCTGAAACGATTCCGATTGAATTTTATGTGTTAACCGCTCCAAACAACTGAAACGGTAGAGTGAAAGTTTTCTGAGTGAAAGAATTACGAGAGAAGCCCAATAAATTATGACAATTTAGTTGTTCATTTTAATAAATAGTTAAATATTCAAACAGTAATGAAAAATAAAACTATGGCAGGTATTTACGTTGTATAAGTCATTTCACTAAGCGCCTAAAAACTGCACATTAATTTAGTTTCCACTTGTGCACGTTGCTATGAAAATCTAAATATGCGGTCCCTTAACCCTTTGAATTTAACAAACTTGCGATAGAGCAGTCGTCGAGGAGTAGCACCGTCGAAGTGACACTTCGATCGTTGAACAAATCCTATTTGCAGTTCTTACGATGATTAGGGTCAAACTAATGAATTCTGGAGTAGTGGGTTTCACGACAAACAAAGTGTGTAATGTGTAATGTGCATCGCATGGGATTTCCAACTGCAGTCGAATTGTGAAACTCACAAATCTTAACTATAGTTGGATTACGACAGATTGGAAGCTCAGCAATTGAGAAATCGTCGTAATTTGGCTTGGATTACGTCTCCCTTCGTAGTTACACGTTGACTCGTGAAATTACGCGAATGATGCGATTGCCAAATATCCACTTTCTGCGTCTATATCCTTCTATGAGCAACTATCTTCATATTTTCGACCGTTTCGTCAGAGACAATTTGTCACAACTATGTTCCACCGCTGGTTTGTCGCGATTTACAACAGCCCCCCCCCCCCTCAAATCACTCAATCATCCTTCTTTGTTCCTCCAAAATCATCCGTTTCGATCCGCATTGCACAATCCGGCCCCGCGCCTCTCAGAAGAACCTTGTAATCTCTGACCTTAATCAACTGCCCACTCAGCGTCCTGACTTTCGTTCACAAGGACCAACAGATTCCGAGACTCCATCCCAGACCGGAGTCTTCTTTTCGAGACGCCTCAACGCCCCCGGTTCCTGCCAAACCGTCGAAACCCTGTCATCATCGGTGGCCTTGTTTTATTGGTTGAAGCGCTTCTATCCGAAATTATTATTTTTTCTTCTCCATTTACCGTGGTTCTTGTTCAACGAAATGTGTGGGGTAGTTATTTCAAACTTCAAGAATTTGTTTTTGAGTGATTAAAACCCTGTCTGAAGTGTAATCAATGAGTGTTGTCAACTGGGTCATGGTATTTGACTTCTTCACGCCCTTCGAGTTACGTTACACCGTCGATATTTGTCGGTACAATGAAAAATGCAACATCCCTTCCGCCCCATGTACATAACACGAGTTTTGTCACTCTGGAAATGTGTGTAATATTCGTTAGGTTACATCCCCTTTGCGCAGAACGCGTTCTGAAAATCGTTTCAACAGCTCCTGGGAAGAATACATGTGTGTGCTTAGGGCTTTCGGGCACCTTAGCTTAAGTGGATCAGGACAAATAATAGAAATGAACGTGTTGAGACGTCTGAGTCACTGTAATTTATTTGATGTCAGCTGCTCTCCAGCTATGCAGTCCCCTCATAACCTCCCACTTCTAATACCAGAGTTGAATTTTGGATTTTATCGATTCTTCATCCCAATCGCCTATACTACGGAAATTTAACTGCCAGTTACCACCTCTCACTGTAGTAATTTGAAAGAAAATATCTACTTTGCGCTTGATCCGTCTCGAAAATCTGATAATTATTCTATGAAGAACATGTATCATTAGAGGCATAAAAGAGGCTGTGGCGATAGAATAAAGCCTTTCGCTCTTCGTTGTCACTGAAATTGGAAATCCACATTGAGGCCGGGGGTTTTCCGCTGGTTTTTAGGTTTACTATAATTATTTTTTCATGCCCTCGTTGTATAGTTTGATCTTCATAATGCTATTGCGGCGCGAAAGGATTGGATTATTGTACAGTTGCTGACATTTGTGAGAACGACACTGACCCTCATCTCTGAACTTCCTTTCATTGTTATCCTTTGAATATGATCCTTTGTGCTAAATACACTGCAGCCGTTGAAGCTTTAAATAAGAGCGAGGCAATACAATAGTTATGCCGCAATTATTTCATTCTAAAGAGCTATGAAGACACTGAAAACAAGTCGACTATAAACTCTGTCGTGAGTAACATTCAAGAGTAATTATTAAGGGCTGCTCTTAATTATTTCATAACATACATTGATCGACTGTTGAGGTTAACAGCGAGTACTCAGCGTTCCCAATTTTTCGGGTTACTCCTCATCAACTTATCAAACTATACAGTGAACTTTTAACTTGAAAGTTATTAAAGTTTATTGGATTACCAACGCGTATTTGTAAGAATGTTCGCGTCGATTCAACTGGACTTACAAAGAAAAACCTGTGGAACATTTAAAAGTGTTTAGTACGATGATATTACGCCGTCACCACTGGAACGGTGTCAGACAGGCCTCCTCTGACAAAATTCCAAAAATAATGCAACAATTTACATGAACTTTTCTTATTGGGACCTAGATCTACATGGACGTCAGGCTGCTGGCCGTTGTTAGGTGTTTCTTGTTCATGTATACATTTTTCGTTTGTTTGTGCAGCGGTTGACGTCACAGCTTGTTAATTTCTGACGATCAGAATTAGCCATTTATCTTACACTTATGGTTAGCAATACAGTCGTGTTGGTAGAAGTGTCTGTCGTACGTTACTAATGAACCATTCGATTGTTTTGTATTTGTACTTACAAAACGTAATTAATATACGTAATGCCTCAATTCTGATAAACATCTGCGGTCAAGGCGGACGAAGAATCTTCGTTTGGCCGATTTTTCCCCCCACGAAATTCCCTGGCGTTGGAGAGGTACCGAATCGAACCGGTGATGAATCGGCGACCATGAAAAAGATCCACTTTGGTCCATAGCGAGGGGCCAGGGGTAAACGGATCGACCCAGCAAGGCCTCCAAAAGCCAAGGAGCCAGAACCAGGCGGAAGAGTTGGGCCAGACAGTGAAAGTGTGAGTGATTCAAGGACAGGCCGCCGCTGAATCCTGAATCCCCTGCTCGCACCAATCGGTGGGGAGGGTTAACCTAAAAACCTGAAATCTACTCGGAGGCTTTGCTTAGTTAAGTTACACAAGCTCTCGCTTCGTCAAAGAGATCGTCCTGACTCGTCGTGCTCGGCACGACATTCCTTTCAGCATCTTTTTATGTAACTCCATCCTTCGGAGGGGCCCTTTTCGTTGACCACCCGGTCACCCGTGCCCAGTGACTGCCTCTCATTCAGGTTTCAACCCAGTGATCGTGTTACTATCGAATTATTTGACCGACTGTCGCTTGACGTCTTGTCGCCTAATTGAGATGACCCTGCAATTAGTAAACGCCCGCCTTTGTCATAAAGGAATCGGAGGATGTTGAGGCCAAGCGCCAGATCAACTCCTAATCGTTGGAGTTCATTTCTCTCTACGAGCAGTCAATTAGTTTGAAACTGCGCGTGAGTTGGCTTTGAACCATTTTACTCGGTCACAGCTTTGACGTCGAAGAGATTACCGTGCTAGGATTCGAATCGCACTTTTCAATTTCAAAAATGAAGGGTTTTTTAATATATACCTCCAACGGCTGTAACGGTTTTGTTCGAACTTACAACATATTTTCTAGTTATCAGCTTCTGGAACCAACTTTTTCACGTCAATTTGGCGCGTTTTTTGGTCATAGTGGCTTGAATAGCATCATATCTGTACTTGATAGCCCTTGCATCTTACTATTCGTTTCTCGAAACGTGTCCCCTTACTTCCGCATGCTGCTCCGTGTGAAAACGTTTTCACACGTTCAAATCGCCACTCCATATTTACGTGTAGTATTCGAATTATTCGATACGCACTTCAGTCCTCAAAATGCCGGGACCGATATTTCCACAGCAGGCCAATTAAGCGTAGAATTACGACATAAGTGTACCTGTAGCTGTTTTTCAACTTGACTATTATGTTTTTTAGCTTATTTAGCTGTAATTTAATCGTGAGCTTTTGAGAAACCTTAAAAAGACTAGTCCAGAAATTATTTGACTGCCCCTCATTTCCCGTCATCAATTCGTCAACCCGACGTACTATTTTGAAGACGAACTCGTCATTACTGAATAATTTTGATGATGTTCCATCGTCAGGGAACGTGAAGAGCGAGAGCGAGGCGTTGAAATATGCTTCAGTCCGCGTCCGTGTCGTTTAGTGTTTACCGGCGCGAATGGGCAATTCGAGCTGCAGGGAACGAGTACAGTCCGACAAGAAGGATGTTGGCGCTATGACTCAGATCACCTCCACCCCCCACTCTTATCTTTTCGAACCGGACTATACTTGATTAATAGTGACCTCCCCTAATGGTAACCCTTCTTTCCCTCTTCCTGAACTCAGCCCTCTACCGGGGTTGCTCTGCTCGACGTGCCCTCCCCTGTCTTGTCGTGCCCTTCCCTTCCCTTCCCTTCCATTGCTCTCCCCTGCACTGCCACGTGAATACCTTCCAAGGTTTTACGCCTCCCCTCCCGGGAATTTGTTGAGACCCTGTTTTTTTTTCCGAAACTGCCGACAAAATCGATAAAAGGACGAGCAGTTTTATTGATCGTTCGGACGGCCCTCCCGGGAGCTCGTACGTTGAATTCTCGCACTCGCTTTCCGTCGCCGTGCGCTCTCCGCATTCTCCAGGTGGTCTGGCACGTGTGATCTACGAGGTAATTGGATAAACGTTATGGTCTCCGAAGTTCTTCATGTATCGCTAATTGGAAAAACCGAATCTCGTGTATGTTATCAATGTTCGCTCACTTTCTCCACTCGAGAGCCAACTGCAAACATCATTTTTGATATTTGCCTCTAACAGTTCTTCGACTGTGGTTGCAGCCGAGTTGTTGTTTGACTGTTTTACAGTCAATTATCCTCAGTGGACATTGAATGGATAATTTTCAGGGGCGCATGAGGGCAGTAGAATAAATTAAATGGAAACTGCTATTAAAATAAGAGGTGAAAATGTTATACAATTGTTACTTAACTTTCCCAGGTCTTCTAAAGCTCAGTGTCTTAAATTTCTGTAAAAGGTTCCTCTTGTGATTCAAAGTCGTTCCTTAAAACTAGGAAACTGGAATCATAAATTACTCGGGTACGTGCATCTGAAAGCTATTATGTTTTCTACGGTAGAGTAATCCACGTCAGGTCTGAAGGCTGAATATATCACCAAATATTTCCAGCAATATAACCCCCCTTCCTCCTCCTCCTCCTCCTCCTCCTCCTCCTCCTCCTCCTCCTCCTCCTCCTCCTCCTCCTCCTCCTCCTCCTCCTCCTCCTCCTCCTCCTCCTCCTCCTCCTCCTCCTCTTCCTCCTCCTCCTCCTCCTCCTCCTCCTCCTCAACCTCCTTCAATCACACCGCTCCACATTGGAAAGAAGCCCACGGGCCGATTTCGCGAAGCTAACCGCCCTCACAGTTGAAAGCAGTTAGACAAGTTACGATTAATATTGGCGGGGAGCATGGAGTTATGATGTTCGGACTACAAGCTCAAGCCTCAAGCACCGAAGAAGGGAAAATAATCATGTCTAACGTTTATTATTCAATTTGTCTCATAATATGCTGTCTAATTTGCGTCTGTTCCCAAGGCCAATTGCTTCCCTTTTCAATTCGTCAACCAAAAGACTGTAATGAAAATCCTGGGTCCTAAGGGAGATGAATCTATAATTTCTTGATGCGATGAGCCGACCAAGCTCTCTGTGTAATATTATTCCTTCTAACGTGGTAAAATTATGATTGTCTTCGTTCTCTTCTACAAATTTTGTTGCAAACACACCCAAAAATCAACTTATTACGCTTTACATAAACTATCTGGACCGAGTGAAGCTTTCTGTATCTCAATGTGGAAAAGTAAGAATAAATAATAAATTAAAAAGAAATAAGTTGGAGAATCAAAGATCGAATTACGTAGGGCACGAGTCAAAGGAAAGGTTGAAGAAATGGATGGAAATGGACCTAAGGCTGATTATATGAACTTGATTGATCAGAGAGACGTACAGGTTAACACTCTGCGCTCCACTTCTGTATCATTGTCTTCATGATATAGTTATTACGCCAATCTGAAGGAAAACATAGGGAAAATCAATTACAAAACCTTTACAAAATTCTTACGCAAAGAACAATTTGTTTTGTTCCAGTGCGCCCTGGGAAATTCCTTTCGACAATCTGAACTTCATTGAGAAGTCGGTATCCTCAAAATTATTGACGTCATCAGACATACTTGGGCAATCATAATAATCATCATCACTTTCGAAAGCCAATTGCAATGAGCGAGATACAGCGAGCATCGTTAAAAACATACGTGTAAAATAGTAATCGACAGCACACAAAAAACTGTTTATCACGATGATATGAACACTTACAAAGAGGTCGGCTTGAAGTGTGGTTAACTCCGCATTGACTTTGCTAACACCCAAATTTATTGCGGTCAACGTTTAACCAACCGTTCGTAGAGAGCGGATACGATGAAAAACTGAACGCATGAGGAACCGGCTCCTGGAATCGAACGCATCACCTATCAGCCCGCATCTCGAAGCTGTCGTGCCTGCGTAGTATAAACTAGTCGAAGAAGGCGGAGCTAGGATCACTGGCTGTGTGTCCTCTTGATTGCTTTCCCGTTGGCGGAGAGTGTAATGGATGTCGAGGGTCTCTACCATCTGGGGGAGGATTGGATATTGAGACTGGCGCTAGCCTCGGGACTGATTGTTTCTTCCTTGGAATTGGAATCAACGTTTCTTTTTTTTTCTTCTTCGAAGCAATTGTCGATTGTCTGGTTCCGGTTCAATTCTGCTCGAACACCTCCAAGCGTCCTCAATAAATCGGATGACACGTGCAGCGACGAGAGAACGTTAGTTGCATACATATGCAGTTCCAAGTGCCTGTTCGCCGACTTTCCGCAGTAAATTGGACGTTCAAATGATAAATGAATCATTACGCACACGGAAAAAAAGGTAGAGTTCAATTCAATAAACGAAAACGCAGCACAAATGGACATTCATGGACGGGCGTTCGTGATTCTCTTGCACAGCTTGACGCAGTCTCACACCTAGGCCCATACGAGTCTATTCAGCATCAAAAAATCCTAGTAAACAATTCGAAACACGATCTGACTACAATCGCTGACCATTGGGCCGTTTTCGAGGAAAACCGATAAATTAATAATCGACAAATCTCATTTTCCGACCTATCGTGGCTTATATCTCCGTTCAAAAAATAAATACAGAAATAATAGCGGAGAACAAAATATGGGTATAGGTTGCTAAAAGACACTTTATAAGATTGATCAAATCCCGTGACCCAGTTACTCGAGAAAGTATGAAATTGTTTAACGAAACATTACTTTCGACACATTTTGATTTTTATCTCTGCTCAATGGACTGCCAGAGGAACATTTATTGAGAACAATATAGAGGTATTAACTGTTCGAAAACATTCTGTGAGTTTAGTGAAAATCATTTGAGCTGTTTTGTCAAAAAGCGTAAAAAAATATATTTTTGCTTCATAGGCCTATATCTCCGTTCATGGAGATGGGTATAATGAAGAAACGTTTTGTATTGACCGGTTTCAAGAACATAACCTTATTTTCGCGTCTGCAAAAAGTAACAAACAAATCATAAAAGAACAGCTCAATCGGTCCTGCTGTTCTCCCAAAACTACTGACACACACGGACTCAGTGGGCCTCAAAACGTAAAGATCTGAAGAAAACCTAACTTTTTTAATGAGGCGATGAGCGGCCATACCCGGTTTTCCGGAGGTAATTCGTCGCTCCTCGAAGAGCCCAATTTATTATTTACCAACTCAATTTCCTCGAGTCGAAAATCAAACGAATAAATAGAAACACAAACAAGAAACCCGCAGCTGACGTCTGACAGTGGTGATGCTGTGAGTGGGGGGGGGGAAGAGGAGGGTACTTCATAAAGTTGAGGCGAAAAGGAAATTGAAAGGGGAGGGGGGTGGGGGGGTTCGACCAGAAGTTTTTAATCCAGTTTCTCCAATTTCGTTTTACGCTCCTTTTCCCTTCCGTCGGCAGTTCCACTTTTTTTTGAGCGGCAGAAATAACCCGGAACGAACTTCCAGCGAAAAAAGGAGAGATAATTTGTAATAAAGAAAGTTGGGGTTCAAGGTGAATGGGAAGAGTTAGGAGATGATGATGGTGAAGGGGGTAGGGGGTTTGAGTCTCCCAATTCCAGCGAATGCCGTTCAATACGTTTGAATATAAAATGTCGTCCATTTGAAGATGAACGTTGAAATCACTCACTTATATCTGTCACCTCGTGAGAAGTATAAAAGGCTTCCTGTGGACGACATACAGCCTTTTTCGTGCGTCGAACCGCCAAGTGCACACGGTGCCGGCAATATTGAAGTGTGTGTGCTTGGCATGTACAGGGTGTTTAATAGACTGGGAGTCACTTCAAGGGTAATTCTTGCTTGGTTGCCTCAGGAGCAGCTACTGCTGTTAGCCTCATGTGGATCGTCAGGGCATTGGCCATTCCAAGAGCCCGAGTGCTTACACGTCACAGGGATATTTTGTGGCTATTCGTTTAATTTAATACGGACCTCTGTAGCTTATTATTGTGGGCTGCTGCTGGCATGTACCTCTTCTAGGTGAGCTGCCCTGACTATCACGTTTTGGTGAGGAGGTACGGTCGTTTTCTCCTTAACTTTTGGGATGTAGTGGGCAGAAACATTTGTGAGAGATCGTTCGGGCATTGATTTCCCTCCTTCCTCGTGTTGTGAGAGTGGATACAGAGTGGGCGCTGGAGTGATGGGGCCAGGACAGTCCAGGTATGACTGAGGGAGGGGGAGGACGATGGCCACGTGGCGCGCATGGTCAAGTGCACTGATGGCCTACCACTTTGCACAGTTCCTCCCCCGCCTCAACTACGACTGGGTCAAACCTTGTCAGTTGGAACCTTTATGATTCGCCACTGTTCAATTGTCTGTTGTCTTGTCTGCTACCTGGGGATGGAACAGCACTTTTGGATCTAGTCTTGAAGGGATTGGATGACGACTTTCTTGTTCATCATCCAAGGAAGCGTGGATGACCCTGGAGACTGGGCTTGGCAAGCTAGAGGACAAACCTGTTTCGCTTTTGGTTGTCCTATTCATGATATGTTTGTAATATATCACTGGGCAAAGCTTAACAGATTGTGTATGCGTCGATATTGCACGGGACAGTGACCCAGGAGCTCCTCCTCATGCATATTGATATGAACCACAACTGCCGATCCAGCAATCAACCAAAACTGCGAACCACAAGGGAATTCGCGGCTCTACACTGTTGCTGATGTTTGCAATGTCACCCTGCCCATCAACGCCCTTGGAGACGCTCTACTCAATTTTCCAGACCCACATTACAGTGATCCCTTACGTTAGTTCTCTTCATGCCCCTAATTTCCAATGGCAGATGGGCTATCCAGGTGCAGGTGAAGCAGTGAGTGCCTGTTATCCAACTGCATTGCAGTGCTTGCACCACGTCTGCAGTGGGCTAGTACTTAGTGCCCCAATCAGTAGAGAGTGATACAGTAGCGCACACCCCTGCACTCACTACTGCGGTGCTGCCCCTTGCCCCATTTCTTCTACCATCAGTTTCTAAATGTAATTCTCTACTTAAGGAATGCCCAGCCCAACATCGCTCTGGTGCACATACTTACCGCTCGTAGGTTGACTTAGACCGCATGATCTAGACAATCAGCAATCGTGTTGGTGCCATCTTGTACTACCTACTTCGGATTAGAAGAAAAGTAATTCTGTCGTTGACACAGCCACCCCCCCCCCCTCGTGTCATGAACTTTTGATACAAACCATTTGAAAGTGAAAAGGCTGTATGGCTGGAGTCTCCATGAAAATTAGGAGTGCTCAACTCAATTTCCAGCTGAAGGTGGATCATCGCTGGTTGGATGTGCTGATGAAGGGAGCGCTTCTTCTCCTGTATATTTTCCAATCAAATCCAGGCGCCTAGCGAGCCTTCGTCATTTCCCTGGTTCACTTCTCCAGCCCTTCAACAAACTCAACGAGCAACAAATAAAAAAAGAAAGAAAAGAAAAGGGCCAAAAGTGTCGACGCCTCAGAAGCCGCTCCTCTTCCGATTTCCTGTCAATCTTAACCGCCTGCGCCAGTCTTCCTCTGGATGATTATATTACCTCTCTCCCGTTCTCCTCCCTTCTGCTTTCATATTCAACCTATCGAATTACTTGGTGCGATATTTCCTTTCGGATGCGGGCTCCACAACCACTGGTTAGCTTGACGTCCCAACTTGTTCTTCCTCCTTGTCACTCTCCTCCTCATGCCCTCATTTCCCCGTTCATCCGCCCGATTGATCGCTCAAGGCGAAATCCCGCCGAGGACGAAGGCAAAATATCAGGTGCACAACTTTCCTCACCCCCGCGTGAATTCGGATGGAACTAAATCTTGGAGCACCCCAGTCTATTCGACTCAGTAATAATCACAATAGCCCCGCTACAGAAGGGAAATCTGGTACACATTTTTATTTGATCCTAATATTATTAAGTGGCAATAGTTGTTTGTCGAACAAGAAACAATCATCAAAACCCGTCAACAACAGCGAAAATTTCGCTTTCCCGTTACTTACGGGCCCCACTTTGCAATTAAGTTCAACCTTTCCGAAGTTCTTGCTCAGTGTGACCAAACTCTGACGGAACAAAACAACAATCCTGAATATTTAATTATTCTTCTATTGTAAGACCTTGGGTGTAGCCTGTGACGTACTTGGGGAATTATTCTACTTATCACCCACATACTGAACACGAGTGAAAGTCGTGTCCGGGCCCAAAAGAAAAGAACAAATTAAATACACTCAATTATACTCACTTGATGAAATAAATAAAATAATGCCTCTCAAGCAGGTAATCGGAAATGAAATTATAAACCGAATAAGACCCACTTGAATTTAATCAGGAAAAACTCGAAATGAAATGAAGTCCTTTTAGAATGAAATAAATAACCTATGCTCGGATTGTATTACTGACAATAAAGGGACAATGGGCAAATGAAACACCAAGCTCTGATCGCTTACCTTACTTCACACAATATAAAGGGACGTTTAAATACAGATTCACTGGCTTAGGAAAAAGGGACGATTCGTCTGCGAAGTCGGTAGCCGTTCTGATGTAAAAACGTGGCTCCACCGCTAATATAAACAGCAGCAAACTGCATGGGTGGCGCCCAGCTTTGCCGCTTCCGGCAGTTCGCCGCAAACCATTATAAGCCTAACTATGTTGCGTTCTTTTACTCCAACTTGTGAGTGATCCCAAATGTTCTTTCTTTTCGAAGTAGTATTCTTGGTAAGAAGTGAGGTTATTCCTAAGAGGGGAAGTAAGTACTCGTTCCTGGGATTCCACTTCAGAAGATTGCAGATTACATACATTCCTCGTGAATAATATGTTGGCTGTTTATCAATATCATTTACAGGCCGGCTAGCGCTTGGTGTCAGTCATCCGCGTTTGATAATTCCGCTATTTCCACTGCCGATTGGACGTTTTAACCGGAGAATCAATAAACTGGACCTAATAAGCAGTTAGTATTTTAACGTGTTCGTGATGCGTGAACAAGAGGTCGATGATCAGTGAAAACAACAAACTGACGTCCCTCCACTAGCGGTCGAAAATTTTTCACAGCAAGATATATGGTTGAATAGCGCCTTTCCGTTGGTTTGAGAGCTTTACTGAAGAATGCCAATGGAGTCCAGTGGTCACCTTTCATCTACTGCAGGACTGCACCAACATGAGTATCTGAGGCATCACATGCAAGAGAGATCTGGGCATCAGCTGAAGGATGATCTAGAACAGTGGCTCCAGCGAGGGCCTGCTTGCAGTTGGTGAATGCTTGAACAGCGGCGTCAGTCCAATTAAGCGGATCCTTTGAGTTTTTAGCACGTCCCTTGAGCAGATTGTTAAGCTCTTGCTGTACATGGAAAGCCTTAGGTTAAAAATTAAACATTCCTAAAAATCTTCTTAATTGGCGCACAGTGCTAGGTTGTGGAAAGTTTACAATTACTTGAACTCTGTCAGTATGTGGAGCAATTCCTTGTTGAGTTACGTGGTAGCCGAGGAGTCCACCTCACTCTGAGCAAACTCGCATTTTTCCAAATTTATTGTGATTCCTGCTTGATTCAGTCGAGGAAATACTTCCAAGAGCAACAAGTCTGTGTCTTTGTTCATCGGTTGATGCCACCAAAATATCATCAACAAAGACATAGATGTACGGTAAATCGCGAAAAAGAGAATCCATAAATCTCTGGAATGTCTGATTGGCGTTGCGCAATCCAAAACACATACGAGTGAACTCGAACAGTCCAAATGGTGTTGTGATCGCCGTTGTGGGTATGTCAGCTTCGTTGATTGGGATTTGGGGGATTGTTGGGGATTTCTCAAACCGTTCAAACCCTACATTTGTTTTACAAAAACGTTAAACTCTAGTCTAAGTCGCTGCACGACATAATTATCCAATTATTACGAAAAACATTCAAGGTGTCCGAAATTGCCTTCTTACAGCTCAAGATGTGACGACGTTACTTCGTTTTGTGTACGATCTAGAACCGAATTTGAGAACTACCTGAACTCTTCCAGTAGATTCAGCGTGGTTACCATTTCTGATCTATCGATGTCCCATTGCCGAACGCAGCACTATCCAGAACCGAACGGGATTCTCTCCAATGTTCAATATCCTCAGAACGAACCTGTATATCACCTGAGGTGTCATCCTCGAAAGATGCAATTCCTAAATATTATACTTTGCTATGTTCTTGAGCCCGTGGTTTTTCAAGATGACGTCATGTAGTGTCTCAATTTGTGTAAGAAAAGCACATAAAAAATTTTTTTGGCAACACGAAAGATTTGATGATTACACATGATATATTTATTCCATGTTGTTGTTTTTTAATGTTCTGCGCCTCCTAAATTGTTTGTATTTTTGTTTCAGGCATGCTGGGATAATGTCAAAATGGACTCACCTACCCCGTCCCTTGATTCATTGACAGGAATCAATTCTCACGTCGAACAAGAGTACGCTTCATCATCGTATGCTACTAGCAGTGAATCACCGTTGACTGTCTCTCCGACAACATCTGTCATCAGCGCCAGCAGCATTGGGAGTGGAAACAATTTCAACAATCGATGTGGGCTTTGCCATGACATATTTGTAAATCCCAAAGTACTTTCGTGTTTGCATTCATTTTGCCAATCTTGTCTGGAACGTACTCAAGACCACCCGGATAAACTCAGCTGTCCTCGGTGTCAACAAGAATCTATTCTCACATCCAAAGGAATCGCTGGCCTTCTGCCTGATTTTGCAGTCACCAATTATTTGGAAGAAACCAAAGTTATTTGCACCAGCTGCAAAAGTAAGACTTCGGAATTTTTCAGAGCAGTAGCTCGTTGTTACGACTGCAATAATTTCCTTTGCCCCAACTGCGTCATGGCTCATCAATTCATGCACTGCTTTGAAGGTCACAGGGTTCTTCAGCTCCCAGGTGAAAGTATAAAAGAAGAGAAAAATGGCATTATGTCTGACAGAATCATATTCTGTCCAAGGCACAAAATGGAAGTTCTCAAATACTTTTGCCGAACCTGCAACATACCTATTTGTAAGGAGTGTACATTGGTTGATCACACTAGTGGCATGCATGAGTATGATCATTTGAGTGACATTGGACCTAAGCAAGTGGAGGTATTGACTCAAGCTGTTCAAGAAGGAAAATCGAAAGCATCTGACATTCGAAATATGCTCAAAACCTTGGAACACTCATCTGGTCGCTTGCAAGTCCAGTACCATAAGGCTCAAAATGAAATTAACGATACGTTCCAGTTTTATAGGTCTATGCTTGAAGAAAGAAAGCAAGAATTGCTGAAAGAACTGGAAAGTGTTTTTTCTGCTAAACAGATGTCTTTGAGTGTTTTTGGACAGAAGGCTCAAGATACTGTTGATAAAATTTACCAAGCATGTGACTTTTATGAGAGATTGACCAAGCATGGAGGTATCGTAGAGTGTTTAATGTTCAAGAAATTGATCGACACCAAGCTGCAAAGTTTGACTACCTTCAACATTGATGCTAACCTGCAAAACGCTTACGATTTGGAATTCGTTTCGAATTACCAGGCTATCCAAGTAGGAGTCAGAAACACTTTTGGATATGTGAGATCAAGTAGCGAAGTTAATTTAGGCCCCAGCAAACAGCCTCCTATCGCTCGACCTACCAACAACACAATCCATTTAGCTGGCACGAACAACACTAGTAATGGAGTTACTAGCATCATTCCATCTCATTCACCTACTTCTTCCATTGTAGCGCTAAATGGAGTGCTTGATCGCCCATATGTCAATGGCATAGCGTCATCTACAAATGCTTCATCATTTGAGTCAAATGTCATATCAAAACGCTTCAGTGCTGCCAATTCATTGGGCCCATTTTCAACGTCCGTTACTGATCTCAATTTGAATGGAATAAGCTCATATGAGAAATGGTCTAACGGGAATAATGATATATTCCAAAATGGGACTGCTGACCATTACTCACTCTCGATTTCCAATCATGGGGAATCAATGATTGATTTGAGCTCAAAATTGCTCTCTGCCTCCATATTTCCTCCCAAGTCACAAATTAAGCGACAAAAAATGATCTACCATTGCAAGTTTGGAGAGTTTGGAGTCCTGGAGGGACAATTCACTGAACCAAGTGGAGTAGCTGTAAATGCCCAAAATGACATCATCGTTGCTGATACCAACAATCACCGCATTCAGATATTTGATAAAGAGGGAAGATTCAAGTTCCAGTTTGGAGAGTGTGGCAAGAGGGATGGGCAGCTTCTATATCCTAACAGAGTGGCAGTGGTGAAAACATCAGGTGACATAATTGTTACTGAAAGATCACCAACTCATCAAATTCAGATTTACAACCAGTACGGCCAGTTTGTGAGAAAATTTGGAGCGAACATTTTACAGCACCCTCGAGGTGTTACGGTCGACAGTAAGGGAAGAATCGTTGTGGTTGAATGCAAAGTCATGCGAGTTATCATATTTGATCAATCAGGCAATGTTTTACAAAAGTTTGGATGCTCAAAACATCTAGAGTTCCCTAATGGAGTTGTTGTGAATGACAAACAAGAAATATTCATCAGCGATAACCGTGCTCACTGTGTCAAAGTTTTCAATTATGAAGGAGTATTCCTAAGACAAATTGGGAGCGAAGGAGTAACCAATTATCCAATCGGGGTTGGCATCAACTCAGCTGGCGAAATTCTCATCGCTGACAACCACAATAATTTCAATTTGACTATATTCACTCAGGATGGACAGCTGGTTTCAGCTTTGGAAAGCAAAGTGAAGCATGCTCAGTGTTTCGATGTGGCGCTAATGGATGATGGCTCTGTCGTTCTCGCTAGCAAGGATTATCGTCTCTACATATATCGTTATGTTCAAATCCCACCGTTGGGTCTCTAAAAATTGGACTCACTCACTTTGAAAAATAGCCATTCCTTCACTTTGTTGGTGCATCTTATTAAAATGACAGGAGTGGTGGTTAACCCTTTTTCTTCATGTCTCCCATTGGATGTTCATTGTTAAACTTTTGACCAAGGTAGATTTTGATTCATTAATTCCAGGCTTGGAGTAAATTCTAATGAGTACATTTATTTTTAAATTAAGGAAAAACTTACATATGTGGCCAATTTTTCTATGATACTACTCTTGTTGACAGTTAAATTCTATCAGTAAGACATTTCAAAATTGATGAACAACTTGATCTTGTCCTATGTTATTCAACGCTGTGGGATATAAAGGATATTTTTGTTTCATTAGTGATTGGTCTAAGACTTTAACAGTAACTTATGGACTGCACCTAATAAATCACTTCTAAGTATTATAGAGTTTAGTATGTTCTCGAAGTCGGTAAACAACATTATGCTCCAGGGATTCAAGTTGTTGCCTGGACTACAGGTGAAATATTTTTCTAATGATTTTTTACAAATCTTTGTTAAGCTATAATTTTGTTGATCAAAAAGATATACTAGCGACACCAACATTGTTAAAGCGATGACCGCACCTTTTCTAGTCATGGTTAGTTGGTTCGTCTGCTGGGTCCAGTTTCCTTTTTTGATATATGAAGAGGGTAAATTTTTATACTATGTTTCCATAATTAATGATTTTATATTCAGTTCATTTTCCCCTTTGTTGTTATATTTATCTCTTTATGGTTAAGATTTGATGAGCGTTTTAGGCATTTACAAAGTTTTTACGTCTATTGCATAAGTTCTCCCGAGTTTTGTGTTCGTTTTGATACTGTTATTGGCTACTTTGGCATAAAAAACATGATCTACTGTGTTTCATTAGTGTCATACAAAGTATCCTTTATTTCTAGTTCTTTTACTTCAGTATTTTTAGTACAGTAGTTTGGGATAGCATGCCTGTTTGAAAAGTGCGTTTTCATCAACAATGATTTCAATTACTTTCTGTTTTTACTTTTTGACATTATTACTTTCATTTTATTTGTTCACTCCATAAGTGAAGTATTACTTTTGTTGTTCCTAAAACTCGTCTGTCCTTCTGAAAGGTTTCTGTAGTGTGACATTTTGAAGAATTATGTTTAGAGAGTTGTTGTCTTTCAATCAATTTGCTGTGGTACTTACCCATTTCATTCATTTTCTTGCCACCTTTTCAAGATATTACATTCTTTTAAGCGCGCGTTTTTTGAGAAAAAAAAAATGGAGAGTATATTTTCTAAATACTACTATTCCCGTGAATGAAAAATTTAAAAGTAACGGTATCCTTTGAAAAAGTGGGAGAAATTAATTTTCTTCCAAGCAGTTCATAGATTTCATTCAATAAACAATTTGTCTTCAAATGACCATGACTGGAATTTTAATTAAAAAGCTGAACTGAAAAGTTTAATTTTTGTTTTATAACTTTTGGTGTGTACCCGTGGATGAGACAATGAGCAGCTTCAATGAGCAACTTGTAAAAGTTGTTCCCTACATTTTAGTTCTCATTGTCGGTGTGGGGGCTCTAATGTTCAATGGACAGGCCAGACTATCACTTTCATTGATCTCATCAGTTTGAATCGCGATCTTCTAAGCTACTATGGTTTCTCTGATGCATGATGGAAAGTACCTAAGCATCCCTACCAGCTCAATTATACCTATGGAATGCGTCAATGTGGAAGGCAATTAGCCTACTTAAGAAAGAAGTGTGATATTATGGATTCCAATAAAATAAATACATCTTTTAGTCTTTGATTGACAAGACATGTGACAATGATTACTCAGTCCTGAAACGACTGCAAGTTCACCAATGTTAGCTTGACAAAGACATCTGTCACCAATTTGCTTCTTAAACCAGATTACCAATCCCCCTTACACACTGACATTCTCAGCCATACACACATGGTTGTGTGTCGTCGGCCATATAAGTGACTAATATAACTGACAGTCATTTTTATAAGAAAAGAGACCAGTCAGCCGTATGAGATATTTATGGTTTAAGCATGGCAAACGTAAATCACCTCTGCAAATTATTATTTATTTGCACACAGAATTGGTATGGGTGATAAAATACAATAAGTTAAGTCCGAGTGTAGGAAGCAGGAGCAATTTCCTTTAAGTGACAGCAAAGTTATGAATTTGTCCCTGAAAATGTATTCAGTTGTAGAAGACCCATTAGTTTATAATGTCATCAAGGACTAAAGTAGCTGCTCTGGACACACTTTCTAGATCTGTGAGCTCGTTCTATTGGCAGATATGATGCCACAAACTGCATCAGAGAGATATTTGTTGGAAAAAGATCGTATATCTCTATAGTGTTTATAGGCCATTGAATGGAATAGGAATCAGCATTTATCCTAATTTTGTACATTTTGCAGTGACCAAAGGTCTTATCTTTGAACAAGCAAGGAGGATTGTTAACACTGGTTACCTACAGGCTGAAAAGGGGTAACATTGAACAACACAGAGTTTAAAACTAAAACGTGAAAACCTATTCATCTTTTTGGAATCAGATTTTCGTTTCGAAGCATTAGTTGTTTTATGAATCAATGCAGTATTCAAAATGTGTGCCCAGTAAATAAAAATGGTCGTTTGATTAATGACTTATTTTGTTGCAAAAAATTGATTTGGTTTAAAAGGACGGTAACTAAGTATCAACATCTATAGTGCTCACTGAAATTATTCACCACTGTGTTTACTTTTATAAGAAGAGCTCTTTCTGGTTTACACATGACATTAGGGGTGATGATAAGAGTTGGTTGACAAAGATGAGGGAGAGGCAAATCAAAATTCCAAGAATTGCTGTAGAAACGGAAGAGTCTGATGACAACGAAGAAGCATTTGTTGTTCCTGTCGTTTAATTTTATTGGAGATACAAAATTTGGTCATCTCTTGAAAGAAGCCTTGATATTTGAGGACATCTATTCTCCCTGCTACAATGCTACCTGATGATGAACAGAATCTAACATGTACTAACCTAATTCGTATAACATTGTGGCCCCCTTATGAAACGAATAATTGGATACGTGACCTTCCTGTCCACACATCCAAGTAACTAACATGTTGTGTTAGCAAAATGATGCTACACAATCAAACACTCGAGTAAAAAAGACGAAAAACAATAACTAAAGGGAGAAATATTCATTTTTGCTGATTGTAACTCGCAATACTCCGAAACTCATTTCCCCATTTCAAGTAACGGAAGAGGTTTATTAAAATGTGTATCCACTGTTTGTAGTTGCGTGCAATGTTATATCGATTCTGACAGTTAGATGGTCATTGAGAGCAAAATGTGAGAGGTACTTGAAGGTGGTTTAACTGTCACAATCACCATGAAACGTTGTATGCACTCGTAATTCAAGCTAGTGGAAATGAACATTTTAATAGCTCCGTTCTGTTACTAGAAGCGGTATTATCATCATCTTGGATGTCATGCGCAACTGACTTCATATAAAAGCTTTCCCCACTGCTCACCTCATTTAAGAACTGATAATTGTTACCAAAGCATTCTGACTATTTGGTTATTTGCTGTTTTACTTTGCGACTTCGTGAAACTTTGGTGTTTGTTGTATGTTATTTCCCCTTTTCTTGCTTCTGCCATTTCGCTTACTCGATCTAACCTCAGTTTGAATCAACTTTTATCAAGTGAGGGGTATCCCCCCACCCCCAAACCACTCAAATTAAAGAATTGAAAACTAAATGTCTTCTTGTAAACATTCTTCTTAGAATGGCTCACTCCATGGAACACACTTACCAAAATCTTAACGTATTAGTTTCAATTTTGTTGGCTTGAGAAAACTCAGTAATTCTCTAATTCGGAAAGTCATTATTATTATTTTGTTTATTTATTCCACTATTACGGTTTTATTATGCTCACACTTTTTGATATTAAAGATTTGTTGGATAGTGTGAAAAAAAACAGGCACGAATCCGTTTGTGCTCTTAAAGGGGCGTGACCCTTTTGTTATACTTTTCCCTCTTAGTTCTTTCTTTTTATCGTGTTTTAAGTTTTTATTTTTGTTCAAGTTCTCATTGTTTGCTCTCTATGTTTTTTTCATTTTATTTTTTATATGTTGCGTTTAATCTAGTTTACGTTTTTCGAGTAGCTCCTGAGGAATCTTCTATCAGTTTTCTGACCATTTGATATGACATGAAAATTTTGTTTTCATAATTTTGTTGTAATGTTTCAGTTTTAATATATTTGGCATTTGCTTTCATTTTCTTTTTTTTCTGTTCACCCCTTTGAATTATCACCCAATATTGGCTGCCATTCCTACGTTTCTAGTCAGATTGCATCCCCGTCCATCAGATTGTTTTTTTTTAGTTTGGTGTGCTGTGCGCTTTTTTTTTCTGTTGAATCAGTTCCTTATTTTTCTTGTTTACGATTTGACTAATTTTGCTGTCAAGTTGTATATTGCTTGAAAATGTAGGTTTGAGATAGGCACATCCATTTTCAATGAGCTGCACTCATTTCACGTCTTTTTATCATTTGGAGGAATTCTTCATTTGATCGTGTTTGGTTGTTTTCGTCCATGTAATGAAAAGCTTCCATTCAAATTAAGGCTAGGAGCGAAATTCCCTGTCTCCAGAATTCTTCACATTTGTACTTATCGGTACCGTTCCAGCTGTCAATTTACTGTACTAGATGAGAAGAGCACTATTGTTACAAAGTTTAAGTCTACAGGTAAGCATAATTTCATTTATGGTAAATTAGACGAAAAACGTATCCATTCAAATGCTTCATTCCTAAGCTTACTAGTCTACATTGAATATACCCTGACAAAAAGTGGTTGATTCATGCTACATCTTTCGCAGTGTTGAACGAAATACAAATCGGCTACATATTTTTTCTCTGTCCAAATCAAAATCTCTCTCTGACAATATTTTATGAATAAGCAAACTAAACGCTTTGACGCACCTGTGGATCCTTCGTATAACTATCAACACAATTGAGCATCTTCAAAACGCTCTTTTGAAAACAGACAGTATTTTCTAATCTGGTGGTGAGAAAATGCTATTTTAATGTCAATTATTATAGGGAACATTTTTTTAGTGCTGCTTTTGAGTAGATGAGTTTTGTAAACTTCTTCTATGCATCAGCTAATGAATCCAAGTCAGCTTTCTTCCCTTGGCCAAACGAATTTATTATACAGAGTCGTCTCTACTCATAGTTTGCAGGCTGGTCCAATTATCTAAACAGAGATTTGAAAATGGCATTAAGAAGTCTTAGATGAGGTGTAAGGTTAACGTTTTTTCAATAATGTTTTTGTACATTCCTGGTGTAGTTTGTTTCAAATGAACTTGGCCGATTGATCATATTTTTAAGGGTATGTGAATCCTATAATGCTGTTACTCTGGTTGTGTGAATGATTGTTTTTATGGTAGTGTAATCGCTCTGTATTTTACAGTATAATGTATGTACATAATCACTGTTTCATGTTCATGTTAGCAATGTAAATGAATGGGATTCTTCTTGTTAGCTTTTAGTATTGAAGAAAGTGACTTTCTTGTAAAAGTCTATTTATGTGGGAAGGATGGTTTCATGGCGTAGAAATGTTTGATAAGATGGAGAAGTACGAATAAAAAAGGACAATGGTTCTTTCCTCCAACTGATAAGCTCCTGCACCCTCTATCTGCACTGCTTTCTACCGTTACAAATAAAAATTTTGTAACACGAATGGTGGGCTAAATCTCCCTTGGTTAAGACTGTTTGTTGATCAATTCAAAGCTGGGTACCTCCTAAATGTAAGCGGTTGTTGGTAGCATATGTTCCCCACCCCCTAGTAAGGGGATTTATAAATTTAAAGCCAAAAAGTCTGAGATTGTGAAGTTTGAAAATTTACAATTTTAATTTTTTATTCTGAATAAAAAGGAAAATTTGGTGTAAGAGCTAAAAATCGATTGTTGATAATGTTTCATAGCTATGGAATGAAAAAAAGAAATATTACTGAAAACTCATAAAAATTAAGAAATATTTATTTAGCTTACGTGTAACTAATAGCTGGTAGAAAATCCTATTGGCAATATCAGTCCAATTACTGCTAAAGTCCAAATTATTCAAAGTCTTACGATCTGTTTGGACCACAACCTTTTCATTCTTATAGAGCTATGTCCCTCTATCACTTGGTAAACTTGTCTGTGATTAAAGAAATTGCCTTCCCATCTTTTGCCCCATTCAAAAGTAATATTATTAATTGAACGAGAACATTACTTTTTTTATCCTTCACTTGTTAGTTAGCACGGATTTCATTGGACTATTAACGTGCCCTACTCATATCACCTTCATAATTTTTCCGATTCTTCCCCTAACATTCCTTTTTCTTTCCAACCAATGTTACTTTCCTTATCCCTACAATAGTACGTGGGAAAGGTATGTAATCAGCCGAAAAATAAGACCTCAACTTACCATAAAATGTTTACCTTCAATATTTCTCTCAACTCACAGGCTCAGAACAATGAAGTATGCGTTTTGACGTGAAATACTGCAATGAAACTCGAACTTACCGTACAACTATAGTAATAACAGTGATATAAATTATTCATTTATTCGTTGCTTTTTTATTTATATTTCGTGCACGAACGGGTTTAAAATATGATTCTTTGTCATTTGTGGGTAAATCCAGAGAACCGAACAAAACATATGCCAAATATTCATGCAAACCTCGAGTTATTGTTTTTTTCTAATTTCAATTAATCAATCTCGGTGAAGTGGACTTTGAAAAATTATTTAGATAGTCCAGTGATGATCAAATGAGATTTATGGTAGTTGAGGATGGCCACTTCTATTTCTATATACCTTCACAAGAGATTTCAGCCAAAATGAGCGTTGAAAAAAAAAAATCTCTTCAGCCCCATGGTGATGAGTGTGATGGTGAGGATATGGCTGCCTCACGTATATTAATATTCAACCATCAAGTTTGTACTTACAATCCACAAATTCAGTACCTGGAGGGGTGAGGAAAGTTGTGTAATTCTTCATAGCACACGTTTCTAAGTTGTCCTTTTTCCTTAAAAAATCTAAAAACCCCCCAAAAAATTAAAACCACTCCAAGTTTCCAATCTTTGCACTGAGGCTCGAACAATCTACATTTTCTATTCAAGAATATTTTTCCTACTCCATTGAAGGTTTGTATAGACTCAAGCTGTTACTCTTCGTAACAGTGTCTTTTCTTGACTTGTGATGGTGGAGAGGACAAAAGAAAACTGCCTAGCATAATAGGTCAAGAAATAACATATTTTATGGAAGGTCAAATTCATATACTCCTTTGAATTTAAGAATTTAGTGCCTATGCGCTGTGCAAATAGGTGCAGTTAAGAAGGCAATTAGCAGCCCCAGTGATCTCTTCGTAGATTTATGGCAACACCGTGTCTAACTAGGTTGGAGAGTCATGAAGATATGTATTTTTCCAGTTTAATATTACTGTAGGATTTCTCTGGTAGTGTGTCGGATAAAACCCAATTTCCAAGTCATTCAATGATTCACCACTCTACAATAAACCTCAGCACTATTTGAATAGTTTCCGTATTTTTAAAACTTTTTTCATACAGTTTGAACCTTGAACAAATAGAATAGACCTACTAGTGAGTACTTTCTCACTTTAGATTGTTTCTTCAACGTGGTCTGATTTCACCCTTAAATCATTTCTTAAACATTTTTCCGTAAGGGGAATGAGAACAATATTTTTTAAAAAGCATTACACTTATTCATGTGGCAATTTGCTTGCCATGACGTATTACAGGCTACAAGTTGAATCTGAAATACACACTATTTGTATTGGTTAACCGGGAGTCAAACCTGGATTCTATTATATAAAATGTGGTGCGTGCACAGGTAATTTATAGTTTACAGTACAACAACCTCCAAGTGCGAGAAGAATCTGTTACAACTGGTAGGTAAATTATGTGGCTTGTATGAATATGTGGCTGCTTTTCAACATTTGATGTGAATTTCATTCCAAAACCAAGTTGGAATCCTAAGGGACTTTTTTGTAGACTATTGTTCAACAATAATGATTCAGAACCAGGTTTTGTATCATTTAATTTGTTTCCGTCATTACAACTATATACGAGCAGAGAAAATGTAGTGCCCATTGTTAACACCTGCTAATAAATAGTGTTGTGTGACGCTCATGAATGATTTGGATATGGTACAGTAAATCGAATGTTAAACAAAGAAGTACTTTCTCCAACCTCGTTTGTAAGCCAGACTCAGTTTCTGTGGGTCAGTAACTAAAACCATAGTTTGCACCAAGGTGTGAAAGTCACTTGACTGTGTATCTCTCAACTATCCAGAGCAGCGTTCGCTGTTAGATTGATCTACAGAACTGTCTGTATTACTATCACACTACCTCAAACACTAACTCTTGTGTGTGAATAAGTATGATTATTCTGCATTTTCAATCGCCTGGGGGCATTTGAAGTATTAAAAGGTTATGGCAACTAGAAGCCTGTAGTTGCGTTAAACTCCTCACCTGTGGAATCATTCAAGCATTTACAAGAAAATCTTACACTGCATTGCCCCATCTAACTCCTCAACTTACTGTTGGTTCTGAATGCATTCTTGAACATAACACTTCGTGTAATTTTTGTAATGAAGATTCACCTCTTCTCAAATGTTGCCCAATGGTGGGCACCCTTGTGTTCCAAACTGAACACTTTGTATATTCACTTAATGAAATTGCTGTGTGTGATAGTCAAATACATGCGTTCTCTTTGTTTTGGAGCTCACTTGCCCTGAGAGTTCAAAAGTAGCGATGAAAGCTAATTTTTCCCCCCTTCACCAATAGTTTTCTTTTCACAGAAATCGAGAACAAAATCAGCTTTTATTATTCCATTTCCTGGTTCACCAGTATAATTCAACAAGCCATTCTTGCAATTCTGAATGCTATCTCAGTTGGAATAGTTATGTATCGTTCTAAATTAGTTGAAGAAAACAATTTATCAGTAGCGAAAAATGAAAAAAAAACGGGCATGCTTACTTGAAAGCAATTGGAAACTGTTGTTTCACATTTATGCCAATTTCGTTTTTTTGTACTGCGGGATATGCTCAATTGGTAATTCACCTATTTTAATCTGAGCTCGAATCACAACAATTTATAGCCTTTTCTGGGCAATTTAGAGCAGTGTGCACATTACCTACAAATATATTGGTAAATATTGTGGACTGCATTCTTATCATATTAGGAAGAGAGAAGATCATCGAATAAGACTGAACTTTACTATGACTGTAACGCACCTGTTAGTTTAACATACTAACACTAATGAGGAGTGATCATTAGTTCTACACTATCTTCTTTTCCTTTTAGATGTAAACATGTTTTTTCGTTCTGTTCTGCTCTGGATTGGATAGTCTACCAATGAGTTATCATATATTGACCAGTCACTGGCCTTTCATTGGAGAAATGAATCACTGTACCCCTTTCATGTGCTGTATTTCCTCGTTTTTGTTCTAGTTGCTGGCCCGTGGTATTTTGTGGAACTATGTAAGTTTTTTATGTTCTACTTCGAAATAACCCGTACACTTTCCTATAGTTCTTCCCATTTATCTGAGGTGTATGTATCGTTGGTAAAAACTGTGTAGCCAACAATGCTGCTAGGGAATGATGTCACTCGGTGAAAAAGCTGTCATTTGGAGGTGTGACGCCTTTTTAACATTTCCTGTTTGCTCGTTCATTTACATTTTTTGGGGAGATTCCTGTAAGAGGCCTCTCGCTGTCATTGACTTATAAACACTTGTTCTTATTTCAGTAGCATGTTTTTCAAATCATTTTGATTTGAAGGTTTTTTTTAACATGCTGCTTTTCTAGCTGATGTAACATAGTGTGAATGTATTTGAACTATTTGTAATGAAGAGGCTGAGTAATGTGTGGAATATGTTCTGTATCAAATGTAAATATTTAAAAAAAAGAATATGTGAACTACAGTGTGCATCCAAAGGTTCTTGGATGATTTCATGCAAGGGTAAAGACTAGTTGTCAATTCGCAAAAATCTTTCTCTGAACCAAATTTTGTACATCATAGTTCTAGGTGAATGATGAACATGTGGTTGTGGTTTGAGGGGTGCTCAACGAATGATTGCTGAGCCTGTTTCTGCAAGCTTGGTTAATATGATCCTGAATAATGTTATATTTACTTATAATGAGAATAATAGGAGCTGCTCAGATTTTTGTTTAGCATGTAGGTGTGAACAGCCATAAATAACATATTTCAAACATCTTTTGATTCATAATAAGAGCAATTCTTCTTATTTATTCTCATCATAGTTTTGTTAATTATTAGATTGATTCTTTGATATTTTTCTCCTACCAAATGCTTGTGCAGCAGACTTTGTCAGCAAACTCAAGTATAGTGGTCACTTGGAATAATTGATATTTGTGTAAATCTAGTCTAGCTAGGTTTTGTTTTTTGTCATGTAGTTGTTTTTCTCAACTCGTAGCATCCACATACTTTCTTTTTACAAAGTGTGTTGTTAGTATTTTGTACATTGACCTCGTTGATTTTATTGTGCTTTTACTCGCTGGAATGTGACGTTTGCTTTTATTTGGAATCAGTACCTTATCTTCAACGAATATTTGTGTGTTAGTGTGTTTACTTACTAAGTGTCATACCTGAAGCAGATACGTCAATTCAATGATCCGAAAACCTTCCATCTTTAAAGGGTAAGGTATTTGCGTTGGTAAAAGGGGTTGGGATACTTCTGGAAGAAAGTCAAGGAAATTGATTGATAGAACACAAATGTCAATTGTATATGTTGAACGAACTAAATGCTTAATTTATCAATTAACGGATCGTTGTTACCTATATTTACAAATACCTCCTGGGTAACTTGGAGAAATGTGTAAACCAACTTAGTTTATATTAAGTGGGACTAGAACAATCATGCCAGTCTTCATGTTTACGTATAAGGATGATTTTCAATCATACGATAGGATTTTGAAGAAAAAGAACATGAACTTTTTATGTTGAAGAACAGAGTGTCACATATGGTCGGGAACGTTGACAGTCAAAACTTTTCATCCGACTCTCCAGAAGGGGGGCCAAGGAGGTGCTCTCACTGGGGAGGAAAGATTTGAGGATCATATGTGGCCTGTTTACAGCTCACTGTCCGTTGACCTTGCTAATATTGGCAAGTGTGGTTCTACAAATTGGGGCTAGAGATGGCAGAGTATGTGTTGTGTGCATGCGATAGACTCGTGGCATCACGCCGTCGTGTGTTTGGGAGACCCTTTCTTCAGCTGGAAGAGGTGGCGAGGGCAGACCTTGCGGATGTCCTCCGCTTTGTGGGCTTTGTGGTGTGATTTCCTCCACTTCTGTGCATTAAAATTGATTTAGATTTAATCAGGGGCATTTTTAATTTATCGATTTAATAAAGAAACAACTTCGCAAGCAGCTTAGTATTGACTGTTTTCCTCCATTCAACATTGATATCACAGACAATTGTCATTGTGATTTTGCCTTGCTATTCTCCTAGTTGCTCATTAGTGATCAAGACAACACAATATGTAGTCATCTGGACATTTTCAGTTTCCTCATCTAAATTTATATGGCATATATATCTTCTCCATATATCTTATCTTCTCCTTCTGATTAAATGAAAAGTGACACCCCCTTTGATTTTGAGCTATAGCATTTTTAAGGCAACTGACGCCTCAAGTTCTGCTAGAATTGGCATACATTCAACAAAATACATACATACATTCATCCTTTACGATGGGAACAACCAAATCGCTTTTTTGGTCATTTCAAAATCATTAAAGTCGTTTCAAAACCCCTTCTCTACTCTCCTTGAAGTATTCGTCGGCTTTAAGTTTGACGAGAATGAAACATCAACAGCCTTCATACGATGAGTTTTATACGAGTGACTGTAAGATCTTATTTGTAGGAATAAAATCCAAGGCGTTTACGGAGTATTTCCCCCGCCTTTGAAAGTATATTTGAACGTACACTCGACGCCCATAATAAGTACACATAGATTGAACTCGACTCGAAAATTAAGGATCCTTTGATTTTGATCCGCATCATGTGAAATCTGTCAGCCAGCACTATTAGTCACTTCATAAATTTTCGTTGTTTCTGATGTTCCAGATAGTACTTCATAAATTTTCGTTGTTCATATTCCAGCATAGAAGCATGTCAGATTTGGCAATCCTGCTTTCTAAATGTAGTTATCTAATTCTTAAGCATTCCTGTCTTTTACAAATAAGTGTGGTGTTTAGGTTTTATCTTCTGTACGTAGGTTCTGAATCTGTATTGTAGGCCTAGAAACATTGAGTGTCGTAGTTTATTTTTCTAATGCAGTGGAGCCAGCACATGCAGAGACTGGACAAGTTTGGTGTATGTGTCATTAAGAATAATGATGTTTTTTGGACAACTTCCTCAGATTGGCAAGATGAATTTTCTTATGGATGTAATTGGGACCATCAAGTATTATGAGATGGTTTTATTTTTCATTCTAATTTAAAATTTTTTTTGTGAAGTGTAATAAAAATCTTAGGCATATTTTTTTCATCGTGTGTCAAAGCTTTCTTGTAAAACTCTTGAATTGCTGTTGTTAGAATCCCATTGATTGATTGATTATTTAAATATGTGTGGCTCCAATGTGGAGCTGACAATGTGAACTAATTTCCACAGCATGGAAATTGAAAAGTTTGTCCAATGAGTTTTCTTATGTTTCTTATGGTAGCTGATGAGTGTCCTACAGATAATTTTTGAAGTTATAGTCTGTGTGACCCAGTAACTAAGAAATGTTAATTGTAGTTCGTAGATTGGTTGTCAGCGACATATCCTAATTTATAATGCATTTTAATATTATATAACGATATCTATTACAAACGATGTTTACTTTTTCAAAGCTGTATTGGATGTTTGTAGTTTCGTTGACCTACTGAATACTGTTGTATGTGTTGGCGTTATACTGAACAAGTGATTAATGTTGAGCATTGTGTTAAAACGAAAAATTAAGTTCTCAAACTGTAATAGTTCTTGCTAAGGTTACAACAATATTCAGAAGATTGCTAAATTGTTAAAATGATATATATTCAAGTTGAAGCTCATCAAATTTGTTTTCAGACAATGAACGCGCAAGAGGCCATTATTGTTGTATATAGAATGTTTTCTATTTTTTGAAATATTTATTTACTGGTTTGACTATGGTAAAGAGGTATTTGGCCTAGATTAACCTTCAATAAAATTTATCCAAGACTGAAATATTGATATTTATATTTTTTGGGGCAGGCCAATCAATGATATTATATAGGAAACATAGTGTTAATTCATGCATTGTCAACTTCTGATACAACTTTTCTGGACTTGCATTGTTAGTGAAGTTTGATAGCGTTTTATTTACATTACAAATTTCTTTGCTGAATAAATATTAGTCATCCGTGAAGCTCTGTCTCCACTTTGATCGCAAGGTTCCTTTCCGTTATCTTAGTCCTGGAAAATTATTATTATTTTCAAAAGTTGATGGCCAATGTATACTCAAAGAATCGTATCACTTTTTAATCACTGGTCACAATAGTTGAATTTCAACAAATTGGGATTGCGTTTGAGTGAATGAATTTGCACTACCCTAACAGTCAACTTGAGGTAAAACACTTGATGTCTTGGTAATAGTTAGTCTGACTGGCATACACCTCTAGACTAGTATCATCGATCTTTTGGATGTTTTTGAAGGCGAAGAATATGATGAGTAAGGAAGTTAGCTACGCGTCAACCCCCACCCATGCCAACTCATTTGAATGATGATTAATATTTTTGTTGGGTAAGAATGCTATTCAAACTGTAAGTACCTTGTTGCATTACCAGCCAACTAGTAGCTCAACTTGTGGTAGATAAGATTAGTTTTTTGTTGTCAAACCAGTTGCGTTCTATTGCACCAGATCATTGTCGATCATAAAAAACATGAAGGTCAATCCTTTGTTGCTACCTTGACTAACGCTTAGAGATGTATATTTGGGTTCCTTATGGTCCTTTATTTCTGTAATTTATGGGCAGGGAATCGATATAGAGCCTGTCCATTTAAAATAAGGCAGATTACCATTCTAAGGACCTACCATCTCGAAGCTTTCGTCTTGCTTTTTCTTTAGTTGCTGCATCTCTCTCTCTCTCTCTCTCTCTCTCTCTCTCTCTCTCTCTCTCTCCCTCTCTCTCTCTTTCTTTCTTTTTCTCTCCTTCTCTCTCACGCTTTTTATGGAGGGAAGAATCACTTTGCATATGTAAAAATTGTGTAATTGAGTTTACACGAACACTTGCTGAGAGTTAAGGTAAGTTATCAGAAATCAATGCATTGCAAACCTACTTGGAAAAATGTTTTATACCATTCACAATTCATATCAAACCCTGACCTCACTATTAACTGAACTAAACATGTATGGGAAATGTGTGACAACTTCACAAATAGCTTTCTCATTCTGATTATGAACAATGTATATATTTTTTTCGTAAATTGATACAATTGCTAAGTGCGTCAGTTCATGATTTCATTGGAATCAGTTCCATAGTGAAAATTGTGTCGTTTGATCAAAAACAACGATGTGCTGGAATTATTGCGTGTAAGTGTAATTTTTGTTACATTGTTAAATTAATTATGGTTCCTATACTGCCACACACCAATAGTTTTTAATAGACTTCACTGTGTATTGCCGACTTATGTGTATCATATTATCCAAGGATGTACATGTTACTAACTTTACAATAAATGGGTTCAAGATTATGTTTTAAATTTTCTTCAGTAAGCGAAAAAGCGAACTAAACGTAAATGGCAATGCTGAATCTGGTTTATTAATGCTTCAACTTTGTTAAATGCTTGTTGCATACAGCTCTACTGAGGTGTGTTTGACAACATATATTTATTATTCATTGTGTGTGTGACAGGTAACAGTATCCTGAAATAATCGGGTTTGGCAATTATCGATAACTGGTTTCTAAAATACGTGTAAGCTCTTTGCTGAAAGCCTAATGATTTGTCAAGTATGTAGTTTGTTGGTCTGGAACTTGCTTTTATTCATTGTTTGATTCTCAAGAATACTTCAACTTGGTGCCTATTGGCCCCCCTCTGTGTATTTATTGTAAGGGAGCACTTCCATCTCTGTTCTAGTAGATTATCTACGTCAATTGCCATGTCATTAGGCATGCATGTTTACTATAAGCCATTGCTCATTTAAACATTTGTCATTGGTGTAAAATTACTCTTGTTTGTTAGGATGACGTAGATGTTGTTAATAAAAGTAAATTTTATTATTGCCTGTGGCGGTATTCCATCTTAATCACCAGCCGTTAGAAGTCAAGGTGTTGTTTATTGCATTTGTTGATTGAGGATGTGAATTAATTAATGTTTTACAATATTTTGGATATATGTCGCTGATGTTTCTTGTATGGATAATGAATGACAAGATGTTTATCAATCGTTTCATTGCTTCAAATATACTGCGTTTAAATATACAAAGTAATTACATTTTGGTTGACCCTAATCCATTTTAACCACCTTTCTGACAAACTTGGAAATCTTGAAGATTGATGCCTAAGGGTCCTACACAGATGTTTAAGAAGATGTTACTCGAGAGAACATGGACAATGCAGTGGTAACAAACTCTGAATCTGTATTCATTGGAATGGGCTGAGGTTGTTGTGGTGGAGCCTTCCTCCTTTCTATTAGTTTATGATGATGTTGGAGGAACCACAAATAAACTGTTTTGGCTTATTATTCGTTCTGAATAATATACCTACGTTTTCGATGGGGAAAGTTTGTCCCCCCCCCCTCCCCCACAACACCACCTCAAAATTTGACTCCTCTTGTTTCAGAGCATGGGGATTTCAAATCTGCTATGTCCATCTTCCGTCTAGACATATTTTACCTTTAACGTGGTCAATTCGTCCTTTCACATAAAAATTGCACATCGTATCTAGTTGTGTTCACTTACTCAGCAGCCCCATTGGACGAAACCCATGGTTGTTAAGGTGCAGAAAATGGTTTAAAAACTTAGCCAAAAATGAAATTTTGACAGTTTCATCGCAAATACGTTGTGTTCCCTACGTATTCCTTCGATATTGAGGTCCTTGGAATTTTAGGATTGAGTTAAGATGGAAAACAGTGAAATCCTCGTAACTATAGTGAGACAAATTCAACTACTTAAAGTAACTAACAGAACAATGGGGTGAAAGTTGTTGTTCCTCCCGGCCTACGCTCATTTCCCTTTCTGCCTCCCATCTCACTCCAACCATTCGTGAGTTCAACTCGTCATGTCCTGTCCAACTGCCTAGCATCGCTTAGGAAAGGTCAATTTTCGTTGTTCCGTTGTAGTCAGGTTATCTTGTGTATCATTTATTAGCATTTTTTGGTCTCTGAAGTGCTCTACAAACATCATAATTTGCATATAAGTTGTCATTTTCCAGATTTTTCATTTAGCTATGCTTAATAATTTTTGATGTTGGATTGAGTAGGATAGATCGCAATCATGCTGTGCGAGAGAATAATAAACCATTGTCTAATAATTTCCAGTGTTTTCGTATTCTAGGCAAATTACATAAAATAATATTAACTGAATGTAATAAAATACAATAATAGCAATGAAATTACTTAGAATTATTACCTACTGTGGCGGCCAGCCGCCACTCTCCACAACAAAAGCCGCCTCATTCCGACAGAGGGCGCTAGCCGAAAACCACCCCTGGAGAGAACAGCAGGCGGCCAATCAGCGAAGGCGACTCCCTCCAAGAACAGGTATATAAGGGCCTGCCTGCTCAGTCATTCAATTCATTCAACCTTCCGCTCTTACACCGTCCACATCCTCTGACGACAACCGACCACCTTCAGCGGCTCCAGCGGGGACAATGAGGCCCTCTCGCGTTAGAAGAAGAAGGAGCGACGATCCAACCGGATCCCTCACCGAGAGGAGCTACGCTCAACCGAGCCCTTCAAACGACGCTTCGACGCCTGAGGAACTCGTCCCTCGCCCGCTGCTCGACCGAACAAACCGACTCAACCGAATCCCTCATCTCGCGTCTCCGACTGAAGGAGCGACGATCCAACCGGATCCCTCACCGAGAGGAGCTACCGCTCAACCGAGCCCTTCGACCTAACGACGCCCGAGAAATCCGATCTTCACCTCACACACTCACAACCGACAGACACAACCAACACACACACACACAACAACAATATTTCGTCGGCCCTTCTCAGGACCTCACACACAATCAAGCAGCGCAACTTCTTGAAAAGGGAGGCCCCGACACCTACCATAAATAATATGATTTCATCGTGCATTCTCATTGTTTTTTTATAACTGAGAGAGCAGTTCTCAATGTGTGTCACTTCAATGCAATATGCATCCCATGATGACATTCAAAATTTCAGTCAGTTAATCAATAAACAGGTGGGCTAGGAACGATATGTTGATGCTGAATTGAAGTCAAGACATCCTTTTGTTCTTTTCTTGAAATCTTGTCTTGAACACAGTTGTTAATAGAGGTTGGTACATCAATTCCTCAAGATGTTGAATTCCTATCTCTACGACTCCAGTCTATGAGTCCATGTTTTCCCCTGAAAAACTATTTTCAATCAATGCTTTGGTCGCCATTATAAAACCAGCCTATCAGGAACTACGCACAGCTAGGGAATTTAGTGTACTGCTGAGAATATGACATTTTTCTTGGTAGAACCTTTGGCGGATTAATGCCCAAGCTGAAACTATGATTATCCATTTCACTTGCTCACTCACTTTCAAAGATTTTAAGAGTGAAGCAGGTGTCTCACTAGTTAGGTATTGGAACTCACCCTTATACACTGTGTTAAGGTTTTAATTAAAATCTAAAATTTGTCTATTTCTAATGATCACAAGTACTGATGTTGGTCCACTTTTATATCCTGAAAGAGAGTTCCTGGAGTTGTAGGAGCAAGGATACTTGCAGAATAGGAGCCAAGCCTGGAGGAGGGAAAAATTGCTAATCCATGAAGGGGATCCCACTACAGTGTAGTCAAGGAATCTGCTCTTCAGTAGAAGGTTGTATCAGCGAGTTGTTTGTTAAAGAAAAACGTAAAAATATGCCAAACAAAGAGGGTTTTTGGAGTTCAGACAAATTTGTGTAGTTCTTGTATGACCATAAGTAATGAAAGCTTCAATAGAATGATAAATTGCAAGAGTCCAATGAATATGAAAAAAAATTGCGATGTGATTAAGGCATGTAGCTCAATAGTAGCTACGTCGTGACTATTTAATGAACTGAAATGTATGAGATACTGAAATTTGTATTAAAATCAAAGATGATTGTATGTCATGAGAAAAATCATCAAATTGTTGAGTCAAAACACACGACGGGGAGAGCTCATTCAATAGAAAATAGAGACAGACTTCACCAATCACAATGAACTTGGCATAATTAATTAATTTTGATAAAAGAAATATTTCTACATCTTGCGCATAGAGCCGAAAACAGATAAATGTTCACCTAGAGAAATAAATAAATGGGAACAGGCTGCAGTTTCAATGCATTAAGAATCAACTACAAACGCAGCTGTGAATTTAATTTAAATCTGTGTGAGTATTGCACAAATAATTAGAAACATGAAACGTCAGCAGAGCAAAGAGCAATGCATAGATGGTTTACATTGAAATCAGAAGCCAAATTGCGAAAGGCATGTACGTGACAATGATTTAATACACACATTTGTGTGTACATTGTTTGTGATGGGTTGGTGGAAGAGCAGCCAAATCTTCCAGCTTTTACTGCTACTAACCAAGCTTATAACTGGTCTGCCCAGTTTGGGAAGAAGTTATTGACGAAGAAACATTGCTACAGTCGATCTCTCCCTCTGAAACTTGTCACCCAAGTGAATAGACAGATGAATTGGGAAACCAGATTAACAACTCCTTCCAGTTGGAATGGATTTTCCAGGGTTCAACCTCCGCATGGTAGCAAATGAGCAATTGCTCTGCCCATACTTGTGCTCCTGCATGCTAGCAAAACTGCAACCTTTGTGACTCTAAACTGGTATAACTCTCTTATTATTGATTAGGAACACTCATTTTGATAAGGAAACACACCTGAGTACATTGTTTCCAGTCTGAAACGTCTCCACAGCATTCATCATAACTTGAAAGACCCTCACTCCTCCCCTCTCGAATGCTCTATGAACGTCATATTTGCAGTGTCCGAACACACCTAAGAGGCTGAGTGCCCTTTGGTCTGATAGATCCCAAAGGGTTTTTGTAACCTAACAGGGATCTACATGCGTTCAAAGAATTTCGACAGATCCAATGAAAGTCAACAAAGATCCTGGTGGACAAAAATGATCAGCAACAGAATAAAACGCTAGATTCCAAGTTGTGTTTCGTGCATTTGGGGCACAAAAACAGAAAGTATTCGATTTTATCTACACAAGATTTACAACGTCTTCGAAGGAAAATATGTGCTCATTTTCGTCAAAAACACAAATCTGTCAGTTCACATAAGCTCAAATAACGGCAGCAACTAACTATACTGTTGAACCATTGGCAACATGAGAACCTAAAGAGTGTTCAACCAGTCTTAGTATAATCTGTAACTTGAAAGCTCGCAATAAACTTGAATGTAGACGTGTTATGCGACACATAGCTCCAGATAACTGGAAACTTGGTATGTGGGGTCGAATTCTCCGTATTATCGCTGTTGTTCATTATGCTATCACAGATAACCTGAAACAAAATTCAAGTTTTGAGTCTAAGTATAATAGTTCAATGTGTGGTAACCTAATATTTATAGTGAGTCAGGCATTTCTACATGTGGGTATGCTCGTACTTATTAATTAAATAATTAGTCTTGAACGTACTCACTTGCTATGTCTCTTCACCAGAGCTGAAGGGACTGTCATTGGGCAACTTCAAGATGCTGGTACTTGATGAGGCGCTTTCAAAACTCCTGCTAATAGTGTTGCTCCTGATGGCTTGTTCATTAGTAGAAAAATGAATGGTTTGTTGAAATTGAAGGAAGTAGCAACGTTTTCTCTTTTTTGTCGATCCTTTTTCTCAAGAGCCTTGTCTGATAAAGTAGGGAAAAAGTGAGTCAACTATACTAAAAATCAAATCAAGAAAGTTACAAGGCAACCATGTTTTCTTGTCAACGCTCAAACAACATTAAAAATCACGTTGTTGCTTTCACAAAAATGACTCAAATTAAGTGGGGTTTCTCGTTTTCGTTTATTAATCATACTGAATAATACACTTATGCTTGCTGTTAGGAATATTTTTCTACACCCATCCCCAGCCTGCACTCATTTTCCACACTGCCTCTCGTCTCACTCCAACCACCTGTCAGTTGGTCGAACTGGGAACCAGTCAGGTCGCATCATGCCTATTGTTTAATGTAAAGTAATAAATATCAATTTTCATAGTATTCAGGTCATGCTTCATGTCGTTTACTAGTATTTTTCGATGCTGAATCCAATGGGATGGGTCTCAGAGGTATAACACTGCGTCAAAAGTGTAATCATGCTGTGCAAGAGAATAACATACCGTTGTGTAATAACTTGCAGCGTTTTTTAATACATGGCGGAAGGAATCGCAAATGCTCTTTCAAGTGTATGGATAGGAAGTGTGGGGAGTGTGTGTGTAGTGTGTGGAAGTTGATAAGTATGAAGGGGGAACTTTAGTTCACGAAAAAGATGTTCCTCAACCTTTCAAGTATTGATGAATAGAATCTTGAACCTCAAAACTTGAAAATCTCAAAGGATGTCAAATTTAGTCGGCCACACAGACCATTGTCTTGCAAGTTTACTTATTGACCAAAACATTACAGGGACCACAAACTCTCAAACAGCTCTCATTTGTGCATTTACATGATGACATTTATTAGACATGAGTGGTACCCTTGAAATGTGTGCAGAACTCGAACTACAGATCAGCAATGATCAAAATCAAGGTGCTTCACGTACAATTGTTTTTTTATTGATAAAGACGCCTCCGTAGATACACCCAAACTACTCTTTCTGGGATCAGCTCAGCTCAGATTGTTTTCCCGTTATCACGCTTTCCATTTAACGGAATTTACAAAAGGTTTGTGAATAAATTCATGGATGGGCTGGGAAATGTGAAAAACGGCATACAGTAGGTGGGCTTGGCGAACATTTGTAGTACCTGTGTAGCATGGCGTGATTTTGCAATTTTATGTATTACACTTCTTAATGATTTAGAAATTGTATAGATCACAATGAACTGAACTGAGAAAAGTGATGTACATTAACATAATTACTTTATACTAAGGAGCGACGCTATTCATTAATCATGGCGTATACTTGGGATGATGCAAGATTGTTAACTTACAAAGTGTAGCGTGACTCGATGCGACTGAATTGACAGCAGTGAAACTCGTAGCGAAGTAAGCATTTTGCTTAATGGACCGGACTGGCCCTGAGCCTGGTTTACTGCCTTTACTTGTAAATATGTAATCGAGGCCTGAAATTGAAGAGTACAACAAATTGTCAGTTAACAACACAAAGTAACAGAATTATCGACAATCAATAGATGAACCAATTCTTTTGAGTTACTTTTGTGCATTGACAACTTGATGCAAAAGTAATTAGCATTCAGGGAGTATTTTTAACGAGCGTGATATTTCAGTAAGATAAGAAGAAAGATACGTAGAAATTATAGCAATGAAATTATTCAACTTTCCTGCAATTAGTAGATAATTGCAATTTCGTTGTCTTACTCGAGTCCTCGGCCAATAGTTTAAATTTCTCTACAATATTTTCCGAACTACTTCCACTCACAAGGGAGACCATACCTTGTGGGTCACGGATCGGCTCAAAATTTAGAGTACGTTTTTTTCACGCCGAAAAATATATGTTCGAAGTGGACTGTATTAAATCGACAGGTGTCGATGGTTCAGGCCACTTGAAGAGTGTTACCATGGTATGGTTCTCATGTACAAGGCTATTTACTGCCTCGTTTGTGTGGGGTAGCAAACTCACAGTCATCAAAAGAAAGTATTGGCGCAATTTTCCAACGGATTTTCCAGGAAGTGAATGATCAGTCAGCTGTCTCTTTCACTCCTTCACCCCCTACTTTAAACAAAAACAGGACCCACTTTGCTGCCCTCACAGTGTATAGGGACAAAAAATATTAAGTTTACCTGATTTTTTCAAAACTCTTCCAACATCCAAATCTGAACTGACTACAGCAAACTGAGGAAGCGTCACTTCAGCGTCTGTGAATGGAAGCGAAGCTGAAATCCCCGCAATATTTTCGTTGACCAACTTTGTCAGGACCTCAGATATCCCATCTTTGTAGTCTGGCATTATGAGCAGAAGAGCCGCATTATCCACCTGACAATAAAAAATAAGTGACAAACTAACAGAAAAATGAAGCTAGCAAAGAGCATCAAGATGAAATATAGCGAACAATCAGAGTTTACTGACAAAATAACAGGAAACTTGGAGATTTACAGAGGCCACAAGTTCAGTGCAGGCAATCTATTGTTCAACCAGAACCTATAAGTCTGTTAGCAGGAATGAGGTGGCAGACTGCTCCTACGCAATTGACTCGGAGTCAAAGGGGGGAGAAGGAGACGACTGGCAGGAGGTTGGCAAAATCTCTTGGGGCAAGAAATTATTGCTCTTTGAAGTATCTTACAATTATGAATGAAATTCTGTCATGCCCTGGTTAAATATATAGAGGTCGGTAGAGTAGTCATTAGCTTTGACAGTGTCATGAATCTCCTGTGCACTGATTGCTCAACTATGGTCGTGGCCCAGGTAGGAGCGGCACAATAAATTCCGGAACCTTAAGCGCCGCCAGTTTTTAATTAGAACGTCAAAAAACAGATTTTATTAGTTTCTAGAGTGAAGAACAGTTTTCTGAACTCTCCAACATCTCGTCTAGAACGTGGAGTAATGTTTTACTATGTTTATATGAACTGAATGGATTAGTAGGGAAAGCCATAAAAATCGCAGAATGTACGGAGCGGCGGAACGTTCGACGACGCTTTGCTCCAGATAATTGACGTAAAATTTGTGTTACTTTTCCATCCCAACTAATAAACTAACGAATGTAATATCCAGAACAACAACAGGACACATTTTCCGTAGAAATGCGAGAATTACGGACGATGGTGACTTCCAACTGAAAGGAAGGGGGGTTGAATATACAGAAGGGTTCTTACGGACAGAGGAAGCTCCACAGCTTGGCTGTTCAGACGGGGCAAATAACCAGCACGGAAGTTGCCAATTTGCGGTACCATCGGAACGTGAAGTGTAGTACCGTTCGGAGTAATGAAGGGGGCTGCAGGCGAATGGCTGAGGTACGTGTAGACGGCTAGTTTATCGTAGTCCTTCCAATGGGTCATCACTCCTGTGTCAGTCTGCAACTCCAGCACCAAATCTGTTCGGTATACAATAAATTACAAAGTATATTTTACTGTCACAAAAACGAACCGTTAACATTTGATGAAATTATGATTCGTGACCAAAAATTAATTGTTGACCGCACAAATTAGTTCGTCTGTCGTGAGTGGCTGTTGTTGTATTTATTGTAAAAACTCGATGGAATTGAAAGCCTTGACGCACGAAACCATTCTACGTACGGCGTAGGAATCTAAAAAGTTTTATACAGCTTTTAACGACTGTAAAGTAACGTAAGTTACGACGTTTTCTATTATATTTTTAAAACAAAAAACTTGTAATAACAATCTGTCAGCGAGCTTAGGAGGTTGTAAGACCCTCTCGAGGCCCTCCACTCAGCACTCTCAGTCATCAGCTAGCTAACTCCCGATTCTTTAATGGTCTAAAGATGGGAGTGAGAAGGGCTCAACAAAGGCAATTTTTACAAACAGCCTTTCAATAAGCACGTCAGTTCAATCATACGGATCAGAGTGAAAGTTGTTATAGAAAAGTGAGTTGAAAGGACTTTTTGAAGCAGTCCTAAGTCTGTATAAGCGGGGAGGGGCATTTGTGCGCGTCAGGCTTGATTTCAGAAATCTTACCGTCGTAACTCAAGGAACCGCGAGTGTCTAACGTAATTCCAATCGGTGCCCGTGTGTCCAAAGGTTTTTGGCGGGTGGGCTCAGCAGGACTGACAACCTCACCTCCACTCCAGTCCCTGCTGAATTCCAACTGTCTAGGCGCCGTGACTGAGCGTCACAGTGTACTGTCGCAACAAGTACTGCGAAGTCATTATAGAAGTGGAGCTTCAGCTAACACCTCCAGTCTCTCAAAGGACGAGGTTTGCCTTATTGCGAGCAACTAGTAAGGCCACTTGAGGAATGTGTTACCGTAACACTATCCTTATATACGAGGCTATCTCTCTAGACGTTATTGGCTACTGCCCTGCTGTCTTGAGTAGGAAACTCACAGTCAATAAAACGAGAGTATTGGCCCAATCTCAGAGGGCTACACTCCTGTGATCATCAAGGCCTGCACGACTGTATCAACAGAAGCACTCCAGGTGACAGTTACGAGTTAGTTGACTTGGCGGTTGAGTGTGCGGTTGACTAGTGGTGGGTGAAATGGGAGCTTCTCCCACTCTGGCGTGAAGATCTATCAAGAGAACGAAAACGTGCCGCAATTGGTGAATGGTCATTGGAGAAATGGCAAGCGAGATGGGATGTGACAAGTGTGGGGTTTTCCCGGCACCCGTGAGTGTCTTGGGAGAAAGTGGGTTGAGTCTGACCATTGGACGGGCCAGTTCCTTACAGGACGCCATTCATTCGGCTTCATTGCGTGATTCCACTCCTCGTCACTCACAGACTCCCCTCCTGTTCACTCACAGACTCCCCATCCTGCACATCTTGCGCCCACGATGCGAAGGAAACAAGAAATCGCGTGCTGCTCCACTGCAGTTCCTTCAACAGTGAGCGACAACCGTTGAAAGAGCAGGCGAACCTACCAAGGAAGCCTATAACTGTTTCGCCCAGTTTGTGAAGAAGGTCTTAGCAAAGAAACGCATCCTTTTGAAACTTGCCACCCAACTAAATGGTTAGATAAGGTGACAGATCAGATACCTCCACGCAGTTAAACATGGGCAACGATACACCGGGAGACTGGCTAAGACCAAAAAAACCTACACAGGTCTGGTGAATGCTGCGCGTGGGGCCGACCTCTTCCATAACAGCGAAACCGCAACCCCCCATAACTCTCCCCGTGGGTTCAGCAACAGCCATTTCGATAAGGAAACAGTCCTGTGTTCAAAGGTTCTACGAACCTTCCATTTGGAGTCGCGCAAGTTCCAAAATAATTATAATCATAAACACCACTTCCTTCGTTATTTGCCGTTATATTTTGAATTTGAATTTCACCAACCTTTTCCCCCTAATTAGAGAATTCCTCTGACATATCTCTGTTTCGTCTCAATGGTCGCTCTTCCAGTAAACTCTTTCGTCGTTTGTTCTATCGCCGCTTCGCTGCTGTCATTGCACGTCAGTACATAGTATTCAAACATTAATCAGCTTTGAATCCCTCTTTCGATATCCGCTGTTACTCGAGTGCGGCGAAATACATCCATTTCTCCGACGCAAATAGTGAGACAGTTTTCTCGGTCACTGAACATGTGTGAGTCAAGTGATATGAAATGGATCACGTCGAATTTACGAGATTATTTGCAGCAGCCCAAGCAGAATATTCAGGTACGATTTGATTCGCTGGTGCGTAATATGGCGAACGCTATTTTTCGTTCGAGGCGCCTCAATAAGCACTCATCGCACTACCGTTCTACAAAATGATCGGTATTACTTTTCACTTACATGACTGTAACTTCGGCGGGTATCATATCTGAACCCAGAGCGAATTGCACAGAATGGGAGGGCTCGCTGATGCGAATAAAATAAGTGTCAAGCGGAAGGCTTGAAGTCGCGTACTGTGCTGAGGGTTGGAGGAGAATGAATATCACAAACGAGGGGTGCAAAGAGTGGTGCAAGGGATACAGGGAGGAGGCAGCAATGGTGGAATCAGAAAGCTAAGTATCATGGATCAGAAGATCGTTGATTTCAAGAAACCCGAACTGACGTCTCAAGCGAGCATTTATAAGGAATATTATTTGTTAATGATTTCACAGGTTTTCTCGGTAGATTTGAAGCCGAACATCATTGATATAGGTCCAGTGTACAGTAATTTCTCGGATCACGTGGCAAGCCAAGAAGCACTTGGCAATAGTTCTTGTCAGTTTCACTGGTGGTTCGAATGGTTCAATGGTTCGAATCGAACCCATTGTGGCTGATGGTAACACATGGCCATCACAACATCAAGAGTGATGAAGGGGAACTTCACCTGTCGTAGGTTTTTGTGAAGTTGTCGTGTTTGACTGAAAATCCAGGGCGCATTCAGTTCGAAATTTGAAATCCTTCGAGGCGATAGACTGGACAATCGTTTCCTCACCTAGCTCTTCCTTCAGCTCTTCCTACTACTCCTCTCTCGGACAGTTTAGCAAATGAATGTTCGCCTTTTCTCATTCGTTCCGTATCTCCGCTAAAGTAACTGAGTACTGTTAAAATTCCTAGTGCCTTGAGTTCTCCTCTGCCCTGAATCATAAATCAAACCTCAATACTTTTGTATTAATCAGAGCCGCACTGGACTGCCACTTTCAGTTAACTGGGCAATGTTTGGTGTCAGAAGCTAGCAAATTGGACGAGATAGAATAAGGGTAGCAGTAGTAGTTATTTTTTTGGTAGCATCACTGGCCTCAGTTCTTGAGCTTATGGACGTTCTATTGCAGAACATTCTTTCTCATTCCCCACCCCTTCCCGATCCTCTTTTCCCTTGAGCTTGCATCAGGTAGTTCAGGCTCTCCCCATTTCTCTATTTTATTTATTTACTTTGTTTTTGGCTGCTACATTCCCCTTCACGATGAGGTTTGTTAAAAAGAAACTACAACAATAATAAACAGGATTAGATTAATGCAGGGCACAGAAACTAACACAAGATGACTAGACTGTGCGGGTAGACCGGGAATCGGGGCATGTCATTGTGGAGGCAAACACATCAAACACGCTTGGACGGCCAAAGCCTTATTAAAACCACACACACTTTTGCCCTTTCAGTTTCGAGATACTCACTTGGTGTCATTCATTGAACGGAATTAGATGCAGTCAAAAGAAAAACGCGCAAAACACTGGCATATCAAACGAAACAACACCCTAAATCGAGCATTGGAGGCTTTTCCTACTACGCCAGGAGGGTAGAAGAGGACTGTCAGACATTAAGCAGTTACAGAACAAGTATATCAGTTGAAAATATACCGGGGTAGTTGTCTGAATTAAAAGTGGACTGTATTATCCAACATCCCCGATCCGATCGAATTAATTTCTCCCCTATTGTCTGCAAACTGTGCCTCCACCGATGCCGAGACCTCGCCGACCTGAAAATGAATTAAATACAGGAACGGAGAACTAGGAAATCGGGGGACTCATCTTTATGAACGTGACGGACGCTTTTCCCGGCCGGGAAACACTGGACTTAGGGATGGGAACCACTTCGTCGCGTCAGAACGATACTTAGGGGTGCAATGCTTAGGTGCAATTAAAACCACGAATAACTTGAGGGCTCTGTCTTGAATGGAAGGCATGGTGGCCTCTGGGATGTGAGGGGGACACCTTGGGGAGGGAAACGATAAGGGCCGGCCGGCGGGCCCCAGGGCGAATCGGCGGGAAGCAGCTTACGTTTTCAACAATATCCAAAACCTCTGACAGTATTTCCGCACTAAAACACAAATAAAAAACCTCTGTATTCAGCCATACCATTTGCAGACACAAAATATACCCCTCTGAACCTGGAAAACGCTACTTAAGGGCCATAAATACGGGCACAAATAGAATATGTGCGAATGTGGAACCTGAAGTCGCTCCAAGGGAGACATCTGCACGACTTGGGCTGGCCGCACGTCGACCAAGTTACGGCGAATGCATAGCTTTCGGGTGTGCGTTTCTTCCCAGAGACTGGTGAATTGATGGCCGTAATACAGGGCTAAGCCATTCCCCCACTAATTACCGAAAACAAAGATGAAGTTGTCATCGACGCGCGTTGACCTTGCAAATCACAGACAGAAAACATACAACGCATCACTACAGGTCAGAAGTTATCCAAACACAGACACCGCCGAGTCAAAAAACCTATAAACCAAAAACATGGAGTACAACATACACACCCAGCCAAGTCTTCGAGAGCATCGATTACAAGTTGTCCTGGGGCTGAGCCATTATCACTAGCAAGAACATCAACGCCAACAGAACCGAACTCCATCACATTATTAGACGATCACAACACATTTACTTACTTTATAGACGTAGCCACATCCAATACTGAAAATTTACCCACCACCCACATTACAAATATGACAAAGTACGCCATAATTTCCATAAACACAGGGCCGGTGGAGGATGAAAAAAGGTAAGAATAGTGTCAATTATCATATCCTCCACTGGAGTCATACCACACGAGGGAGATAAAACTTTGCAAAATAATATCAATAAATTAACAATTTGTGGAAAACTCCAAGAAAACGGTTTAAGCACACTAAAATAAATAAAATTATACGCACGTAATATAACGAATCTTACGGGGGTTCTCTACTCGGTAGATCGAGGAAAGCAGATGCTTCGCGTTCGACTTCTTTTAGAGTAACCAGAAACTTGGCTGCTAGAGGCAATTGAATGGACTGCTAAGCTGGGGGAAATTGTTTACCTGTCGCTTGTTCCGAAATGTTGGTTGTTACTGTTGCCATATAGAAGTTTTCCAGAATATTTTGATATTCAGGAATCAAGGGTATTGAGCTGTAGACGTAGGCTCTGTTGTAGGATCCAACTTTGTCATCTTCTTTTGTGGAGTCCTGGAAATAGACCACGAATTAATTTAACAGTGTTTGACAAAGGAGATATTATTGAAGACTATAACGTTACTGTGATCAAATAGATTTAATGCTAATAGCACTTGTTTTATAACTCTGACTGCCCCTTATTTTGGTTGAACCTCACGGCCTAAAGACGTATTGTGCCGGTCCTGATGTCTCACAAGCCCATGTCTAGCTTCTTAAAACAAAGCCAGGTATTTCCTACAAGAGTCCTCTTTGATATCCACTCTGAGAGACCAACGAGCCGCACAAAAACACCACCTGCACCGAGGGGTGTCGATTATACCCGTGAGATGCGTGTGTTTGTTCATTTTGCAGCGTCTCGAGATGATTCCCTCTATCTGCCTTAAGTCCTTCCTCTACATCGCGAGAAGGCTACGTCGTATCTCTTGTGTTGGTCCTGAGATAAAGCGTTTGAAGTGCCTGACTCTTGCAACGTTCCAGACAGTGACGCATTCTCCTAGCATATTTTTTCACTTTTCTATAGGAAGAATTATCCTTTGAAACAATGTTAGAGTTGTTTTAAACCTATCGTCATGATTCTGTGTATAAGGAACGTGTAGAGGGGCAGTGACTGGCTTTAGACCGTGAAGGTTCCACGTCAATGCCACCCTTTCCAGGCTGTGAAGACTCGTTATCGAGGCTTAGGTACAGCTTCCCAGTGCGCCTTTTCTCGTGGCTACACACCCTTTCTCAGTTCTGTGGCATGAATGACAATCTACAGCATTACCGACCAGCGCCAACGCAATACAGCTCGTTGTCACGATCGTCTGATATAACAGAATATTATGATTTAGATACATCAGGAGAAGCAGCCATTATTCTAAAACCATAATTCTAAATTTCATTTCAACGGTTCTGAGCCTTACTTTTTGTCGGTCCCTTCAGTTTACTATCTAAAAGACGAATTCCCGTAACAACAGCATTAATAACTATTCGCTTTGATCCTTTCCATACACATACCTGTAAATTCTTCAGCAAAGTATGAGACCCCTGCCGTATTAGCTGCCTCACGTTCGGCCCTCCGAGACTGAGTGTTTTGGTGATCTGCGTAGCAATTCGAACGCTTACTCCGTCCAAAACCATGGCCAAAGCGTTCGCAAGACCAAAGGGCGAGTACACGACGTTTGTTTGGTCGAAAGACAGACCCTGAAATTAGAGTAATCATGATTGACGTTTGGAATGCATCGTCTGGGAATCCAGAAAAGGACCCAAGGATAGACGTAGACCCAGGATTTTCCGGGGAATTGAAAATCGGAAGCGAGACCGATTTGAACGTCTTCCGAATCTAACTTGACATATTTTACGTCAAATTAAACATTCTGTACCCCTCAGTTGGCATTTTCTGGACAAATCGAACATCTTAAAAAACAAGTGAAACGTATTTCACACTGTATTCAACACCTTTGGAGAGTGTTTCACAGAAAAGAAATGGCGTCTTGAAGTTATGATGTCCGTAAGGACCAAGTTTGTGCAGTCCATCCAGTAAAAACGCTGCAACTTAACACAAAACGGTTTATTATTCTCTTGCATGGCATGATTTAGACGTAATTCGTTAGAAAATAATTAAGATTATATAACACGGCTGTATAAATAATCGGGAAACGACCAAAGAGAAAAATAAATTAAGTTGAGTTGTGTCTTCTCAGAGCTTCACGTTTTAAAGACTAAAAAACACAAAAAAAAACAAACTTTGGGGGAAAATGTGAGTTTGTGCGAAGGGAGAAAACAGCTGCATTGTCAAAGAAAATTGGGTCTAGCTTCGAGGTGTCACGGCCCACGTGTTTACCTTGGTAATTCCCCGTACCCGGCTACAGCTAAACTGTTTTCACCTGGCAGAGGATTTTATCGACATAGTCAACGTATCGGTTGGGTGAGTTCGACTTCCCTTGGTGGCTGGCAGACTGGGGAAGAGCGCTTTTGACGTACAGACATACCTTCGGGCCGTAAGTCGGTACTGGAGTTGAGTGAGCACGACGCATTTGCGGAGGAAGAAACGCTGCCAATTATTACACAATGGTTTATCATTCTCTTGCACAGCTTAGCGGAGGCAGGTACCTCTGAGACCCATCCCATTCGACTAGAAATCGAAAAATAAAACGGTAGAACCACGAAAATGGCACGACGTGACGAGACGATCTTCGGCAGAGATGGGAGACAGTGCTGGAAAAACTACAACTTTCGCTACATTTACCCTCTAGTTCCTTCAAGTAGTAGAATTCTCCTCACCATATTTACTGTGATTGCACTTTTTCCCATCTACGTAGTCCCCCCCCCCTCCTCACACACCAATCTTCTGATAAACCCCTTACGGTTTATTACTCATTCCGAATAATACATTATATTTGTAGTCAGGAACGTTTTTTGACAACTCCCCCTCAAAATTTGACACTTGACGTTTCAAGACAGAGCATTCTCCCCAGACCCTTCCAGTAGAAGCCGTGGAAGTGGTGAAGTGCGGTTCTCTGTTTGATTTGTTTTTTTCGATGCTTAATGATCTCACTCAAATACGGACTTGGGCTTCCTAGTTTTAACGTCGTAAAAGAAAACGCTGTAAATTATTACACAATGGTTTATTACTCCCTTGTGCCGCTTGACGTAGTCTCACACCTCCGAGACCCACCCAATCAATTCAGCATCCAAGAATACCAGTAAACCATCCGAAACATGACCTGATTACTACGGAAAAACGAAAACTAAATATTCAAGGCGCCTGTAAGCAATTGGCACGACGTTACGAGTTGAGCTGGCGGGTGTTTTTAACGAGATTGGAGGGTGTGAGTACAAACGATGAAACGATTAGTTTCGCTGTAGTTATTGTCCCGTAAGTTCTTTCAATTAGTAAACTTTGGCTCACTATAATTACTGTCCTTCATTATTTTCCGTCTAGACGCAGTCGAGCACACTTGAGCATTGTTCCTTTTGACCCAGCATCTAATAATACCTAGAAAACGATACCAAACACGGCGTATTTGCGATAAAACTGCCGAAATCTCGTGTTTGTTAATTTTGTTAACCATTTTTTGGCCACTTAGAGTATCAAATCTTCAGGGGGGGGGGGGGTTGTAAAAAAGTATCCCTGGCCGAAAACATAGGTGTATTATTCAGAATTAATAATAAATCAAAAACGATGGTCTTCTGAGGAATGGTACAAACAGTGAAACATCTTCGCTCATGAACATTTACTAAACTTTCTGTGTGAGTCGGAACCAGATGACTACAGGAACTTATTGCGAATGAACCGAGAAAGTGTTGATTTTCTGCTGGAGTTAGTACCCCTCGAAATAAGATTGTCTGTCACATTGAGGCACCTGTCATCTGACATGGGTTTGGAGAACTTGAAATGCACGTCCGCTGTTGCTCTTCTGGCCTTGAACTCCCTTATGAAGTTCGATCTGAAAACATTTTGTTTCAGTTGCCTTACATTAACATTTTCTATGCCCCCACGATTTTCTCTGACGCCGCGCTTTTAAAAAACATTTCTACTAAGATAATCTTTACTCTTTAGTTTTCCACCATTCGGGGCAATCACGATACAAATCTATCAGTAAAATTATGAACTCTCGCTCTGAGATGTGGACGCCATGATTTCCATTGAGTCACTGACACTTTGCCCTATACTATCAAACGGCTTATAATTCAATTTTCCATCAATCATCGTCAGTGCTTGCTTCAAGCGTCAGCGGCAATCGATTTACTCAAGAAGCTTGATAGTGTAGGAGGCCTTAACATATCTCTTCTTTCTCAAGTCCGTTTGGTATCTAGTTGCGCCCGCCTGCTCGTCAATCCGATCGAACGAAACCCGTGGTTGTTACGGGCGAAAAATGGTTTAAAAAATCATCCAGAACTAAATTTTGGCAGTTTTAAACCAATCACGTCATAATCGGTGTCGTTTTCCAAGTATTTTTCGATCTTGGTCGAACGAAACAAGTCCCAGATGTGTTCAACTGCGTCTGGATCGAGAACAGTGAAATCACTGTAAACATGTGTGAGCCATAGACTACTAATTGAAAGAAGTCGAGGGGCAATACAGCGAAAGCCATCGTTTCTTCTCAGCCTGCTTTCATGTCCCTCGCTGCCTCCCGTCTCACTCGAACCGCCAGTCAGCTCGACTCGTCACGCCGTGCCAATTGCCTACGAGCGCCCAGAAAATGTCGATTGCTGTCATTCCCTTCTAGTCAGGTCATGTTTCGTATCTCTTGGGTTGGTCTCGGCGGTGTGAGACTGCGGGGGGCTGTGCAAGAGAATAATAAACCGTTGTATGATGATTTGTACACATCGGTTTCGAAGGATGTCGGTTATAGTAGGTATTTTTGGTCCCACATACGTGAATATGCGTCGTCTTGTCGGAATCTGGATGTTTTGGGACTTGGTAACGTCTTTGTTAGAGTTAGATTGTCTCAATAGTTTGTGTACAGTCTGTTTGGTACATCGATTGTTTTTTGTAATTCTTTACATGGTATCAAGTTCGCTTTTGTAGATCGCTGTATCGTGTGTCTAAATCCACAAAGTTAAAGTTGTAGAGAGTGGTTCGCTGTGGAGTGTATGGTCGAATCTGTGACGGTAGGTTTCGTAATGTAATGTAGGCGTTCAGGAACTCTCAAAATACTAACCCTTCGCGATTCTCAACCCAGTAGGTGAGAAATGGGCGAGCAAACCCGGAAGTGAGAGTTTTAGTTCAATTGGAGTAGGGGAAGAAAACCACGCCTCGTACTATAGTACGAGGTTTTTGGCCACACCCCCCGACCAATCACGTTGTAGTACGTCATTTTTTATCCCTCCACCCCGCCCCTTACCCCCTCTACCATAATTATTAACCGTTGATAGCGCTAAACTCACTCATGTTGAAGGTTAATTTCTCGTAATATTCAAACGAAAACTAAAACCGAGAATGAATCCGCTCAGCTTATATAGACTGTGGAGTGATAGCAACCTTGAACGAGCACAGAGGCGATAAATTCTAATTCAACTGCGCAATAGACGAGTCGAAACACGTTTAGAGATAATTTGTGCGTCAATATTCAATTCCGAGAATAGAACGGAATATACAATCACGTGAACACGTCATGCTATTGCATCATATTTTGAAACCTATTAAACATTTCCGAGAATACTACGCAGTAGCCTGAGGCAGCTGCTATTGCGTCATGTTGATGAATCATGCCCTTGAACGATCGTGTGACCACTCTAGCGTCCCACAAGGAGGATGTCACGTCTGTCCCTCTTATACCACAAGTTTACATTATTCTACAACATTGCGTTGTAGCCTAGTGGATAGAACATCTGACTATTATACAAAAGGTACTGTGTTTGATCCCAGGGAAGGAACTTTTTTTAAAAAATGACGTCATCGAAACGCTCTGGAATTTTAATAGGAGGTGGGGTGGAGGGGATAAAAAATGACGTACTACAACGTGATTGGTCGGGGGGCGTGGTCTAAAACCTCGTACTATAGTACGAGGCGTGGTTTTCTTCCCCCACTTCAATTGAGCTGAAACTCTCACTTCCGGTTTCGCTCGCCCATTTCTCACCTACTCATCCCGTAATTCCACATTCTATTTATAGTTGTTCGCCCTGCTATTGTTCCCAGCCATCGAGCACAATGGAAAAACCAGCCAGTAAAAAATCTCCGCACATCGATTCGGGTACAAGTTATAGTCTTCATACATCCGCGCATCAACCATTTCTTCTCTAGCTTATATCACTCCTCCTCCCCCCCCCTCACTCCAGACGCTTCTAAACCCCAATACTGTTCACCCTATCCGTGCCTCCGATCTTAACATGAATTGGTCCTTTGGGCTGGGCCCTACCTGGTTCTTCGCGGGACCGCTAAGTCTAAGCAGTTGAGAGTTCTATTCCGTTCCTTGTCCATTTCATATTTTACGTTGGTTTGTATTTCGTTCAAGTCAGAATGTCTTCAACAATGTTCTGGTCCAATACGCATATCGTCTACATACCTGGTACAATGTTTGATATGTTTCGTCATGAGCGTTTGTATGTGAGTCAATACCTTCAAATTGGTTATTTAGTTGAACCTTAAATGAATAACAGCTAACAAAATGAGGAAATTTGCTGCGATAATGATAGATATACTTTACTTTCCGAATAAAATCGTTCCTGGGGACTTTCAACTTCCTCTTAATTTCCTCTAAAATACTTTTCGTTTCGTAGCAGAGCAATGGCGGGAAAACCACAGGGAATGTGGTGTATTGATCAGTAGGATGTACGCTAGAGCAATCTGTTACTGAATTGACAAAATAAACGCTTTTACTCGAGCCCACTGGAGGAGGTGGTTAGATTCAGTTTTCAGGGCAACTCCTTAAATGAGGCTTATTAAATATTTATTAGGTTTTGCCTTTAAGTTTCCTCTCTCCAAAGAGAGAAAAAACGGAGATTATCACTGTCTTGAATATATTATTATTTGCGTGAGGAGTCATATGTGTGAAGTTCTGTCACAAATATTCCTCTTATGTCTGTATATTTTTTTCTCCCAATCCCTCGAGATATTCTCACACTGGCACCCATGAACAACCAGCGTTTAATTGCTGTACTCAATAATGCAAGCAGCTTTAAGCTGGTATTTACATCATTGTACAGGTAGTTTGGTACCCCCAATAGCTGAAAATTTGAACAATAAATCAGCGAGCTCTAGCCAGATTACCAGGACGATTCGGCGGGGCCAATGGAGATGCCAATGCCAGATCGGGACTGTGGGGATCCTCAACTTCGGTTAAGGCGCGCGAGACGTGCCCGTAGCTCATGAATTGCTGTTTGGGTGTTACTAACCATCCTATGAGTGAGGTGAGTGCCATGGCGTTGAGTGCATGATTGACAAGTGTAGAGTGCAACGGGAACTTCCCCCACTCTATGCTGAACTCCGTGCAGATCTCACTATAGAACGGAAACTTGCCGCCATCGATGAATGGACTTTTTTTCCTTTTCCGAGGGCACACGGGACAAAGTCCTTTTGTCACAGGGGCCACGCATGGGCTTATTGTGACAATGACCCTTTCTTAGTAGAAGGCGTTGTACATACCCACCTCCCTTAGGAAGCCGAGCATGTCCATCATCACAGATTCTGCTTCAATTTGGGGTTCAATAGACCCCTGAGCGAAGTATTCAAAGCGTTTGACTGCCAAGGCAGGGCACGAACGAATGGGCGTTAGAGAAATGGCAAGCGAGATGGGAATCCTTGTCAAAGTGATGTGACATGTATGTTCATCAACATCCGTGACTGTCTTGAGAGATGTGGGTTGAACCAGACCACTGGACAAGCTAGTTACTCACGGGACATGGTGACTTCAACGCGCGGCTCCACTTCTTCTCTCTCAAAGACTCCATCATGCCCGTCTCCATAGTGGAGGAAACAAGAAACCTCGCCCTAGTTTCTACAACAGTGAGCGACGGTTGTTGGGAGAGTAGACGAACATTGACTGCTAGGAAACAAGCCTATAACCGTTTTGACGAGTTCACGAAGAAGAAGATGGCAAAGAAATATGGTCACAGTTGATCAGTGCCTTTGAAAATTAATTAGAACTCCCAGATGGCACGGGATTATAACATGCGTTATTCCACACGGTATAACATGGGCAACAGCTTTCTTCCGAGAGACTGGCGAACGATCAAATACCTGCTGTACCCCTGCAGGACTGAGTTTGGTGGATGTTGTAGGGGCCTCCCTCTTGCATATTAGCGAAACAGCAACTTCCATGACAGATATTCCTTGTCGAAGGTTTAGGAACAGTCATTTAATAAGGAAACAGACCTGAGGGACGTCAGGCATTTATGCTGCAGCGTATGTCGGACACACTACCGTACAAAATAATAGGTGTGCGAGTTATAGCAGAATCGATGCAGAGCGACCACTGTTGCTGGCGAATATATTCGCGAAAAGCGTTTCTACGCCAAACATGTTGATTGGTCTACATTTTTTGGCGTACTGAAAGGTTATAGTGACTGGATCTAACTGACTCAGCTGGGAACACAGTTCAGGCGTCGTCAGTATCACCCAGTGGTCATCCTACAGTGGACTTCCTCTTATCCTTCTTTCCTTCAATCCTTATATTTCTAGCGCTACCTGAGGGCAGTCTGGGAACTCCATTTCGTGATCCTTTGTTTATTCAGGTTTCTTCTGGGTGCCAAAGCTCGTTCATTAAGAAAAAATAAGTGTTGGGTGCTGTGTACTGGCTTGAGTGACTAGGGAGTCATCGCGTAATGGATGGAATGGATGGTTCAGTCAAGGCACCCAGGAACGGTTTTCTGGTTGGGTCATCAGCAGCCAACAAGCGACTATGCCCCACAATTCGATCGAATGAACAACTTATGTCTCCCATCCATGATGTTATGGATTCGATGATGGTTCGTCAGCATCACACAGTAGGGGTGCCCTGCTATATCCAGGATTGGGGATCTGATTCCACCGCATTGACCCACCTCAAGCAGATATTGATGGGTGTACTGTCTTGTTCCCTAAGCAGCATTAGTGATGAAGCTTCATCAGCATACCAATGAACGAATGCCAATGAATGATGTGTTGCTGGCAATGGTCCCAGGGCAACAGTTACAGAGCATCCATCACAAAGGTGATCTAGGAAACTAGGATCAACCTAAAACATTGGATAAGAAGGGACATGAAGAAAATCAGGGCAGTTGGCATTATCTACCACAGTGCACAAAAGTAAATGGAGGGTTTAGCAATAAGTATGCCGGAAGAGAACCTCCATATGTACGCAGGCAATAGTTTCGGCAGCCTCCACTACATCCCTCCCACTGTTCAGCTCTGGCCAAATTAGTTCCTTGCCCTTAGCCCTAACAGGAAAACCCCTTTCCTTACCTGATGGGAGTTCAATTAGCCTCTCCTGCTAACAAAAGGTTTTAAAGATTATTTCCGTAGTCAACAATGGACTTTTCCCTAGGAGTTTCCAACATTTTCACTACCCACCCCTCCCTTAACACTTCTCCTTAGGCATTTTCACTCACAGCCCCCCAGACCCGACTAAACCAAGACAACGCACAATCCGTGCCCGTAGTATTTAAAAGCTCTCCATTCTTGTTTGAACACCAGTTCACATATTTAGAGACCCATTGTGTCTCATGAACTAGTTCTAGTGCTCAATCATGAGTCTATCGTCCTAATCACAAGACCATTCATACCCAGCGTGTCAATACAGTCCTCTATATTGTTCGTCTCATTCATCAATTAATTCAAGCCTTTATTGCTATTCTCTTTCTCCTGCACTTCTAGATGCGACTGTGAAGATTTCAGGCCACTCCAGTAAGGTGGGAGTGACTTTGGTAAGCCGTAGCCAAGACGCTCATCCTTTTGTGTTCCAAAGTGTCTGCTCTTGATCGCGAATTTATATGAGTCCCTTAGGGCAGTGGAATGAAGACGTGTGTGTGTGTATGATATTTGTAAGTCCAGATTGTTGTGTGGTCCTTTCACAATGGCACAATCCTTGAAAACTTACTTAAGACCAATAACTTCGTCGGAAAATTTGTTTATGCGATTGGCGAAAGTACCACCTAAAGCTAATATTCCACTGCTGCATGTGCATCCTCCGTTCATGTGCTCGCGTAATTAAAGGTGTAAATAGTTTTCAACATTTTATTCCGGCAGTAATTTATGTTGGGCCCCGAAACCACTGTTTGCATTTTTTCGTTTACAGCGTATTGCAACGATCGCTTTGGAAACATCGAGCACAATATCTTTTTGTGAGCTCGAATGTCACGAAACTACAAAGTTAAGGAGTAAATTGGTTTGTCCTCTTCTGCTTCTCGTGGACCCAAACTGTCAAGAGCTCAATGCCAAACTGGCTTCTAAAAACCTGTATAAATGGTCTTTAACGCGTTAACTATTATTTTTGACCCTAGTGAGAGCTTAGCAATGATATATAACGGTAATCCTGCTCATCATTCCTCACTCGCGAATACACGATCATCTTTTGCTGTCTTAAATCATTCAGTTGGGTAATTATTTCACTGAGAAACCAGTCTAATTTTACCTTTTGTGGTAATAACTCAACTACAGTTTGCGTCCAATAGTTGTACGTATTCCTGTTAATTAATGCCCGAGTATACGCGATGCCAAAAGCGTTTCCACTCATATTATGCAGGTACCTACCGAGCGAATCTTATGGCAATCAATAATTAACAAACCCGCATGGACTTTGGTTCCCTTTGTAAGCCTTGAAAATGGGTAATGCTTGGAAAATTCATTAAGAAAGACGATCATGTCTGACTTGTTGTCTTGTTCAATTTACTCACTAAGGACATATAATGCAAGACTCAAAACCACGCAGGGGAAATGAAGGAATGCCAAATTTTATTTTATTTAATCGTCGAATTGAGCATGTGCACTCACTTGTAAAACGTGGGGAATCATCTTGTTGGCGAAAGAGACGAACTGGGGTACACCCACTTGCCCATTGACGCAAGTTAATGCCAGACAAAAAAGCGCAGCGCCATAAGCTCCTGTTGGTAGTAGAAATAATTTTTTTACGAACAGATGATCTGTTGCTGAACAAACGTCATTGCAAATATTAGTAACATGTCGAGTAGAGGATGTGGTCGCATTAAACCTAAACTGCGATTGCTTAGATCATAACGACAAACTAAAAACGTAGTTAACTAGTTTCCCAAAGAATCATAGTTGGCGAAAAATGATTGCAACTATTAACTAGTAGTTAATTCCTAGCAACTATGTAACTGTCAGACCGTTTCCTTCCTCGCGTTTCGTCGTGAGCTGAGTCATCCCCCAGTTCGTACACAAACTGCCCCTGTGCACTCAACGTGATTTTCGGTCGCAAAGAGCCCGTCTTATTTACTTGTCGAGGCCTTGTCGTTCTTGACTCACTAACCAGTTTAAAAAAAAAGTAAATACCGCCTTTCATTCACATCTTACGTCTTCCCTCGCAAATATTGACGTAACAGAAGGCGAGGCTTCAAAATGAGAGCGTGACGTTTTCCTTCCCCTTCGACCCTGAAGCGACGTATTTTTACTTTTCTTAGTTCTACGAAGTAGAAAGAAAAGTGATGTAATAGGCTGAACATTTTCATTTGAGCTTTCTTCAGACCTTTACGTCTGAGTCCAAAGAACGCCATTTGGGAAAATGGTATGTGTGAGTACATTCACTCTTCGATTCGATCTGGGGGGCTCGGTGTTCCATTCTGCCTGCTCGCTTTGTAGGCATCTGGCTGGGATGTCGCACACACTGTGTGGCTGGTCTTGAACTCGCTCAGGATCAGCTGCAGTGGTGTGACAAGGCGATTCCACCTGCCCCTAAGCTCAGTAATCCTTTGGAGTTTGTGCATGGTGCGGTTGACGAACGGGAACTCAGGCAGTGTCCTGACTCCCCACTACTCTTCTGCATGGGTTGAGTGGGCTGCAGAGGGCGTCAATGAAAGGGATTACCGGCACTCCCACGCCATTCGTGTGGCATCTCTGCTCGCTGTCATGCCTGTGGTAACCAGTATGAGTCGCAGAATGGAGTTTTGCAGGTTTGCTCGCATACTTATGGGCGCTGCGTCAAACGTCATGACGCGGTCTGCAAGCAGATTGCTGGTGCATTTTCATATCTGGGCTGGGAGAGAGCAGCACTGCTGGGTTGTCTCTCGAGAAGGGCTGAGACCTGACATCATCGATGTTTGTTCTGAAACGTCTCCAGTGATCCTAGATGTCCAGGCAGTATGGAAATGTATGGTGGTGATGGAAGCTCGTGGAGCGGAGGCAGCATTGCAGCATTGACTGTGTCCTGGCATAGCGTGTGATGCAAGAAAAGTGCTCAGGAGATGCGTAGCTGCACTAGATGAATCAGCTACTCAACAGGCTACCACAAATCAAACTGAGGGTACCCACATCTTTACAATCTTTTCCTGTCATATCACATCACTGTACTTGGTCACGTGCATACCCAACACCAGCCGCAACATTCGTCAGGTCGGTGAAGGCGGGAAAGAATAGTGGCACAGCGAAACGGAACACGCTGTACTTTATTTATAATTCACAAGGGATGATGCAGAGGAGGACAGCAGAGGGCGCTATTCTGCCAACGGTACTGCGCTTCATCATAGCTGGACACTCTGGGACCAACCCATCACTTCGACTAACTACTACTACTATTTTCTGCTATGGGGTCAGTGGAGTCTCGGAGACAGGCACATGTTTTGTCAAAAGTGCTTCCAATGGTTGCATCAGTGAATGACGAAGATCCGTATTTCTCGATGAAACACAGATATTGGTTCAAAGTTCGGGGTCGCCGTAATTTTCGTCAAAACCCACGGTGCCTCTCTTCTCTCCTAGACGGTTAATGGTACTACCACATGGGGAAGGCTCAATAACATACCCCCTCCTTCTCTTCCAACGGCCTTGGCTGCGCTTTTTTGACCTGCTTGTTTGGATTGTGTAGCACCAACCAACTCGCTTGCTTCAACTTTTGCGTAAATTCACTACTTTCGGAAACACCCTGAGTTAAAGTGTTGTTTGCTATACTGAACTGTTATTCTCTTCTCTTGTATATGTTACGTAAACACGTTTCATGTCATATTAAATGCACTCTAACGCACTAACAAGAATTGAAGCATCCGTATCAGTCCACGTTCAAGAAGTAAATTGTGCAGGTGTGGTTTCTGCTTTAATGCGGTTCACGAGAGTGCGCAACTATTACTCCCAGATCCGTGAAAAGTACAGCAGGTTGTTGTTTGAGACGTTAACAACAGAACAGTAGTTTGTTAATGCGGCAGCGTGAGGAGAGACAGTCAATGTGTTGATCATATGGAGGCAGATTGCTAGGAAACCCCGTACCTTAAATTCAGTGCAGAACCTCTGGTTTACCACTCAATCTAATTGTATTATTTTGTGGTAAAGTTCACAGTGTATTTAACAATTTCAACACTTTTTAGCCATTATTTTCTTCGCAATGCGGGGGAAATGGTCAAAAGGCTTGGTGCTAACCAGTTCGACTCTTTATCTGACAACCGTCGCTCTCTGTTGCAGAAGTTACAGTAAAGCAGAACGTGGCTTCTTGTATCCTCCAGCCAGAAATTCTTCGAATTCTTTCGAAGAAGAGCGATGAAGTTACGCGTTAGTCCACATGCCCTACAAAGGAACGAACTCGTCCAATGGTCCATTTTCTCCTACTACTGTCTCTAATGGACCTATCCAGTGCCCAGTTGTTCAGAGCTGCTAGTTCGCCTTCGTGACTGAAGATGCCTTCGCGAAGTTCTGCGTGCAACAAGCTCCTTTATCACAACCCACTTGAGAGGCTGACACCGATTTCTTTTGATTGACCGCAAACTTCCCACCCCATACTTCTGGGAAGTCTCCATTACCCCCTAAATAAATATTAGCCTAGTGGATAGTGGTGCGTGGGCTTGGTAGCACACACCTCAGATGAACTTACATATTAGCCTCCCATTCGCAATGAGAACCAACATAGTGGGGATTGTGCCTTCAAGACACTGCAGCAAGGGAATCCTCAAAACAATAATTATGCCTTGGTACTTGATCTGCTTTTCTGGAAGGAGCCAGTGGCCGAAAAAAAGAACCATAAATGATATACTTCTCTGATACCAACACGCCCAATTGGCATCGTTTACAAGTTTTCCTTCGCCCGCCACTGACTCTCTTAGGACCTGGTCAAACACAAATCTACCCAAGTTTTTTTATTATGAGGGCGGAGGTACCAAAACTCAACGTTTTTCTAACTGATCGCATTTAACTTAAAGTTAAATCTGTTTACACACTTTTTAAATGTTCATTTGACACTCTTCTCGGAGCACTTAACTATATCGGTATCGATAGAAATACGCAACGTTGTCCCGCGAGACATTCATTGGCTGATATTTGACGTTACAAATGCGGACCCGGCTCTAGTTTCCAGAATAAAAAACAATGGTCTCATTCTTTAGGGCACTGGGCCAAGGGAAATGAATGATAAACGTACTCACCTCGAAGCATCTTGGAAGACTGGCGGCTTCAGAACGCGCGGAACTTTTTCAAGTGTCGCAAGAACCAGTTAGTAACGCAACGCCATAATTTCACTTGAGTTTGAGGATGTTTCGCCGACGGTTTGTGCCACATCTCATCGCTTACGTCGTAATCGCTTCATAGTTATCATAATGGGCTTAGAAAGTGAATACCGTTTTCCTGGGGAGAGAGTCGTCAAGGTCGCTGACTAACGACACCCTACAGGTCTAGTAAATCTTTTACGGAATGACCTTGAAAGGCCAATGATCGAGCAAGTAATGTTCAGTCTTCAGTGAATTCGATTGACGCTTCCAAGCAGACCCTCAACGTTAGTCAACGATTCAAATTACTTTTTGTACTGTATGGCGCCGATCGTCAGCCTCTGCGCTGTTGTTACAGAAGTTAATTTTCAATTGTATTCTTCTGTCCTAATTCTGCAGTATATCAGCTCTGAAGTATAGAAACTTCCCGCTGAATAAATACTGTTCGATGTGCAAAAACAAGTTTACACGAGTAAGACTTCCTAAATGCGCACCGCCTGAAGCTGTTAGGACTCAGACTAATCGAACCTTACTGAACTCCCCGATCAACAAGGTGACAACGATTTGTTTATTGCTTCTGACAAACGCTATGTTGCTTCCTCAACACAGTAGTCACTCATTAACAGCCCCCAGTACGTGTTATTAATAACTTGGTACTTGTAAAATAAACCATTCAAAAACGCGCCTGGGGAACCAGTTTTGTGAATAAACCAAGAACCAGTTGAACAAAATACGTATTTTATACTCCCAAAAAAAGTATATATATATATAGAAAACAGAAAACTATACAAATATATTGTTAACGCAAAGGTAGACCTCGAATTAAATGCTTTCTCCTTCGTGTTATACTAATAGTTTTTATTAAACCTGACAAAAATGGCATGGAAAAAACCTCGTGCTCCTGCTTGAAAACGAAATAAAATGGAACGTTCTGACAGCATCTTGAGAGGAACTGACCGTTGCGGAGATGAAACTGATTGCTTTGCTGCTTTGGAAGTCGTTGAAGGCGATAGCGACGAAAAAGGCCCTAGACGTGGGAGTCAGTATGGGGATTGGACGTCCAATTCTTGTACCCGAAAGCGCGATACGAAAATATAATAAAGCTCTGTAGTTGCATTCACTAGGATAGTGATGACCTGAGGACGAGAGTTAAGAGAAGGAACAAAAAATATATGATTTAAAGGAGCTTAAACGCATCATAGTGATGTGATGTGTCACGGGTGACCAAAGAGCTTTAATATGTGAGATCTAAAGGACCTTTAATATACTACCCATAGGAGTTTCATCGCGAAATAGTGAGGTGCTTCATCACGTGGGGCAAGGGGCTTCAAGATGTGATGCAAAGGAGCTTCATTATATGAATCATGAATCATCGCGTGATACAAAGAAGCTTCATTCCATGATGCGATCATCACTATGTGAGCCAAAAGACATTCATCCCATGATGCAAAGGAGCTTCAGAGAAGCCAAGCTATTAAAACTATCACAATACTAGTGACTCCTCTTCATGGGCTTCCAACGTAAAAGCTGTAGTCCCACAGGATAGCATTCTTCATCCTCTCCAGTTCAATTTCTGCACATGTAATATTTCTCACTACACTTTTGCCCAATTATCTGTTGGTTTGGCTGTCCAGGTAGGCTCTAGAACAGAAGACCAGGCTCATACTAAGATGCAGTCAACTCTTGTTGGTTTGTCTCACCAAGAAACTGTTCATAATCTAGACCTCCCTACTTTCACATTACCAACCAGTTCCACAAACGTTTACTTTCAGGTATCTCAGTCTTTTGCTGAATAACAGACCAACATGGGAGGCCCATATCTTATAAACCTCTTGCAGAATTCGTCATCACATAATGATTATTCGACCAGACTGACGGAGTGCGCTTTGGCGACCTATACCCACATTTTTCCCCCATAACTTTTTCTGGGAATACCATAAACAGAGATATAAGCCAAGATATCTCTGAAAATGAGATGCACCAAACATTAAATGTTCGTTTTTCTGATTTATCAAAATCGGCTAAAACGATTTTGACCAAACTTACAAAATACTTTGTTCTCCATAGCTGTTTTTGTAGAAGTACGTTGAGCAAACATACCCCCATGTATTGCAAATCATAGAATTTACAGGGGCTTGTGGTGTGTTGTGTGTTACTATGCACCAGCTGTTTTTGCTTCATTCCATTTACTAAATTTTTGCTCTAGATTCTCAAAATATTTTTAGTCGTTACTTCAGTAGCTCGTTCAAATACTAACACCTACTTTTATTCGATCTTCAACAATTTCGACTTGATTTCCTGACAGTGTTCACTTTCCTCTTTCAACGTTCTTATTGAATTTCTCAAATTCGACTATTGTTCCCAACGAAGGAAACGAGTACTACCAGGTATGTTATCTGCTCCAGCCAGATGAGGTGGCAGGAGGGGACCTCAAGGTTGTGTACCATACAAGAATGGCGGGATGTCCCATCAGGGAACATCCAGCTTCACAGAATGTGGGGTGGAACTGACAGGACATGAGGCTGCTCATTCATGCCGCACAATAGGCCTTCACGTGAGGCCTCAGTGGGGGATTTGTCACAGTTGCCATCAGAATATGAAACAAAGGTCACTATGGAGAAATTTCCCAACTTTTCAGACTTTGAAATTGATTGGGCAAAGTGGAGGGAGGAGTATGTACTTTCCTTGGGAGTTGGAAGAGAAAAATGCTGGTCCTCATTCTAAAAGGCAATTGGGATCTAAGCTCACTGTCAGCTTGCGGACCCTTGTGCATGCTGGATACAACTGAGATGGGGCTGTTGAGGATGCTCCTGCCACGCCTTCTTTGTGTCATCAGTTGTGGGGGTGACCTGAACAATCCAACAAGTGGTGGATGCCATTATGACTACAACATGGTGTAAACACTCTTCTCAGAGTGTAGGTATGTTGGTCACTCTGGATTTGGAAAATGCGGTCAAATCTGTACAGCACAAAGATGTACTGAAGACCATGGAGGGTACACCTCAAGGGTACCTGACTACTTAATCCAGGTAGTGAGAAGCTATTTGGCTTATTGCACGCTTGGCTACGAGACGTGGTGCATGAGAGATGCCACTACAGGGGTTGCCCAGGGGTCGATCTACGGGACAACTCTGTGGAATGTGGCATACCTGCTTCATCTTGAGACAAGGTGATCCTGGAGGGGTAGTCAAATAGTGCGGCGGCAGTAATTACTGGTCCCATGGATAGGACCAGGACCTCATGGGCTGTCCGCTGTCTGGTGAAAGTTCAGGGGTCAATGTGGAGAATGGAGACCCTACCCCACACAGACCACAGAGCTGCAAAGAAGGGAAGCAGTTCGATATTTGGGTGTAATAGTGTATACAAAGTTGTAGTTTGGTTTGCATATTCGGTAAGCAGCAGATAGAACTGCCACAGTAACAACGGTTCTTTCCTGTTGGATGGCCAACAGCAGTGGGCCACGGGCAAGCATGAGGCAGGTACTTATGAGGGTTATACACTCCATTCTCTTACATGGAGTAGAGTTGTAGGTTGAGACACTGAGCATTGCCTACCACAGGAAGCAGATATCAGAGAGGGAGAGGAAGTGTGCCCTTTTCATGCTCGTACCGCAGTTTCTCAGGAGGCAGTGGTGATGGCGACCCCAATCCACCTTCTGGCAGCTGAGTGGAAGGAGCTGTACCAATCAAAAGGGAAGAAGAAGGGCTGTGACGAATGGGACACTGTCCAGAAGGGGCACCAGGCAGGGGATTCCAGCAATTGATCCATGGCTCAGGCCATCATTTTCATTATTCCATCTTCGATCTCTATTCACGTACGTCTCCACAGCGTCTAGAAAAGGTAATTTGTGTGGAGCTCGACAGGTCACATTAACATCGTATGAGTAGTGTCAAAGTGGATCGCAGAGGAACAAGAAAATCATAGGAATCGGCTTTTAACGTAAGTTAAGAAATAAGACAATAGCTCAAGACTGAAACAGACTAGCTGTCGCTCAGATCAGTCATTTCATACCATTCATCTAACTTTTTAGCTTTTTATTAAACGATTTGTTTGACATTGTTCACTCATGAGTTAGGAAACGCTTCCTTCTACCAAAACTTTTATTTAAGGGCATTCGTCTTTATCATTGATTGGCTCTTAAGAAACAGGCTAGAAACTTTCCATCGATATTCTTGTAGTTGGAACATACTATTAGAAGTTGGCTGGCAGATCAATGCTTGGACCACATTAATTCATTAGGTTTGCAGAGTAAATTTAGACATACCACGGTATATTTAAAAACACTAATTTATTAATAACATTGCCGAATATCAAGGAACAGAAAAAATCATACGGTAACACTCAATGGTAACACAGCACAAATAATTCGTTTAAGGAACATAAACAGCAGAGATTCAAAATTCACCAGCACAATCTTGCAAATCGAAAACACCACCCCAGCATAAGACACATTTGGACAAGGAAAATAGACAATCATCAACTTCTATAACATTTCAAAATTTCAAAACAATAGTTAACAAGGATTTTACAACTAATATGTTCACCCTGTACGTATACTCTATATAAAATGTAGTCACCTCCCTTCAAATTGAGATTTATCAAATGCAGTGCAAACTAAAGAAAAACTTATAAATTAGAGACTCAAAAAGTGACGTATTATGGGATCACAAAGCGCGCTCCTTCAATTCTCACCCTCACATATAATGCACCAAGTAAGATTCACACAACACTTATGGTATAGTTATTATTGAGAACAATGGCTTGAGCAACGAAAACTGAAAGATGTGGGAAATCAAACGGCACTGTTCGCCAAATACGAATGCTTCCTGATCATTCAAAGGATCACATAATTTTTTTTTTACCCACCCAAATAATGAACTGCGGTGGTTCAATATTGATTTCAATCGTTCGAGTTGGCTTGATGCAGCTTAATTCTGATTATTGGGTTACAAACTGAGAGCACATCAACATTGTTTCAAACGTTAGTTTTAGGACTTGAAGGCCTCAGAACCTGTATTTTGGTTAGTAAATGTAAATAATTTGGTAGTAAACTTGGATATTAAAGTGAAGTATGTGAACAGTCAAACCAATTACACAATTTACATGAATGACTCTAATTACAATATATTAATAGAATAACCATCATACGGATATTCGTGCAGGTTAGGGCTGATATTTTTTGTTTTTTGAGCTGACTGAGCAGAATTTACAGGAACATTATTAACCAAATAGGGTTCAGTTCAAATCTTAGTTAACCTATGGATGAGCTCTAAGCATTTTTCCACAAGCCAAAATTTAAGGTCGTTCAGAGAAGTTTGGACACATCCATGCTAAAAAAAATTGATGAAAGAAAAATACTTGGGGGTTTAATAATTGCAACCAATTTCCATTCAATTTCTCCCATAACGTTTGGTAGTGTCTTATATTAGCAGAAAAGTTGAATAATAATGATAAAAGAAATTGTTTGGGCACTGAGTGAGATTCATTCGGCGCCGATTACATTTTGAAGGTGTCCTAAGAAATTCCAAAGAACTGGTAGTTTGGACTGCTGTAGGGAAAGCTAAGGAGTCCTTCCTTCTTAGTCTCAGAATAATCCTGGATAACAAGTAGCTACACAGTACAATATTGTAAAACAGCGAAACAAACCTTTTCCTTTACAAACCTTCCAACTTTCCAAGGAATGTCAGAAATGAGGGATTAGAGTTTGATGAGGATTGGCTGAAGAAGTGTGAATGACATTAGAAGCGAACCCACAACTAATTGACAAACAAACATTGCCCCTTACGCTACAAGCTATGTTGAAGAGATCATCATTGTAGAAAGCAAAAATAAGTATGCATAACGTCAACTGTGCATGGGAATTACAAAAGACCATACAAAGGTTAATGATGATGTGGAATACCACTGACTTTCACAGTTGAGCTTGACGGAAAAAGCAGAGATGCAGTATAGCACAATCACAGATTGACTTTGGATCAATTGTTTGAAACGTTTCAGACAGCAGTGTCATAACGGTTCAGATCTCTGCCAACCAATGACTCGCAGAAGCATTTTTTCAAGGTTCATGTAAACAAGTTCTATGAGGCAACACAAATTGAATCGAGTAGCTAAATTTGAACTCTTGTTCCCTGGTGCCTTCAGATTACCAATTGTTTACCTTCCTGAAGTGAACAGGAAGTAGAGGGGTGGGAGTGGAGAGCAATTCCACGATACAGACATACAAAAATCGTTCCCTATCTCTTCTAGCATTGAGAGGGTTGATTGCTACCTCAGATGCTTTGATGATTCTATATCATGACCAGTAGGAATATTGTTCCTCTGACATCAGTAGACTAGCAACTAAAGTCGTTCTCACTTCAACAAACCACAACTTCTCATACAATCTATATTGGGATTCATTAACACACATTTATCACTTAAATGTAAGGGAAATGATGCAAAATATGAATTTCTACATGGCATTTCTAGTACACTATTGCCACTTGAAGCAAACCATCAAGTTGAAAAACTTGGGCACAGAAAACATCCAAGCATTAAATTAAGTATTCAAAGTAATTGCAGAGCTTAGGCATCAATAGTAATTTTACTTTGTCAAAGTACACCAAATTCAAGTACTGCAACAAAGGTAACATTACAGTGCGATAAAATAACTACAACCATCCATTATACTCATATCAACAGAATTGACGAATGGTGTAATCGTTTGAAAGCTATCCATTCAGTAATCAGATGCTTGAATGCCCATTGTAGGAATAGTCAGCTTTATTGTGCATTATTAGCTGGCCATTGACGAAATAAAAACTGTCTGATCTGGTTTCAAAAGGATTATTGATCATTTCTGCAACTAAAGAAAACAATCAAGACATTAATAAAAAATGACCATAAAGGATCATACTATTAGAAATACATTAACAACTAACATTCAAATATATATTTAAGTAATCAACTAAAATCCAAAAACTAACACTTTGTGGGTGCTTGCTTCATTCTGGCCTTACTAACGTACTGTTACCATTCTCCTATTGTAAAACGGTTCTGCAGGTCATGCAGTTCCACATGTGTAACTATGGATTGGTAGATAGTGCAAACTCAGGCTCTGCCCCCTTTGCGAGACCAGTGCAAGATGGGCAGACTTCAGGAAGGCTTTAGTGAACTTAGCCCTCACATGTCTGGTAAAGAAGTGCCAAAGTGACTGCCAGCAGGTCTATTCAATCGGATTGAGGAAAGCGATATCTAAGATGGCACAAGGGTCAGACTCGGGGGCTGACATTTGGAATGCATTCTATACCCGACTGATTATACTGGAGATGCCTAACTGTGTTTCAATTGTGCTATGCTGGCTTAGCAGAAAATGTGTCAAACAATGAGACAAAAAAGCATGAATGAGCCTGACGGTGGAATATATGTCAATGGTAACGCCAACAGGAAAGAAAATTCCCATTGCAGTACCCAGGAGTGTGGTAGGAAACTAAACAATCTGGTGTGGAGGAGCATCCTGCAACTTTTCATGCCTCCCTTAACTATTTCCCTGATTCATGGATTGCAAAGTCAGCTTTCTATGCTCTCAAATAGACCTGATGTAGAATAACACACAGCAGTATAGTACACAATTTCTCACTTACGTTATGCCAAGAAACTGAAAAAAAGTGAAGTCAGAACTAATGATGGGGAGTACTATGGGATTTGGCGTGTTGCTCCTAATCATGTTATAAATGTTACTGAATGATCAGCACCAAAGTATTTGTGAGCACATGCATAACGCCTAATAGCCATCCCTGCAACCCGCAGTAACACAGTAACTCACCAGCCAGAGGAGACGGACTCACCTAACAGGTACGTTAACTTTAGCTGCTCTTTGGTTGCAACGATGAATCAACTGTAAACTAATTGCAACGTTTCAGAACAGAATTAACATGTCTGAAGCAACCCCTTGGTGTGCATGCAAGTGAGGAAATACATCTCCGCAACTGTCAGTTGCTGCACATTATGAAGAAACATGAGGGAGGTGAGGTTGAAATCTTCCTCTAACCTCACCTTGAATTGTAGTCTAAGGATTTGGATAGCATGAACTACAACATCAATTACACTATTAATAAATTATGCATTCATGCAACAATAATTTTACTTACTGAGTGACTTAGAAAGATTGGGGAAGTGATAAATGTGCTCGCACGTGTTACAGCTGTTAGGTATACAAAATCCAAATTCAAAATCAAAGCTCTTCAGTAATTGGTCTTTGAAGTAGTGTTTCTCAATCATTCGAAAATTTGATATTGGGTGGTTCCCAACAGTAAATTCCACACTAGAAATTCATGAAAAACTGTCAAGATCAACATCAGTATAGCTTGTTTTCAAAGTAACCAGGCATTAATAGTGTACAATGATTTATGTTACTAAACACTTTACTACTCAATATTATGAACAAAACAACAACTGTAGTGATGAATAACGAAATCGTTAACAATGAGGTCTGTCTCAATAGTTTCCGACCTCCGTTCATATCTCAGGCGACCTCTGGGGGATATGAATGTCACTAGCAACTCCTAACCTTCTTCTAAAGGGTAGTATAGGTGGTTTAAACGTGCACATTTGTTAAGAGCGATCCTTTCTCTGGCTGACTGTCAATGGGAACATTGTCAAGTAATGCTGAACGTGTGCATGTCCCAGTTGAGAAAGATCGTCGTTTGAGTTGACTGTGAGAGACCTGGAAGATGAGCCTAGTGTACCAAAAACTACTGTTTAGCGAATTTCAACCGAGAATTTAGGAATGACTCTTGTGGGTGCAAAATTCATCCCAAGACTACTCTTAGATCAGCAAAAAAACCTTCGATTAGAAATCGCTTAGGACAATCTGGAAATGATTGATAGTGATGAAAATTTGCTTAAAAAGATAATAACCCCCATGAATGGCTTCTTCATCACGACAATGCTCCAGCACACACGTCAAACCTGGCAGTATTTATTGAAACAGCTTCGCCAGCCTCCATAGTATCCAGATATAGCTCCCTGCAACTTTTGGCCCGTTACCTCGATTGATAAATAATATTGCTTAAAGGACATTGATTCGATGATAAAGAGACTGTTGAAACTAATGCGATGAATGCACTAAGAGCGATTACGAAGTCTGGCTTTCAAAAGTGCTTTAATAAGTGGAAACTAATAATACTACTTTAAAGAAGGCCACCACCCCCTGGATGATGAAGAATAAATCAAGCACTGAGAAATTGAGGTAGGACGGATACTTTTGGGACAGACCTTGTACAAAATATCTAGCACAATGATTACCTAAATCATCAAACAGCTATTATGATGTTACACTATACTTAACATATATAAACCTTTATAAGCACGAATATGCAGATACACATGTTCTTGATTGTTGTACGAAAATGCTACTAATTATTACACAACAGTTTATTATGAACTCACACAGCTTGGCATATTCTCACACCTCTGCAACCTATCCCATTCAATTCATCATTGAAAAATACTAGTAAATGATATGACCTGACAACAACAAAACAACGAAAAAAAAATTCATTTTTTCTAGGCGATGATTGGCAATCAGCACAATGCAACGAGTTGAATTGATGGGTGGTTAGAGCAAGAGCAGGCATCGCCACGATGCCCAGCCTGGACATGCTATGAGGTATGACCAAAGCCAGGAGGGCCTGCTGTTTCTGGGCCCGCCTGAAGGCAGCCACTGCTAAGGCAAAAGCATCCTTGTAGTCAAAGAGAAAGAAGAGGGGTGACCGAAAATCCTGAATGAGGAAGGATGAGAACACACAAGCAAGGCTACTGAGTTGCTGATGGGTTATTATGGGCCACAGTATGAGGCCTAGGTGCGACCACCTCCCCATTGGTCAGAAACAGCAGGTTAGAGTAAGACAGTGTGGGAAATCAGCGACAGGAAGAAACAATAACTTACGCTCTAGTTAGGTGAGATAGTAGAATTCGCCTCCTTATATTAACTGTGATTTCACTGTTTCCCATCTAGACGCAGACCTACAAGTCTGAAACCTGTCCTATTTGACTCAGTATCTAAAAATACCAAAGAAATAAAGCCAAACATGATCTAACTACAATTTAAAAAACTGCCCAAAATTTCGTTTTCACCTTTTGGTTTGATCTTATCAGATTACCAAGTAGGCAACTAGATACCAAATGGAATGTTTCATGGTGGGGTTGTAAAAAAATGCTCCTGGCTGAAAACATAGGTTTATTATTTGGAATGTGGGAGAACTAGCTTGGAGTGCTTAGTTTTCAACAAAGGCGGGGTAGCACTGTGATCATTTTGTTACTTCAGATGAACTTGAACCTTTATTTACTGAGCTCTCATCCATCAGTACGCAATGTTAAGCCAGAAAGGTTAGAATTTCATAAGAATTTACCACCTGAGCATGGAATTCCACTTCCTGTAAACAACAAACACTGTCTGCCAAGGAAGTCATTTTTCCTATTGACATTGTGTCTACAGGCACTGAGCGTGACACCACTAAGCCTACATGTTCACAATAGTCCTTATCAATAATATTGGATGGGATTTTGTGAAATACGTACCCTAGAGTCCCAATCTAGTCTCCAGCCACAACCAGTCATTCACTCATTAGAAAGATCATTTGAGTGGAAATTCATAGACAATGACAAAAAATAAATAGAAGGAGAGGCCGAAGAAGGGTTAAATGTGCAGATGACAGACTTTTATGATGCATATAGAACCTGCCAGAGAGCCAACAATTATGGTTATGTAGAAACAAATCTAGATAAAAGCGTTGTTTGTTATAAATTATGTGACCTTTCTTTTTGGACGACCTTTATATACTTACTACTCAGAGTGTTTTATACAGCAATGAATAAAGGTTTGAGAGAGTGGCCAAGCATGGAGCCAGTGTCACCAAACGCTTTAATCAATGTTTACTTATTAAACCGAGAACTAACCTGCATAAATGGCAATCGTATATTATGAACAAAACATGGGTCAGTGAGGAAAACAGCCTCATTGAACCAACTCTCATTAAGTAACGTACGCTTGCCCCACAATGCTGAGGCCAAGTGAATAAATATTGTCGCAACTTCCCACAGTTCGGGAGGGGTGGGGTGGGGGGCATACACCCTTCACTACATTATATACTGAATGAGTGGATCTGTAAAAATGTTTAAATGCCAGTCAAAAATTTCACAGCCATCAAAGGAGAATAAAAAAAGAGGGTTCATTGCTATGCCTATCATACTTTTGATTGATTACACTCAGATAGCCTCTACAGAACTTCGATGTCTTGTCTTGAAGGCCTCACTCCTAATGCTTTTACAACTCCATTAAAATTATTTTCCAACAGAAGACCTGGTGCTCTTGTATGGTCATTAACAAAAAGGTTAGATAGATTATTAAATAATAATTAAAATTATCTTCCAATAGACGGGTGTTATTGAGAAGATCCTAAATATCTAATGATAAAATCCTACAGGTTTGCATGTTCAAACACTAACTACAATACTCGGCGTCAATAAAAACCTTTTAATTAGATATTATTGATAAGAGACTATAACTTAGTTTTACCATGACTGTATCTAGGAATGAGCACTAGATAGGATTCAGGCAATTTCCAAGATTAAGTCAACAAATAGAGGCGATATGGAACAAACATAAATTAAATAGTATTACTCACGTTGCACCGACTGTTTTCAGCTTGAGGAAATGAGGTGTAAATTGATACCTCACAAAACGACCAGAGTTGGGATCACTATCACCATCACTACTGTTTTCTAATTCAAAGCTATCCAGCAAACCTGGAAAATTGTAATGACACTTTTTAAAACATCCTCTACTAAGGATTATTAACACGCCATGTGAGGTAGTGCACCTTTTCCGTATAATTTGCTACTTTCATATTTTGTGTAATTGGGTTCAAACCTATTTGCACTAACATTACCAAAATCTGTTTTTTTGAACCTGACTTAGTGGATGTATAGCACATCAGGAAGAAGTAAAAATAGACCAAGGAAAGGATATAAAGTAAACCAATGGTGGCATAATTAGGTTACACTTTCCTTGTTTCATGAGAGATTCCTACAGAGCCTGATTTACCGTGGGGCCAAAAGGGCTGGTTAGGGTGAGGCGAGGCTGAGTTTTTCTTTTCACCGGTAAATGAAGGATATAAATTAAAAAGTTGGCTTACGAAACGCATCCAAATATACAACAACTAGTACATGTTATTTTGACATGAAGGGTTTTAAACAAAAGAAAAATAGTTAAACATAGTATTAAATCTATGTTCAAATTTTTTGGTATATTCACAAAGAGAGGGAAATTACCAACTGTGGCATCTTGCGAACTGTTTTCAAGACTTTGCAAAGGCGTTGTTTTTATTTGGAATTGGTGTTGTAGTTACTCCAACTTTTTTTTTTCTGTTTTGTTTTCATTATGAATCACGATACAATATAATAACATAACTTATTGGAATACAGCAAAAATGAAAGGAGACTTATTTCGACTACAGAAAGTCTTTGTGAGGCACTTGTGAAAGGCCACTGTGACACTGTGTGAAGTGACACTTTTTTGACAATGAACGAAGGCAATATGCAGAAATTCCCCAATGACACGAAGAATGCTTCGAAAAAGGTAAATAAGGGAAAAAAGGGTGCACAAAACCCGTCAAGATGGGAGCTATGAGAATGAATAGCAATCGAGGTAGAAGAGACAAGAGCATAGTAGCTGAAGGCAGGCAGGGAACGAAAGAAGTGTTCGAACAAGACTCGCTTCTCTCGAGGGTGTGTGCTGAAGCCAAATGGGGCACAGTAAGACAGCAACCGTGCAGTTGAAAACAAAGGCGTGAAAATTGCCTGCAACAACGCAGCCAATACCAAAACAAATTTGAAAGGTCATTTGGCCGGTGAACGCACAGATTTTGACACCAGGTTGAGCCAATTCCTGACAACCTCTTGGCCAGTTGCTTCAATTTGGAGATCATTGAAGATAGATTTCAAGAATATATATTAGAGGATTTCTATTTGTTGTGAGTAGAGTAGCTGTAGCAGGTTGCGCATGTGCTGGTGTGAAAATCATCGAATTTTGATGACATTTGTCGAAAGATATCCATTGATTGATTATCTGTGGTTGAGATACACTGAGTCATGGGAAAAGTGCGTTAACACATTCGCTGTTCAATTTTTTGGTCAGACGAATGAGCTCCACTGGCCCCCCTCAGTCACTAAGCTAGACTTCATGCACCAGGCATGTGATAAGTACTTTCAATTAAATTTGAATTTTAAACTATTTTTGACAACAAAGGGGGGATCATCAGTAATCTTAGGAAAAAAAAGGGCGCAGTATCGATCGTGAGAAAGTCACCTTGGAAAAAGAGCATCCTGAAGGCGGCTGATATAAATATAAACTAACGTGGAACAATAATATTATGAATCATTACGGACTTACAGCGATGATATTTTAAAATAACCTTGACAAACTTTGAGAAACCCTGAGATGACAGAAAAGTAAAATAACTGGTTCGAAACGGATTGGAAATGATCCGCTAATCAGTGAACTTTGGATACCCACTAGAGAAGAAAGATCATTCAACTTACACATAGCCACTCACGTGCCTAGCTTGTAATGAGCATAGCGAGATAGATACTCAAATGCACAAGATTGATGCACTAGGTGCTTTTGAATAGCGAACGTCTTACACACTAGTTTCTTTGCTGAATTCCATGAATGTTGAATTTCGCTTTTACGTTTTCGAGGTGTTAAATTATTTAAATAGTACATACCTGACGTTTGAATAACAGGTAACAGTCCCTCTTCCTGATCTGTAAAAGCAAATGGTCTGATTAAATTTTTTTTAATGAGCGTTTTTGGAAAGAACATTTTATATTAAAGCAATTGGGTTCTAAGAGAAGAGATACAACGTTTAGGTGAAAGAACTGAGACAATTATCCCAAACTAAGTTCTGAGTATCAAACACATTACCACCAGTATAAACACAAAAATGTTAACCCTATGGAATAATTTGTTTGAATGCTGTCGCGATTATCATTGGATATACGTATACTAGCAAAGCTGATAATGAGTGAGTAAAGGGACATTGTGTAGTGACGTTTCATCATCCAAATTTACATCAATCAGTAAATACATATGTACACATTTATGCGTTCACAAATGCACTCAAATATTACGGTAGGATAAAGTGAGCAACAAATATACAGAATGACTACCTGAGTATCTTGCTGTGTTCTCTAATTGTATTCCCCCTCTTAGATTTGATGAAATTACTCCTAGCCAGCCAAAAGTTCAAAATATAAACATACATTTTAATCTTAAAAATTTGTGCTGCACTTTTTTGTGTGCTGCGTTAAAATGTAAAAACTCATGAATAATGTATGTAAAACTGAATTACTTTAACACAAAGGATATCCGAAACTGAAAACATTAAGAAATATGGGAGCAGGTAGTTTTTATGGTAACTTTAGAATGTTTTAGTGGGCTTTCCTATTTCAATGTTCCCATCATTCAAGTGGAAGCTTATATTTGCTCAAACCAATTATTAGCAAATAAAGTGTATAAAAGGTCGTCGAAAGTTCCATCGTTCAAGTGGAAGCTTATATTTCCTCAAACCAATTATTGGCAAATAAAGTGAGTAAAAGGTCGTCGCACTGCCACTATTGCTCTGTACCCATCAAACTGTGACTTTCCAACATTAATTTACTCATTTGATAGGATAGTTGGCACCTCTGTCAAAAGGGTTCTCTATACCCTACCCCGTGCTTAGGTGGCGGCAACAACAACGCAGAAGTTGCGAGCTAGTTGAGTGATGATGATTAAGAAGTTGATACCTGAAGCAGTGTCTTCCTAGTCTTGCGTTTGCCAGTGTTTGGGGGTAGTGACTCACGATTTACTTGTTGTCGATTTATTACAAATATTACCAAAGTATTGATCAGTGGATGCTTCAGCATTAAATCGGTATTAATTCCTAATATTCCACCCCCATTATATTCAATCTCAGTGCCAGTTGTTTCTAATGGATTTGGAATTAGAAGAAGGTGAGCTTCTTGACAATAATCACCTTGTATCACCAGGGTTGGGTGAAATATGTAAACAAATGTATAACATGCAACTAGAACAGGAAAAAAATGAGTTTGTTAAGTTTCAAGCAAAGGCTACCGTCAGAGCTACGTATATAACTATTTAAAGTGAGATCATTGGATTGGAAGGAAACACACCAAAAAAATACACTAATTTACCAGAAAACGTTTCAATATGGTGCTGTCGTTTGCTCTCAAGTGAAGATGACATCATAACCTCGAAAGGTTTTCGGCAATTTGCATACTCTACCTCCGTTCTATCCTTTACTTGTTCGCTCCCAATTGAAATATTACTGTATTCAGAACACAATAGCAAGAATGTTTCAAGCTGAGCCATTTTCCACTTGGACTTACAAACCATTAAAATCCAGATTTTGATTAAGGATATCTCAAGATAGATTTTTACAAAGCTTGGTAACTAATTCGTATTGCTCAATTGAAATAGTTTCATTGTCTAAGAAAGTTAGCAAAAATTAGAAAATGTGGAATGGCTACAAATGAAAAACGAATCACTTAAGATGGCATATAGTTTCCTTGAGAAGGAGCTACGAATAAATTGTGTTAGTAAAATGAATATTCTTACTTGAGGAGGGAGGTTTCGATATTTCAAACAGTACAGTTCCAGACTCCAGATCACGAATCTTAAATCTAATAAATTCAATGTCATAAACATTGGCTTCTGGTGGACACAAGTAGCCTGAAAATAAAAAGAACAGTGAAATTATGTTCATAGAGCATAAATCGAGCGTTCATAGAGCATGATTTTTATGTCTTTTTTTTTTTTTAACCCGAGGGCGTGTGGGACAAGTCCCTTTGTCACTGCGGCCGCTTTTTATGTGGGCCTATTGTGACGCTGCCCTTTCTTAGTAGAAGGCGTCGTACATACCCGCTCCCCTTAGGAAGCCGAGTATGTCCTTCACCGCAGAGTCCGCTACGGTTTGGGGTTCAGTGGTCCCCTGACCGAAGTATTCAAAGCGTTTTGCTGCCAAAGCAGGGCATTCACATAGGATATGCTCTGCTGTCTCATACTCCTCGCCGCAGAGTCTGCATTCCACCGCCTCTGAGATGCCCATCTTGTTGAGGTGATATCTGAGTGTGCAGTGCCCAGTGAGGAAGCTTATCAGTACTCTCAGATCTTGTCAAGAGAGTGTCAGCATCGCCTTCGCCCTTTGACAGGAAGGCGTGACAAGCCTTTTCGCCTGTGGTAGACCGTGGCTGGCGATGCCAATGGGCGCCATTTTCCTGTATCTCCCATCGAGCAACCAGACGGTTTAGGTGACTTTTTGTCAGACCCACGTGTGGTTCAGGCCCGATGGGTTGGGTTTCTGTACCCCTTTTCGCAAGGCGGTCAGCCTTTTCATTGCCCTCATGCCCCCTGTGAGCCGGCACCCAAACGAGGGAGAGCCTGTTATGGGCGCCGAGCTGCTTGAGCGCATGGAGGCATTCCCATGCCAGCTTAGACCTAAAACTATAGGCTGCAATGGCCTTTAAGGCGGCTTGGCTGTCTGAGAAAATGTAGATCCGCTAGCCCTTGAGCCCTTTGTTCAGGATCTCTTCAGCGCAGATCTTTATGTCTATATTTTGGGATGAAAAAGAAAAGCGGACGATGTAGTGTGTGTTAGTGGTATCAGTTTGTCACCAGAGATCACTCATACACGCAAATTCTGGGAGAGCACGCAGCATCAGCATCAGTTTCCAGTGCGTAGAAAAGAACAGTGTCACCAGAGGCTTGTTCAGCAGTAGTTTCCAGCACCATCCTAGAGTAATATTGTAGCAATGTCATCAAACAAACACTTCATAAATGCGACGATAATGTGCAGAGAAAAAACCCTGCAAATAATTACACATTGGTTTATTATTCGGATAATCAGCTTGACCTAGCATTAATGCTCCGAGACCCATCCTGTTCGATTCAGCATCAAAAAATATCATAATGAAACCCAAAAAAGGTCGAAATGAACTGAATCGTAATATTAAAATAAACAAAAAAAAACGAAAGTATCTAGAAAAAGCTGAATTTTAATATGAAAACATGCACGCTAAATACTAATATCAAAATTTAACAAAAAATCTATGAAAAAACCCAAAATGAGAATGAAACGAAAGAATCTAAAAAAATTGAATCGTATTAAAACCGAAACGTTGGGGAAATTGGAACGGGGGCGCTCGAAGCGAAGGCGAAAGGGGAGTCGAGTGGCGAGTTGGGAAGTGGGGAGTTGGGGGGCGAAAGGAGCCGCCCGCCCGCGAGGCGAAAGGAGCCGCCCGCCCGCGAGGCGAGGACGGGGCGGGGCGCCACCGGTTGTTTTTTATTCAGACGGGAGGGAGGGAGGGACGCTGTAGCTCCCGCGTTGTACTGCGTTTCGTTAATTTTTTTAACCATTTTTTGCCCATTACAACCACGGGCTTCGTCCGATCGGATTGCCGAGATGGCGGGCACAACTAGATACCAAATCGGATTTTTGGGCGAAAGAACGAATTTTTTAGACCACGTTAAAGGCACAAAATGGCCCGGACGGGGGACGGCAGATGGACATTGCAAATTTGGAATCTACATGTCTTGAAACGTAAAGTATCAAATTTTGAGGGGGGGTTGTAAAAAATTTTTCGTGACCGAAAACATAGGGTTATTATTCAGAATGAATAATAAACCAAAAGGGGGGTGCTTCATGAGTTTCTAAATGAAGCAGAGTAAGGCATGAAAAAGGAAGTAGTAATGAAGACCAGTGTTCTCCAGAGAATATATTTCCCTTCACACTCACGTGGCCATATGTTCGCTTGCCCCCAAGATTCTCTCCAATCCACCAATGGGAAGTTTGCTCAATTCCCCTTGTATAGAACAAAATTGAGCTCTGAGGTTCTGACACCCATCCCATTCAATTCAGCACCCAAAAATACTAGTACATGACCTAACAACAATGGAATAACGAAAATTGACATTTACTAGGCAATGCTAGGCACAATTGACACAATATGAGGAGCGTTCAGGGTCTCGTCCCTGGCCACTTAGAGGCTACGGCTGAAATCCGAGAACATGGAACTTGCTTTAGCTTCCCAAGTGTCTAATTGCTGATTTTTATGGTTTCCTGACTCTCAAACCATCCCTTAAACATTGAAGTTCAGGGAACATCGACCAGCATACAGGAAAATGTTAGTTGGCCAAATGGTTTTAATTTTCCTGCACCACACAATTTCAGTTGAACCAGTCTTTTGTAGATATTGGTGTAATTTCCATTTTTTCATTCTGTTGGCAGGAGTTTTAGGTCGTTTTGATGTGCTATTATAAATATTCACAGGTGGGGTGGAATGGTGTTGAGGAGGAAGGGTTCAAAGAAGGGGGGTGTGGTGAGGGAGCTATGGATGGGCGCGAGGCGGAAAAGGAACACACTTTTTGGAAGTTACATGAAGGCTAAAGCATATTCCACGCTAAAATGGAAAACCCATTAAACGAATTTCTGAATTGGCACTGGTCATAAGATACAAGAAGCAGTGCTTTGTTTAGTATGGTTCAGCCTAATTTAGTTGAACACGCTTTAGAACAATTAAAATCGTGGAAAATAACTTATTCGTAATACTTGTGGTTATTCTGTTGAGTTTGAGAACATCTTCTGGACTTATCACAGCTTTTTTCAGAAGAGAATCTTCCGTGATACAGTTGTCATCTAGTGAGAAAAAAGAGAAAATTACTAGCAACACAGCAGGATTTACGTAAGTTACCAATAAATGTAGCCATTAAATTCCTACTGGTAATTTCCATTATTATAGAAATCATTGAAGCTACTGTTAACTTAATTTCGGCAATGCCATACTGCAGAGCTGTGTTTGACATATCAGAAGGTCCCTTTTCACAGACAGCTCTTAGTAAAGCTGAGTGAGGCAGGAACTATCGGAGTTCCCAGACTGTCCATCAGAATATGTTTTCCCTGCTAGTTCTCTTCAACACAATAATCACTGCCACTACAAAGATCATTGACCTGAATTATGTAGCAACACTACCAACAAAAATGTAACTTGAGCACAACAGATCCATCACATAGCAATAATGCAGACCACAATTATTACAATTTTTACGTTACTATTATGGTCAATTCCACTCTGCCTTCGCTGGAATATTTATTCTCGTATCTCGAATGGTTCTCTACAGTCCTCTTCATCTGACTGGCAGAAGTGAGAACCCTACATATAAGTGCTCCTACATAATCAAGCTATAGCATTACACACCGATTTTTCCTCCCAGCTCAAATTCACATAATACAATCCTGTACATCTTGACGAGTATAACCAAACTAATCTACATTAACATGCCCAATATGACATTAGTACACCCTGGGGTCATAATTATGAAACAGTACACCCTGTAACCTCCTAAAAATCCAAGGCCATTCGCGAATGCTATTATCTAATGAAAGAAGTCAAACAACTTACAACTGAAAAGGAGGAGTCCACCCAAATTCATAGTGGGCAATATCTTCAACTGCGTAAACACAAGTCAAGTAGACGTGAATGCCAAAACAGTTATATTTTCATTACTTGTCGAATCGTTCCTCCAATTTGTAGTTCAGTCAAATATTCAATATTAGCGCGAGAACGAGGAAAATGTAGTATGTCTCCTTGACATAAGAACAGCATCTTGCATGACATGCCTATTATCATTTCTGACAACAAACACAAGTTCTTTCTATGCGCAAATATGTGCATGACCTCACACCACGTGACTGCTAAAATCTGGCGTCAGTATTACTGCTTAGAGTTAATTAATGATCTGACTTCTGAAAAAGGTTGCTTGTAACAAACGATTTTTTAATGTAGTAAATAGAACTCGAAAATCATTGGCTTGAATGAGGCTAAGTTCCTTGGGGGAAACCAGGTAGTAGATAAAACCCTTCAAAACACGAGTAGCATTTGTCGCAAAAAACCTTCTACGTAGTTTCAATACCAACCCACAAGTACAATATCCATATTTATGTAAATGTACGAACCCGGAAACGTTAAAATCTGGGATTCATAAGAGAATGTCATAAAACGGATTTGTAAATACCAAACATAACTTCTATCAAGCTGACAAGAATGTGTTTCAATTGTATATAACCACGTTTTGTTCCTCATGAACAGAGATGTAGGCCATAATACATCAGAAAATAAGATACTTTGAACAACAGACGGAAGCCGAGTTTAATTAAATCAGGGCACTGCCAAAAGACTGCAATTATGATTTATTTGGCATCCCATCAGGGAACTCCCTTTTATGTGTAAGGGCAATGGGCACTTCAATCACTTCGACGTCTTACAATCCTGATGGCAACAGTTTAGTTGGAAATTATGACCAGACCCATTGAAAAACGATGTTGAGGCTATGTTAAACCCTGGATTGAACACATTAGTCACAGAAGCCATTTTGACATTGAATGGCAATGCATTGCTGCTGACCACATCCAGCAACTGCAATCTAGCGCCAAGAGATGAGGCTTTGATGATGTGAGATGATTTGATCATGTGTCGTAGGAGGGCGACGTTTTTGAAGATCCTACGCAAGACATCCCACACACACTGAATCTGTGACATGCTGATCTAATTTGACCCCAAATAATTCTTTTAGAAGGACTCATGGAAGCCCTGACCACTCCAGACCATTATTTACGATGATCTCAAATTCGGAAACGCCCTCCTGTTCAACTAGTAGATTATGTTAGAAAATTAAACTTGGAGTAGAGTGGAAATGTGCTGGAATGGAAGTTATCACTGATGTATCACAGTTCCTCAGGAAGCAGTATAACTGGACAACTCATTAACTTTATAGTTTATCCACATTCACTACTGTCTAGGTTCTCAATTGAAGTTTCATCAATCAACTCGTAAGTTTTCACAGATTGTGAACTTACACAGGAGGGTTTACCTAGAAACTGAGAGGTGTAGAGATGAGTTGAACAATGTCAGTGCCAGTATATGTCGATATATGGAGGTGGTAAAACGATCGCATAGCGCCCTGTCAGGCCTCAGTTCTTTAAAAGACTCCATCATGTTGCCGCTCAGTCTGGATTAAAATGATGAGGTACCGCACAAGTTTCCACGACATTACACTTCTGACCTCCCCACGCCCTGTTTGTCACACACAAACTTTTGCCCCAGTATATTAGAGCAGAGGTTCGAAATTTTGGATTAATTGGGGAAGACACTGTTTGTTCAAAATAACTAGTTTGATAGGAGGTTTGCCGTGGAGACAATCAAAAAGCTTTAGCGCTGACTTTACTTCACTTGGATTCCCTTTTCGAAGAACCGACAATGTCATCGGTTATTCCATAATAAGTCGAATAATTCAAAGCATTGAAGACAGGTAGGTGTTACAGCAAAGAGCAAGATTTGTGGAATTTGAAGCGAGTGTTGTACATCTGCGACATTTAGAGACGTGAAATGCAAATCGGGAAAGTCCAGTAACATGTCGCAACGTGATCGGATTGTGACAAGATCGCTCATAAGCGCGAATTGGTCAGGAAATTGGTAAATACGGGAAGGAAAGTCACGACCGAACGATTGAGTGACGAAACACCTTCGGCGAATTGACAGACTCCAACGACGTCAAGCGCCGAATCAACAAGACGAGGTCACAAGTTGTGCAGCATTTCACCGATATACGAATGAATATTAATCACACAAATTAACTCAACTCTCGACGGAGGGCTCTAGAATGGAAGCAAAAGGGCAGACAATTGTTGCACGGCGATGGACGACACGGAGAAACACCTCTGACAGTCGAGCATTCAAACACGTAATTTCGCTCCTCATGTCACTGCCGATAAATTAATTACCTGTGTCATCTGAAGATTGCGAGGAATTTGAAACACTTCCGCTATTCCTGGTCGAACTCATTACAGCACTCATCTCTGAGATAATAAACAACTGAATTGGGAGGTTGCAAGGGGTCTCATCCCGTCACAACTCGACAGAGCGGCGCGAGTCTTTCAACTGCCGCGGGAGGCGCTGCCCTGGAACGCCTCCCTCCTGCCGCCACCAACCCCCTCCACCCCACATATTTCCTAATCCACGAATCCGCTCACTGACCTCCCTCACTTGAGAAATCCACACTGACGGTCAGTGGCATATGAAAGGGGGGTTGGGGGACGCAATTTTGGGTAACATTTGGTTTAGCTCGTTTATTAGCTTTCACTTGTAAGAAAATATTCACTTTTTCCTTCAATATCTCCTTTCCTAGTTGCACCCAAATGGTTAATAACAATTACAACTCACCTAATCTTTTCGTCTACTCACTGTTTTTCGCTGTAGTAGAACGTGGTAGCGCTTACAGTTCCGGAATTTATTTTAGTGCGCCTACCTGTACTGCTACAATTATTGACCAATAAGTACGCACAGAATCAACGAGACTAAACAAAATGTTTTGAGAAGTAGCCACTGTATATTTTTTGTGCGTTATCAAAGACTGGTTGGAGTACCACCTGAATTTTTATGAACAACCTAGTAACATTCGAGCGGAGTTTATGCGGAAACAAATTACGCTAAAATCGATTTTCGTCGATTTTCTGCTCTCGTCATTTTTCCACAAATGGGAATTTTACGGTATTGCCATCTTATCAGGAGCTGTCTATACAAAAAATTTAATCAAAATCGTTAGAGCCATTTGCGTGAATAAAAATATTTGGTGTTTTGATCACTATGCCAATTATAGTTAATTTTGTGCGGATTTTGCTCATACCCTTATTTCGGCGTCCCATGGTGACTTCCGGGCTAGATATCAAGTTTGAGCTGACTTGGTTCTGTCGGTTTCTCTAAAAATCGTTCACACAGCACAGCATTCACAGACCCACAGCATTTTCCCAAAGTCTTCACTCAGTAGGGTTTGAAACGTAAAGATATGAAGATAACTCAAAAAAAATTTTTTTGATACAATTACACAACTTTTCTTTAAAAAGCTAAGGAACGTAAAAACTGCGCTAAAATCGATTTTCATCGAAATGTTTCGCAATTTATTATGCTGCTCTCGTCATTGTCCCACGAATGAAAATTTTATGGTGTTGTCCACACAAAAAATGTAATCAAAATAGTTGCAGCCGTTTTTTAGAAAAAAATATTTAGGATTTGGAGCATTATGATAACTATAGTTAGTTTGAATGGAATTCGATCAATTTGGCTTCCCTTGGTAACTGTGGGCACATGAAGTTTGAGTTGATTTGATTCAGCAGTTTTCTCTTAATCATGTTCACAGACACACACCATTTTCCCAAATAGTATTTTTCGGACTCAGAAGGGTCTGAAATGTACAGATCTGATGAGAACTTAGATTATCTAACTTTCGTTTCTACATCGTAGAGTCGAAGAAAGTAATAATAATATCAAGAAATAACAAAATTAATGGAAAACTATCAATAAATATCAGGTGCACTGCATCACACACAAAGCTTTACACAAATTCACTGGATTTCTTGGCTTTTTTTACTAATTCAATTTATTATTCACTCAGTTCATTTGAACTTGGTGAAACAACATTTTACAATGACAGAAAGCGGTAGTGCTTAAAGTTTTCGAATTTATTGCGCTGCTCCTACTCATTCCTTGACCACTTTTGAGCAATTGGCGCACTGAATTAATGAGGCTGTGAACAAGATTTTTTTACTTTCCGCTACCCAAAGGGAAATGAAAGTATTGTAATCGTGTCAACAAAAAAGTTGAGTTTTCTTCAGGCCTTAACGTTTTGAGGCCTACCGAGTTTAAACAACCTAATTTCGTCGAGTGGTCCGTGTGGGTGTGTGTGTAGTTCACTTTGCATGAGAACGGCTGAACCGATTGAGCTGGTTCTTTTTTTAGTTTTGTTCGTTATTTTTTGCAGACACCAAAATAAGGTTAAGGGCGGCTTCGGTCGATGGGAAGGGGGGGGGGACGAAAATGTACCAAGAACTAGAGTTTTTCGCATTGTCCTCAAAAACAGCTCTAGCGATTTTGATTAAACTTTCAAATTATCTTCTACTAATCAATACCTAACTTTTCTCCTCCACACATATCTCCATGAAAATACGGTGAACGGAGATATAGACCTATGAATCAAAAATAGGTTTTTTACGCTTTTTGGCAAAACGGCTTCAACGATTTTCACCACACTCTCAGGATGTTCTCAAATAGTTAATACCTATGTTCTCAATAACTGTTCCCCCGACAGTCCACTGAACAGAGATAAAAATCAAAATACGTCGAAAATAACGTTTTTTTCGAACATTTCCGTAAACTCAAGAGTAACTGCTTCTCCAGATGTGATAGATCTTACATAATGCCTTTAAGCTACCCATACCCACATTTTGTTCTCCATCATCATCTCTGTATATATATGTTGCACGGAGATATAAGCCAAGTTAACTGAGAAAAGAGGAGGGAGATTTGTCGAAAATTTATTTATCGGTATTCAACTTTTCTCCAAAACAACTCTACCGATTTTGATCAAACTTACGGAGTACTCTCAGCTAACTAGTCCCTACATTTTGTTCTCCATAAATGTTTCTGTAGAAATGCGTTGAATGAAGATACAGCACCCGCATAAGTAGCTGACCAGAATTCCAGAAGGCCTAAAACGTAAATATCTGATGAAAACCCAAATTTTACTTTCTGCTACCCAAAGGGAATGGAAAGTATAGTAATTTGTGTTACGATCACTATACTTTCCTCACCCTTTGGGTACCAAAAAGTGAAAATTTTTCCGCTTTTTAATTTCTTTTTTTTGCAAAACTTACGTTGGGGTAAGCAGTCAGTTGATTCTGATTTACAAATTAGAATAGAGCTTATTGCAATAAGGATTCGACGTTTCGTAAACCCAGTAGAACTGTCTGCAATTTGAATTAAACTCTTTCCCATTTGAACTCATCTTTACCAGAAATAAACCTTTCGGGGTTTCAATTGAATTTCTTGCAATTTCAAACTATTTTAAACAATTGGAAAGGAATTTCATGCAAACAGAATTAAACTTGACTCTCCTTGAATTAAATCTTCTGCAGCAGAAACATATTGCACTATTAAACCGTTCACAAAATGAATTAAATATTTCAAAATTCGAATTAACCTTTTTTGCGATTTGAATTTCACATTTTGCACTTTCACTTTTGCAAACTTTTCGCGCGTTGGCTTCAACGTTTAGCGTTTTGAATAAAACATTTTTGCACCCCGAATTTAACTTCCTGCAAACTGAATTGCACGTGTTGCAACCTGAATTGGACTTTTTGACTGCAATTTACTTTGATTTATATTTTTAATTCAATTTTCAATTCTTTCGCGAAACGAACTAAACTTTAACAAATGGAATTATATTTTTTATAAATCTAAATTAAGCTTACTGCAATAAGAGGTTGACGCTTTTCAAATTTAATTGACCATTTCACATTTGAGTTAAACTTGCAATATTCGAATTACATTTCTTGCTAACTGAAAAACTTCGGAAGTACGAGTCCAGCTCCATAGATTTTCCCCATGTTAACCCCTGAGTTTGATATACTCGTAATACCAGGGTATAAATGGCCAGTCGTTCATTTCTGCCATGAATGCCCGACAAACGTTTGCAATCACGTCCTTACTGGCGACCTTCCTACAGGTTTGTCTCTCTGAAGTTGAGCACGGTACACGCACCATGTGAACTGTGGAATCTTCTCAAGCTTTGTGTCTTGGAGCAGGAGCTAACCTGGGGAGGTGAAAATATTTCCTGACAAAGACGAGCCGCGGCCCGTACTCTCAGTATTACCACACCTAGGAAGCGTAGCCGTTCTTTACAGGCTACACGGCATTCAAAACGTGAACTTTGACCTATATTGGGGGAATTGGGAAAAGCACCGTTCAATGCCCAACTTGTGCGGTCTACCAACGTTTTTAGAACTCGAGAGAGCTTCTGAAATGCAGTGATCGCGAACGTTGAGGGATGTGCTTAATATATGAGTAACAGTGGCTACCGTGAGTCATTTTTCGTTCTCATGGAAGCTGAGCATTACGATATGAAGCATTGAGGAACAGGCTCTCTGAACTGTGTGGCTAGACAAAAGATGGTGACATCATCGAAAGATGACGGACGACTGATTGCTCTCACCTCATGATGAAGCTGGTACACACCATCACAAATAGTGTGAACCAAATATTCATGAATTCTGGGCGCTGGAGGATTCTACGCCGTACGAGACAAATTGGTTTCGTAGTCCTATTTTGGAAGCTCCCAGTCTCTTCTTCTCTTTCAGAGATTCGGCCCTCCCAGTGAGTCACAATACGGTATAATATTGACATTTGTGATTCAATTTAGCGGCAGATTGAGAACACCTCAGAATCAACGCCTCTAGCGGGCAATTGAAGAGCTGCGCCTTTTCGACGCCGACTGTCTAGTCACCAGGAGCCTTGGGGAAGCAATTCATTGGGTCTGTGGGTGGGACAGCTCGTTGCCATGGAATCAGGGCAACAAAAGTTGTGACAACACGAGGAGGGAGGAGCTGCCAGCGGCGCATTGACACTCCGATCGACCCACGAGCCGATATTATGTGAGGACGGTTCTTCGTCATACGGCTTGATGCGCCATGCGGGGTTGTCTGGATTTTGAGCTGTCGCTCGTTTATGGTACTCCACAACACAGCATAATAAATTTAATAATAAACACATGATTGGTGCAAGCTAGCTCGAGAAAAGATGAAACTTTCCCTCACCCCTGAAGGAGTGGAGGAAGGATGATGCCATAAAAACGTACTGGCGGAGAAAAGACTACATTTTTAATAAAAACAAGGAGGAGCTCTGTGTACAAGTGATATTCCCAGTTAAATTTTAACTCGTTATTTTTACTCCGAAACAATTCCATCATCAAGTCAACGAGTATGTCAGGTTCAAGGACGTGTGGTATTCATAGTTGTCACTTGAAGTGAGTGGGCCGCGGGACAGCATCTTTGTATCCATAGGCACCGAGTGAGTGATCACTTGAAGGAAACCTTCAATTCACGAGTCCAAAAATCTGAGGAACGTCGACACGGCCTTCAAGTGCAAGGCCATGGTTTCGCATCTCCTACACCATTTTCACTTCCCTTAGCCCTTTGAAGTGAAAAGGAAAGTCGGCCCGATCCTTTTAAAAATATCTGGTGCGTAGCAACACACAACTTTCCGCCACCCCCGTAATTTCGAACACCACCTACATAAGCGGGCGGTATATCTTCGTTCAGCGCATTTTTACAGGAACATTTATGGGGAACAAAATGTAGGGACTAGTTAGCTGAGACTACTCCGTAAGTTTGATCGAAATCGTTAGAGCCGTTTTTGACAAAATTGGAATACCGATGAATTAATATTCGACAAATCTCCTTTTCTGAGTTAACTTGGCTTATATCTCCGTTCAGCATATATATATACAGAAAGAGTTACGGAGAACGACATGTGGGTATGGGTGACTAAAAGACACTCTGTAAGATTGATCACATCTGGTGAAGAAGTTACCCCGGTATTTACGGAAATGTTCGAAAAAACGTTATTTTCGACACATTTTGATTTTTATCTCTGTTCAATGGACCGTCACAGGAACATTTATTGAAAAGAATATCAACTATTTGAAAACATTCTGAGAGTTTGGTGAAAATCTCTGAAGCCGTTTTGCCAAAAAGCGTAAAAAAACCTATTTTTGCTTCATGGGCCTATATCTCTGTTCACCGTATTTTCATGGAGATATGTGTAGAGGAGAAAAGTTAGGTATTGATTAGTAGACGATAATTTGAAAGTTTAATCAAAATCGCTAGAGCCGTTTTTGAGAACAATGCAAAAAACCCCTAGTTTTTCGTACATTTTCGTCCCTCACCCCCCAGTCCCATCGGCCGAAATCGTCCATAACCTTATTTTGGTGTCTACAAAAAATAACAAACAAAACAAAAAAAGAACCAGCTCAATCGGATCAGCCGTTCTCCCGCAAGTCGAACTACACACACGGACCACGCGCCGAAATTAGGTTTTTTAGACTCAGTAGGCCTCAAAACGTAAAGATCTGAAGAAAACCCAAATTTTTTTTTGGCGCCGATTACTATACTTTCCTTCCCTTCGGGTAGCGGAAAGTAAAAATGACATTTTCCAGGCGACTCCAGGCAAATGGCTCAGAATGACGAGTCGAACTGACGAGCACCAGTGCGAGAAATGAGCGCAAACGGGAAGAAACGACAATATCAAGTTCCTTCATAGTAAAAATTGCCGTACCATATTTACTGTGATTTCACTGTTTTTTATCAATCCCCCCCCCTAATCAAATTAATTATAGTAGCCCAAGACTACTAATTGAAAGAATTCACGGAATAAGACAGTGAAAGTAATAGTTTCATCGTTGGTACTCCCTCCCTCCCGTCTCATTGAAACCACCTGCCAGCTCGATTCGCAACGTCATGCCCATTGCCTACAGGCGACTGGATTATTTAGTTTTCGTCGTTCTGTTTTAGTCAAGTCATGTTTCGTATGGTTTACTGGTATTTTTCGATGCTGAATCGAATAGGATGGGTCTTGGAGGTCTGAGACTACGTCAAGACGCGAAAGATATTAATAAAACGTTGTGTAATTATTTGCTGCGTTTTTTCTAGTTGTTTAAACCATTTTTGCTCAACTGTAAGTTTCGTCCGATAGGGTGGCCGAGTAGACGGACACAAATACATCCCAAATGAAATTTTCATGCTAAAGAACGGGTTTTTTAATCGCATTAATGGCAAAATGTGGCCTGAACATTGCAGATTTCAGATTTGAAATCCCCACGCCTCGGAATGTGCGTATGAGAACAACCCGACCTTTTGAACAATACTTAACCGAGATTGTAGAAACAGAGTGAAAAAAACAAAACAATTTGTTGTGCTGTAGAATTTCACTATGGTTTCTGAAATTATTAGGAAGCTATACAATTTAAGAAATCAAATTTTTTTTTTTTTTCGTGATTTATTATTGCAACTGAATATTAAAATACAATCCATCTAGCAATATTACATATCTTTTCATACACTCCTTGAGGACCCGTTTACAGTAAAACCAAGCCCCTTCGCATAACAGTTTATCGACAACACTGAGCTATACTTGTACTTCAACAGCACTAACTAAGTCCAGAGGTTTTTTCCGCTTGAGTCGTCGGAGCTCATCCTCGTTGTCCAAAACGTAGAGCATTTCCGGGTTTTCATGGTTGTGGAGACGTTGTTCATGCCTCCTTGAGTACCTTGCGATAATTTCGTGGACTGTTTCATCCCAAATCTCGATGAATATCATCGTTTCTCATGTACCAGGGCGCATGCACTATGCTTCTCAGTATTTTATTTTGGGAGCTTTGGATTTTGTTAATATTTGTTTTTTGGCACAGCCCCATAACTGAATTCCATAGGTCCATATAGGGCGAAGGATCTGCTTATAAATAAGCAGTTTATTGTGGAGAGAGAGACGAGAATTCCTTCCCATCAACCAATACATCTTTCTGAATTTAATTCTAATTTCCTCTTTTTTCTTTTCTATGTGTTTTTTTCCAGTTTAATTTGGAGTCGAGGGTCATACCTAAGTATTTGACTGCATCGGTATGGGGTATTTTATTTGAATTGATCTCAACATCCATGACAGGAATTTTTCGGTTAGTATAAAGTTGATGTGAACTGATTTTGATTCATTTAACTTTATTCTCCACATCTTTGTCCACTTAGAAATCTCAGTAATTGACGTCTGTAGATTACTAGTTGCGGCTTCGGCTTCATCATCTACTGAGAGGATAGCCGTATCATCAGCAAAAGTGGCAACAGTTGTACCTTCTTGTTGAGGTAAGTCCCGGGTATACAGAAGATAAAGGACTGGCCCTAGGACACTCCCTTGCGGGACCCCTGCTTTAATTGGCTTCAAGCCAGAGTATTGATCATCTTGCTTCACCCTGAAATGTCTATTTTCAAGGTAAGATTTTAGCAGTAAGTAGTACTGTTTTGGGAGATCTTGGTGCAGTTTGTACTCCAGTCCCTCATGCCAAACCTTGTCGAAGAAATCAAATAAGTTTATTTTACAACAATTTAGGAAACAATTAAGTTTATTTTTGTGAACGATCTGGCATTATCAATGCAATACTACGGATAGTAAATACAGCAATTTACAATATACTCGTATCATACTGAATATACTAATTGTACTTTAGTAAATCGACAAAAATGTCTAAACTGCTGGGAATATTACAGATCAAATTCGCTCAATGAAGAGCACTTAAACGGTACCTCCTTCGCCCGTTTACTTACTTTTTACTTTCCTTGGCTCTGAGAAGTTGGAAGAAAAGTTATGTAATCGGTTGAATTGACATTTTGAGTTTTCTTCGGATCTTCACGTATCAGACCCTCCGAGTCCAAAAAACATCCTTTGGAGAAATATGTCTGTGAACGTGATTGAGCCAAAAACGGCCGAAGCAAATCAACCCAAACTTGGTACCCAGCCTGTAGGTTACCGTAAGGGTATGAGCTAAATCCACTCAAAACTAACTATACTTGAGAAAGTGATCTGCACAATAAATGACGAATGATTTCGACAAAAATTGGTTTTAGCGCTGTTTTTACTTTCCGCTACCCGAAGGGAAGGAAAGTATAGTAATCGGCCCAAAAAAAAATTTGGGTTTTCTTCAGATCTTTACGTTTTGAGGCCTACTGAGTCTAAAAAAACCTAATTTCGGCGCGTGGTCCGTGTGTGTAGTTCGATTTGCGGGAGAACGGCTGATCCGATTGAGCTGGTTCTTTTTTTGTTTTGTTTGTTATTTTTTGTAGACACCAAAATAAGGTTATGGACGATTTCGGCCGATGGGAATGGGGGGTGAGGGACGAAAATGTACGAAAAACTAGGGGTTTTTCGCATTGTTCTCAAAAACGGCATTAGCGATTTTGATTAAACTTTCAAATTATCGTCTACTAATCAATACCTAACTTTTCTCCTCTACACATATCTCCATGAAAATACGGTGAACGGAGATATGGGCCCCTGAAGCAAAAATAGGTTTTTTACGCTTTTTGGCAAAACGGCTTCAGCGATTTTCACCAAACTCACAGGATGTTTTCAAATAGTTGATATTCTTTTCAATAAATGTTCCTGTGCGGTCCATTGAACAGAGATAAAAATCAAAATGTGTCGAAAATAACGTTTTTTCGAACATTTCCGTAAATTCCAGGGTAACTTTTTCACCAGATGTCATAAATCCTAATGGAGTGTCTTTAAGTCACCCATACCAACATTTCGTTCCCGATAACTATTTCTGGATATATATGTTGAACGGAGATATAAGCCAAGTTAACTCAGAAAAGGAGATTTGCCGAATATTAGTTTATCGGTATTCCAATATTCTCAAAAACGGCTCTAACGATTTCGATCAAACTTACGGAGTAGTCTCAGCTAACTAGTCCTTACATTTTGTTCTCCATAAATGTTCCTTTAAAAATGCGTTGAACGAAGATATAGCGCCCGCATATGTAGGTGGTGTTCGAAATTACGGGGGTGGCAGAAAGTTGTGTGTTGCTACGCACCAGATATTTTCCTTATAAACTCCGCTCAATCATTATTAGAATCTTCAGAAAAACTCAGGCGGTAGTCCAATCAAGTGCTTATACGACGATACTTTGGTAAGTTTCATAATGTACATAGGAGCTACTCCAAAAATTCCGGAATTTCAACAACTGCCGTTTCACCTACCACCCATTTCTGACAGTTTTTACAAAATAATTCAGGAAAAGTAATTATTATCCTTCTCAAAAGAATCGTGTGCGTACAGCCTCATTAATTATCTGTGTATGAATTGCTCAATAATCAGGACATGAGCACGAGCAATACGATAAATTCTTGAGGTGTAAGCTCTACCGCTTCCTGACACCGTGAAGTGGTGTTTTACCTAGTTCAAATGTACATACACTGAATCAGTAACAAAAGCCATGAAAACCAGTAAATTGATGTAGAGTTAAGGAAAGTTTTGTGATGCGGCGCATATGATATTTATTGATAGTTTTTCCTTATTTTGTTTTGTTTCTGGATATTATTATTACATTCCTTGGCTCTATGAAGTAGAAAAAAAAGTTTAGGAATCGTCTAACACATGAAAATTGAATTCTCTTCAGATATGTACATTTCTGACCTTACTGAATCCTGGTCGAACACTTTAGGAATATGGTTTGTGTCTGTGAACGATTTTTAGAGAAAACGGCTTAACCAAGTCAGGTCAAACGTGATATGTAGCCCGCAGATCACCATGGGACACCGAAATAAGAGTAATGAGCGAAATCGTCACAACATTAACTATAGTTAGCATAGTGATCAAAACACCAAATATTTTTATTCGCAAAATGAATAATGCTGCGGCCACTTCTCTGTTTCGGGTTGATGACGACGGTGTTCGTGAAATTACTCTCGAGATTGATCTCGCAGCTGTAAAGTTAGGACTGTAAACACTTCACGGACTTCCGAGAGTTGCTGTCCGAGAGCTCGCTCGCGAGAATTTCACTCTCGTGTGAGGGGCTATGATAGCGCAAGCTGGGAGTACTCACTCTCTTAGAGGGCTGGAACCAGAATTAACGTGAGGGCAAACGAAGTTACGTGCAGCTTCACAGTGAGTTAACACAACGATCAAAGGTTCAGAAATCAGGCTTTTCAGAACACAACAATTAAATCTTGTCCCATCCTCCTGGAGCTGCTGGTAAACAATATAGTCGAAGAGGGACGTCAACGGAAACTCAACGGTCACACGGATTTGTGTTCTGACGGGTTCATGATGCGTCTGAACGTGAGACAGTTACCCGTCAGTTGTTGTGAAAGCGAAGATTGTTCTTGGAGTTAACGATATACGGATGTTAACAACAAGATTCGTTTCAGCTGCGTAATGTTCATGCACACGAATGTAAGCGGTGATTTAAGTTACTCATTTTAACGTTCGTATGAAACACTGCGATTCGTATTTCGTAAACCTTCGGGTGCGACGCAGCTCACAACATTTGGCGAGTTTCTCTTCTGCCGAATAATTCAATCTCTTTTGGATTCAGCTCATGTGAAGGATGCAAACAACAACGCGGGGTGTTTTGAAATATCTGGTGAAGATAATTGTAATCTCGTCGTAGATATAACCGGACTGCTGATAATTGTTCAGGGATGGGAAAAAAATTAATAGCAAAACCTGTTGAAAATTTATTGTTCGAACTAATCTCACACACTTCATTGAATAACCAGCCAGTAAGTAGTTCATTGAACTGCCGACATAATTTTTTTGTTATAAAGTCCATTCACGAATTCTAGGGAAGAAGCCGTGAAACGAGTTAGTCAAGTAGTTATGGGTTTATGTTTCATCGTCAACTGCTCGGTACTCTACAGCAAAGTGTTCACATCATTTTTGTCTATTCTAGGGGTCAAACGAACACGCAGGGTTACCACGATTACTTTTGCTGTAGTTATTGACCGGCGAGTTCTTTCAATTAGTAGACTTTGGCTCACTATAATTACGGTGATTTCACTTTGTCAGTAGTCGTACACCTCTGAGAATTGTTCTATTCGACCCAGCATCCAATAAATACCTAGAAAACGGCGTATTTGCGATAAAAGCCATAACAACCATGGACATATCGAACTGCCGAGCAGGCGGGCACGACTAGATACCAAATGAGATTTTGGTGAGAAAGAACGGATTTTTTAGACCACGTTAATGGCACAAAATGGCGGACGGACATAGCAGAATTGGAATCCCAATGTCTTGAAACGTAAAGTATCAAATGTTGTGGGTGAGTGGAGGGGGGGTTAGGGTTGTAAAAAAATGTTCCTGGCTGAAAACATAAGTGTATTATTCAGAATGAATAATAAACCAAAAGCGCCCTAATTTTTCTATCACACCTTTGCACTATTCTCGGACAGCCAGGCAAATTCCCAGAATCCATGGGAATGTCTTTAGGTACTCAAACGACTCTTGTTCCACAATAGGCTTCCCCGTACATTGCGGGGTCAGCCACGACTAAGACTGATTGGCCCATTGTGCATTCCTGTTCAAAGGCAAACGTACACTCCCCAGACAGGAACTGCCTCTCCCTCAGTGCTGCCCACTTAGATATCACTTCAACAAGATAGGCAAATCAGACGCAGATTGTGCAGCGAGGAGGATGAAATGGCAGATCATAGGCCGACTGCCCTGTCCTAGTAGCCAGGCGTTTCAAACATTTTTCTCGTGAGTTCATTGAATCCCATACCATAGCAGATTCTGCGACGAAAGACATACTCAGCTTCTTACAAGAGGCTGGTATGTATAACATCGTGTTTTAGGTAAGGGGCATCGTCACGGCTCTATGTGTGGCTGTAGTGATAAAAAGAAATAGGGCCGATTTCCCATGGGAAAACACCTTCGCATTTGTGTTGGGGTGAGGAGGTTACCATCAGCCAAAGCCACACCTAGGCCTTTGACTTTTGAAACACTGTATAGGAACACCTCTCTTGAGGGCACACCAGATTTCGAGGCATGCATACGGGGAAAGGCACAAATGTTACAGAAATGTTAATGCTCCATATAATAGACCTTTTATGCTGTCCAAGCCTTTTTCATTACCATATTGAATTTGTGTCAGCACGATGATCATTCACAGCACTATGACCTGGACCTTGTATCTCTTTGAGACTTCATCACATTACCTGGGTTCCTGGTAGACAGGGGAATAAAGGTACCTCGTTGTAGAAGAAGGGACCCAGCAACAGCCTGCTACAGTGGCCGAGTACACTTCATATATACACATTTTACCCACTCTTCCAGTCCTGCCTGGTGAACTCGACACAGAAGAGGATGTTGGTGTGACAAAGCCACAACCTCCAGCCTCACTCATTCATTGTCATAGCTCTCGATAACCTAAGAGAAGTGTGGCAAAGCATGGACAGAGTACGCTATGAACATCACGCTCAGTTGTCTGCTACATGTTGAGAAGAGCTTCAGTCCTACCTCCCCAATTTCCCTCGAGCGCCATTTCGTAGTGCTGGTGTGTTGGGAGGACGTTGATTTATTAGAGAAATTGGGTTATATCCGCCAGTAGGCAAATTACTAAAGTTAATGTACCTGTTAGGTGAGTCCGTCTCCTCTGGCTTGTGAGTTACTGTGGGCAAGTGCTTTCGATGTAAAGACATCATCCGTCAGTCAGTACTGACTTAACGGCCAGACGATGATGTCTTTACATCGAAAGCGCTTGCCCACAGTAACTCACAAGCCAGAGGAGACGGACTCACCTAACAGGTACGTTAACTTTAGTACGTTGATTTATTGTTTGGTCCTTACTGTTTTTTACCCCTAAATAAACCTCATTCGTGTCATGGCTAGTTCATAACACAATTCCAAGTCAGATTTATGAATTTATTTAAAAATGAGTGGAAGGCATTGAGTAGTGCTTGTTTCATAAAACACCTAGTAAATGATATTTATTATTGGACACTCAAAGATACGAAAAAACAATTGACGAGCAATAAGCCAATTGAAGTATTTTAATAATTGAAGGTTAAAAATGCGAAATGAGATAGATTCACGTGTCAAAGTCTCACTCATTTAATAGCGTTGTTGAGTAGTATGAGATCAAATTTAGTACGAGTGATGCTTGACATTATTATCTTGTAGCAAATGGTTAGTTAACAAGTATTAAATATTGCAAACATTTGTGAAAAAGTGAATTGTTTTGTAGAAGGCCCCAGATAAGTTTTTGGTTCATGTGCACATTGTTCTTTGGTCTGTAAACCTGTTGGCTTCCAATGCTATGGGGATTAGGACGTAGAATTAGGGGATTATTCTCATGGCCCTATAGATTATATTTAGAATTTTTCTTCGCTCTGAACAGTTACATAGTGGAAACATCTGCATCTTGTCAGTTGTCTATGTACCTGTTTATTGGAAGCAACGTTCTTTTAATTAACTTTTTAGAGATTATGTGTATTCTCTGCAAATCACAGGTGTCAGTGAACCATTTTTCTTTGTTACAGGCTAGATGCCAGAAGTGTGGACGAATATTTTGCTGCAGCATCCATCGTTCAGAACACAGCGAAAAGTGTGTCGTTTCGAAATTAATACGTAACCCAACAGTTAAAGTGCGTTGTCAAGAAATAAAAGCCGGCATGAGTCCAACCTCCCAACACAAGATGACCCCCCAAACAAAAGAATGCGATATTACAAAGGGAATAAGATGTGAAAAGTATCAGCAAACAGGACGAAAACGTAAACATGTAAATGCTGTCATGCCTGTGAATTACAATGCAGTTTCTAGTTTATTATTTGTCAAAAGTTCTTTAGAAAGGCAAAAACTCATAGCTGTGCGAGGAAAATACAAGAAGGTGGCCACAGTTCCTCGTTTGGTAACTATAGACGAGGAAGAAGCCAACATTAAGCCTGAACCTGTTAAAGACAGCACACCTCACGTTGAAATTGAAGCTGTTGAGAAAGCAGATGTTGATCAGAAAGATACAATTGATCCTTACAAGGCCTTCAAATCAGGATCTTTGAAAGACTCCATAATCTTCACTACTCCGATGATTAAGAGGCAGCTACAAACTATTTCCAGTCCGCTTACATTAAATTATGAATGTCAAACCCCTAAAACGCAAATCGTAACTTGCAAACCTTCTGGTATATCCTCAATTAGTAAGTCACCTTCAAAAAGATTAGCTCCGGTTGGGAATGTTAAAATTTGCTGTAGTACTCCTAATGAGACAGCTATAGATTCTCCTCTAGTGGCAAATGATGCTGTTGATACTTCTACAGGGCTAAATTTTAACACGACTAAAGTGACAGCGTTGGTTACACCTATTTTAGCAGAAGTGACTCCGTGTCCAATTTCGAGCAATAAAAGAAAATTGCTGGAAACTCTGGAAGGTTCCGAAAGTGGCACATATTATACAGCCAAGAGTTTCATGTCACCATGCTTTACAGAACTCACGACCCCATTAAAGAATCCGTCGCTATTCACTTCAGTCAAGGACGCTTTCCAGCACTTCATCCGCTGCTTACCAGGTGACTCACTTATTTCCATCATTATTAACATATTGAAAGCGCATAGGCTCGTGACGAACTTATCTGTACAGATTTTAAATATTGTAATACTCCAATACTAGTCGCTAATGTTAAAATCCAAGTTGTGGCCAAGACATCATTTCTTTGCAGTTCTCGATACAGTTTGATATTTATTCATAAGCTCTTTGGGCTTCTTTCTTTTCTCATCTAGTGAGTAAGTTAGTACAGAGAGTTGTTTATTGTTATATTTAGTTAACTGGTAATGTTTGAGTTTTCCCTAGAGGGCCTATTCTTTAGCAGGGTCATAGGGGCATTGGCGAAGATTAGGTCTTCGGGTTTCACCACCGTCCATTGTTCTATGTAAACCCTGACATGCTTCTTTCAGTGAAATTACCTGAAGTGGTGACCTTCATATCTGCTGACCTTGTTGAATTATTATTCATTCCTAATAGTACACCTATATTTTTGGTCTGGAAATCTTTTTACGCTTCAGGTTTCAATGCACGAGGATTTCAAATCTGCCACTGTCGTCCAAAAAATCCGTTCTTTCGCTCAGAAAATTCGATGTTGTCCTGTTTGGTATCGTTGCCTCCATATTTCTTTAGGCTGAGTGGAATGGGATGGGGTGTATGACTGCGTCTAGCTGAAAAACAGTGAATATAGTGAGGCAAATTCTGCTACTTGATGTTACTAGCATTGGCAATGTCGAAAGTTATATTTTCTCACGGGTCTGCGCTCATTTCCTGCATTGCCTCACTCCAACTACTCGCCAGTTGAATTCGTCCCCCCAATTGCCTAGCTTCGGATATAAAATATCAATTTTCATTGTTTCGTTGTTGTCAGCTCTTGTTTCGTATTGTTTACTAGTATTTTCCGATGCTGAATCGATTGGGAGGGGTCTCAGAGGTGTGAAGTTGTACAAGAAAATAACGAACAGTTGTATAATAATTTTTAGCATTTTAATCTGCTCTCTGCTCCGTTGCAAATACTGTTAAGGATATTGATGTAAACTCAACTAACGCCACTCTTTGCTATTGAGGATGAGGATATCCTGGCTGTGTTCACAATAGAAATGAAACAGTCAGAATGAGCATTTAGAAAACTAGTGCATGCCAAAAGTGAGGGCCAAGGCCTGGCTGTAAATAATCACGTTCAAGTTGCTATGTCCAATACAGGTAAGAATTGGAGTATTTTGCCAGAACAACGAAAGTCTCTCAGACTAGAACAAAATAATCTGACTACATGATGCCTGTTCCATACATGAATACAGGCAGAGAAACAAAATGAAAGGAGTTGAAAATTGTAGAGGAAAGAGATTTTTTATCACAGGGTTGAAGCCTCCTGTAAATATTTGTGCTATTTGAGGGTCAACCCGTGTGTTTCAATTGAAAATCGCCTTGAGGTGACTTTGGTACTCTTTCCAGGGAACCCCAATGTCATATGGCTCCAATTAATCTTCTACTACACAGCTTTTCAAAACTGCTGTGGAGAACACGATCGCAGCATGCTACATTTCCTACTTGTCTCAAAAATGTCCCTCTCACATGACCATCTTGAAAAATTTCCACTCCCCATAGCACCAATAAACATTACGGTAGTATATAAGTGTATTATTAGTGGGACTAATTAGATTAACTCAAATTTGTCCCTAGGCTCTTGAACTACGAGTATTTGAAACTATCTTTTCCCCAAGATTAGGTTGAATTGGGGAAAATCGGTGGCAACTAATTTGACTTTCAACATTCGAACGATTCCAATTGTGTAAGGTGAATGTAGACCATGTTTCGATTAAAATTTGTTTTTTACTAACCTCATTGCTCTATTGCTAACTAACTGTTTCAGGTGCGAATAAAAAGAGTGCGACTGACGAGTCAATTCCAACGTCTGTTTCCCCGAAGAAAAAAAAAATAAAGCTGATAGGAGATTCTCCGGTAAAGTGCAGACGAACATATCGAAATTCTGACGATAGAAAATCCTCAGTGTTTTCTTCGTGGTTACGTAGTACTGCAAATCACGATTAAGTTGGCGAAAAAAACAAAAACCATAACTTGAATGTGCAACGAAAAAAAAGAAGTTCCGAATTTATTCCAGAATGTACCTTTGATTTTGAATTTCACAGCTTGTATTAATTTTACTTCGATCGAAACTCTAAAATTATATACAGTCTAAACCACCCATTGATTCTGAAAAGGATTCGTAATTGTTATGGTTCACTTACCTTTCTTGGCCGACTCATTTAGGTATATTCATTATGTTAGTATTTGTGTGTGTATGCTCTATTGGGCAAAATAAGATAAAAATATCCACACTTTAAGAACAAACCACTCGTTGGGTTTTGATGAAATGTTTCCGTGTGCAAAACGTCAAAAGTTTTTTTTCCCTCAATTAAGAGTGATGGTTTCCTTCATGACAGAATAATTCAGTTTCTATACTTTTTCATATGCTTCTTTTATATGATCTCTGAGAATCCATTAACAACATTGGCATACTTTTATTCACATCCCTGCAATTTTGAATCTCTGAAAAACAACGTTTTTCTGAAATTTCTCCAATACCTGGAAAGAGGAAAATTTACTGATTATAACGAGTAAAAAGTAGGAAAACTGGTAAATTAATAGTCGGAAAATCTCGTTTTCCGAACTATCGTGGCTTATATCTCCGTTTAACAGATGGATGTGGATAAATATACGCATAACATGTGGATTTGGAATGCTAGAATACACTCCATTAGATTGATGAAACTCAGTGACTTAGTTACCCCAGAATTTACGGATATGTTCGAGAAAACATTATTTTCGACACATTTTGATTTTTTCCCGTGTTCAATGGACTGTCAGAGGAACATTTATAAAGAACAATGGTCCTGCGTGTGTCTGTAGTTCGATTTGCGGGAGGACGGCTGATCCGATTGGGCTGGTTCTTTCTTTGTTTTGTTTGCTATTTTTTGTAGACACCAAAATAGGGTTATGGGCGTTTTCAGTCGATGGGAAGGGGGGGGGGACAAAAATGTACCAGCAACTAGGGATTTTCGCATTTTTCTCATAAACGGCTCTAACGATTTTGATTAAATTTTCAAATTATCTTCTACTAATCAATACCTAACTTTTCTTCTGTCTACATATCTCCATGAAAATGCGGTGAACGGAGATATAGGCCTATGAATCAAAAATAGGTTTTTTACGCTTTTTGGCAAAACGGCTCCAACGATTTTTACCACACTCTCAGGATGTTTTTAAATAGTTAATACCCACATATTGTTCTCAATAAATGTTCCCCTGACAGTCCACTGAACAGAGATAAAAATCATAATGTGTCTAAAATAACTTTTTTCCGAACATTTCCGTAAATTCCAGGGTAACTGCTTCACCAGATGTGATAGATCTTACATAATGCCTTTAAGCTACCCATACCCACATTTCGTTCTCCATAATTATTTCTGTATATATATGTTGAACGGAGATATAAGCCAAGTTAACTTAGAAAAGAAGATTTGTCGAATATAATTTATCGGGTTTCCAATTTTCTGAAAAACGGCTACAACGATTTGGATCAAATTTACAGAGTACTCTCAGCTAACTAATCCCTACATTTTGTTTTCCATAAATGTTTCTGTAGAAATGCGTTGAACGAAGATATATGACCTGCATAAGTAGCTGGTGTTCGAACTTAAAGGGGTGGCGGAAAGTTGTGTGTTGCTACGCACCGCTCGTTTTAGACTCATTAGGCCTCAAAACACAAAGATCTGAAGAAAACCCAACTTTTTTTTTGACACGATTACAATACTTCCCTTTCTCTTTGGGCAGTGGAAAGTGTAAAAGAAATGCCCGAGTGTTCAAGTTTGCGATCTATATTTCTACTTTAAGTGTTCCCAATCATTCAAATAACTACTCCTCCCATTGTAAGGCTTGTTTATAGGACTGCTTTTAAATGGCTTCTGAAAACAATTAGGTAACTTTTGTAATCATTTTCACACATAGATCCCTGCTACAATCAGCTCTAAAGGGAGTTTCTTTTAACTCTTGGTTCCTACTAGGAATGACAATTCCTTCCATAGCCAATCAGGCTTCTGTGGGACTGCTAGTGTTTCATCCGCTGCCCATATCTACTGAGCCCTTTCTGTTTGTTTTTCTCTTCAATAGATTTAAAAAGTTGGAATGATGAATCAGTGAGCAGCAGAGAATGACAATAAGGGACTCCTTGTTAGCTGTGTGAGCTCTTGCGGTAATGTTGATTATGAATGACAATTACCAGCAACCTACGAAGCTGATATTGAAAATGAAGATTCGGTAGGACTGCTGATGACAATGTAGGTTTCTGTTTATGTTCGTTTCTTGTCATTCCAACGGGCTCAAATTTGAAAGTGATCTTATGTGAAGATCCAAAATGGCTAAGCGTGTCTACCTACAATCTGGGTTCCAGCACCGTGTCCACACATGGGGTATGGTGCGAGAAAAGCATTGAAATGAAGTGTCAGCTGCTCTTAACATAACGGTTTTCATCATAAGCAGTTGCTCATACCTTCCTTTTGCCTGCATTCCTTTATTCCATCCCTTTTCTCATAAAATTAAGCCCTGTCGAACCAATCTATTAGACACAAGGTAACGCATTCGCTTAATTTAATATAAGTTATTTATTCCATCCATACTCTACTTTGGCAGTACTTCAACAATGGAAATGCAATACCTCCACCTCCTGTTCTATAAGAACAGAATATAGTTCAGGTCTGGCTTCAATAATCTTTTAATTGGCCCTTACGAGCATTCTTCATCATTAAATGTAAATGAACAGCATTACTGTAGGGGGTGATGGACTTTAAGAATTGACTGATGACTTTTTGTCAATCTATAGGATTAGCAAACTGAATTAAACCTTTAGCAAACTGAATTAAACTTTTAGCAAACTGAATTAAACTTTTCACAAACTGAATTAACCTTTTAGCAAACTGAATTAACCTTTTCACAATTAGAATTAACCCTTTCGCAATTAGAATTAACCCTTTCGCAATTAGAATTAAACTTTTCGCAAACTGAATTAAACCTTTAACAAATACAAGTGAACCTTTCATTAAATTAATTCTCTGCACTAAACATGATCAGAGGACATGAGTCGAGTCCCCAAAACAATATATATAGTTGCTCTCAATAACGTGCAGGTTGTGCATTCCAAAATTATAACTTCTGGAACCACAACTGCGGACGTTTTTCGTGAGTTTCTGCGAGAGCTGGAACTGAATTTACAAAATTCCATAGACGGCACCCTGCTAATTATGGACAACACGAGAATTCACCGTTCTACTATAGTCAATCAGTTTTTCGCTGAATCAGATATGGAGGTAAAGTTTTTGCCACCTTACTCACCCATGCTCAATCCTGTTGACAAAGCGTTTTCAAAAATAAAAAACGAAGCAAGGAAGATCCTGGCTCAACGAGGTGAACATAATTTGCCGGATGTCATTGCGAGGAACGTGTCTACTGTAAGTGCTCAAGAATGTTCAAACTACGTCATGGACATGTACCTCGTACTTCCTGCCGCAGCTACAGGCCAACCCCTCCACTGACCTTCCCCTTTCTTTATATAAATATATATATAATTTTCTGTTTCTATATATATTAACAAATTATTAAATTGTTTGTTTATTGCGAAAATTTTAGTTCAGTTTGTGAAAGGTTTAATTGTAATTGCGAAAGGTTTAATTCTAATTGCGAAAGGTTTAATTCAGTTTGCTGAAGGTTTAATTCAGTTTGCTAATGCTATATTCACCATGGGTAGTATGAGTAGCCAATGACCCAGTGAGTGTGAGTTATTACTCTGGTTGTGTTTACTAAAACACCATAACTTCTTCCAATCTTGAGTTTCCTGAAGCTCCACTACACACAAATGCGGAACAAAAAGGTTGAAACTTATCAGGACAGATGTGAAAAACAAAAAAAATACCATTAGGTGATCGGATGAGGTTTGTGCCTGCATGAATTATTGGTGACAACTATCTGTTACAAATAATCCAAGCGGTAGTTTAATGATTAGCGATTCAAACGTATGAGGAAGACACAGAATTGCACTTCACTTAATGACGGCACCCCTTCGCCCTTATGACAGACCAGCTTAAGATTGATGATTGGCTTTGGGGGTAGCTATCCCACTTTTGCCTGGCGTAGGATGACGTGTTCACTCCACGTAGTAGTACCAAGAGCAGGAGCATAGATCTGGAATGGGATTGGTAGATCCAGGGATGATGGGGCCCACAACTTGACTTGCATTGATAATTATATTTTATAAACAATGAAATTGAAGTGAAGATTTATATTTTGAACTAATGTCCTCATCAGAAAAATCAAGCCAAGCTTCAAAAATGAATCATCATTTACAGAGAATGAACGCAGCCATCACAATTTTGGGAGTAGCGTTTAGCCAGCAAGCATTACTGTAAGACTGAACAGGGAATCAGCCTTTGAGTTTTTGAGAGGAGAAAATTTCACTTATCAGGAAGCATAAAAAGATTTGCCATTGATTTCTTTTAATTCGTGTCGAACTTTGATGGATTTTCGTGTTTATTTGTAGGGTTCAGGAAAGAAAAGCTAATCTGTTACATTTTAGGCATTTAGTCACAGTACTTGATTAAAAGCCAATCAACTTCAAAATATTGGCATTGACATTTTGTCACATTCAAGAGACAGTTCATAGAGCCCAAAAATGCACTCTTCTAGGTCTTCCCTGGACTACAACTCTGGAAAACTTGTTCAGTACACCTTTTATATACTAGATGTATCTTTTCCCAACATATACATATTTACATTTTCTTCTTGGGCATAGCTTTGTTTTCCGACCTATTCTACTCGATGAAGTAACAGTGCATTTCACGTCTTTTAACGGCTGTTCATTCCACTAATAACAAGTGGATTGAGTGATCGGATCGAACATTTCAAAATCTCTGCATTCAAGTGCATGCAGAGAGGGTGAGGAGTTTGTCATCTTTCCTTCCACAGAACCTGAAGCTAGCATCCCTCCTTTCACCAGCCACACATGACATGATGGGATTCAACAAAGAATGAATGATTCAGATAAGCTTTTTCCTCCTCTCTTTATCGGTACAAGGCGTGTTTGGTCACAGAAAAAAATATGCTCGTAAGAATCAAATTTTATGGTCATATTTAGTTAGGTACAAACTTACTTTACTTCTCTACATAATCACCATTCACTTCCATGCCTTTTTCGGACTGCTGTACCAGCTTCTTTAACCTCTCTGCATTAAAGCGTGCAGCCTGAGAATTGAACCAGTTGACAACAGCGTTTTTGAGTCCCTCTTCGGGTTCAAAACGTCCATTTAGCCACTGATTGGAATGCAAGAAGAAGAAGAAGAAGTAGTCGCTATGTGCAAGGTCAGGACTGTAGTTAAAAAGTTCCAAACGAAAATCAGGAATTTTCTCCTTGGTTTTGGCAGCAGTTGAGTGTCGGCACTACATCGATTGCAGTTTTATTTCTGGGTTGTCATACGATACCCACATCTCGTTCCTGGTAACAGATCGAGACAACAAATCATCTCCATCTTGTTGATAACGGGCCAAAAGCTTTCGTCCTCTTTGCGGCGGTCGGTGAGCATTTTTGGTACCCACCTTGCACACAATTTGTGGTATGCAAGGTTTTCCGTGACAATATTGTAAACAGTAGTGCGTTCGAGTTGAGGAAATTTACTAAAGTTAACGTACCTGTTAGGTGAGTCCGTCTCCTCTGGCTTGTGAGTTACTGTGGGCAAGCGCTTTCGATGTAAAGACATCATCGTCTGGCCGTTAAGTCAGTACTTAAGTCAGTACCTTCCCCGACGCTCCATCACCCCTTTCACCTTTCTCTTTGTATATAAAGACCACGACCAACTGACTGACTCCAGTACTGACTTAACGGCCAGACGATGATGTCTTTACATCGAAAGCGCTTGCCCACAGTAACTCACAAGCCAGAGGAGACGGACTCACCTAACAGGTACGTTAACTTTAGTAATTTGCCTACTGGCGGATATAACCCAATTTCTTTAATACTTGAGGAAATTTGTCAGCCAGGCCACTAATCGCCAATCGGTGGGCAACATTTTGAACCCGAAGAGGGACTCAAAACCGCAGTTTTCAACTGGTTCAATTCTCAGGCAGCAGGCTTCTATGCAGAGGGGTTAAAGAAGCTGGTGCAGCGGTACAAAAAATGCATAGAGGTGAATGGCGATTATGTAGAGAAATAAAGTAAGTTTGTACCTAAGTAAATATGACAATAAATTCTTATGAGTATATTTTTTCTGTGACCATACTTTATGAACGTGCCTTGTATTTTGGACTTGCATTGAAAAATGTATGATGAGACCATCTATTTATCTACATATCTAAATACTACGTTTTTAAAGATTGAAAATAACAAAAGATCAACCATCTTGAATCAAGTTACATTATGAAATATGCTCTTGAACAAACATCAATGAGTTGAAGGCATAAATGAAACATTCACTCAATACTTAACGTTTATTTTCATTTAATACAACAAAATATGTTATATTTCAATATAAACTATCTTTTCTTTTAAATTAATGACAATATCAGAGAAATTACGAATAAATACTTCCGAAGCATTCAAGCACCAATAGGCTGGAAAAGACGAGCAAAAATAATTCATTGAACAACTCGTTTTAGATTTGCCATAATTAGTAACCAATGCCATACACTTGCCAGTGGTTTGTCAATCATTCACTGAAAAAAAAATCAGGAGGTTAATGCAAATTAATAATTCAATTTGTCGGGTAACATAATGATGATTTAGTTTACTTATAAGTGACTAAATTACAGTTAATCAATTATTAGGCACAGTTTTTTGAAGGATGTAATCAATAACAAATAAGAAAGTCAAAACGTGATGAATAGGCAGAGAAAAAACAAAATATGAAAGAAACTAACGAAAGGATACAAGATGAAGGGAGAGGAATCAAACATAAATGTGATCTGCATTAAATACAATTAAAGAAGGGGGAAGTAGCTAGAAGCAGAGACTGGAGGGTAGGGCTTCTCCATAGGTCAACAATTTCAGTGCTGAGTGATGGGAATAAGATGGTCTGGTCCAGCAAGAGCTGGCAAGGGAGCTTCAACAGTCAACACGCCGTCTTTACTCAATGAAGACTTGATAGACTCAGGGTTTGTTCCTTTCGGGAGAAGGAACTCCCTGTTATACTCCCTGTAGACTGACTTGCTTTCCGTTTTCTCTTCATGCTTGGCATGAACCTAGGAAAGAGAAAGAGATGATTAATTACCAATAACTGCTGAATTTGAACTTTATTTCACGCAGGTTTTCAGGATTCAGTGAGTTCAAAGATTCAAGTGGCGTTATACAAGTCGTTTAACATAACATACATCTGTGTTTCCTGTCATGTAACAAATTGACTTGGCTGAGAGTCTTCAAAATTTGCACATCTACTATAATGCACTCAGTGGAGATTTTGAGAGGGGTCAGGATTTTTTTCGTGCAGTGCGCTACCAACTGCAGGGAAAATAGTAGGTTATAGAATTGCATAATGTATGTACATGGCTTTTGTTACAACGTTTTTCATCGTAGCTGAACACATTCCCTAATGTGATCAGCAAATTTTAGACAACCCTCTGCAGCTACCAGCGTAAGCTCCCTCCCATTGAGACTTTTGACAATGATCACTAAGTAGTTTCAATTACAAGGAATGCGAACGAATATTTACACTACAGCTCACAATTTTTCTCACCCCAACATAAAACAGAAGATATACAATGTACAGAGCGGCAACAGTTGCCTATTGAAATGCTCAGGCAAAACGTAGCCTGACGTAGGCACCGGATGATTAAAGGTTTAATCAAATTGTATGGGCTTGTATTTGGGAAAATTACTGAGAAAATTTGACTCTTCAAAGAATCTCCATTTCACGTGGGTTTCAGTGAACATCTCGACTCAATGGATGTTTAGATAGGTAGTTGTGCATAGCAAACAAGCAAGGTCAATGTTGCTGCAACACACTCCGTCGCTTTGATTAATGATGGTATTTACTATGGAAACGTTCATAACAAAAACAATTTATGGCAAGAGACATTTATCGAGGATTTATCGAAAACTTTGATTCTGTATGTACATGTAGTAAAGCTTACTCAGAATCGCTAAATCCCCCCCCCCCCCTCATTTCTGGTAGCTTTTGGCACCCCCACCCCACCCTTCTCTTGCTGCCTCATAAATCTAAATCTAGTCACGTTGAACGAATGAAGCGATAGTACAGTTCATGAGCACCCTCTGAGGCTCACTATACCCACACAAAACAGTAGGTGGTGTCAGCACACTTGTTGACAACACATCTACACCCAGCGCCATAAAGACACAAAGCAACTCAGTCGGGTTACTAAACTTTGGGAGAGATGCTGTTGCTACATTACTGCAACTGGTTCTGTACAAACCCACGGTTTACCATGATGTGCACAGTATCCAAGATCTGTACAGCAAGAAGGCGCTTACAGTGCAGGAAATGAACATAGTAGAGAGTGATTGGGGTGGCCTAGCCAAGCTCACATGGCAGGGAGGACCATTCTGCTAACGTTTAATACTCTACACACTCTCCACATGTAAGCGTTGGGAGTAAGAGCGTCCGAAGGATGTTAATGAAGCCTTGGAAACGTTCTGTTGACAATCGCCAATGTCCACATGGCCTCCAGCCGAAGAGGTAGTGCCACATCCGTAGCGCGCACACAACGATCTCACGCCGAAATCCGTTTTTTTCTCATTCTCGAGGCCTCGAAGACGTGACATCTGGTAATGAACACATTTTTTTAGGCCGATTAATGTACGTTCCTTACTCTTTAGAATGAACACAGTAACGTTCAGTAACGTTGGCTTCGTTACCGGAGACTTAGTGTTATGAATCAGTGTAAGAAATAGGTCACACACAGAAAAAGCTCGAGATGTGACATTTCGGTCAGCGAGGTCGACATATTTTCGTTCCGCGTTCTTTCCTCATAATTTTCGTCGTTCAATATTTGCTCCGTTAGTTTTGACAGATGACACGAACGAAGACGTCAAGCGATAAAAGAGGAGCGATGGTAGAATTATCGATCAGGCCCTCGTGGCTCCAGACAAGAGCCGCGAAAATCTGTGTAAGGGAATTCAATATTTGTCAACCTGCTCTGTGACTGCCCTTCACTTCTTGGACATCGACAAAACGTTATTTTAAACACCAACATCGCGTCTGTGTTAATGACTGAACTGCGATCGCAACAGAAATCAATAAAACGATCATTGGAAGGAGAAATAGTTACGAGGGCGCGTGACCAGCTCATTTACAGTGATAAACGCTGAACCACCCTCAGACCTGACAAAACTAGTTAGATTAGCCTTTTATCGTAGCATTTAAACATTATGAGCAACATTAAAAATAACAAAGTATCGCATAACTTTCTTACGCCACTCGAAATTCAATCCAGGCGCTGCAGCGTCGTTCAACGCATTTTTACGGAAATATTTATAGAGAACAAAGTGTAACAACTAGTCAACTGAAACTACTCTGTGGGTGGCATCAAAATTATTACAGCCGTTTTTGAGAAAATTGGAAAAACGGTCGGTTCCAATTGCATTTTGCGTCTGTGGCTTATACATTCGTTCGCCACAGAAATAATGGCGGGGAACGAAAGGTGGGCGCAGGTTGCTAGAAGACTGACTGTTAGGTCTGGTTGACCTAACTCGGATTGGTAATTATTGTGGACAATTACAGGTTTTGAAGCGTTAGGTTGCTATTTTCGTTTAGCGGATGACTAAATACTGCGAGATGAATACTAAAATGGGTTTCTACTGATCTGACTTGACAATGCACGGTTAAAAACATTTAGATATACATAAATATATACTTTCGGTGTTCTTGGCCGTGGAATAATAAATGGGTATGTTTGTTCTCATAATCGTGCCCTACGATAGATGAAGACAGTATTACCTATCACAGAAAGCGGATGGCAGTGATCCAGAGGAGATGCACTCTTGCTCATACTGCAGTTTTTCAAGAGGCAGCGTTGGTGGTAACTGGATGGTGCTTTGCTCAACTAGCCCGGGTAGTTCTCATTCAGAAGAGGATGGAGCTTACTGATACAGGGCCAGTATCTTGCAGGGATGTAGAATATAGAGATGGAGGAACGACCACTTCTGAACCTCTCAAACTGCTGGGCAGTACGGGAAGATGTACGGGAATGGCTGCACGCTGCAAGATTCTCGTCAGGGTGACGAGGACAAGAAATAAGAGCAGCCCTTGCAGATGCGTGAGGGCCAACCTGATGCAACGTGCCAAATAGTTTCAGGTTGGTTCTCAATACGCAGGAGTAAATTCATGGGGCCACCAGGACTTCCTAAGTTCAAAAGAAAAAGTGCTTCGACAGAAATAGATGGACAATACAAGTCGGATCGGTAATGGGCAAGGCTCAGTTTTGATAGTGTCAGTTATCCTGCCGTCCACACGAAAACGACAGGGTAACTGTGGTTCCTTCCACTAACCTTGCTCGGTCTATCAAGATCGGAGAGATCAAACCTGCTTCCTGCCGCTTCTCCCACATCCTTTCACTCTTGTTCCCTTGGCCCAGGTTTTTCCCGTTCATGTCCATTGTGCATGTTTCTGAGTGTTTTGTTGTGTATAAACATCTACATATAAATAAAGAACAATCGTTTGAGCGAATTATTTCAGGAGCTATCTTCTTCAGAGTTGGAAATATCGAAAAATCGTTAAGTTGATATTCGACAATTTTTGTAAATTTTTCCCCAGCTCTGCCTGTATAGTTTGAACCGGCCTTCAGTATGAGCTATTCTTGAATTTTCGACGTCAGCTCCTATCAACATTTGTCACCGATGACTCTGATCGCTGGCCCACAAGCCGCGGGTGATCGTAGACAAGAATATAAACTCACGACAAGGTTTAGCGCACATTTTTGTTTTTCATTCTTGAATGGAGGCTTAAGCTTACGGGAGTTGTCGTCAACTGACAACATGGCAGAAACAGGCCAATTTGAAACCAGTTGCGTCAATATTTCCCTATTCTCCAAAATAAGTGAGTCATTCAACTCGAATGAGTCGTTCCTCACTATCTTCGGAGGGAAAGATATTTGACTAGGTCAACGAGAAGATCCCGACCAAAACCCGCAGCCCCCGAGACCGTACAATTTCCCATTTTTGACCAGTCGAAATCGTTTTTTGTTCCTCGCGGCGAAGGGATATTTGAGTTGAGGCCTCTTGGGAAGCTCGGCCACGGGAGTGGTTCCTTTGGTCGCGAGACCATAAAAGGCGATACCGACGGCCAGCCGAGCTCCTTGACACGGTACGTCTCAAGGGAGAGCATCACATTAATTACCAACTCACTCGCAAAAGCGGCGCGAAAACGGAAGAAACAGATTTTTTTTGTAACAGTGTCACGGATATCGAACTGACGCGTAAAATTGAACAGTTTGATTAAAAAAAACTTCGTAATTTTTTTTCGTACGCGTGGACGGCAAAAACGTGGAACGAAGTCCACGCACGATGTCAAGTTTCTCCCGCTGTTCAGAACAACTTAAGTGGTCTTTTTACGAGACTTCAAAAGAAGAGGGTCGTCTTATGGAGTTTTCGGAATGAATGTGCGTGTTTTCTTAGTCGAGGGGATGTTCGCTCTTTAGGGCAATTCCCAAAAGCGGTCTCAGCAACATTCTCAAGAGGCCTTTAGGAGAGGAAGCTTATACAACGGCGGTGAGTGAAAAGAAGGAGTTCACAAGAACGCAACATCTGGCGCAAGGCATCGCCTAACTTTCTTTAATCTGCCTGACGACGAAGAAGAAGTGGAAGAAAGCACGTTTACTTACTGAAGTGTAATGCTTAGCAACAAGAAAAATTAAAAAAATCGCCGCGCAATGAATAGAATAAAAAATTCCTAAAAGTAATAAGTTTTTGATTGTTATTTTCCTAAAACACGAAAATAAGGCTACGGACCGTTTAATTTAAAGGGCTCATATCGTGCACAACAAGATTTTCTTGATGGCCGATACTAGTGTGACGGTGGTTGGGTGAAAGACTGGTACACTGGTGAAAACTTCGTCTATTGTCTTCTCAGGGCATGAATTATTATTTATTCCACGACTTTTCTGCCAAAGAAATTGAGTTCCAGCTTTACTTGAAGTTTCTGGTGTCTGCCTTTTTTAATCTATTGCAGGGCACGATTATGAGGGAGAGTTAAAACTTCAGAACGTCACCACTGACTACGTCATTATTGACTGAGCCCTAATAAACATATTCATCTATTACACAACAGTCAATAACACGAATAAAAAGATTTATATTCAAAAACGTCAAACGCATGGATTCATTAGGGATGTGGAGCATATTCTGGTGCAAAATGTGGGGTAGGGGCCTCTGGGTAGGTGGTGAACTGGGTTGTGAGAACGAAAGTGGAGAATGAGTGAGTAGCTCACTGAGAACTACTAACTAGCTAACTAAGTAGATTACTGAGAACTCTGTGACGAATGTGCGTTTTTAGATCGGGTCTGGGAAAGCGCTGAGAGTTGGAATTGAAGAAGGGGTAGTAAAGTGAATACATTGGGAACTACAAAAAGAGGAAATCCGTTGTCAGCTTCAGAAATAAACCTTGAGCCCTTAGTCAGCAGGAGAAAGCGATTGAATGCGTACTTCAGCTTTTGCCACGGCTACTGTTTCAAAGACTCTAGGTCAGAAAGGGCTTGATTTGAATGCTCAAGGTATCCCATAAATGTAACAAATTAATTTGGCTGAGATGAGTCAAACGATTGCGATATCTTCATTTTCTTTGAAAATCCACTAATGATGAGAATATGTACTACACAGAGTAAGCAGATTGGCAGTAAGATAGTGAAACATTCAACAAGACAACAACAATGGACTTATCAATGTACAAGGTAGCTTGAAACGCCCACAATATTTTTTCACGTAGGACAAATATTCGAGTGGATAAATATCTAGTGCCCAACGCTATGCAATTTTCCTTAACTTCTCGTAATGCCGATGACACGGTATATACATGCAGAGGGTGTAACTTCGTTCAACGTGTTTCTTCAGAAAAGTTCACAGTGAAAATTTAGTTAAAAGGTCCTGAGTAATGAGTTTCATCGCTACTGCTGATGGTGAGAGAAATATTAATGAGACATTTTTAATGCTTTGAGAATCATATTTTCTAATGTTGTTTGGCCCATATCGTCATTCGACGAACGATTGAAAGAATAATTTAGGAGGTCAAAGTGTAGATATCGTCATTTTGATCAACGTCGGTTCAATGTCATACTATGTATTTTACGTTCTAATGTAGTTACTCGTTTTTATTTACAGTGAATTACAGTTTACATATAGTTTATTTTGTACCCCCATTCTTCTTCCACAACTCAATTATCTCTCACCCATCTTTATGTTCACAAACAGAATACCCTTTCCCTAGTTCTCTTATCTACACGCTAACCCTTTCACCATCTCTATCCTTACTTCTCTCATTTCCCTCCTATAACAGCAAGAAAGCATTTTCAGTTTGATGCCTGTGCAGCCAAAATATGACTCTTCGTTTTTGGGAGTTGTGTTTCTAGTATTTTTTCCATTTTCTGGTACCTCATTAGTATTAAGTCGTTTATTTCTGTAGGATATGTATAAACGTGTGCCGTGAATGCTCAAATTGTGCTTCTTCAAGTGGATCCATGCCTCTACTGCCTCATGCATCGTTGAAGGCATAGTACAAATCCTTGCCTCTCCCTACTTTCCACTGCAAATGGATAGGAAATACAACTATTGAAGCCTATCTCATAATTAAGATGTAAGGAGGAGGAAAGCACAGCAGTAGAACGTAAGATACGCCAGTTTCAAGTACAAATGTGAATAGTAATTTACATTTGAATACTCTAAACAATAAAATGTGAGGCTCACCAATAATTTGTTGTCGACTGTCTTGACGACAATTTCCTCTGGTTGGTACTGAGAAACATCGAACCTCAATTTCAACATTTTGTTGTCACCTTCTTCTTGGATCAACGGTGAGTTGAGGTTTTCCAACCAAGTGTTTTGGGGCTTGTCAGCTCCGAGTCCTCCGCTGCTCGATGAAACAGAGTTGGAACTTGTGCTGGAAAATTGAAAAGAAAAAGCAATGAAAGGTTGGAAATTGATAGACTAAACAACTCTAGCATAGCGTTAACTGGTCCGTTTCCTAATCAAAATGACTGTTACACTAAAATCACACTCATAAAGAGATTTATATCAGTTGAAAGTCATGGGGAGCCCAGGCACTTGCTCAACATCCAGCGAACCCAGAACTGTGGATGTAAGGCAGTTTGTGATTTAGCCAGTCACATAGCGCATGTGATACCACATTGGGGGACCCTTGGGGAATCCATACCATCTGGATGTGGGAGCCTGGTTACCAATTCATTTATAGCCTCTCAATGGCCTCACTGTTGAAAAGTAAAACAGGAGGCCTTGCCCTACCTCTAGGGCATCATGCAGAGGGCTGAATGTAGTTATTATTTGTCTCACCCTGAGCTCTCCGACTACATCTGACCTTCACCAAACTTAAAAATGAAGGTTTCAGTAGAGAAGAATAGGAAACCCTGACATTCACTGATGCTCCATCACCATCCTGTTTACCTTTTCTTCGTATATAAAAACCACGACCAACTGATTGACTCCAGCACTGACTTAACGGCCAGACGATGATGTCTTTACATCGAAAGCGCTTGCCACCAGCAACACACCAGCCAGAGGAGACGGACTCACCTAACAGATACGTAAACTTTAATAAGAATAGGAAAGCTACGACGTCCCAGCCTGCTGGATGCGTTAGACATATCTTTCAAGGGAATCGGTTCAAATTTCATTCAGGCGTACCGGGTGCAACCCTGATACCCACTGCTCACAGAGATATGAGCAGGGAAGTTCCAGAATAAATATCTGGTGCGTAGCAACACACAACTTTCCGCCACCCCCGTAATTTCGAACGCCACCTGCTTTTGCGGGCGCTATATCTTCCTTCAACGCATTTTTACAGAAACATTTATAGAGAACTAAATGTAGGGACTAGTTAGCTGAGTGTACTCCGAAAGTTTGATCGAAATCGTTAGAGCCGTTTTTGAGAAAATTGGAATACCGATAAATTAATATTCGACAAATCTCCTTTTCTGAGGTAACTTGGCTTATATCTCCGTTCACCATATATATACAGAAATAATTATAGAGAACGAAATGTTGGTATGGGTGACTGGAAGACACTCCATTAGGATTTATCACATCTGGTGAAAAAGTTACCCTGGAATTTACGGAAATGTTAGAAAAAACGTTATTTTCGACACATTTTGATTTTTATCTCTGCTCAATGGACCGTCACAGGAACATTTATTCAGAACAATATGTAGGTATTAACTATTTGAAAACATCCTGTCAGTTTGGTGAAAATCGCTGAAGCCGTTTTGCCAAAAAGCGTAAAAAACCTATTTTTGCTTCAGGGGCCCATATCTCCGTTCAGCGTATTTTCATGGAGATATGTATGGAGAAGAAAAGTAAGGTATTGATTAGGAGAAGATAATTTGAAAGTTTAATCAAAATCGTTAGAGCCGTTTACGAGAAAAATGCCCTAGTTTTTGGTACATTTTCGTCCCCCACCCCCCTTTCCATCGGCCGAAATCGTCCATAACCTTATTTTGGTGTCTGAAAAAAATAACGAACAAAACAAAAAAAAACCAGCTCAATCGGATCAGCCGTTCTCCCCCAAATCGAACTACACACACACACACACACACACACACACACACACACACACACACACACACACACACACACACACACACACACACACACACACACACCTACACACGCACACACACACACACATACACACGGATCACGCGCCGAAATTAGGTTTTTTAGACTCAGTAGGGTCTGAAACGTAAAGATCTGAAGAAAACCCAAATTTTTTTTGGGCCGATTACTATACTTTCCTTCCCTTCGGGTAGCGGAAAGTAAAAATTGAACCTGACTCTGTTGGTGCAATCCCTGACTAGATTCGGATGCCTTCAACTTTAATGTGCTCAGCTACAGCACACTACACAAACCGACTTAAAAATATAAAGAAACGTTTAATTTGAACAATGGATAAATACGAAGTTCATTGGAGACGCCTGGATACATTGTATAGCTATCAGAACTTCGTTGTCATTCTCAAGAGCTAAAGTTAACGTACCTGTTAGGTGAGTCCGTCTCCTCTGGCTTGTGAGTTACTGTGGGCAAGCGCTTTCGATGTAAAGACGTTAACTTTAGTAATTTGCCTACTGGCGGATATAACCCGATTTCTTTAATACCATTCTCAAGAGCCTGTTCACTTATCAAGTACTCATTTGAACTCTTCATTTGCGGAAATTAAAAGAAAATTCTGTTCCTTAGTATGTTGCATTCCACTCCACTCAATTTACTGTAGATGCACTGTATAGATAAGTAACCTTCGATTTGGAACGTTGTTCTTTTAATTGTCGGCTTTTTAATATTTGCCCCTCCCTCTCCAGACATTTCCTGTGCCTCGCTGCTTTTAAATTATTGGCAATAACAGCGAAGGGACCTTAGCATTTTACTGTTGTGTGTTTCCTCCAAATAATGGCCCTTAACACCAATCGAAACGCCAAACTATCTTTCGCGCTTTCCTTGGCCCTACGAAGTCGAAGTGGAAAGGAAACTCGCTAATTTTCGTTTGCTTGCGTTCTTGCAGATTTCCAAGTTTCAAAAAGCATCAATTGATAAAATTTACGACACAGCAAATTATCAACGATTCCGACTAAACCCGAATTTAGTACAGTTTGAATAAATACGAGGGGGGTTCGGAGACGCTTTCGGGAGACGCTTTTGGGAATCCGCTGACTCAGGCAAAAATTACGGCAACCGCGCCGGAGCTCGATCCACAATCCTCAACTTACGTCGCGAATTACGAATCAACCCACTTAACCACTAGACCACGATCAACCGCTTGCTTTTAAAAGGAGTCAGGCGGTACAAATGCGTTCAAATTTGGTAAAATGGAACATTCGTCGTCGCGAAAATAATTACAGTTAATTGAAGTCCCCCAGTACATTTAGTACATTCTGTAGATACTCCGAAGCTCCTCGTCGGACTGCTGATTGAAATTCACTTCGCTTGACCAGCCTTGAACTCACATTTAAAACGGCAATTTTCCCCTCGTTCGTCTAACGGTTTACCCCAAATAGCGGCCCTTGAGCGGACGATTGACCAGTGGGGGGGGGGGGGGGGAGTAAAAAAAAGTAACAGCATTCACCGGAGCCACGAGAAATAAGTTTGGAAATCGAATCTCGAGGCGGTCGTAAACAAACGGAGAAAACAAACAAGAAGAGCTGCACAAACGAGGTCGGTCCAATAAGTGAGCTCTCTTCTAAAGGTCAACAAAGACATTAGCTTTTCGTTGAAAATTGTCAAATCCGATGCTGGGTCTGCTCTCAATAAGTTCATTATAATACATTTTCAGTTAGTGCTGCGTAAAAAGGAGCTTAACTTAAAACACCAAGTTTTCATTCGATTTTTTGACATTTCCAAGGTTTGATGTGACGGCTGGTCACATTTGCATAACCCTCAGTCTATTAATCCTCATTGGCCTTCCAAGGTGGAAAAGCTCTGATGCTTCAGGATTCACTATAGCTTCCTCACAACTGAAGTACCAGGGAAACTCCATACGGTCTCTCATTTCATATTTCACTAGAAAAGACTGCGGCAGTTTGACCATTGACTACTACAGAGGTTTGATTTGAGTGTCGTTGGCGGTTCTTGATTAGGCTACACATTTCTGAGACCGAAACCTTCAAACCCGCATTTATCGTAACTAATTCAACGAGGATTCTGTTGTCTTGCTACTTTTGACAGAACTCAGTCCTCTTCTATACTCTCACTTCTGACACCAACTGCTGAAGATCAGTCTTGGTAGTAAATGTTAGCAACTACGAACTTGAAGCCTAGATTTCTTGGGGATTTCATTCCGCAAGTAGGACAGAAACATAAACCAATTCAAAATGTAACAGTCTAATCTAGTTTTATTATTTTTGTCGAGAAGAAAACTATTTAATTTCAATCATTGCCCTCCAACCTTCTCTCCTTACCCAGGCACAGCTATAATTTTGAACCATTAATTTCCAGTCAGGTGGTCACACCTTTGGGGGTAGGTACGAAAGTAGAAATAGAAAAACATTTTCTTAACGAATAATTTTAAATAAGTGACAAAATATTTTTACTTTCTGCTACCCAAAGGGAAAGGAAAGTATTGCAATCGTGTCAAAAAACATGTTTGGGTTTTCTTCTGATCTTTACGTTTTGAGGCCTACTAAATCTAAAAAACCTAATTTTTTTCAACGAAAGCTCTGAGGCATGGGAACAGCTCTGACGTCAACAATCTCAAATATCTTTGGCAAAATAAGAACGCTAGAAAAATTAATATTTTATCAAGTAACACTGGTGCCAGTGGGGCGTTGGAACAGCTCTTTTGTACCATCTTTACGTTATGCCTTAACATCTTTTTTTTTCCTTTTTTTTTTAAAACAAAATACACCTGGTTCTGGGTTATCTTCCCAGGAGCATGCCCATGCTACCAGGCGCGACCACGGGTTGTGGATAGTGGAACGGCATTGTCCCCAGGGCCATGTCTGCGGCCAGCTGTGAATATGGTCAGGATGCTGACTGAATAAGCAGCCGCGAACAATGGGCAAACCCCAAGAGATCGCAGAAGAGATCCTGAACAAAGGGCAAGCGGATGTACATTTTCTCAGACAGCCAGGCCGCCTATAGTTTTAGGTCTAAGCTGGCATGGGAATGCCTCCATGCGCTCAAGCAGCTCGGCGCCCATAACAGGCTCTCCCTCATTTGGGTGCCGGCTCACAGGGGGCATGAGGGCAATGAAAAGGCTGACCACCTTGCGAAAAGGGGTACAGAAACCCAACCCATCGGGCCTGAACCACATGTGGGTCTGACGAAAAGTCACCTAAACCGTCTGGTTGCTCGATGGGAGATACAGGAAAATGGCGCCCATTGGCATCGCCAGCCACGACTACGACAGGCGAAAAGGCTTGTCACGCCTTCCTGTCAAAGGGCGAAGGCGACGCTGACACTCTCTAGACAAGATATGAGAGTACTCATAAGCTTCCTCACCGGGCACTGCCCACTCAGATATCACCTCAACAAGATGGGCATCTCAGAGGCGGTGGAATGCAGACTCTGCGGTGAGGAGGACGAGACAGCAGAGCATATCCTATGTGAATGCCCTGCCACAAACTAGGGTGCTAACTAGAAACTTATAGGTTAGCAATCACATTCAAATTACCACATGGAAGTATTGCTACTTTTGGAGGTTGGAGGATATTTTGCTAGATGGAGTCATCCCATCCTGTCACACGATTGCAAGTTGCCGATAGTCCAAATTGAGGCTATAATGTCAGTAGAGCCTAGTCAGTAGGTACCTAATATATTGTTACTTAGGAAGCATTGCTATCACTGGCAAGATGAAGAAGCTGGAGAGCTCTTGTCAGTTGGCCTGGCCACTCGCTAATACACTGAACCTCACTTTGAACGCTACTTTTGGGTCTCTGGAGTGATCGATTCTGAAAAAAGGGGCAGCTGTTAGGATGTCACACCAGTCAGCGGATTTTATACTATGACAGCAGTATTCATGTTCAAGGAGGACTGCTGTTTCACGACATTCGAGACAAAAGTTGTTTAGAATACATTTCCCAAACCCATTTTATAGGTTCAGAGAGAAAAATATTGAAATCGATGAGTGTTATATATACAACGTTGTCTATACTAATAGAGCAGGCAAGATAGTAAATTCATTCCAACAGTGAACCTGATTTCAACAAGAAACAAGGAACAACAACTTTCATGACTGTAAGCATCTGTAGCTCTACATTCTGGGGAAAGGAGAAAGCATTCAACAAGCATAATGGGTTCTAAGCTGCTAGAACATGATGAATGGCAAATGGGAACGTACGAAGAAGGAGTAACTAAAGGAGAGCAAGCAACTCTACATTCTACTATTTTTATGGAAAATGTCTTTACCTCGACTCACGAACAGATGACCAGGATCCATTGGGAGCATTGACAAAACAATTAATGAAAACAAAGGGCATATTTTGTTCAGTAGTTCTACAGTCTCATTAGAAAAAATCTACGCAAGTTACTTTAAATTAATTTCACGATTGAGGCAGTAATCACAAAAAACAAATGAACAAGTGAAGGTGTGCACTGTGTTTGCTCTGCCAATGTGTGTTGACAGGTTTCACATGACAGGCCACACCTCTCACTCATGACACTTTCCAGCGTGCAACAACACCAAATTGAGAATAGATGTTTACTCTATCGCTGTGTGCTGTCGTTTACAACTCACTATTCATTTATTCGCAGAGAGCAAGATGTTTGTTGATGTGTTGTAGCAGCAGGACCACTTAATCCAGTGGTCAAGTTTGAATAGCTTTCACCTATTGCGTTCTCAGATAAAGGAAAAACTCATAAGCGTTGCCCCCCCCCTCTCCCCCCATGTATGTGTTCTCGAAAGGGGTATGTCACGCACGATCTCTAGAATCAGTTGAACAAAATTGGACTGTAACCTCCGCTTGTTTAGAACGAGGTGAAATATGACCGGATTATTACAATAAAACACATTGGACCCTCTAGATGAGTAAACACTCAAGAGATAGCCTGTCGGGCTCTTGAGCCACAAATCGGTACGAGCATCGCGTTTAGACAGAGGTCGCTGCCCTTCCATCCAAGGGTTTCCCAAAAATGCCGAAGTTTGCCACTCAACCCGTGTCAGCCATCCATCAAGCCCTTCCTTACTTCGAGGGCGTTTTCTCCAACTCAAACAATCGCAGATCCGCTTTTAATTTAACCCTCAAAACTCAACCTCTCCTCTCATAACTCTCACGATTTTCCTCTGAAACTTCTCCCACACTGCCAGGCTTCCTGAAATGAATTGAGAAACGTTACATTCAAGCCACCTTCACTAGCTTTATAGCCTGGCCTATGTCTCTTGATATTCGAGCCACAACGCACACAAGCAGCGGGCACCTCGTTGTATGACATTCGGGTCCCTATCACTTGGCACACTTCCAGATCCCTCCTCAGGGATTTAAATGGGACTTGACGGGCCTCCGAAGATGAAAAATATAGCTAGAAGCTACTTTTGGGGGGCCAAATCTTGACTCTAATTTCAAGGAACTTTCCACTAGCTGCTTGATATGCGCTCGGGTTTGACCCAGTCCTTTAAAAACAGCTTTGTCACCTTGACCTTGGCCAAAGCGTCCATGGACCAGAGTCCATGTGGACTTTCAAGGTTCTATTAGCTCAAAAACATTTCTGATCTTGATGGATGCTACCATAAAATGGTTGGAGGTGTTTCCTGTCAACGGAATGACGTCCAGAGTAGTCATTGACTAACTAAGTGAAACATTTGCACGATTTGGCATTCCACGAAGTGTCACAACTGATTCAGTCATTTTTCAAATCTCTGGGTATCCACCATTTGACGAGTTCATCCTGAATCTAATGGCCTTGCTGAAACAATGCAATAAAGAAAAACGCAAATTCTCTATCAAATGATTTGACGAGAAAGACCTACAGATTTCTTCTTGTGTATAGAAACTCCGTTCAAAATACCACACGAAAAACTTCGCCAAATTTACTTCTGGGGCATCTGTTGACCAAACCGCCGAAATGGCTAAGACTCACAGAACCAATGTTACGGATTTTGTGCTCGCTCGTGACTATCGTCCAAATAACCAGAAGCGGGCATACGGAATAATAATGGACACGTGAAGCTCAAATACATTTATCGTCAGAACTGACGAAGGTTTCACGCGGAAAAGACATGCAAATCAAATGTAGCACGATCAAAACCACGATTATTTAGTAAAAACGGTAGAAACTTCGAATGCATGCGGAACTCATCAAACCCGAAGTGGCCGAACCTCCGAATCAATAAATAATTCCTCCCGCAAATAATATCGATATCTCCTCAGTTGCATCTCCAGTCAATCCTGAGACTCTAGCAAGTCCATTGGCAAAGCCATTTACAATTTTCCCATAGTCAGTATGAATAGGCTGCAGAACAATTCAATTCATCTCAGCCTGATGTGGCGATTGCAAAACTGCGCGCAACTTTCTTCGTCTGTTTTGAAGAATTTTTTCCCCCTCTTATCAACATAGTTGTTCTTTTTTTCAATGTAAAACTCGTCATACTTCTAAAGTATTTACTCTTCACAAAAACATAATAAGATACTAGAAGATGATGATGAAGAGCAACGCAAGGTTATCCCCAAGGTTATATAGTTACATGAGATTTAGTGTTCCGGGCTTCCTCGTTTTTATGTTCCCTTAAGAGAGTTATTTTATTTGATGTTTCATTCGACCAATTGCCGAATAAAATCGTTTCGAACATCGACTTGGATTCTTTCGGACCTCCAAAACGGAAAACAAACACCATGATCTCGAGCCAAAGTTCAGCTTTACTCCCATGCCTTCTCACTGGGAATGAGGAGGGGGGTATTCGAGCCACAGCACGTACCAGCAGTATTGCACGTACCAGACCTCCTCCCTCACAATGTTGAAATTTACTCACATGATATTAGAGCCTCATCCCCCCAATTTGATGCAGCCTTCCTCTCTGGTTATGCGTAACATGAGATCCAAGCCAGATTCAAGATAATAACATTTTATCTGAGCGACGTTTCGCACTACATTAGAATGTGCATTTTTTGTGTCGTTTCAGTCATTCCTCCGGATTTTTGGCATACAAAAAAACTTTGGCTCGAAGTTGTTATGAACACGGATTTTATTCTTCTCGGAGGATTCTTGTATTAAATCTTTAGCCAAGTGGTAGGATGTTTTTATTTTTTTTCATTGTTGTTTTATTCGTGTTTCATTGCGAACTGAGGCGGCGGACGAACTATTATTTTACAGCGTCGACTCCCGTTAAATACGATAAACGAAGCTCATTTCTCTGCACCTTTTCCTCTTTCCTTCCGGAATAACTGGAAGCCTTTTGCCTGCCGGAAGATAATTGTATGAATGTGATACATCAATAATTCATCTCACGTTCTCCTCAGTTTTTTTGTTTGTTTTCCTTTCGCCGTTTCATTCTTTTTATTTAAGAACGGAGGTTCCACGTATTTCCGGTCGTCGATGAGGCGTACGATATTTACGATTGAGTTCTGCCAACCCGGTTCATCTAATTATCTACTGACGTAACTATTAAGTTGCGTAACTTCCTCCCAGAATAATTGCTTTTGATTCGATTCGAGTGATGTTCGAATTGACTCCGATTGCTCTCACTGCACGTGAAATTAGAGCAGTTTAAGCCGTGAAACGTTCCTTACATTGTCAACTCAAATCAAGGGGTGTGAACGATAATGATGATTTCATGGGGTATTTCTGTGCGTTGGAGAAAATTAAGGAATTTCGGTGAAAGTGTTAGTAAACGCCTTGGACGCAAAGTGAGGCAACGGCTTTTCTCGCATTTCTTGGGGCGAGACTGACCCCACATTTCATTCCAATAGCCGTGTAATTAATCCTAGCATCCGTGGTTGACCTGAAAAATGGACTTCTTCTACTTTGTTATTTTATTGTTTTAATTAAAAACTTATGTCTAACTATAAAATTCAGAACAAACAACTTCTTCACGCAAAACATTTTAAAATCGTATGCGGTAATTTGTGTCCTATCTTTTTTTGCGTCGCTTACTTTTTACCCTTTTCCCGAACTCAATCGTAACGTTGTTCCCGAAAAGCCCTTCTTTAGGATGACGATTTTGTGTATTTAATCACTCAATTAAACAGTTCATCCCAAACAGGAGTTACCCTGACGATGTAGTAAGGAAATTCTCTTCAAATCTTTACGTCTCAGACCGTACTGTGTGTGTGTTTATGTCTGTGAACACGATTGTAGGAAAGCGTGCTAAGCCAAAGCACCTCAAACTTCCTTCCAACACTAGCTATGGTTATCGTAGTTATCAAAACACTAAATTTTTTGTTTTCTCTCGAAAACAGAAAACGATTTCGATTAAATTTTTTTATTGGCAGCTCCTGATGAGATAACAATACCATGAAAATCCAATCTGTGGTTAGATGACGAGAGCAGCACTAAAAAAAGTACCAACCATTTCGACGAAAATCGATTTTAGTGCAGATTTTCCTCATGAATTCCGCTCAAATGGTACTAAAGTCACCAGAAAAATTGAGGCGATAGTACAATAAATTACCGTTGAGTAACGCACATAAAAAAATACATAACAGCTTCTCCAGAAATTCCAGATTCCGTTTCACTTACTCCCATTTCTCTTGTCTTGGCATGAGTAGGATCACCACAATAAACTCTGGAACGTTTTACGGTGTTAAAATGAACTCAGTGAAAAATAAATTTAATTAGTAGCAAAACCAATGATAACCATTGAATTTTTGTAGAGCTAAGGAAAGTTGTGTGACGCGGCGCACTGATATATCTTTCTCACTTGAATACCCCAAATTTATTACCAACTAAACCGTTTTTGTTTTTTTATTTCTTCGGCCGTCAACATTTTCCATATATTTAAAGTTGATTCATTCTTTATTTGAATTCGTCTCATGTTGCAACGAATTTATGCGAATACAAGCATTCGTTTTAGGAGGATTTAGTGAATCAGTCCACTACGAAAAAAACATCTTTTTAAGCTTCATACCGATTAACCAACACTAGCAACAGAAGAATATATTCTTTGCCAATATTAGCGTCTATCTACTCCAACGCCGTCTGTTGTGCCGACATTGAGGCACATCCTGCTCCTCTGTATGCAATTCATTATTCATTATTGAATTATTCGGAAAACAAATCTTCACAGCACTTCCTTAACATCATGTTATAAATAAGTTTTTTAAAATTTTCATCCTTACAAATGACAATGTACGCTTTGTTTACTTAACCTTTAGACAGGTTACACATTTCATTTATTATTTACATTTTTTTCTAATAAAATTCAGTTATTTTATTTAATAGGTATTTATTTATATATTTTATTGTTATGTAATTGGCTGATATCTTCAGATCATTATGTTTGAAGGGCTTCAGAGTCTAAAAAGACCATTTGGGAAAATAGTCTGAGTATTTGTGTCCTTCGAATTGATAATCTTTTTTTATTCTCAAAAACGGCCATAAAGACTACACAGGTCGAGCTATTCGGCCCTCAGGAGCTTTCCTAGCATTGATTTATAGCTGCATATCCCAGAATCCCAGAGCCACCTGTCAATCACCTTCATTTCTAGATCCAATAACGTATCCCCCCGCCTCCCTTTGGGTTTTCTCAATGTTTAGTGAGGTTTTCCTTTGAGCTCTTTCCCTCATCTCACTTCTCAACACCTTACTTTTGCTACCTCCTTACGGCCAATCTGCCCAAAAACTCGCACCATCGTTCGTACTGCCACCATTTCAGCTACTCAGAGACCCCCATGAGTTGAGTCAACTCCATCTCCATACCCTGCGCCTCAAGAGGACGTTCAATTAATCACTGTTACAAAACAGTCGTCGGCTCGTTCTTCCGCGTACTCGATCCTCTTTTGCACTCAACAGTCATAAAATAATTAGCAGCAGCATCAGGAATTTAGGGGCTCAAACTAACCTTTTTCGTAGTTTTCCCCGTCTAATTTCAGGATTGTACGCATAAACCCCCTTAAGAAAATAACAACAAAACATTGAATACTTCGTTAAACATTGAGAAAACCCAAAGGGAGGCGGGGGGATACGTTGTTGGATCTAGAAATGAAGGTGATTGACAGGTGGCTCTGGGATTCTGGGATATGCAGCTATAAATCAATGCTAGGTAAGCTCCTGAGGGGCGAGTAGCTCGACCTGTGTTATTCAATGAATTCGTGATACGAGTAGCAGCAACTCAATACATTCCAAAACTTCAAGTGCTACCGGTTTCTAGAGCGTTAATTCACGTTTTACTAAAGTCGTATAAACTGGGTGAAAAATAGATTGCACATGTGGCTGAACCACTGAATGTACGTAGGGCTGAGGGAAATTGTGTGAATCACCAGATACTTTACATTTATTATATATTTATATTTTTGCGAAACAGTTGACTGTACTTTCTAGGCAACTGAGTGCAACAACAACACCAAAGATCAAAATCCAGTTTGTAACCAGTTTCTAATGTTTCAACAGTATCCGCACTGAGTTCCTAAAACCCTTTTTTAGCCTTAACAGGTTTTAAGATAAAGAGACCGTTTCAAACACGACTATAAGCTGCGTCATTTGTGAAATACCCATTACCCATTAACCGGGAGTTCCTGTAAGTAAGTTTTTTCTAGTTTGATGTTTGTATAAATCTGGAGGCGTTAAACAAATTAATTGAAAAGGTCCAAACGTTTTGTCTTGAACTGAGTCTCGTGATTTCCGTTAACGTGTTCGAAAGAACGGCCAAAAAGTTTCACCTTCTGATAGAGTGTTAGGGTACAATTCTGAAGGTTCAATCAATAATTGTACACTTTTTTAGTGGCAATCCTTCCTCGTAATCATGCCCTACAATAGATGAAAAATGAGGAAAACGTCAAAAGCCTTGTACTTGTGTATCCAAGGAACTTTTAAATCTAGGGATTGTTAGAGAACGCCATACATTCAGGCAAGACAAAATAGCATTCTAATTTAATTGACCCGAAGAAATGAAGGAAATTCGATTTTTTTTTTGGTTGATGGCTGATAAATATATTACTCTTGCAGTTCAGGTAGAGAAAAGAGGCCGCTATTGATGTTTTCAGAGGCATCGATGGTTGTTCGGTGAGGTTTAGAAACATCGACACATGGTTCAATTTGTTTGTCATTTCTAATAATAACCACCGTCGGAAACTTTTCAGACAACGCCCTCTTCGCAGACGTTTTACGGCCTCGTTTTTAGGGAAACTCTTCGGAGCCGGCTAAATTGGCACTTCTGGACTGGTTCCAGAAGCTATTTGGGAGCGCCCAACGAACAATTTGATAGATAACGGCAATTCGCGTCGTATTGAAGTTGAAAAGAGCGTTACGATCTACCGTTCCCCAAGGAAGAAAACTTTTGGGTAAAATTCGAGCAAACTTGTGCTTCTAAATCGTTCCATTCATTGTGCAAATCAAGGTCAAGTTCAATCGTCAACGCCTAGGATAAAATGAGGACGTTCCCGTGATCGCCAGTTAACTTTCCAAAGTTTTTTGGGCAGTTGGAAGACTATAGAGAAGGCCAGGGAAATTCGCTTCGTCTTCCATTTTCCAACAAAACGTAGAGCGGGAAAGATTGGGAGCACGTTGCACGCTGGCGGGTTGTGTCACGGGCGTTCCTTATCTTGGGACTCTGGATCGTAACAGGAATCAGTGCTATATTAGTGAAATACTGGGAAGAATTTTAGCATCTTGCATTTCTACGTTGTGTAGAATAGGCGGTATGAGAAGTAGACATACGTTTCAAGTACGATACAACTCCTCCTTTCCCTGGTTCATAAAAAAGAGACAACACGTGCTGTGAGGACACAATGCTCTCAAAACCAGTCAGTAGGAGTTTCTTCAAATTGTGCTAAGCATCGAGGCATGTAACAGTTGCGTGTATACAAAATATCGCACTACATTCCTTAGCCCCACGCCAATTCCGGAGCTTTAGCTACAAACCCATCGTATTTGATATGAACTCTGTAAGATAACTTCGCGTTTTACGTAGAATGTAACATCCCTTGAAGTTACGGAATTTATTAAGGCGCTCTTACTCATGCCACGGCCATCAATGAGCAATCAGTGCACAGGTGGTTCATGAGACTGTCAAAAAGATTTTTTCAAGAAGAATCGTGTCGGCTATTTTGGAATTATCGAGTAAAAACTGTGAGAAATGCTAGTAAATGAAACAGCGGTCTGAGCTCGGAAATGTTTGGGGTTACTCTTAATCATCCTACGAGCGTTATTAAACTCTCATGGCATAATAACGCTAGTATCACATGAGTAGGATTTATGAGCTAAAAACTAAACTAAAATAGATTTTCTTGGGCGATTTTGCAAATTTATTGTGCTGCACTCGTAATTTCTCCACAAAAGAGCACGATACACGAAGTTCTATCAAAACGAGTCATTATTGAGAAAAAAAAAAGATTTGGCGATTTGATTACTACGATAACTATCTTTAGTTTCGAAACGATTTTGCTTATACCTTATTTTGGCGTTCCATGGTGATCCGTAGGGTAAGTATCAGATTTGAGCTGATTTGGTTAAGTTAGACGCGCTTAAAACGTAAAGCACTGAAGAAAACTCCAAATTTTTTCTTTCAGCCAACCACCAACCTTTCCTTTCTACTTCGTAGGGCTAAAGAAAGTAAAAACGTGAAACTCACTATATATCCAGGACCATTCGAGCTATCGATGCGAAGAAAATTCATTCTCATTCAAATCGGTATTCTCAAATAAAAGTAAATACATAAACAGCCTATTCAACAGTTTCCGGTTAATTGGAAGAACTGCATTAGTGCCGATTTTAAACCACTCATTTTCATCAAACGTTAAAACGAAGACTTGACCAAAAAGTAAAAATCTTGGAATCTGGAATTCATGAGGGAATGCTGTGAAACAGACTATGGTGCAACAATTTTTGAAAGTCCTCACTTCAAGTTTTTACTGCGATTCCAATTGTTTCATTTTCGACGAAAATTCTATTTTTAAAAATGCAATGGGGTGTTAGTAATCAAATAGCGGGATTTAATTCAAGACAATGGCCGTTATACTCCGCCATTTCGGATGAGAAGTATTTTGTAGTGTGAGAATTAGTTAAATTTCGACAGATTTGGACCAAAACCTAATTTTGTTTGGGGTTCTTGGCTCGCAAGAGGTCAACTACGAAGTGGAGACAAACGTGTCTTCAGTGGACACAAATCTTGTTCTTCACAAACGCATGTTTTCGTGTCTCAATCGGAGGACGAAGGCAGTTCGCCGCGCATTTTAACAGACAATCGCACAATTTTTCTTCTCTAGAACAAGGGCCAAGGGAAAGTAAAAATTCCTCAGAACGAAATATAATAAAACGAAAGGCGATAGTCGAGCGGCTATTTTTAGGGGAGGGGCCGCGTACGTTCTATTAAAAGCGGCCCGAGCTGAGAAGTGTTGGGGCGAACCGGAGTACGGTTAGTGTTTTACTTCACCTTCGGCTCGTTGGAAAATGTGGAACAGACTTCACAGGAAGCGGCTGATCGACCGTGAACTGTACAAGGCACATGATGTCGGGGCCTATTTGCTCTTACAACGGGCCTGAGGACTCAGAACGGTCGAAGTTATTTGTCTGAAACGTAGACGGATTTAAAACAACGCATTGTGAGAGGGAGTGGGGTGGGGTTAGCACCTTTTATTATTGAACCGTACCCAAATAGATTTCTTCCAATTCCCTACTTGAACCATCAAAGCCTAGATTTTCATTCGAACCTTGAGACACGTACCGTTTAATCCCCCATTCTATCCTCATTACAGTTTTATAGAATAGTATTGTTCGTTCATTTCCCCCTTCAACGGCGTTTAACGCAAATTAGAGCAGGGCTCGCGTTGTACACTTGATGCACGCCGCATCATAGGTCAGAGAGCAAGTATAGTACGAGTGGACTATTATTAGGTTAAAAACCGTTCGAATCCACCATCACAATGCAAATAAGAGGTGCCCAGCTATGGCTTAGTTGCTGCAAAGTACACTCGAAAAACGCAGCAGCGTTGTTGCCATACAGGAACCCTTGGTATGGGGTAGCAAGCACGAATGGTGGCTGGAGTGAGAACACGACAGCGATTGCCTGCATTGACCCGTCACTGGACATGCTTGCCACTAACTTTGCTGAGCTACGCCTCCAATGCCTACGAGACAGATCCACTGAAGCACTCCAAGTGGTCACTGGCCAGTTACCTGTTGACTCGGCCATTGAGTGAGTGGTGAACAATTGGAGAGACAAAAGGGAGCTTCCCTCGCTCTGAGCCAAACCCTGTATAGAGAAATGGCAAGCGAGATGGGAATCCTCGTCAAGGGAGCCTGACACGTACGAGTTTTTTCCCAACATCCGCTTCAATGCACGGCTCCACTTCTTTTTTCTGTCAATGACTCTACATCTTGCATTTCTTGTGCCTCCAGGGCGGAGGAAACAAGAAACCACGCGTTAATCTACTGACGTTCGCAGCTGGGTTCCCCTGAGTAAAGCATGGGCAACTGGGAGACTAGCAAACTGACGACCTACCCTAGCCGTTCCTCCGGCAGGGCTGGGTTCGGTTGGTGCTAAGTGGGTGGTCAGGCTGTGGCATGATAGCAAAATGACAACCTCCACGACAGCATATTTCTTTCATACACTGGATCGTCTATACCAAAGGAGAATCCACTTAATTTCTTCTCTCTGTTTTTCTTATTTGTTTTATTATTATTATTATTATTATTATTATTATTATTATCTTCCTGCAATCTGATAAATGCCACATATTCTAAATATTTGTTGTTATTGGGCTTGCCCGCGTTCAAATAAAAAAACGCTGCAAATTATTACACAACGGTTTATTATTCGGATAATCAGCTTGACCTAGCATTAATGCTCCGAGACCCATCCTGTTCGATTCAGCATCGAAAAATATCATAATGAAACCCAAAAAAAGGCCGAAAAGAACTGAATCGTAATATTAAAATAAACAAAAAAATGAAAAGAACGAACTATTAATAAATAAACCAAAAATAAGCGAATAATGAAAAGTTCAATCGAAGATAACAGATATTTTGCTACCGTTGAGACGGAGAGAAAGAGTCATTGGTGGAGGTGAAGACGAGAACAAGGCAATCGGACGATAAAGAGACAAATCAGAAAAGTGCCAAAGGTTATATACGAAACACGAGCGCCTTAGGGAAGACAAAAAAAAAAAAAAAACCCCGGCGCTAATTGGGCGAACGCTGTGAGTCGAGTGGAAAGGGGTGGCGGGCGGCGGTGTTGCCGGACCAGTGACGATCGCTTTTGATGGGCGGGAGCGAGGGGACTTCAAAGACGTAACGCGTTATACTGCGTTTCGTTAATTTTTTAACCGTTTTTTGCCCATTACAACCACGGGCTTCGTCCGATCGGATTGCGGAGATGGCGGGCACAACTAGATACCAAATCGGATTTTTGGGCGAAAGAACGAATTTTAGACCACGTTAAAGGCACAAAACGGCCCGGACGGCGGACGGCGGACGGGGACGGGGGACGGGGACGGGGACGGGGACGGGGACGGGGACGGACATTGCAAATTTGGAATCTCCATGTCATGAAACGTAAAGTATCAAATTTTGAGGGGGGGTTGTAAAAAATTTTTCGTGACCGAAAACATAGGGTTATTATTCAGAATGAATAATAAACCAAAAAGAACATTCTGTAAGCGATGCTCAAGCCGCTTTTGTGAACCGACCTTGACGATCCTTTTTACGTTCACTCTCACAACTCTCAACCTGTTCGAGAATGAAATCCGAACAGCTATGTGGTTTATTATATCAGGACCAGATAAAAATTCGCTTCTGTAGCGGTAGTACTGTGATTAATGCAGATTTGGGTAGAATAGAAATGAAGAATGTTTAGGAAGTTCGATGTAATAAATTTCAGATGAAACAAAACTATGACACACTCATATTTGCTTCAAGTCTGTAATACATACATAACTTGGCATTTACGCTCCAATTTTCTTCATATCTTAACTTTTCCACGGCTTCTGAGTCTGTGTGTGTGTGTATCTGTGAACGCGATTGACAGAGAACAGCTCAAACAGTTGATAGCCTGCACGTCACCTTAGAACGCCAAAATAACGGTACGGGAAAAACGGGCCAAAAAATAACAATAGTCTAAATGATCTAAAAATGTGGAAAAATCGATTTTAGCGCAGTTTTTACCTCATAAATCTCACTAATATGGTGTGGTGGTTCCCTGTCAAATTATGGTGGTTTTCTAAACAACCAATACCGTGAGAGTTGAATAACGCTCGTAAGATATTAACTGATTTTCAACGCACTAATTCTCATTTAAGCGTCAATTTGTAATAAACAAAAGCCAATCAAAGACAAGCGAAGCCACCACATGTGTGTGGAGTCACAAAACCACAAGTTTCTCATTAACCGAATTATTGCACTCAGCGCCGTCGAGCTCATTGTCGGTTAATTGTTTCGTTTCAAGGGCCCACGCCGCGACATGATGCTCCGCTTCAAAACAATTAGCGAAGCTGTCGAATTACTCCGCTGACATTAAGGTTAACGCGGAAACGTCAAGTCCATTGTCCTTAGTCTGCTTTGTCGAGTGGAAACGACGTGCTAACGAGAAGGGAGCGGCTGTTAAGCCTTTCGTTTTGCATTCCGTCGCAAACAATTGAAACCAAAAACTTGGCATGCGCCTCCTCAACTTCTGCTTTGAGAGAGTTTTATTTAAATGAATGAACTCTTCTTTAAGGTTTGACGGCATTTTATTTCGCGGTTGTCATGAGGAACGCATCCGAAACACTCGCGGCTGCACCTGAGAGAATACAGGGAGGCAGCCGAAGCTGCGGAACCAGTGGCAGTTGCCATGACCACAAGGTGGGCCCATGTCCCAACTTCCTTACAGAGGCCCGTTGGGAAGTCAGTACTGTCCCCCCAGCCATCGCTAGCACCCATTGCCCCACTCCCCTGGGTTAGAAGGAGGGAGTTGCCTGGTCAGGGATTGAACCAGAGTCCGCTGGTTCTATTCCAGCCTGGCTTGGGCAGCCTCACGCCCCAATGCGCTTGGCCACATTGCAATGTGTGATAAGGACCACATTGATTAAGGCTCACGGATGAGGGCCAGTCTGGATAGGACTGCTATCCTCCTGCAGACCTATCAGGCCTGCAGATCCAGTGAGTAAACTGAGTGAGAAAGCGGCGTCACCAAATCGGTTCAATTCGATACTCAGGCAATGGATCTACATGTACGATGTAAATCAGCCCTAAACTAAGTATAGTTAACAAAGCGATCTAAAGAAAAAAATGTTCTTCTCTCAAAAACAGCTTCAACAATTTCGATTATATTTTCGAATGGCATGTCTGTACAACAAACTGCCCATTTCTGGGGAAACTACGAAATCAGCACAATAAATTATAGAAACCTTCGAAGATAGCCGGTTCGTTCGATTTTAGCGAATTTCCCCCTGTAAATCCCGCCATATGGTTCAAGGGTTCTCAGAACAATTAAGGCGTGCATGAGATAATTAGGAGCAACGCGAGAAATTCCGGATTGACAGTCTCATGAACCACTTGTGCACTGATTGCTCAATAATGCTCGTGGCGTGAGTAAAAGCATCTCAATAAATTTCTGAACTTCCTGCGTCAAGCGTGAAGTTGTGTTTTCATAAGTTCAAATGAGCTGAGTGAAAAATGTAGATTTGTAGCTAGATACGAAAATCGTTGAATGTACTTGGGGATGGGTAAGTTGTGTTATGCATGCGTCGTGCCAGATATCTTCTGAAATATCTTGCATTTCGTACGTTCCGAGGGTTATTTTGGCGATGATCCACTTGGAACTTCAACTAGTAAAGTGGTTCGTCTTTCACTGGTACAGGTTGGCATCAGTGGCCCAGAAACAGACAGACGATTCCCCTGAACATCATCTCGCTGCGTCGCGTCTGAGAATGTGGCATTATAACAGTATAGCAGTAGTGTTGAATGTTGTGTTGTGTCTAAGAGAAATCAATTCTTTCATCGTCCGGCGTTCACGCTCGCAGAAAGAAAAGTGTAACTCGGCTGTTCCATCGGCAGCGAAAGAAATGGCATTAAATTACCATTTTCTTCAAATCCCTCGTACGGAAGGAAACACTACGACTTTTTCAGTGGCGGAACAAAAAATGCCGCATGAGTCAGACGACCAACTCGCTCGATAGCACCACCTGAAGAACTAAGTTCGTTCGTCACGTCAAATGATATGTAAATGCCCGCTCGGCCCCATAAATAAATGTTTCTCGGAGGCGCCGCGCAACACGAGCCGCTGCTCTGAGGGCAGGACTTGTCCTCCAGCTTAGCCAATAAAATGCTTACGAATGTGCCAGCCTTCTTCAAGGTTTCGCGAGCCACGAAGCAATGAGTTGAACCCGCCCTCGCATTTGAATTCTAGTGGAAGTAAACCAACACTCAGGAGCTGTAGCTGCACCGTGTGGTACATTCAAGCGTAGCGGAGCATCGCGAGGACGTTCCCGTTCCTCTCGGGACGCGGCACGTAGAAAACATGTCCCAGGAAAGACGGAAACAACAGTTGGTCCACGCTGCTTTCGGGCACTGCAGAGACGGCAGTGAGGTCTCAGAATGACCAAGTGGGAGCTCAGTCGAGGAGGCTAGTTAATAGTCGATTTTCTACAAGAGCGTACGAAGAGATGGGAACGGAAACGAAACCTCCGCAACAAACTGTAGCGGCTGTGAACCAGAATACGCGGTAGGGAAATGTTGATATATTAGTTTTTTCTATGTCTATTCACGAATTGTACGAGATGTTGGGTGTACAGAACATCAGTAGGGAAAGGAATGGTTCTTCTAAAGAGAGCTCCAAATGAACAGGAGTGGTAATTTCATCAAACGTCGAAAAATATTACGAATGTAACATGGTTATATCAACAATCCAAGAAATTTTCTATGCGACGCTAAGCAATTGGCACGGTGCGACGAGTCGAACCTACGGGTAGTTAGAGGGAGACGGGAGAAAATGTTGGAAATGACCGCAGGCTGGGCTCTAACCATATTGTCCACTGCCGATTCGCCTCACTATATTTACTCTGAATTCACTATTACTCATCTAGACAGCATCCAAATAACTAAGATACGATACTATACACGACGTAATTGTATTGAAACTACCGTCTCGTTTTTGGCCAATTTTTTAACCTTTTTATACCCATCACAACCCCGATTTGGGATCTCCGTGTCTGAAATTTGAAAATTAGTGTCCTGACCGAAAACACAGGTGTATTATTCGGAATAAATTCTTCAAGGGATTAATTAAAAGTATATAATCATAAGTTGAAGCAGAAGAAAAACAATGAAAGGGGGGAACTATATTACAGGTGAAAATAATTAACGTTTTTCATTCGACTTGACACCGTCTTCAGAACCGAAAGAGCCAGTCTAATTTGGCGATAGTTTAGTCAGCCTTTCGTCTACCCTTCTATAACTTTGTTTTTCATACCTTTAACAATTTGCCGATTGAAGATTAGTCATAAGACGTCGGCGAAAGGAATTCCCTACACTTTTTTTCGAATTTTCTCGAAAACTGAAACAACGACTTCAAATAGTCACAGGACGGTTGTCAGATGAGTTGAGTAACGCTTAGCACCTCGCACTATTCAATTCATTTAGAGCGACTAGGCCATGGTGAAGGTTTGACCACACTCAATCGCCCAGGACGGATCTCTTTACTTCCCGCTGGCAAAGAGAACGTCTGGAACGTGATCTTTCAAGGCGATTCAATAAGTTGATACCGGGAGTCTCGCTAAACTCGATACCTGACTCAAGAGACTGGCCTCAACACCTTGACGAAGACCGTTGCCAGGGTAACGTTCACGTCGTATCGCAGGGCGCTTCAGACGCCTCCAATTGACTTTCTATTGTGCTCAAAGGTGACAGTAAATGTAGGGCGATTTTACTTCAAAAATATAAACGGCAATCGGGACTACTGTATTCACTTGATATTCAGTACACGCCAACACGAGCATTAATTAATATTCAATTAATATTGTGAACTGGGGCATCGAAGTGAAATTTTAATTCAGTTGCCGTTCGTTCTCGAAAAAGTCAACTGCGTGGTCAGTGCCGGTAAATGGGATTCAGGGAGCTGAAAGCATTCAGGAAAAGAAAAAATCAGAGTGATTCATAGAGCCAGAAAGACTGTTGCCCAACTTCCCAATTTATCTTTCTCACTTCTACTTTCTTTTTCAGTAATATTGAACAACTATGGTTTGTTTTGCATCAACCTGTGAGTTCAGCCTTCCTCAATCATTGTGTCCACCTTTCTGACCTTAAGCACTTTTTTTCGTAGCTGTGGGAAAGTCCAGCTCTTCAGTTATTTCCAAGTGATAACAGATTTTCCCTTTTCTGGACTTTCCAAAATATCCTTTTCCCATCACTCAATTTACATTCCTCGCCACAATACACAGCTCTTTGTCTATCAGCTCTCTCGATCGACACTAGTCCCATTTGTCCCAACAGACATTCACGCACATCTCTCGATCGACCCTCATCTATCAACTCCCAGCTCTACTGACCCTCACCACCAGTTCACGTATTCAGAGAACCAAGTGACAGTGTAATCAAAGCTCTAGAGTGGTAAACAAGTGTATCAATATATATAAATATAGCCATATATCTCGTTCAATTCGTCTGCATATTTCTCTCTACGTTTCATGCACACAACACTGTCTGTCCGTGATCCTTCCTAAGTGCACGACTGGGTTTTGATGGAATTTGTTTTGGCATGGTTTATAAACGTACCAACATAAATAGTAGACATGAATACCTAATTCTACAAAACACTCTTACCTACTGCTTCTGCTGGGCTAATATCAACACTCGATCGCGTACAAGTAGTAAATGCTGTCGTACTCACCCCCCTGATTTCATTTTTTCTAAAGAATTAAACGTGATTTCCTCCTATACGCTTCACCTCCTGCCACACTGAGCTCCGTCTGAGCCAGAGCTGTGGGGCTTTTCGAAACAAATCTCTATTCTCCAACGACCACAAGTATTCAACTCGATAGAGCTCCTCAGCAGTATTTCCAGTGATTCGAATTTCAATTCAAGGGCTACAGAGAAAGCTAACCAAGCCAAATTCGTAGGCTAACATTTTCTGTAGCGTCATCTCAGATTCCTACAGAAACGGACTCCCCCCCCCCCCTCCACACCAATCACCACCACATCATGGAAAATGGTGCTGGTTCCACGAAAACCATGAAAATTAGGCAGATCTACTCGAATGTTTCTATGAACTGGAGAGCACTTGCAAAGGAGTGGGACACCTTCGTCGGGGTCACACGTACTCTCTACAAATGTGCAAATTACGAAAGAAAATGAAAAAAGCCAGTAATGTCACGACGCGAATATAAAGTCGGAGAAGGCTCGTTGGAATTGTAAGTCGCGTTTTGAGCTAAGAACAGTTTAAAGCTGAATTAGTCCTGTGTCGCGGAGAATGAGTTGCATCATCGAACCTGGCGCTGGCAACTGTTGGCTGTGGTAGCGAAATTAACTTTCAAGGTCCCTCAGCGAGTATATCAGAATGCACCGCCGGTTCATCGCTGAGTCACCGATCCCATCAGGACCGCCTATCTGGCTTTGTAGAGGCGCAATCGACGTTGAAGTCAAGTCTATGGAGACTAATTGACGTGGAACGACGCAAGAGGACCCCATTCAAACGGCCCAACCCTTTGAATTGACATTCAATCTGGAATCGTTATTCTCGGTGAAGAAGAATTTCGGGGTTGCAGTAGAAAACGAAGACATTGTGATAGATTCAAAAAGAGAGAAAGTGATATTTCGTAAATTTGTTTTCTTCAAACTCCTCCTCGGGAACGCGCCAGAAAACTACAGGGCGACTACTTTCGTGAACGTTTCGCACCAAAATCCATTTCACAAAATTCCCAATTGAATTTTATGTTTTACATTTTTGGAAATGTACGTACTGCATGTGTCACTCAACTTGATCAGAAACACAGAAAAAAGGCGTGAACATATTCTTAATTTGGGAAATTTCTTCAAAGCAAAAGGTAGGTGTGAACGTGTTCGACGATGATGCAAAGTGCATGTTACCGAAGAGGACCCGTCATTCTTCATTATCAAATTATTTGATGGGTCTCGGTGGTTGATAACCACCCTAAACCTTGCAGTGGGCTTTTTCTGAATGGCGTAATTTAATTTTGGAACCGTTCAGTTTCGTTTTCATTAGAACTTTTACTCCGAAACAACCTGCAAAAGGGGCGTAGTGGGACATTCCATGATGGCTGATGGGCGACTGTTCGTCTCTTCCAACGACTGAATGCCTGTGATTGTTAGCCTCCACCCCCACCCCTCACCATTAATAAAAAAAACGCAGAAACAGCTTATTCACACGCATTGGAGATTGGCACGCTGTTAAACCTTAGAAGTACGTGCTATTATGGTCGGGGGACTCAGTGGTGAAACAGTGGTTTCACTAACGCCAGACCAATGAGTTTACACCTCGGTCGTTAACTTCGGTGCTAACCTTTAGCAGCGGTGCCTCACCTCCGATGACGGTGCTTGAAGAAAAACCTTCTTAATATTTGAACTTGTTATAACTTTTAACGTTGTTTTCAATTTCAAAACGAAGGTCGTAGGCTAAAGTACTTTCACTTTCCTTGGCTTTACAAAGTAGAAAGGAATATTGTGTAATCGGCTGAGGAAGAAAAAATTGAGTTCTCTTCAAATCTTTACGTCAAATGCCTACTGAGTCAGGAAACGCTATTTGGGAAAACTATCTGTGTGTCTGTGAGAAACGGCTGAACCTAATCAGCTCAAACTTGATACCTAGCCCGCAGGTTACTACGGTCCATCAACATACGGGTATGAATAAAATCCACCCAAAACTAACTAAAACACAATTTGATTTTGTGACTAAACTGCTCCAAATGACACGATAATACTATAAAATACTCATTCGTGGGAAAATGACGAGAGCAGCACACAAAAAATGACCCAACGGCGAAAATCGATTTAAGCGCAGTTTTTTACTTACCAATTCCGCTCAAATATTACTAAAACCGCCAGGAAAATTGAGGTGGTAGTCAAATCAATTACCCACACGATGAACTATTAATAACGCTCATAAAATTTATAGGAGCTTCCTCAGAAATTCCGGAATTTCAGCCACCGCCGTTTCACTTACTACCATTTCTCACCGTTTCTACCCGCGAACTCAGGAACAGTGATTGGTAAATTTCTCAAAAAAAAAAGGTCGTGTTCACTCCCTTATTAATTCTCTGAGTACTGATTCCTCAATAATGGTCTTGGCATGAGTAGGAGGACCACAACAAACTCCGGACCTGTATGCGCTACCAATTTCCGCGCAAAACGTTAAGACATGTTTTACCACGATCAAAAGAACTGAGTGAAAAATAAATCGAATTTACGTAGAGCTAAAGAAACTTGTGTGACGCGTCCAGATATTTTCGCGTGTTCCGTTTGGCGCTCACGTAATTTGGAATCACAAACTATTTTTGTGGCAACTTTTTAGTTCTTGGCTCACTCTTATTGAACGCCACCAAGAGCAATGACGAATGAAATTTTAAAAATCCATAAAATGTAGGGCATGCGTAAAAATGTGTCAGTTCATTCATTAGACGAGTGTGACTAGCAATTAAGGTTGACTGCACGAGGTTAAAAATGTCGTTTTGAACTACTTCTAGGTGTAAAGAAAGAATGGCCATGAAATTCCTATTATGGCCTCCTGACGAATAAGGGAATGCATCAACCGATTTTCCAACTAACTCAAACAAGGATGGTGGGGGGGGGGGCACGTGAACAGCGTTTTATTTTCCTAAGCTCTACGAAGTAGGAAGAAAAGTAATGGAATCGGCTAAAGAACAAATTTTGAGTTCAGAACTATTTAACAAAATGGAGTTAACACGATTAAAACGATACGATGAAGCCATATCTGTGCAAAGCCTGCAGATCACTATTGTCATGCCAACATAAGGGTATGAGCAAACTGTAGTTATCATAACGATCAAAACACCGAAACTTTGTTTTTTCTCAAAAATAGCTACTAAAATTTTGAGCATGTTTTTTGTATAAACTGTTACAAACGAAAGCAGGAGCAACTCAAATAAGTTTTGGAACATTAACCGCTTCTATACAGAACTGGAAGTTGGGGTGCATTTAAATTGAGCGACAAATTAGTACGTGAAGCTGAGGAAAGTTGTGTGATGCTCTAAATATATTCTTTCGGTTATGTATCTGCATATGTGCGCCGTTCCCATGGCTTCTCCGAAGAACTTCCTTAGTATCCTCCCTTAGCCAACTGAATAAATCGATCCATAATGAGTTGGCACTGGCGAATAGCAATTTGATTACTTCAATCAACTTCTCTTTGAGTAAATGTGAGATAGTGCTGCTTGGACGCACCGATGCCGTTCTACTCACCGTTCTCACACTAGTTTCGCTATCGCATCTTTCTGTTGTTTACGTTCACGTTGTTTGTGTTTACTTTCCAAACAAAATAAATACCTTTTTCCACTCGCGATATTTTCGAGTGACTGGAAGTGCAAGTGTAGTTTTGCCGTTATCGTTTGTTGAGTCTGCACAAAAATAGGCGGCTTAGCGTGAGCGTGACGTGACGAGACTACCATCGCGATAATGTTATAATTGATACTATTTATACTTCCGAATTACAAACATTTATGAAACCTGGGGGCTCGCCAAAAAAGCTAACGTTCCGTGAACTGAAGAAAAGTAATTTCCAAGAAGGATATTTTTAACGAACATACTTTGAGCGCCGGTTTTACTTACAGAACAACGGGACAGAAGATAAAACTGCACGGATCGGTCGTAAAAATGTGCCGATCGTAAATTACACGCACATTTCCGTTCTCCTAGACGTAAAACGCCTCCGAGTCGGCTTTCCCTCGTCGACTTGGCACGAGGGACTGCAAAATAACGTGCACGCACTCGGGTCAGCGGAAGTTACGTGGTAAAATACCACATTTCGTGCTAGTTCTCAAAGAACGCCCTACTCCCACGTTTATCGGTGTTTGCTAGTCCTGAAGAGCTTTACTGGGATCTCAGTTTTAACGCAGCACAGGAAATTATTATTGTTGCGAACCAAATGGCGGCGTAGAATTTGGAAGATGTCGAAAGGCATTTTGAGGATTCACTGTACAGTTCCTGATCACTAACCGCGAGGCAAAGATCGAGAAATACTCCAGCGAAGCAGCGGAATGGCAGCTTTGAAGTGGGTTGAGTGAGAGTACGAAAAGGCCGAGTTTTGGAACCAGGAGAGAAGAGGTACCTAATAGTTGCTAATCAAAGCTTGTAAAAGTCTGAAAAACTTGGATTTCTTTTACCCTCTGAACTCATACCTGACATTCGGTCCACGTACCGAGGTAACCTAGTCCTATGCTTGTCAATGAGAACTAATTCATCCCATAAATACGTGACGAAGACACATTCGTATTTTTCTGCTCAATGATGGAATCAAAACGTCATCATGTCGGTCACACATGAAGTAGTCAAGACGACGGATGACTTCTTCAATTTTCTGGGAGGTTCTTAACGGGAGGCGTTGGCCGTCTCCAGCCTTCAGCGTTCACCTCCAACGCGTTATTTCGTTACGGCGTCAGTGGTATTTACGGTGGAGTTCCCGGGAATTGAGGTAATACTTCGAAACTGATTTGAACTTTGGTTAAAAGGTTCAAACAATTTCCTCGAGCGGAAATGAGAGGGATAACCTTATCGTTCGCTCGGAGAGCTGAAACACGATAGTTTCCCCGTTGAGCTGGCTCCGTCCCTTCCTCCGGACAAATGGACGTTACGCGGTGGTGCTGCAGGATCTCGAGTGGGTCCCTCAATGAGTTTCACTTAATCGGTTGATTTGGAATGAACACTGATCTCCACATCGCTCAACAAACTGACAAGTCACCTCTCTTCCCCCCACTTACGTTCACAATTTCTCTTCAACGTCACCAAGACATCGAGTATGAGCTCGTAATTAGAGTTGGCTGCTACAAATTATTCTACCGCCGAAAATCGGGATTGAACCAACAATTTCAACTAGACAAATGTAAGAAACAAACTAGGTACCTAGCGAACGTCAAATATTCAAACAAAATACTAAAAACGCAGCAAATTTGTACACACCTCCGAAACCCATCCTATTCAATGTATAAAGAATACCAGACATGACTTGACTACAACGGACCAACGAAAATTGCATATTTTAGGCGCCAGGTGGTTGGGCTGAGCCGGGAGAGACTGCAACGATGAAACGATTACTTTCGCCGTATTGTCCCGTAAGTTCTTTCAAGCAGTAGATTTCGGCCGACAATAATTACTGTGATTCCTCACTTTACGGTCTAGACGCCGTCCTACTCATCTGAAACTCGTCCTACACCTCGGGGATCGTTCCATTCGACAAAGCATGAAAAAATAGCTGGACGAGCTCGTTTTTGTTAATTTTTTTTAACCATTTTTTTCTCTCATAACAACCATAGGTTTCGTCTGATCGGCAGATTTGGAATCACATTTGATACGTAGAGTATCACATTTTGAGGTGGGGTTGTAAACAAATTTCCCTGGCTGAAAACATAGGCGTACTGTTGAGAATGAATAATAGACCGAAATGCAGGTAATTATCACGCAGTTCGACAGTCTCCACACCTCCAACATCCGTCCCAGTCGATTCAGCAGCGAATAATACTGGCAAACGAAACGAAACGTGACCACTAACACGGAACAACGAAAATTGACGTATTCCAGGGACCAGTACGCAATTGGCCCGACGCGACAAGCCAACCTGATGGGGGTGGTTGGAGTGGGACAGGAGGCAGCGTGGAAAATGGAAGCAGGCTGAGAAGAAACCATAAGTTTTGCTGTATCAACTTGCAAGTTCCTTCAAGTAGTAGAATTTGCCTCACTATAATAACTCTGCTTCCACCGTTTTCGATCTAGACGCAATCGTACACCTCTGAGACTCGTTAAATTTAAGTTTTGAGTTAAGAAAAAATTCGTGATACCTTCAGGCTAAATATCAAATTTGACTCGATTTGGTTAGGCCATTTTTTGTCATTCACGCTCACACGCCTCTTTTGGATTTTGATGCTGTTGAAACATTAATATCTGAAGAGAATTTTTTTCTTTAGCCAGTCACATAACTTTCCCTCCTATACGTTGTACTAAGGAAAGAAAAAACGCTGCAACGTATTACACAAAGGGTTATTACTCTCTCGCACAGCACGATTCTTATATATCCTATTCAATCCAACGTCAAAAAACATTAGGAATATAACATGGCTACAACAACAATCTGGGAAACGATAATTCATATGCAAACGAAAATATTTGTAGAGTACCTCCGAGACCCATCCTATTCGATTCAGCATCGAAAAAAAACGACTGAGCAACTCGCACGATGTGACGTGTCGAACTGGTGGTGAAACGATAACTTTCGCTACATTGTCCAGCGAGTAGTAGAATTTGCCTAGCCACATTTACTGTGAAGTTCACTGTTTTCCGTCTCCGCGCAGCCATACACCACTTAGACCCGTCCTATTCGAATCAGCTTCAGAAAATACTTAGAAAATGATACCAAACTTCGACATAGTTGCAAGGTTTCTAATTGAAAGTACTTGCGGGACAATATAGAGAAAATTACCATCATTTGTACTACCTTCCGTCTCATTAAAACAACCCACCAGCTCGACTCGTCACAGCGTGCCAATTGCCTACATGCGTCTGGAATAGGTAGTTTTCGCCATTCCGTCGTAGTCAGGTCATGTTTCGTATGGTTTAGTGGTATTTTCTGATGCTGACTCGAATGGGGTGGGCCTCGGAGGTGAGCGACTACGTCAGTGCATGATAATAATAAGCCGTTGTGTAATAATTTGCAGCGTTTTTTGTTTTGTCAGAGATAAGCCAACAATTTTGGAAAACGGCCATTTAGCCGTGGTTGGATATTGGTGATGATGGCTGTCTACTTCTAAACTACTCTCTTAAGTTTCATCTCAATGGACCAAAGCATAGGTTTTTACGGCACATTCTCACACGTTACGTTCGCGTCTTGCTCTCGGAAATGAGCGCATCAGGCTGGGAGTTCTCATTGCGCCTCAACGTCAACATTTCAGAATCAGTGGGGCTTAACTGTACTTGCCTTTGAATGTACGACTGCCAAATCCCACAAATCAGAAGGTTATAAAGGCGAAGCCCGTTCAATGACCGAAAAGACCTTGACGCATCTTCCTCCAAATCCTTCAACTCGTATGACGGAAATGGTGAACTAACAAAACGATGTTTCCAACGGGTCTGTTATCTCGAACAACGCAGCAGGTTCTTCGGGAACGAGGCACTGGGAGAAGTTTCTGGAGATTACGTCGCCTCAACTCGGCCGAAGGGAGTCAGGATCCAAACGCCTCCAAATTGACGCTCTTCTCTAATCTTCAGATCCATCAGTCCCTCGTAAATTCTTGCTCCTCCCCGTCGTTCGGAACTGGTCTTCCTCCGCGTCTTCTGAACATTATTTCGGAACTACTTCTCCGAATATAAAAACCCGAATGCGACATTGCTCTGTGTTCCAAACACTTTCTCCGTAATGCGGTTGAGCGATGAAACACGCTCGGATACAGCTGGTGTACTGGGCTGGTGAAGGGCGAGTGGGCCGCATACTCTCTGTGCAGAACGGAAATGAAGTAACCGCTACAGCTCATTTCAGAATACAGGAATAGTTAGAAACTTCACGTTTAAGAATGCAGCGTACGAATTTCTTCGTATAGTTTCGTGAATTTTGGTTTCATACAACGTTTAGCTCAGCTCAAGCTGAATAAGTACGGCAGTAATGGGTATGGAGGACCCCAAGTGCAGGCACGTAATGGGGAATCCTGTTACATGTCTGTATTTCGATTTCAAGTGAATGGTACTTTTCGAGGGAACGGGTGATATTATGCAGCATTCGGTTAAATCTAAGTCGAGTCTATTTATATCAGTACTGTATATCTCGAGGGAATGAGGTTTGTGGACTAGAGTTTTGTCAGTATCTCGGCGATATCGGGGACGTTTTGAAAAGGTTGCTGGTTTGTCCAAACAGGAATCCATAACCCATTACAAAGTCTCATTCCTTGGGAAGAAATGTAACGGGAGTTACCGATTGCATTGTTTTCTGATTAACAGGGAATAGAAATAAGCAAATCACTATTTCTATTGTAGGAGAGTTTCACAGCTCTCGTCGAGACACGCTATCAATTTAGAGGAGTTTCAGCCTAACTGAATGCAATTTTTGAGAAAATCCAAATCAGATTAACACCATTGGAAAGAGCGATAAACGTCCTTTATCCCTTATGACAAACCAATTTAAAACAAGTAGAACTATTTTGATTTGTTGAAATCAGTACTTTCTTTGATATATATCGCCTTCCAGTCCCAATCTCTCTCCAGCGAGGGAAGCACTTCCTCAGATCGTCTTTTAACGGTCTACTAAAAAACAAACATGTCAAGTACGAGAAAACTGCTTTTGAACTTGTTTTTTCCCGCAAAGTCCACGATTTTCAGCACGAAAGACTAGTCCGAACGCTGCATAAAATCTCCCATTCCCTCGAGAAGTATCATTCACTCGTAATAAAAATGCAAGCATATAATGGGACTACTCCATTCCAATCAATTCCAATGTCAATTAGGTGTAATGGGGATTCAAAAAACCATTGATTACACGTGATAACAAAAGTAATTGGAATTTTCATTACCAGTATGGGAATTCATAATTGGATTCCTTTTTTTAACAACCCTGATCTATAGCCGCCAATCCCGGAAGCCGGTCAATAATTCTGTTTCAATTTTTTGGCACAAACCGGCAACGTATTTTCCTGCATAGGATTTCCCGAATTGGGTAGTTCCTCCCCTTCCTCCCTCATCTCACTTCACACGCCCTCACTATTGGCAGTTCCTCAAAGCCCTTCTATCCTAGAACTCAAACAGTGACACACTGCCTCAGCTCTCGTCCCAGCTGACACCAGTTCACCTATCCAGATGCGTGTCGCGTGCATTGCCTGTCTTTCAGATTCTACTCTCAACTCTATCACGTTCCTCTCTCTCGCTTGTCTTATTCATCGACTTATTCTTTTCTGGCACTCAAGTTCATTTCTCCCTTGCACCAAACACGTTCAATTCAAATTTAGCTTTTCATAAGTTTTGGGCTTATGAATGATCTGTCAATTGTGGTATTCTTCTTTCATAGGTTTTCCTATTTATTTTCGTAGTATGAATGTTTTCAAAATGTCGCTTATTTCATTGCCATTTAAACACATTTTGCTTACATACATTTAGGGTTTGTAACTCTTTTACTCCAGTTCGTTACATTTTTATCTTTCATGGACCTCTTGGTTGCCTACAGTTTGGCTCCATACGTTACAATTTGTGTTCTACAGACTAATTTCGTGAATTCAATAACTTTTACTTTCCATAACCGTATGTACTCGGCTGAAGACAAATTTCGAGTTTTCTTCCAATCTTTACGTTTCAACCGCTGAACCAAATCGACTCAAAATTCATACTTAGTCTGCAGATCATCATGAAACGTCAAAATAAGGGTACGAACGAAATTGGTCGAAAACTAACTATAGTTATCATAGCGATTAAAACACCAAAATGTTGTTTTCTTGTTTTGATTGTGTGCAGCTCCAAATAGTACGAGGAGAGCAGCACAATAAATTTCAAACGTTTCGACGGGAAGCAATTTTAGTGGCGTTTTCTACACGAATCCCTCTTCTAAGCCCGTTATATAAAAAAAATATCTAGTTGTCAATCCAATAATTTACCTAAACAATGTATGTAGTAGTTTATAACATAAATAGGGAAATTCAGGAGTTCAAAGTATCTTCGAGCACCCCGTTTTCCGTTGATTCGAGAACTGTAAAGTGAATGTTTGACAAACGAATGATCATGAATCACCTACCACTGATTAATAAGGGGAGGAGTGTATAAATGTACTAAAGTGAGGGTCACACGACACAATTTTTCTGAAAAACATATTTTTTCGTGCGTAGATCCAACAATTATGAGGTGACAGAAAATGTTCATTTGCGGGAAGACGACGAGAGCAGCATCAAAAATAACCCTAAACCTCGATCTCGTCACGGTTTTCACCGAATAAAGCGCCAAGCTCAATCGAACATTTCGAGACAAATCGCGTTTATGGTTTAGTAAATTACTTTATTGCTGACTATTCGATGAATGTTCAAAGTCAACTAGGAGCTGCCTTATCAATTCGTGAATGTCACAATACGATCGTATTTGTGGCCTAATTTCTTTCGTTTCTTATAACGCTTACTGCGTGTCAGATAATGATAAATATTACCATGCGTTAGACTACAGGTAGTTAGAATGTGTTTCGCTGTCTATCCAAAAAACTAATTTCAGGTAATTTCGACATCAAATGTTTCTTGAGAGGGGATTACTGTCTCTAGGACGGATAAAACCGCTAAATTCACGAGGGGCTGAGGAGAGTTGTGTGACGTGTCGCTTTAGATGGTTCAGTATTAGGAGAATGTGAGGGGATATTTTCGAGTTTGTGAGAGCAATTTATTATTTTCGAAGTACCTAGTGTCAGACGATTGTTGTGCACCATGACCTTGACTCAAACCAAGTTTCAGGCGAAAGGATTCGAGATTTGGCTCAACGGTGAAGAGGCGGCAAGCCCGCCCCTCCTTCCCCCCTGTCGACTCCCCTGAGTCAAACGGGGCCTTTAAGAGCAGTTGACTCATTGCAATGGACTGCAGAAACAGCTCTTGTACCGAACTCAACTCAAATCAGATCCGAGGTCCACACGGAGGAGTAGGTGTTGCCACCGCCCACGGCCTCTTGTAAACGCCCACAGCCTCCTCAATCATCAATTCAAATATAGACAGCTCTTTCGGGAACTTGAACATGGAAGGGGAACAGGGTGCTCCTCCACGGGAAAATATTGGGGGCACCTTTTATCGCACTCCTTCGAAACTGTGTCGACTTTTTTTTTCTAAAGTTGAATAGGAAAGGAGCCAGCGTAAGTGCCACATTATTTTGGCGTCTAATGAACTGGGAACAATGAGCTCAACTGTTGCAGAACTGTTGTAGAAATTGTGAGGAGGAAGTAGCAAATAACCCCCCCTACACACACACAAACTGCTCACAATATTCGCAAGCAACTTCCGAAATAGATTTTCTGTTTCACAGCAGACAACGAATTCTGCAATGTACCTGTAGAATGATCTTCTGGGGTGAATTTCCCTTTACTCATTGCCCTGTAAATTAACACACACTTCCAAAGTGCTACCACATCGAACAATTCAGTCTGTCACAAGTGGCATTTGAATATCAACGGAAGGAAATACGATAACTGTGAAAGTTTCGATTTATTATTCACAGAGCATTTTCTTATATGGGCAAAAACATGGTTCAAAAAATTGGCTCTAGGAGTACAAGGTTTGGAAGGAGGATGAGAGGATACCTCGGAGAACGCCTGCGAACACACCCAGCCGATGCACCTTCTCAGTACTTTTCTTGTACCACATGCCACGCCAGGACACAGTCAATGCTGCGACTATGATGTTACTGCCTCCACACCACAAGCTCCTGACACCACCATATGAAGATTCGTTCTGTCATATTTGCGTTTCTTGGCTTGCCAAGCCCTCATCTACCTGTCAGCCCTACAGTGGCCTTACCATTTAAATGCTTATCCTTCGTAATTCAGTATATCCTGGCCACCCCGCATATTTATCTGTGGACTGCAAGGATACTATCGCCTTGACAATGACACGCCTTCCAGCCCCCTCCTGGCATCAGTCATAGCTCTGGGTATGTCCAGGCTCGTGGGGGAGCCAGGATTTGGTTGGCTGACCTTTATTTCTGTTTCTTTACTAGGGCAGGGGGCATCCTGGCTGCCACACCTGGACATCCAGAATCACTGTAGATCGGTCGGGACCAATGGCGATGATGTCATGTCTCAGTCCTTCTCCAGCAACCTACTTGACGCAGCCTCCCTGAATACGCGGACAACTGCACCACACTATTCAGCGACTCAAACTTCTTACAGCAGGCACAATGTTACGATCCTGGCCTCTTGTACACCTCATGCCTGTAGGCACTCACGCAAGGACCATTTAAAGATCAAGTGGAAAGTAAACAACAAATTTCTGTCGATTGCATAACTTTCCTGCCTACTTCATAGGGCTATGGAAAGCAACAATGCGAGATAAGTCAAGGCCGGGCGTTAACATTTGAATCTCAGGGTCTAAAGGGTTCGCTCTTTCGCAAAAACTCTTTCGTCGTCCATTGTACGCACGTCCCATTGCAATCAGCGCGCCTCGTCATCGTTCAGTGACTAGGAATTCCGTTCAATTAAGCCGTGTAATATGTCGCACATCTCACCTCTCGTTGTAGCATGTGCAGAACCATAGATTCTTGACCAACGAAGAAGACCAAGATTTTTTCAGAGCCACCACACAAACATACAACAAAACAACGTTCATCAAGTTCCGAGACAAAAAATGCGAGTGGAAATTTAGAATTCGTGGACATGAAAATCCATTCCGATTTGTCAAAGTGTTTCGTTGACTTCAGTCGACTGGTTTGGCGCAATGCGGAGTTTGACTTCGTAATAACTTAAACAGAAGGTGTACGCTCTCTCCGACTCTCAACCCGCGTCATCGAGGCAAACAAGCAACCGGTTTTGCCAATGAGAAGTAATAGCGAAAAGGAAGCATTATTTCAATTAGGTATTCCGCGCACGAGGATGATCCACTTGTGACATCAGGAAGGGTGGCCGCAGCTCCAAGCGTGGGATGGTGAATTCAGGGCAAAACTACTAGTCTGCGAGTTCCCGTCCGTTGAGGAGCATATTATCCCCAACTCGACATTCGTATTTACTGCTTTAGCTCTTATTAAACGTGTAGGTGAGACGACCACAAGTAAGCTCGTCCCGGTGATTTTTATTGCGTCGTGTTATAATCCACCAAGAGGTCAATAAAACTTACACAAATGGTATTGAAACAAGCAGAAACGCCTCTCTAGCCAACATGACTCATTCCAACTTGAAGAAAGAAACGTAGCAACACCCAACTTTCCGCCACCCCAGTTCGAACACCAGCTGCATATGCGGGCGCTATATCTTCGTTCGACGCATTTCTACAGAAACATTTATGGATAACAAAAAGTAGGGACTAGTTAGCTGAGAGTAATCCGTAAGTTTGATCGAAATCATTACACTCATTTTTCAGAAAATTGGAAAACCGATAAATTAATATTCGACAAATCTCCTTTTCTGAGTTAACTTGAATTATATTTCCCTTCAAACGATATATACAGAAATAATTATAGAGGACGAAATGTGGGAATGGATGGCTTAAAGACACTGTGTAAGAATGAAAAATTCTGGTGAAGCAGTTACCCCAGAATTTACGGAAATGTTCGAAAAATAGTTATTTTCGACACATTTTCATTTTTATCTCTGTTCAACGGACTGTCAGAGGAACATTTATTTAGTACAATATATAGGTATCAACTACTCAAAAACATTCTGTGAGTTTGGTGAAAATCGTTGAAGCTGTTTTAACAAAAACCGTAAAACCCCTATTTGTGCTTCGTAGGCCTATAGGGCCTATCCACCGTATTTTCATGGAGATAATGTATACGTAAGAAAAGTTTTTTACTGCCTAGTAGAAGATAAGTTGCAAGTTTAATCAAAATCGTTAGAGCCGTTTTCGTGGAAAATGCGAAAAACCATAGTTTATGGTATAGGTAACCACGGGACGCCAAAATAAGGGTATGAGCAAAATCCACCGAAAGTTAATTATAGTTATAAAAACACCAAATTTTTTTTCTCAAAAACGGCTTGAACGATTTTGATTAAATTTTTTATATTGATAGCTCCCAATATGGCAACTATACCATAAAATTCCCATTCGAGGGAAAATGACGAGAGCAGCACAATAAATCATCAAAATTTTCTACGAAAATCGGTTTAGCGCGGTTTTTACTTTCCACTACCCGAAGGGAAGGAAAGTATAGTAATCGGCCCAAAAAAAAATTTGGGTTTTCTTCAGATCTTTACGTTTTGAGGCCTACTGAGTCTAAAAAACCTCATTTCGGCGCGTGATCCGTGTATGTGTGTGTTTGTGTGTGTGTGTGTGTGTGTAGTTCGATTTGCGGGAGAACGGATCATCCGATTGAGCTGGTTCTTTTCATGTTTTGTTTGTTATTTTTTGTAGACACCAAAATAAGGTTATGGACGATTTTGGCCGATGGGAAGGGGGGTGGTGGACGAAAATGTACCAGCAACTAGGGATTTTCGCATTTTTCTCGAAAACGGCTCTAACGATTTTGATTAAACTTTCAAATTATCTTCTACTGATCAATACCCAACTTTTCTTCTGAATACATATCTCCATGAAAATACGGTGAACGGAGATATAGGCCTATGAAGCAAAAATAGGTTTTTAACGCTTTTTGGCAAAACGGCTTCAGCGATTTCCACCAAACTCACAGGATGTTTTTGAATAGTTAATACCTACATATTCTTTCCAATAAATGTTCCTGTGACGGTCCATTGAACAGAGATAAAAATCAAAATGTGTCGAAAATAACGTTTTTTCTAACATTTCCGTAAATTCCAGGGTAACTTTTTCACCAGTTGTAATAAATCCTAATGGAGTGTCTTTTAGTCACCCATACCAACATTTCGTTCTCCATAATTATTTCTGTATATATATGTTGAACGGAGATATAAGCCAAGTTAACTCAGAAAAGGAGATTTGTCGAATATTAATTCATCGGTATTCCAATTTTCTCAAAAACAGCTCTAACGATTTCGATCAAACTTACGGAGTAGTCTCAGCTAACTAGTCCCTACATTTTGTTCTCCATAAATGTTCCTGTAAAAATGCGTTGAACGAAGATATAGCGCCCACCTATGTAGGTGGTGTTCGAAATTACGGGGGTGGCGGAAAGTTGTGTGTTGCAACGCACCAGATATGTTTCATTCACACCAAAATATGTAACAGAAATACCAAAAAATAAGTTGTTCGCACGAAAATGCTAACGCAAGATGAGCCGCACTGCACATGCGGTAATCTACTGCACAATAATTTTATAGTATATGCCTCGTAATTTCGTGTCGATTGTTGTAGTATATGGCCTTACAAGTTGTAGATAGTTACGTCAAGTTGTATTACGGTTGAAAATATGTGATTTTCGTCAATTTCCCACAGATAAGAATTTTATGTTGCTGTTGTGTTATGTTCAGAGCTGTCTAGACACAAAATTTAATCGAAATCGTAAACCACTTTTGACAACAAAAAGTTTGATGTTTCGATTAGCAAGATAACTATAGATAGTCTTGACTCGCAGGCTACTATAATTATCAAATGTGAGTCGATTTGGTCGAGCTGTCATCACTCAATAGGGGACGACCCAGACTGTGATTCAAACGACAGAGATTTAAACGGTGTTCCGAGCCCAGAAACTTTTGCTGAAGAAGGAGACAACCGTACAGAAGCACTTTTCAAAGTCAACGGCCCTGCCTCATCATCTAAGGGCGATCGCCGTTTTGGTTTATTATTCATTCTGAATAATAACCCTATGTTTTCGGTCACGAAAAATTTTTTACAACCCCCCCTCAAAATTTGATACTTTACGTTTCATGACATGGAGATTCCAAATTTGCAATGTCCGTCCGCCGTCCCCCGTCCCCCGTCCCCCGTCCCCCGTCCGCCGTCCGGGCCGTTTTGTGCCTTTAACGTGGTCTAAAAATTCGTTCTTTCGCCCAAAAATCCGATTTGGTATCTAGTTGTGCCCGCCATCTCCGCAATCCGATCGGACGAAGCCCGTGGTTGTAATGGGCAAAAAACGGTTAAAAATTAACGAAACGCAGTATAACGCGTTACGTCTTTGAAGTCCCTCGCTCCCGCCCATCAAAAGCGATCGTCACTGGTCCGGCAACACCGCCGCCCGCCACCCCTTTCCACTCGACTCACAGCGTTCGCCCAATTAGCGCCGGGGTTTTTTTTTTTTTTGTCTTCCTAGGAAGCGCTCGTGTTTCGTATATAACCTTTGGCACTACGATTTGTCTCTTTATCGTCCGATTGCCTTGTTCTCGTCTTCACCTCCACGAATGACTCTTTCTCTCCGTCTCAACGGTAGCAAAATATCTGTTATCTTCGATTGAACTTTTCATTATTCGCTTATTTTTGGTTTATTTATTAATAGTTCGTTCGTTTCATTTTTTTTTTGTTTATTTTAATATTACGATTCAGTTCTTTTCGGCCTTTTTTTGGGTTTCATTATGATATTTTTCGATGCTGAATCGAACAGGATGGGTCTCGGAGCATTAATGCTAGGTCAAGCTGATTATCCGAATAATAAACCGTTGTGTAATAATTTGCAGCGTTTTACCATGGCATCGCGTCGGTGGCTGTGGGCAGAAGTCTTCCATGGTGCCTTTTGGGTTAGCTGCAACTTGAGCTAAGGACCTCAATGGGTAGCACACCCACACAGATTTCGAGGATTGAGCTTTTGATTTGACCCTGCCCACATGGAATAAGGGGTCTAGGGGCACGGGACCTGAACTGTGATTTCTCCCAGCCTGGTACATGGGCCCAATTGGTAGGCAACTCTAGCAGTTCCTTCGGAGACCTGAAGCTACCCAGACTAGGACTTCCTTATGATCACTGTTTCTACGGCCGACAGGACCTTTGTCTACGCATGAAAAGTGAGCAGCAGGCACAATTTTCTCGATATGTCTCTAGCAGGCCCTCCTATGGAGGTGAAGTTGTCTTGAACAGTAGACCCTAAATCGAGAGGGCTTCCCTTTTCCTCTTTCTCTTCTCTTGGGGAGTTGAAGGTGGCTTCGTCGTCCTCAACCTACTACCATCTCTCATAGCTCTTACCGTGTAATTTCAAGACCATAAAGACGATCTTCTCAAAAAAACAAAAGTTTTGAAAGGTTGACAGTCCCATAAATCACCTTTGCACTGATTGCTCAATAAAGATTGTGTCATAAGTAGGGGCAATAAAATAAATTACGGAACCTCAAGTGCCACAGTCCTCATGTAGAGTGGTGTTATAAATTGTAAGAAAAACATATTTGACTATAGTGGGGAAAATGGTTGAATGCGTTGTGTGGAGCGTGGCACTAGTTATTTTGAAACAATCTGCTCGTAGCGTTAGTGAGATTCTGTCAAGTGTGAATTAGCTGAGTGTGAAAAAAGTAGCGTGATTTGCGCCAATGAGAGAAAGACGTTCGCAAATCAACAGACGTTTCCAATTAAACGAGAGGATTAATTGGCGGAGATAGAGATCAAGAAAGCAGTGGAGCTAAGAACAACAACAACAACAACAACAACAGTAGAAACAATAAGGAGGAGGCGAGTGCCGGCAGGTCGCCCCTCTCGAAGCGGCAAAATGTGAATAACACGCAAGAAAAAGGAATTTAAAAGAAGCCAAAGGTACCTGGTAGTTGTTTTGAAGAAGTTGGACTCGCGGTTCATCAATTCGCTTCTGAATTTGGTCATTTCGTCTTCCATTTTGCGCATTTCAGCGTCGAATCTCTCCCGGATGTTGCTAAACTCTGTGTCGATGACGCTAAAATCCCCCAATTTGATCGGGATGTTCCTCTTGACGCCCTGGTCGGCCATATGAAACGAGTCGCGGCGGCGGAAACGAGGTTCCTTTCGTTGAGCGACGGTGCGAAGGGCGGTTCTCCTTCGGCCGACTCGGAGGAACTTATGAGTTAAGTTCGGCGAGAGAAGAGAGGAGGACGGCGGCGGAGGGAGCGGAGTGGTGGAGAGAAGAGAAGAGGAGGAAGGCGACGGCGAACGACGAACGGCGAGACGAAGACTGAGGGCGAGCTCAAACTGCACGGCAAGCGACTGCTGGGCGCAAGGACGTCCGTATGGATTTAAATAGATCGGTGCGGGGAGGGCGGGCGGGCGGGCGTCGGACGACGGGAGCGGCGCATGCGTTTCGAGCGAGTTGAGTCAAGTCGAGTCGGAGCCGCGAGCCGGCCGCTGCGCTCGGCTGAGTCACCGCCACCGCCACCGCCGTCGCTCGCTCGGCCCCCGCTCAAGAGGTTTCGTCACCTTTCGGCCGGTGAGAGTGTCCGCCGAGTGGGGGAGTCCGCGCCTATTTTGTACGCGATCCGCCGCCCGTCTCTCGCGTGGGCGTCCGGCGGGTTCTTCCGCCCCGCACGACCGCCAACTGCGCTGAGTTGCAGACACTCGAACGCGGCGTCACGGGCAGTCGTTAACACATTCAGCCCGAGCATAATTTTACCTGTACCACCCCACGACCGGAAGTGAAAAATACCTTTTCATCCCTTTTGTACCACAAAATGTTGTATTTAAAGTTGCTAAAATGACTTATTTACCGTAAAAAATTGTTAAAATTGAAATTCTAAACCGGACGCCGATCGGCGGCCCTTCGGCTCTGCGCCCAAGGACATTCACGTTCTGTTAGATAAAAATGGCAATACCGTAATTTCTTGATTTTTTTCTTATTTTTTCAGGTTATCTACATAAAATATCTCGTTCGTTGTAACACACAACTTTCCTTAGCTCTACCTCAATTCACTTGTGTCCATGTTTTTCCTACTTAGTCATTTGATTTATCAGTCAGTTCATTTGAACTAGTCAAACATCGCTTCTCAGCGGCAGAAAGCGGTAGCGCTTACAATTCCGAAATTTCTTGTGCTGCTCATACTCATTCCCGGGCAATTATTGAGCATTCGGTTTTTTGAAGAGGATAGTAATCACTTTTGCAGAGTTACTTGGTAAAAACGTTTAGAACTGGTAGTAAGCGAAACGGCGGTAGTTGAAATTCCAGAATTTCTGGAGTGACCCCCATATATCTTATGAGCGTTTTTAAACACTCACCTTTATGGGTATTGGATTGGACTACTCCGCCAACGTTTTAAAAACATTCTAGTAACATTTCAGCGGAGTTTATTAGGAAAAAACCGCGCTAAAAACGATTTACGTCGAAAATGTTGATAATTTATTGTGCTGCTCTCATCATCTTCCCAGAAACGGGAATATTATGGTATGGTTTCTTTATTGACAGCTGTCAATATAACAAATTTAATCAAAATCGTTAGAGCCCTTTTTGGAGAAAACAAATATTTGTTGTTTTGAACACTATGATAACTATAGTTAATGTTCGGTGGATTTTGCTCATACCCGTACATTGGCGTCCCATGGTAACCTCCAGGCTATATATCAAGTTTGAACTAATTTGGTACTGTTGTTTTCTCTATAAACACACACAGGTCTGTTTCCTTATTTGATGACTGTTCCTTAACCCTCGACGAGGTTCCTATCGGTCATAGAAGTTGCGGTTTCGCTAATGTGCAGCATCCACCGAACTCAGACCTGCGGAGATACGGCAGCTATTTGGTCGTTAGCCAGTCTCCCGGTAGAGAGCTGTTGCCTATGTGTGACCGCGCGGAGGTGACCACCTGGGGAATCCCGTACCGTCTGGGAGGATATCTTAATCTGGTTTCCCACCTGATTCAACTATTTACTTGGGTGGCAAGTTTTAAAGGTACAGATCAACTATGACCACGTTTCTTAGCCATCACCTTCTTAGCAAACTCGGCAAAATGGTTATAGGCTTGCTTTGTAGTTCAACCATCGCTCACAGTGGAGCAGCCCCTGGTTGTTTCCTCCACACTGGAGGTGCAAGACACGCAGAATGGAGAGTCCTTGAGAGAAAAGAAGTGGAGTGGCGCTTTGAAGTCACCATATCCCGTGAGGAATTGGCTCGTCCAATGGTCTGGCTCAACCCATCTGAACCCCCGACTGCAGAGTGAACACACACTCAGATCATTTTCCCCATTTTGAAAAGAACAATTTTTATTTTTCAAAGACTAAAATTAAAACTTACATACGAGGAAATATATAATAGAACTTTTCTAAGACTAACATAGAACTGAAAAGACTAGCAAATGAAACTACGAATTGTTAATAAAAGAAATACCAAGAATTGTTAATTAAAGAAATATTGTAAGCTAAGAAGGTCAAAATACACCGATGCGGAGAAAATATTTTAGAAAACCGAAGAAAGTAAGGAAAAGTCCATACTTACTCACCTTAACTGTAATACATGCAGATTCATTGTATTTACGTCGTGGTGCAGGGCTGCCTCTAGATGAACAGCAGAGAAATCATCCAGACACACTCCAACCACCCGTCAATCCGACTCGTCGCGTCGTGCCGATTGCCTAACGTTACCTTGAAAACGTCAATTTTCGTAGTTCCGTAGTAGTGATCATGTATCGTTTACCAGTATCTTTTCTATGTTCAATTGAATGGAATGGTTCTCGGAGGTGTGCGACAACCGTGTTGTGCGAGAGAATAATAAACCGTTGTGTAATAATGTGCTGCATTTATTACTTCCCTTGGCTCTGCGTGCTCGAAAGGGAAGTTATGTTATCGACTGAAAGAATGCTTTGAAATCTCTTCAGATCTTTGCGTTTCAAGGGTTCTTGAGTCCAAAGATTTGGCTTGTGTGTGTGTATGTGTGCCTGCACGCTGAAAACGGCTGAATTAAACTCGATATTTCGCCAGCAGGTCAACACTCCTAAATAAAGGTATGAGCAAAACCTGCTCAAGACTAACTATAGTTATCACAGTGAACAAAACATTTCTCCTCCCCCCCCCCCCACTTCAATAACTGCTTCAACTATTTTGATCATATTTTTTGTGTTTACAGTTCTAACTGACACAACAATGGTATAAAACTCTCAGTTGTGGGAACACGATGAGAGCAGCACAATAAATAACCCGAAATCTCGACGAAAATCGATTTCAGCACGATTTCTTCCTCATGTTACTAGAATCTTCTGAAAAAGAGGTAGTTCAATAACGCTCCAATACGATGAGCGTTAAATCACTTTCATGAAATTCCCGAGTTTCAACCCCCTACCACGACCAAAAAGGTCATGTTGACTGTCTCATGAATAATGATCCTGGCACAAACGAAGAAGACAAAGCAAATGTGTTTCAGTCATCAGAAATCACAGTTCTTGTTCCTCCAATTAATCCGCCACTGCGCGAGCCGAAGCCCCGAGTGACCAATTTCCCGTTTCCTAAAATTTGTGTGGCCTTCCGAACATGCGAAAGGTTCGAGTTCGAGACAACTTGTGGGAGATGTGAAAAATAGGTGTGAAAGTGCGTAGCAAAGGACACGAAGTTTAACAGTACTTGAAGCATCGAAAATGGCGTTTGCTCCTGGCGATTCCCTCCACGCATTTCCCGTGACGGGCTCGTTAACTGTTGGCCTGAAGAAATGTTTATTGAATATCCGACGAGTACGTAATTTATTTAACTGTCAACGTAATGTTTTTCAGAGGCTCGTGTTCACTGGTGTTGAGAGCCAAGAAGCTGACAGTAATGTGCGTTATGGATGTACGAGTCGCTCGTAATTACTATTGTTACCAATCTTAATAAGAACGGAGCATCCTCGCTGAGCCCGCTCCAGCACCACCCCTACCTTTGCCGTAAATTTTCGATCAAACTGACGAAAAACACGCCAGAATAGGAGGAGCAAAGGCAGAATAGGGCACAACGAATGCCTTCATCGATGTGAAATCAGAAGAGTTCCTCATAAAGCTGACGCTCGCGTAGCTCCTGTGCCGATTGACTCAATTTGAGAGCCCTCGAAGAGAGCGAAACATTTCTCGAGTTGATTGCCAGAACATCACTATTGCAGTATGTTCAAGTTGTTCTGAAGAGTTGCACAGTCCATTTGAATCTGCGTGATGGTACATATCTCTTAGTCATCTGCGAATAAAAGATTCGGGTTTGCTCCCTCACAAAAAATGTCAGCTATCTCGTTGACTAAAATGAGGAACAGCAGTGGGCCACGATGCGAGCCCTGAGGAACTCCAAAAGGAACCTAAAATTCGTAAGAATAGTAATCCATCACCTTAACAATGAAGCGCCTCAGCAATAATCTGCAGAAGCCAAACAGCTTTCACAACAACAATGCGTATGAAACCTGATCAAATACCTTGGCAAAATCAATACAAATGTAGTCAACCATTACTGAAGGTGTCCAAAATAAACTGCTAGACACCTGAAATGCCACGATTCGCTTGAAACTTCAGTGTTGTCAGTCGAAACTGAGCTGTTCTCTCATCTAGATGTCGCTCTGACCCTCGCGTTCGCTTCCACTCAGTTCCCTGTTTGTGGTGTTTAAACTTCTCTGACTGTAATTAGTTGCGAATAAAACTCTGTTTGAACTACTACTCAGTGGATATCGTACTCACTCCCCGACTCATTTAGTGTGATATCGCTATTCGCGATGCCGGCCATTCAGAAGTGTTCAAGATCGAAAGGCGAAACGTCATCAATGCCCTAATGGGCCACCCGTAGGATGGTGAGGCTCTTCTGATAATTTAGAAATTTACACTGATGTTAGTTCCGCAAACAACTTTCCAACCTCAACTAAACGGCCTGCGACTTGGAGACAAGCAGAACGCTAGCAAGAGCAAGCCCCGAATGTCTCAGTTGCAAAACCTTCTGCACGTACTCTTCTATCCAGGGGAAAAAAAAGAAATGAGCGCACGGGTGGACTGCATAATCCGGAGAATAGGAGTAGATTCCCGCCGCACAAAACACACAGCCCCCAATGCAATCACAAAACGAATGAGGACGTGAAACGTGAATCATTCACCTTGGGTTTGGCAGGTCGGAGCGGCCTCCCGTCGACGGGGCAAATCTTTCTGTTCCCCTTCAACGGAGAGAATGGACGTCGGTCTCGAAACGGTAGGATCCGGAAGGACGTCGACCCGAAGAATCGGGGAAAAAAGGAATAGGAAATAAAGATATTTGCACAAAGCGGGGAACAGGCACAAACGCAACTGTACGCCAGGGGGGGGGGGGGGGGTTAAGGAGCGGGTAAGGCCCTTCAAAAGCGATGGAAGGAGGTAATGGAAAGGCAACAAATGTCATCGCGCCATAGCGCCAGAACTTCGTCGGCGGCCAACAACTTCCATTCCCGTAATTGGGAACGCCAAACACCTTCCTCTACATCTTTTCGTGTGTCTGCCCCAAAACGACCTCTCAAACAACGAGTAAGGGGAAATCACGCGGTTTCGAAAAAGTCTGGTGATGACAATACTCCACCTCCAGACTCACATCCCTGCCCTAAATGTGGCAAACATCATGATGTAAAAACAGTGCCCACGTTTCCTCAACTCCAGCCTGGATGCTCGAGGAACTTACGTGGAACAGCACAATCTGCGTACGAATTGCCTGGCAACTTCCTGGCCCGGTGTCAACAATTATTATCAACACAGGCATCACACGCTTCCCCATCCCATGAGCTACAGTTGTTTCCAAGAGTGCAACTGATCAGTGCAGAACTTCCCCTTCTGGAACATCTGAGGGCAGGTGCCCTGTGAGGAGGAGGGACGCCTCAACTCTTCTTACAAAGAGAATCGTCTTCCGCCAAAAGATTAACCGATTCTCTGAACCCTGGACATCGCAGCTATGTGGGAGGAAGGCGTATGATCCACAGAAGACGGGCACGCCAGAGGCAATATTGTGAAGTGCATGTTTATTTTTCGATCAACTTTATATTTGTTAATTCAATACTTCCACCACAAACATGGGCATCTTTCTGGAACTTAATTCGACATTTTGTTCCCTCCCAGCTCAAAATTAGGTTCCGTTTTGTTGGGTTGACTGCAACGCAGTGTTCATAAGTCCCATAAGAGAACTAGGGTTGAGTGATGTTATGGGCTCGTCAGGGGCGTCTGTACTAACTAGACACATAAAATGCCCTGATTCGCTTGAAACTTCGGTGTTTTCAGTCGAAACTGAGCTGTTCTCTCGTTTAGACGCCGCTCTGACGCCTGTGCTCCCGTTCGCTCCCACCCAGTTCCCTGTTTGTGGTGGTAAAATTTCTCCAAATGTGAACGCGATTAAAACTCTCTGTTTTAGTTGCTGCATGCGGTGGATATCGTACTTCTTTCCCGACTCACTTAGTGGGGTATAGCTATTCACATATAACAATGCTCTAACATTGCCTAATCATCATCATTGGCCCTCAGTGAATTAGCGGCAGTGTGCTTGGGGACTCGATACATCATAACATTTTTACTTTCCTTATCCCTACGTAGTAAAAACAGTAGTTACCTAATCGACTGAAAAACGTTTTCCTTCAGATCTTAACGTTTCCAGGGCGTCTGAGTCCGAAAAACACCATTTGGGACAAATGTGCGTGTCCTTGAACAAGTGTAGCGTATGGCCACTATAGGACGCAAAAAAGGGCATGAGAATAACATGAAAATAACTATAGTTATCGTAGCGATCACGCCATTTTTTTCCTCAAATTAGCTCTAACGATTTTTATTAAATTTTTGTGGATGGTTCCAAATAACCCGACAGTACCATAAAATTCTCATCCGCGGAGAAATGAAGACAGCAACACAATATATTATCGAAAATCGATTTTAACTCAGTTTTATCGTCCAACTCTCTTTGTCTTGTTTGAAGTTTTCTTTAAAACCGAGGTGATAGTCCAATAATCTACCTGCACGGTAAAATATTATTTACGTCCGTAAAAGTATTAGGAGCAACCCCAATATTCCGGAATCCAAACCACTGCTGTTTGATTTACTACTACTGATTGCAGTTTTTATACGGTATATTTCCCAAACTGTCTGCACAAATCTCATAAAACCCGCGTTGGCAGTCTCATAAATCACCTGTGCGCTGATTTCTCAATAATTCCATAACCTTAAGCGCTTCCAGTTTCTATGTGAAACTTTGAGCTACGTTCTCCCAAGATCGTATAAACTGAATAAAAACCGGCTTCGATTGGTCGCTAAAGTGATGAAAATCGCGTGTAGGGCTGAGGTAAGTTGTGTGATGCGTCTTACCGCAGATTTAAATCGGCCACATCCGTCTGAGTTACATCCATTCTCGCCATCAAATGACGCGATCTGAACATTAAATCGTTAATCAACGCTTTAGTGTTAGCGAAGCTGTGACTCAACTGCTTCTGCATTTTGGCCAGCGTGGTCTTCTGCATAGCCTCCTTACACGGTTTCCCGTCGATCTCGGTGCAGTTTTAGCTGAGGACAATAAACGAGGGTGTTAAAAATAATCTAAGACGCCAATTAATTGCAGATCGAGAGTTTTTAATGGGACGTTAAATCTTCGAGCGCTGAAGGCCAAGCCGAGCTGACGATTCTTTATGCGGAACGGCTAAATTTGACATCATGTGTTTCTCTGCTAGACTAAACCTGAGGGACCCAATCACCGTGACAGGCACCAATAAACGTCTGGCGTGGGAGACATTGACTGTTTCGTTATAGCTTTGATATAAATGTGCATCAAGATGGTAAACAAGAGGACAAAGGTTCCAATAATTGAATTTCGTTGAAGAAGTTGCAGAATGTGAAAGTTCATCGCATTTGACGCCTCTTCAGAGTTCTTGAGATCATCCATGAAGAAATGCCGCACGCGACCTCAACAGTTTAAAAGGCTAGCAGCTAGTGGTGGGAAGCAGTGAATGCCGTCCGATTCTTCGCGCCAAATGACGAGGATTACGAGCTTCGGACAGTTGAGACGACACGCCTACTTGCGTTCCTTTTGACGACCGTATGGAGGGGACAGCGAACATCCTACGCCGATCCTGCCCTGACTTGACTTCATAGCAATACGACGGAAATGAAGAGGCGATCCCGACGTAGGACAACAGTGAGGGAGGACGGGGATTTCGAGCGCTACCGGCAACAGAGTGGGGGCTTATAAGGAAACGGATACCTGAGAACCTCCCGTTACGTCACGACATTGCCATTTATGGGGTCCTCGAATCTAATTTTCATCGTTCTTCATCTGCCCACAACAACAGTCGTCGAAATATTAGGCACCTGTCAGATGACACCTCGAAATGGGGCTCCACTCGAGCAATTCAATCCTGAAGAAAAATAAAATTGGGCTATTACGATGAGTACAATAGGTTGCACAATGTGGCAAATTGCTTCTTGGTAACCACATGCGACGATTGGAAGACTAATATTTTAAGCAGAAGCTTAGAACGCAGTTGATGAAAATGGATAAAAACGGATCGGGAACTAAATTATATTAAGAGAACAAACGTGAACAACATATTACAGGGTGGAAGAGAACGAAACGAACAAGCGAAGACGCGAAACACATGAACGCCACGAAGTCAGGTGGCGGCTTATTGGAGGAGCTGTTGCAGTCAGCAGAGTGACGTGAGTGATCTAATGTATAATAGATTCCACCAGAAACTCGACTGAAAGGACTGAATGCCAGCAGCACGTGAAGTTACTCCTCAGGAGAGTTCCAATGTGGTTGAAGTTGCACACTTTACCTCTGGACGAAGCTAATACCCCACAACCTCCTCGCAATGCAAAGTTGCACATCATCGATAATCCGAACCAATGTTCAGATGTAGGTAAATGGTATTAAGCGCCTTGATAGTGAGTGTGTAACACATCTAGCCCAGAACTCAAGGGTTGCTATGTGGAGCTCCTCGTTAGATGGAGCCCCAACCACCCCCACTCCCCAGCACATTAATTGTTCGTTCCTGATAACCCAAGTGAATTTTGACAGATGGTACGACATTTGCATCGTGTAATGAGACTACAGTTTTTGGCCATGGGCGTTTTATATGCATCCCCCCCCCCCCATCCAAATATTGCACTGAAACATATTGATATAGTTACATTCGAAACCCAAATGTACTAGTGATTGCCGTAAAGTTCACCAAATCAATAGAGTAGTTCGGGAAAAATAAAAACAGAAACAGGCGCATTATGACTAAGGTAAGGCAATACGCTGAACAGTGGTCACAAAGCCACTAGGCTGACCGAGCAGGGAATATTGAAGGGCTATGAAAAAGAAAGAAGAGGAGAATGATGATATAGGATTACAGGATCAGACAGAATGATCAGAGGTAGAGCCAAAACTGCTACAGTGCAGTTATAATATCTCACTGACAATTCCCTTTACTGACAAAAATCACTATGAGATATTTAGTGTAACCTCGTAAGATAAACAATTGATTCCCAAAAAACAATAGACTGATGACCCTAGATGTTGAGCTCACCATGAATACAAGTGAACTTATATTTGGAGAGAGAGTTAAGATTGTGCTTTTTCAGAGGGGTGTAACCGTGTTAGCTACCTGAGATGAGAATCGCGCTGGCACATTCTCCTCAGCGAAGGTTAATAGGGCCAAGCCTCACCCAGGGCAGTTCTTGGTGACAAATTCATTTTTTGGGGTCCAGCGAATTGGCAGTATTTTGCGGGAGTCTCATGATATTCTGATGGCTAGGAGAGACTGCCACAGCTGCATTCCCCCATGTAACCTTGCTCACATGTAATGATAGAAGTTCACAGGATTTGGTGAATAAGGGATGTGGGCGCGAAGACATGGATTAGAGATCTCCATTGGGTTTGTTGGCCTGCTTGGGCCTCGGGCAGACATGTTTTTCAGTTGGTTATCGATCATTCTTCACATTGCTGGTCGCTGTTATTTGCACAGACAGCAATGTCGTAATCATTGCTATGCACATAGTGTGAAGCCTTTTAAAGAGGCACTACTCCTACGGCTACTTCCCCTCTCAATTTAAAAATCGATACCGAACATTGGTGGTTGGGTAGACCAAGTGCCTGTAAGTCTGTATACCAGGTCACACTGGTTCACTTTTGACGAATGCATTCACGTTAAGGATTTGAAGGCTTATCCACCGCAGAATCCAGAGGTAACGGTCCAATTGTGGTGTTGGTAGGGCACATCCACTTAACGTGTATTGCTGACTTATTTATTTTATGTCTGCATGTATTTATCTATTTATTATGTTAACATTGTTTTCCATTCCTTGGTGCTCTGTCTATTATTATCACTCACTCGCTGTGCTCCTGCCCCACAGTCAGTGAAATGAGAAGATATAAGGCGTTGACATTTGCCAGGAGATGTGGAGCCACCAGTGCTAAAAAAAAAACAGTTCAATGCAAAACGTCTACTGTGCGTTTCTATTGTTTATAATCCAGGTTTCAGTTCTCCTTCATAATCATACCAATTGGCATGGTCGATTACTACTCTCTGGTACTCATATTTTTAGTGACTCCCTATAAACCACATAGTTTCAAGAATTGTGCAAGGTGTTACGTGTACACCCCATCAGCAGAGAGTAATGTTTCCCATCATTCATTACTTTCTTTACTGGTCATAGAGGTCGTAAAACCAATCTCACTGTTGAAAGCTACATGTTTTGATGTACAGCACCAGTCCGTGATATTCTCGTCAAAACAAAAAAAAACATCAAGCTGCAATCTTCAACAAAATGGTGGTAAGAGGGAGAAGGCCAACATTCAAGAGAAAACTATTCCCTACAGGAAATCTTACTCTCTCTTCAAAATTCTAAGATACACGAATTGATGAAAACAGGAACATACCACTCAAAAAATAATCCTATAGACTATGAAATATTTTACTGCTCTCAGAGTTGAAAACGTCAGTCAGATGTTATCTCTGCAGCAGTTCACCAGGGATCTATGAGCTGAGCCAAAAATAAACAAAAAAGTGAATAATGTGAACTCCTTTTGTCAAGAATCACAACTAGAATTGATTCATGAGCCCTTCAAGCTTTTGAAGTCACGGTTGTCATGGTTTTGAAGTCGCTCAAGAAAGAGGAATTGTACAAAATTCTTAGCTCTACAGACTAAAATTCAAGTCAGCTTCAGATGCTACCTCTTGAGGCTGTAGTACAAGCTAAACTATGGATTGTCCCTTCCACCACAAAATATCAATATACAAGTGTAAGATTTCCCTTCATCAAGCATCACCTAATTTTACAGAGGCAATGGTACTAAAGAAGGACGTATGTGCAGATGGAAGTCATTCCAGTTGATTCATAATCAATGTATAATCAGAGAGGTTTGATTTTTTTTTCTTAATGTAAGATATTCGTGGTCTTTGACTAGAGAAATGAGTGTGGCAAACTCATATCGCTGCAATCATAAAAATGTAAACTCCTCCTCAAACAACTTTACTTCCTCCTATACAATCAATCACTACTTTTGCTGCTTCCAACGAATTTGAAATGGCAACGCTGCCCATTGTCATTTCTGGATGTATGATTGTCGATTCTCATCTTGGACTCTCTGAAGTGGTCTTTGTCCTGTTTCACCATACTCTTGGGTACTGCCAAAACATCATTTCGTTCATGAATTTTGAGGGTGATTTTCCATTCTTCACATATACATCCCCATGATCCAGAGTTGTATTTCTTTAATGGCTTCAATCTCACTATCATCCATCTGTGCTCTTATTTTCTGTGGAACTACTCCTTTTACTGAATGTTGCAGTGCCTAGTCGTTTCATTCGTGTTTCTGGTAGATGTTCAACTACACCAACTTCATTTGAGGGGAATGTTGGGCTCTTCATTTTTCAATGTGGGACTTGTGAGTGTTGTCAAGAGTGCCTAACTTCATCGTTTCAGTTAATCCAATTTAATTTGCATCATATGCCGCTATGCCCAATTCTAAATTTTAATAACCTTCAAATGCTACATGAGCCAAAAATGCATGTGAATTTTTTCAATTTAAATGTTCAATGGCATAATTGTCACCACAGTGTTTTCCATAAAAAAATTTCCACTTATAATGGAAGATTTCATCATGTTTTCTGGAACAACATGAAAAACAGCTGGAAAGTCACGACCATCAATCCGAACAACTACATTAATTCGCCAAATAGGTAACACGTGGGAATCATTGCCTTCCAAAACGCTCTTAATGACTTTTCAAGTGAAGTTGTATCCATCACTTCATAGGAACTGAATCTCAAAAGATTAGGCACGCTATCAGTGTCAATTAAAAGAAACATGAAATCCTGATTTTCTTCATATTTCGGTTGCCCAGATACATATTTTTCTTAGGACATTCATAACCCCTATGGCCCCATCCACACTGGGCGCTGCCTCTCTGATGGCTAGGTCCAACTAGGAAAGCCCTAGAGGCGGCAATGTGACGACTGATCATGAACTTGCACACTTCATACAATAGTGTCTCTTGAATGTGGCAGTATGGTCTCGATTCCTATTTCCCTTAATCCCTTAATCTAGCAGCTAACGCAATAAAAATTGGGCGATACATGAGAGTGACGATGTTCTTTCAATTTTTATCTAAACAGTAGATAGACGTTGAAGCGTCTTGCAAACCCTCAACATAACACACCACCACCAACAAATGGGAAAAATGAATTCTGACTTGATGCCTGATGGAAAGCCTCCAACTATGGCTTCTTGTGGTTACTTCCCTTTGGAACCATTTATTGTAAGTGTCCATGAATTGACAATATACCATTTTTTGAGAAGTGGGTGTTATCTTGAGTTAATTTCTTGATAATGTTTATTATGATTATCTATTTTATGCTTTTATTCACGAATGTGGTCACCATTTATCACCCCAGTAGGTTAATAAAATGGGCAATTTCCCTGATATAGCTGCTTGTAGATCATTAATTGATTTGTTGATTCCATACCATAGTGAGGCAATTCATTCCTGATCGCGTTTGTACATTGCTCAGGAGAGGCAAGCATTGATCAGTACTTATTTGATAGTGTGACCTATGGTATCGAATGGTGGTGAAGAGACGTGGTAACGAATAGTTCTTTTTGGATAGTTGGCGTTCCGTGGGCACTTTTAAATTCAGTAGTATGTACTGACTGTGGGGTGAATACTGAGTCCGGCTGTTTATCCACGCCCTCATCACTGCTCAATGTGTGAGGAAATGATGAGATAGTGAATTTGGATAATTAGGATCTCCAAATAACTCACTTCAGGTCTTGCGAAAGGCAAAAAATGAATAATTTAAGTATAACATAAGATGGCAGGACTCCAAGGGTATTGGCAGTTTGACAGGTGAGCCAGCCTTCCTTAGTTGGTAGTGTACTCTGGCAAAGTGCTTTTAATGTGAAGACACCGTCATCCACAAGTCAGTACTGCCATAGGGTCAGCTTTTATAGGAATAAAAAAAGTACCATGAATGTTACTATAATGTTCAGTGCAGTGGAACAAGTTTTTGTCTTCTTCCTGCATTTCTTGCCCCTGATGCTAATGCGGTTAGATAAAGGAAACTGTTGGAGGACAGAATTTGTTGCCACTAGAACTAAAGATAGGTGGCCCTGCTAGTTAGCTGACCAATAACTGAGTAAACGTCTTGATTGCAAAAAACATGGTTTGATGAATGTGTGAGTGTTGGTCTTTTCAGTTATCACCTCTATTTTTGAAGTTTTCACAACGATTTCCACAGACACATATACAACTTTTCAGCTAACCTCGTAATATGAATTCAAAGTTCAACAACACTCATGAATTTTTCGGAGCATTTACCAACCTCAGCCGTTTCTTGAAGAGGGATTGACAAATCGTCCCATTACATAACAAAAGCTCAAGTTTAGGAGATAAACGCTAAATTTGAAGGATTGAAATAACAGGTTTCGTTTCTATTAGTTAATGTATTAGGTTTTACACAAGTATAATGTATAAAATTGATTGATAAACATTACATAACAGAAAAAATAACATATTTAATTTCAAATGAATAAAGTGCCGTGCTTTGTGATTGATATTTACAAAATGCTTTTACCTTTGTTCTAAATATTTTACATAGTTAAAATGAAAAATAAAAAAGAAAAACAAAGAGAATCAGTCTTAATTTTCTGATGGCCTTTACTTATCTAAATAAAATACCAAGTGATAAAACAAATAGTATAATTTAGAAAAGGTTCATAAAATCATTAAAGCTAGAAAAATATAATGTTTAAACAAGTAAAAGGCACAATTATTTTATGACTAACGTAAAAATCATGAATATATATTTATATATTATTGAACATGAAAATAAACTTTAAACATGTACGTAAGGCAACCTCTGTACACCAATGGTATAGCAATTTTTCCAGTATTTAAGTAGTTTACGCCCGAAATATGAATAGTTATTGCAACGGTATAAAGGCACATCATAAACAAATTTGAGTTTTGGTGAACGATAGAATTTAAAAACCAACTGTAAACTATGATTAATTGAGATACATGAGTGTGCAGCACCCAAACGTGAAACAGCTGTAGGCACATGGTGTTTTGAATGAAGTCTAATGTAGGAAAAAAAAAATTTTATGACGAATGAGTTGATTTAAAATTATTAAAGGTATTTTGATCAACTTTGTATTTTTTACATAGTTAAAGAGGATGTGTCAACAAACTTGTGGTAAATTTGGTTTCAAATTTATCAAGACGTTATAAAAAAAACGTGAGTATAATAGAAAAGGAAAAACGTATTTCAGAAGTTATCATTGCTACAGTACCTACAGCCTTAGCTACTAATTAATTTGTATTTATTTATATACAATTACCACATCTATTTTCATTATTATATACGTGATCAGTCTTTCAATGAAGTTTGCCATCTAAATTTGGTTTCATTATTAACTGTAGTCAACAATTGTTTGCAGAGATTTTTCAACAGGGCTTCAAGTGAAGATAAACAATGAGGGAGGAAGGACATGATTGTCTCACGAAAACCTTTGTTAGTCCACAGTTTAAAAAAAAAAACAGTCAATTATTTGAAAGGTCGAAGTAACTTACTACAATTCGTCATCATCTCAATATGTTTCTACTTTCGTTTTTTATTCTGACAATTATTCAGAAACAAATTACTTTGTTTGAGCAAATCTCAAATTACACATTTCAGTCTACAAGAATCACAGAGCTTTGCCTTAGTTGAGCACTGTTTTCACTTGGTTTGGAAGGTGTCAGAAAAGTTGACATCTGCTAGTTACACGTTAATACAAATGAAGGGCTAGGGTCGAGTAACAGGCTATTTTTTAATCGCAACCTACAAGACTTCTTCTAAAAGAAAACATGAGCCGTTCACGTGCTGCAGCTCCATAAGCGATGTGATACTGTTTGTTTGTTAGTAGTGTGGTGTCTCTACTGTATTTTGCAGAGTTTTTGAGTTTTTACTGATCTCTGTTATACTAATTGTTATAAGATTGAACCACGATAATTTTAAATTTCAATCCATGTAGTTTTAACAAATTGTTCACACTTTTGCGACATAGTTTGAGCTCCCTCATCATTTTCATCTCCTTCGATGTGGTACCACGTAATAAAATTATTACAAATATGTATTTTAAATATATGTTTGAAATGATACATTTTGTTTTTACTGGCAGAGATTTTAAGAATTGCAGAATCGTATCGAGAATGGTTCAGAAGTACATAACTAGTTCAAATCATATTTCAAAATAAATTTTGGAAAATGAAACTTTATGAAATTTTGCAGTTAGTTTGCCAAGAATTATGTGGATGATGGAACCTGAATGAGCGCATACTTCGACTGAAAAAGTAACATGCTCCAGCCTGACTGCTGTATTTAATTGTATTTATGAAGTTATTTGCACACTCATATGTGGAGTTTTCCTGAACTGCCTTGACCCTACTAGTTAAACATACGGAAGCAAATAGTGGAGCATTATGACCATTGATTCCATGAAAACAACTCTCTTCATCACTCATAAAAGTCAAATCAAACAACCAAGTATAAATTTTTACTTAGCCAGAAAAAGTGTTTATGTAATGATTTGACAGTTCCAGTCCATAACCATGAAGTGTTGCCTAAATCAATTTTATAAGGATAAGTGTTCAAGTCACAATGGCAAACAACCTTTCCCACTTAAATTAAAAGCTTAGTGGGAGAAGAAATGAATGAATGGGGAAGCTTATGGAAGGAGACTTTCATAGCCTCAAAAAGAAACCCAAACTTTAAGTTTGTCTACTATTCGATACAAAACTATAAATTTGGGTTTATTTGTTCTACTGTGGTTATAAAACCGTCTAATCATTGAATGCTTGAGAGTGTGTCACATACTAGTTGACAAAACAACTTCTTGCACAACGCTCTGGTTAAATAGCAATTTTTCTATAGACATCCATGGGCTATTATTTCTCTACTAAACTTTGTAGGACTGACAGTAGTGAGCTCTACTGAATTCATTAGGTTGCTCCTGATTACTGTCTAAACAATATTTAATAACCATAAGTTTTCTACTCTTTTTTGTATAATGTCAATGTTAAGTGAGTTATAGCAAGAGGGAGGAACTACAAAAAGGTGCTTCTCATGAAAGAAGTTTTGATGGCAATGCATGATAGTATGAACCCGATCATACGAAGTATGTAATCAAAATTAACAGCCTACTGGATGAAAAAAAAAAATGTTCCGGGTTTTGATCACTATGATAGTGTTAGTGCCTTTGTTTCACTGGTGAGGCAAATATGCCCCATCCCCTTGCATGAAAACGCAAGGCAGTTTACATTTCAAAAGTTGAAACCTTGAACCTCCATTAACTAACCAGATGATCCCTCTCAAAATCTGTTGCAAGAAAAAAAGTCAATTTCACTTCAAACATAGTTAGGGCTGAACAGAATATTTTATTTGTTGAGCGTGCTTGTTTATAACAGTTTTCCACTTTTTTAAATGGGACACTGATGCGTTAGGGAGGTAGGACTTACGAAAATAAAAGGTTTTTTTTAGAATAATATTGACAGCAAGATTCTATGATGATCTATTATTGTAACCATAGCGCTAATCGTCTTTTTGTTTCAAGTTTTTCAATTTTAAAGGGGATTTATGAAGTTTTTTTATGGTTCTGTTTTGTTATTATTATTATTATTTCTCTACCCCTATTTTCTCAAAATATCTTTCTAACAAAAATAAGTATGGGATGAACGTATTAGTATTCCCATTAATACTTTTTCAGTAGTACTTTCTGATTGAGTGTATAATTTTCATCGTTTGTATTAGAAAAGGTGTCATAAAATATCGAAATTTACCTTCAGTTCAGGCAAAACCAAGTGAGGAAGAACTTGTGGATTCTGGGATTGCACGCACCAATTAGTTTTCAAGGTTTTTGATCCCCCAACATTATTATCAGTATTGTGCTAAAATCCCCGTAAGGAAACTGCTGTTATTTTACATTTCTAAAAAGACAAACACTAATGGGAGTCAATTAAGGTACGGGAGACGCATTGAAAAGGATAAGGCTGAATCTCAGTATATCGGTCAAGGTGGTTTTGTTGCTAGACCCATGAATTATCTACGAAAATCATTTGGAAGCAATAATTATTTACCTTTCTTCCTACATGCATATTCGTTCAACCAAAGAAAAAACGCTACAGTGGATGTGTTACATACTCAACTAATCTGTAGGTTAGAGGCAACATATACGTTTCATTTGACACAAGCTCTTGCCTGGTCTTTGGACTGATTCCACTTATAACTGCTACCTTGTCAATATAAGGCACAAAAGTTTGAGATTTTTCATAGTAGTAAAATATCTCTTCACGATGAGCTTTGATGTCAGAATGTATATAAAGTATTTATTATGATTTTGATACAAACAGCAGGTCTGGACATTACGTAATATTGATAAGTTGTTTATATGACTATTTATGACTACTAACACAATGGTTTACTAGTTATTTTTCTAAATGTTCTCCGAAACAGTAAAGTACAAAAATATCTTGATATCAAGTTTTGGATGAACACGTTTGATTGGTCACATTTCGAGCACGGTGCTCAAACAATATGACCCTAGATAAACTAGTTACTCCGAATTAATTTTGATGTCACCCCTTGCATTTAGATATACTGAAAATGTAAGATATGTCTCAATGCAGTGTGTTAAGGTGTGAATCACGTTAAAACAACGAAATACCTCACACTGAATGAAATTGGGTTCATTACAGTCACAATAAGACTACACATCAGCAAACACGTATATACGTTTCTGAATGCAAGAGTGTGACACTGTATGTTTCAGGATAATTAGGCTAAATCGTGATAAATTTTGCGTATTCACAGATAAAGAATCGCCCTTGACGGTTCTGCATGAATTATACAAAAAATAGTTTATTTATTCGCAGTAACGTTTATCAAATTTTAATTAGAATTATTTTCCCAAAACCACCTCTTGATCAAGTTCAATAGAAAGGAATACGAATAAACCAAATTTAAAGAATGAAAATAGAATAAACAAACAAGCAACAAAAATATAAATCACATAAGAACAATATAACTACGTAAAATGGAGGTATTCAACAGTTCATAATTTCTATCCCTTATATATAAAGCAGTTTTAGCTCTCTCTGAAGGCACTAGAACCTGACCTGGCATGACTGAAGAGAGCTGATCCAATTTAATGTTCTGAAAGTGCTTAATAATGTTTCTATTTTTGGAGCATCAATTTAAATTTAAATACTATTTGCAAAACTGATTGGTGATTGGCAGAATGAAGTGTTTTCAAAAACTTGAAAGAAATATACTTAAACTTGTTGTTCTTAAAGTTGTTTCAATATTTTCAAACTCTATGCGCAGACCATGCATAAAACAAATACCGCTACATACTCTTACATTCCTCTAGACTTGCACTAATTTTACAAACCAATGCTTGGATTTAAAATAGGGCTACCGAACCCTATGGAATTAGCTAGTTTTCTACCGCTACACGCCCAAATATGGAGAAAGAGAGTGAAAACGCCTTGTAGGCAACTAAAATTAAAAATTCATTACACCTTCAATTTCCACAAAAGTTTTGAACATCCGCGAATGACATCAATCAGCAGCAGCATTTTTTTTTCAATAAATTTAAATATCTCTATGTAGGCTTAATGCACCTCAGCAACACATAACGTCCTCACGCTGTTACTATGTGTAAATATATTATTTTTAAAAGTCACCAGTTCATCTGTTAAAAGTACTCCACAATGGGGGATAAGTTTTACCTACCTATTGGTTGCTTTAAGAACGTTTTTTAAAGATATTTCTAACATTGAAGAAACATCTCTGTTTTCGAAATAAAATTAGCCACGTTACGCTTCTAAAAACAACAAGTAAGAGCATAATCACTCATCATTGATTGCAACTACCCTATACACATAGATAAAAATAGCCAACAGCTCATTCACATTGATCAGGAATTATGACGTAATAAAAAATACATCACAACACAGATAAAATCATTTCGGTCTAAACATGTATTTCAGTGAATGTCTGAGGGGCGGTAAATTTCAAGATCTATCAGTGAATTGTACCCTTATTCAACTCTATTTGATAAAAGTTTGGCTTTCAGCTTTTACCTGATGTAAAAACCCAAGATTTCCTGAATATCATAATAGCCACTGAGATATTTGCCCCATTTTGATTAACATTGATAAAAATTGCAACGCAATCACTCATACTGAGTATTGTAAGTTTTTGTAGGCATAGATCATAGTTTTAATACTTTCTTAGGATCCTTTTTTTGCAAGATGTCTGACGATCCAACCTCACCATCAAATATGCAAAAAGAATCAACCAGGCATCAATAGATTGAAATTTAATTCACAGTGCTCACCACACAAATGGTGCATGTGATCCAGTTTTGTGAGTGAGCACGGCTCACTCGCTCGACCAAAAAATTGAGCAGCAAACATGGTAAGTGCTCTAGTGCTCTAGTTATTTTGACTCTTTCGCTGGTATTTTCCATTCAATCTAAAGTTTTAAATTCGTTAAATTGTATAAAATTGAGTACACTGATAGCAAGTTCCCTGCAATTACTACACAATAAGGTGTCACACATTTCTTCCTAGGGTTAAGTGACAAGCATGTGAATCAGGACATTTATTCCATTTCTACAAATATAACTTTTTTTAAGTCATTCATGAGTTTAAGTTGTTTCGATTTCACATGCAATCAGTTGCAAAAATAGTTCAGCTACCATAAGATACCTACTAGGTTGTCACATTGTTCATTTATCATAATGCACTCATTCTTGACCATGGGCTCTTCCCCTTCATTTATGTGTGTCAAATCTTTTTGCCGCATGGATAGATTTTGAGTTGTCGCCAGTCTTTTGATTTTTTCCCTTAACAAGTTTTAGCTTCGATGGGGAGGCGAATTTATGCCGATCATACTCAAGATTTGGCATTCCTATTGAATTCGACTCAGTGTTTGAGGAGGAACAGTGAGTGTTTTGAACCCTTAGCTTGATTTTAGAGTACAATGACCTAGAATGTGATGCATGGATAAAATTATGTTACTTTCTAATGTCTAAAGAGTCTTCCATTGGCCTGACAGACACTGTTGCTTGTTACTAAGGACATGAGCTATCTAGATAGGTCAGTATTAATACTTCATGCCCTTTTTCTTTGAGACACTACAATACTCCTGCCTATTATTATGTTACTCTTCCTGAATGTGTGTATGTGTCACATTGCTACACTACAGATAAATAAGTGTGAGTAGAGGTTTTTTTAATACTGAAGTTAACTTAGCTGTTTAGTGAGTTTCTTCTCTGGCTGGTGAGATACTGGGGCGAGCACTTTCGATGTAAAGACATCATCGTTTGGCCATTAAATCAGTACTAAAGTCATTTAGTTAGTCATGATCTTTACATCGTAAGCGCTCGCCCTCAGTACCCCTCCAGCCAGAGGAGACGAACTCACCAAACAGGTACATTAACTTTAGTAATTTACCTACAGGTGGAACTGATCCAATTACTTTTTTTTTAATACGTTTTCTGCAGGACTCTACTATTTAAATCAGGATCACTTGAATTTCAACCCTTTAACATTCCTTGACATGCCTTTGACATTACTTAAGAACTCTAATTACAACAATATATTACCACAGCTGTCACTTCTTATGACCATCTACACAGTACAGTAGAACTTTTAGTGTACTAGTGGGATATTGTTAGATTTTATCCCGTACCTTCACGTACTGTGTCTATTATAATTAGTGGAAACACGCATTTACCAAAACTAATGAAAGAAGCTCGAAAAGTGAATACAAATGTTCGTGATTTACCAATCACAATGGATAAATAATGAGTATTACCGACAGATCTGAAAATTTACTGGTCTTGAGGATTTCACAGAAAGATGCACATTATTGAGTAACGTTAAAATGTTTGCACTGTAAAATAACAAAACACTGGGGACCCAGTGGTTGAATAATATTTGAAGACAGCTCCTTGGCGCTTGGAAAAACTGTTTCTTAACATTTGCTACACTGTTGGCTACTTTCCTTTCAAAATAGATCTTATATAAAATTTATCTAACAACTCATCAAAAAGTAAAATAAGCAAGAAAAGAAAGAAGAGCTTATAATTGAACAATTCATATAACAATCTGGTACTCTTTCATTTCATTCCAATGCCATAGTGAACTGTTTAACGCAGACGACCCGGCACTGCACTGGATTTTCATCAAAATTAAACAAAATCTTTAAAAATATATATATATATACTTACTGTAGTATATTATAAACAAAAAAAAGAACATTCATCACTAAAGAACCATACCTCGGTGGTACTTCAAATTGGTATCAATTTGAAGGAATTTGTCAGTCTTATTATTCATTAAATAGAGGTTTGAACTTTGACTACATTACAATCATTATTTTAGATTAGTCAGTCTTATAGTTTACTCTGTCTTCCATTAGAGGAACATCCTAGTACAACACCCTTTTGTGCAACTTACTCAAATCAATGAATGATAAAAACACAAAGAGCATGAGACAGATGAGGTAAGAGGTTTATATATTTACTTATTATGTTTGCAAGCAATTGGTATATCTTCCTTTTTGTGGAATGTACTTATCAAATAATTTCTATTGTTTTATTATATCAGTCACTATGTTTGCTTCTATATTGACTAACATTCAAATGAGGTAGATTGTTTCTTCTATTGCCATTAGTTGGCTTTGTCACTAAGGGGCCTGCGCATGCATTGCACACTTAAAATGAGTGGACAAATAATTTCTTTTAGATTACAAGCAAAATAATCATGTAGGGGAATCGTTTCAATACAGAAAAGTGTGACAACAGAGGTATTAATAATAGTAGAACTTTTCAATATCAATAGAACAATTCTCTACACATAACAATGTTTGGAGCCCTTGATTTCAATTCAGCGCGATTGGCATAGCCCCGAGTGTTGAGTTTACTCACCTGCTGACCTTATAAGAACAAATTGAATGATGCAAAATATCACAGTCTTGTACATTAAAATCGTGTACCAGTCTTAATTGAGTTATTGGCTTTAAAGAGGATATGGGTTATTTGGTTCTGTTGCTTTTCTTGTTATTCAGCACCCACGTGCGTGTACGAATTCATGAAATGTACAAAGTGGGTGCAATATTGCAGCAAATTTCCAAGTTGAGGTGAATTCAGAAAACAAAATAATGCATAAAAATCAGATCAAACATCATTCAAAGTTTTCCTGCTGGTCGCTAGCAGTTGACATGATAGTAGGCGCTTGACTCATTGGAGGCATGATTACACGAGATGGAGGTGTCACATCTGGCTTGCGATTTACTGAGAGATCTTCAACCTGGTTGGAGTCTTCCTCCATCTGTTGAGGCGATACAGGACTCGGGCTCCTTCTATGAGCGTATTTTATCAAGTTGGGGCTTGGACTGCGATCATGATTCCCTGGGCTTGAAGAGTTACCACTATTATTTTCTGTATTTGAAGCAGCAACTAGAGCTGCTATAGTTTCTCGCTCATAATCTTCTCGTTTCACATTTTGTGAATCGAGAACGTGATACAAGTAACTTTGATCCATTACGTTTGGAGAAAACTTGTTCTCTTCATCATTTCCACAATATACGACCGAGCCGCTACCTGAAAACCCATATTGGAAGGCTCTACTGCGATTACTATTTGAGCTCCTCCTAATTGGGCGCCCAGTTGTTATTCCAAGCTTTTTTAGTTTATCGTACAGTGTGCGTGAAGGAACTCCATACTTGTTGGCTGCCTTTAATGCGCTCATTCCATATTTAACTGCCTCAATTGCGGATAATATATCATTTCGTGTGTACTGCTTGTACCTTTTCCACTCTGGTTTTGAAGTTGGAACATACGTAGCAATTCCTGAAGACAACCCACCTGAAATTCAAACAATTTGATCAGTAATTGATTGAAAATAATGAATAAAATAACTACCATTTCCTTCCAAATGTAATAGTTACCAAACACATCACAGCACAGCCACGTTATTCGTACGTATCTATTATAATAGTGAGAGTAAAGATTAGCGTCATCCATGGAATCAGCAATGATGGCTACAAATGGCAGAGAAGACAACCCAAATGTGAAGACTAAACACTGATCTTTTTGACTACACATATTTCAAAGACATAGGCTCTGTGTATTGGGCCTTTATAGTACTGTGGAAGTTCTGCTGGTGTTAGATTTTAACCATAATTGGTATTCTGCAGACAGTGACTACTAATTCGCTAAGGTATGATAGACAATTTTCCAAATCAACAAACAGAAAGAGTGCTATAAACCTTGTCAGGTTTTCCGAAACTACTTTTTCTATACATGAATATTTATTAAGATACTGTTTAGACAGTTGACAAATTATTCAAGCTCATAATCGACAATATACTCTAAATCTTAAGAGTAAAGTTAAAATGCCAGATTAAAGCGGCAGGTACTGTGTTATAGAGGCCTATCACTACAGCCTCATCATAGTGTTAGGTAAAGTACCACTATACTATTACTCACCCCCTCAACTTCACTCTTCCCAACACTTCCCTGGGATTGATAATCAAAGCTGCCAACAACATTTGGATACTTGCAAGTTGATACCACATTTTTATTTAGAGTTTTTTCACACACACATTATGTGCTTATACCTTACCTTTCGACTCCCCATACATAGAATGAGGTACTGAAGAGTGGATTCCAGAGAGTGGTTGCTGAAACACATAAAAGCGAATGAACACTCAATAAACACCATGAAACCCACAAAATAAGATAGTACAAATAAATAAACCAAGTAGTTCTAATTCTGTCAAAACCACCAGAACAATTACGATAGGAATTGAATATAAAGTAACTAAGATTTGCAAAAAGTTGGTGGGGAACCGATGCTGCGCAGCTAATCTATCTATGCAGAGTCTATTTTACCCAACAGGTAACGATAAGGAGGAAATTTAGAATGTGTACTCTTAGGATCCATTTCTCTGCTAGGTTTTGTTCCATTTCTCTAGGTACCAATTTCTTATTGACCTCCTTGACATTTTCATTTCCCAAGTTTTGATTCATCAATTGATTGACACCCACTTCCAATCTATAACTGTCCCCCATTATACAAAAACACTCATGTATCATTTGAATAATACAAACCCCTATATGGTTAGCCTTAATCAGTGAAATGCCATTTGCATCTGATCACAAGCAGAATTTGCCACACACTCATTCTACTCTTATGAAACCACAACGGACCATCACCTATATTTGGAATTCCTCTGTTTAACTTTTTGATTCTACTCACTTCCTCATATCTTTTATAGGAGCTAGTGAAAATACTATCATAGAGTTTTCATATATCGTACTCCTGCACTGCAATTAGATTTTGTTTTGTTTTAGATAACCTGAATATCTCTAGTCACTTTCACATGATATCGTTTAAAAATAATTGACATCTTGTAACTTTGACAAGATTTGCTTAGTTGAGTCTTGGAGAGAAGGTCATCTTTTTCCTAAGCTTAATTTCCGCAGTAAGCTCAAAAATCTATCACAACATCCGCCTCCATCCGCTGCTCATGAAGTTTTGCTTATAGAATGGAGCTTCCAGTTCTGCAAGGCTCACTGTTTAGAGAGGGGGGGGGATAAGGGGCCCCTAGCCAAAATGTGTATTATATCAGGGTATGAGTAATCGACCAAATAGCAATGTTCCATATGATGCTTCTTATGTAGGCCATAAATACACAGACAGAGATACCCAAATAATTCATTAAGCATGAAACGCAACTAAATATAAATATGATTGTTGTGGTACACTCTTCAGCATTCTCTAATTGATAGGGATTGTTCAGAATTGAGCATACTGTGCTTTCTAGCAGTATTACAAGTAGCTATTATCCTTCCCATCCTTTCTAATGAGCCAACTTGATCAACTGACCCCCGGGCCTCACTTGTTGATACGCCACCATATGTTTTCCAAGCTCTTCTCACTTCACACCTAAAATACCACTATTACTCACCATACAACCCAATACTCGAACTTACGCCCTCAATAAGCCCTCTGGAAAACTCAGTGTCAATCCCCATAATACTGCTTCTCTTCACTTGCTGGCCAGTGACCACCATAAACGCAATAATTGTAAAGCTGCCTCAAGATAATTTATTGAAATAACTTGGTTACAGTTCTTTATGCATTGTAACCCCAGTTTGCATTTAAATCCTGAACATGGGTGGGTATTAGAATATGTATACCTTCCGCAGTGAGGGTATTGTCTGCATCCACCGTTTCAAAAAAAAAGTGTATACCTGTCGAGATATGATCAATACACTTTGAAAACGAAATTTAAACAATCTGAATTAGTTTCTGTATTTGAAAAACAAATATTTAACTATTTCATTCTATGATGACTCAATGTCTAAGTAATGTATATAGAGCATTATTACCCGTTCAGTATTGTCGTCCTCAGCATTTGAAATGTCAGTATACGGAGATGGAGCATCCCCTGAAGTTGGTTCGGATTTGACATTCTGAAAGCCAAAAAACAAAATTAATGTGAATTCATAAAGGAGTTGAACCTGAGGGGGATTAGATTAAGCATCATACATCCAGGCACATTGTAAGGAAGTTACATAGCCACCTTGACTAAGGATTGAGAAAAAACTTGGTTTCCTCGTAACATTATACTGAATAGGTTTTGAAAAAGAAAATTAATTTTTGGGGTAGAGATAAAATCTTCATTTTAACCATCTTAGGGTCTGAAGTAGGAATCCATGGTCACACATTTATCTGTGTTTTGCTTTCCTCATCAAGAGGGGGAAGAGAGGCAAGACTCAATGAGACCAGGTCATGGGTACAGCTAACAGTCAAGCGCTGGCAGTGAAAGTGCATCAAAACAGCCACAGACAAAGCATATTACTATAGGCTGATAAACTGGCGAGAAAAGGATCTACCCTTCCCCCGGTAGGACCTGAGCCCTTTGTACGGACCACCAAGAGCCTTTTGATCAAGGAGATAGCTAAGTGGGAGGAGAAGTGCAGGGTTGCCTATTGGCGGGATGTGCCTGGCCGAAGGTTGTTTGCCAGACTCTCCAGGCAGCGAACAAGAAAGATCCTCAGCTTAGAGAGAGATAGTATACGGATGGTATGTGGCCTGTTTACAGATCACTGTCCACTAAGGTACCACCTGCCAAGAATGAGAAGTCAGAGGTGCATAACTGCCGATTCTGTGAGGTGGGGCTGTTATCAGTGGAGCATGTACTCTGTGTGTGTGAGGGGCTGGCTGCATGCTAGTTAGTTGATAGACTGACAGGTCTGACATTAAACAGTGAGGGGTCAATGAAGGAGGCAACCTATGATATCATTGGGCTCCCGCCCAGGTAGCCCCGCGATACGTAGGTATATCCCGCCTTATCCGTTTTACTGTAATATCAGTGTGAATGTTCGCCAAACAGTGAGGTTTTCTATCTAGTAAGATGTGAAAGAGTGAAATTACAAACACGAATGCTAACAGATTATAGGAAGAGGGAAAGGGACTAGCTGATGAATGCCATTGCTGGACTAGTTTCTATTTTCTGAGTATGGTCTGACACGTCCCTAGGACATAGTGATAGATTTGTGTTGAAGACAAAATCCTCTTAGGTTGGTTAGATACCCCATGAGAGTATCAACTCTCATTGAGAGTATGAGGATCCTGAAGAAAGCGTACATCGTTAAAGTGTTTCACATTTTGTATTTATATAATAAATGAAACCTCATTTGTGACATATTGATATGATGTTTAATTGCTAGCAGTAGGTCCTGATTTAATTCCAAGACGGGGAAGGAAAATGAAAAAGAATCAAGATTGAGCAGGGCTGATGATAAATGCAGAGACTGTCAACATCATAAGAGATGGGCAATGTTACCTCTATCTTACTGAGAGTTGATCTGACAACGTGTAAATGTAGCACTCTACCAAAACTAAATGGAGGCCACATGGAGGCTGTAGATTTCATCGGGTGTAAAAAATTCGGGTTTTAATTAAAATTGTTGTTAAAAGTTAATGTGTCCCTCAGATACCTTTCCTAAGACAGTAAATGAATTGTAATACTCAGTGATCATCAAATTAGGGTTCTTCCTTACCTTACTTCTTTCCTTACTCCAATTCATAATTCACAACTCTGGGTCAATTTGAAACATTTACAACACAGTCGTCTCAGAACTGTTATCGGAGTGTATTACACTCCACTTCTCCTTTTTAAGTATATTTCTTCAGTGGGGCATTAGGATCTTTATAGTCCATCGACCCATTCTCACACAGACACAGATGCCAGCATGATGGTGGACAGCTACTGTTCACTCAGTCAGGAGAATACTAAGTGGACCAAGGAGTAACGTTGCATTTTAATTTATGTCTTTTCATCTCTCATGCATACCCTTACCTTTTTGGTACCTTAAAAGCTAGCTACTTAGCCAAGGGAAATGGAAATAGTTTCTTGGCACATACCTGTACAGTCAAGGGTGTGTACTGATTGACCTTTGTTACAACAGTTTATGACCACATCTTCTAAGTACAAACCACACCAGTGCCTGTTCACTATTGTCCTGTCACAATCATGCTCACAGGTGGTAGTATTTGAGTAAATCAATTCAGTAGAGTGGGATAATTCGTTTCCAGTGGCCCGAAGGGTATATCCACCCAACCTAATTGTGTGTTGCGCTAGATGTGAAACAGTAGAGGCGTTCACATAAAATAACAAAGATTAAAGCACTGGAAGTTTTCTGATAGTTTTGAAAAGCTTAAATGCCCCTTGTGGCGAGAGAGAAATCTTCAGACTGCCTTTGAACTGAGGGTCTTAGATGCTACTGACCGTTCACTATGGCGCAAGACTAAAATCCTCACCAAAGTACCTAACACGATCCCACCACTTCGACACAACAGTACATGGTGGTTCCGCACTTCACGCCTAATAATAACAGTTTCCCCGGATTCTAAGAGGAAATTATGAGAGAACTTGAATGCCCTCTCCAGCTCTACCCCCTCTCACGTTTCTTCACACTATCCCAGGTCAAAGCTGCCATTAGACATTTCCCTCCTAAAAAAGTGCCTGGATTCGATGCATCGCCTACAGCAACATGGAGCGGTGGATGTCATCCTCGACGCCTACAAACCTAGAGAGGTCAGCTTGGGGCTTGGGGACGTAAAAAAGGCCTTTGACTGGGTGTGGGACCTGGGCCTCCACGTTAAACTAAAGAGAACTCTCCCTGATACGCTCTACAGACTCCTTGCTTCATATCTTTCGAACAGAAACTGAAATCCCGCAAAATACTGGTTGGAGTACCCCAAGGAATTATTATCGGCCCATTGTTATATACCCTGTACACCCATCATGTTCCCAAGTCCACCCATGCTGCTATTGCTCTCCACGCAGATGACTACGCCATTCTCGTTTGTCATGCATCACCTGAACTCACGCATGGCTCTCCTCAGGATTAAATTTTTGAACTTAATGAATGGACGAATCAATGGAAAATCGGTATTAATGCGTTTAAACCTGCTCTGCTAAACTTCACGTATAGAAAGGCTGTGAACATCCCTACAATATACATTAACAATGAAGGAGTAAACCAGGTCTCCAACGCAAGATACCTCGGGGTTGTTCTCGATAGCAGACTAACTTGGGATTTGCATATCACAGCAACGGTGGCCATAGTACAAAACCGCATTCATCAACTTAAGTTTCTTCCCATCAGCAAACATCACTTCCTAAAAACTAAACAGTAAATTTACTTGTCTACAATCAGACCCATAGGGCAATACGCGTGCGAAAAATGCAGCTCTGCATCCAACTCACAGATCCGCTGAATCTAAACCCTTCAAAATAGACCCATCACACTATTCCTGTAGAACGTTAGAAACATGCTCCTCCACTTGGACATGGACTTTCCGACAGTCAACGAATGGTCGATGAATGGCTTTTGGTGTCAAATGCTACGCCATCCAAATCAAATTGTCAGGTCCACCCACCCAAATGATGATCCCCAATGGACCTGACTAATTCAACTCAGCTGCCACTAACTTTCATCAACATCTTCACTGCCTATACTCACTCCTAACTTCTGACTCTACTGTGACCACCATTCTGTCACCTGAAAACTCCTCTATTATATTATTAATTATCTTTTGTATATAACATCTTACATTCCAAATGTTGTGGCTACCAATGGCTAGTCTACCTCTATTAGTGTCGAATAGTTAGTATACAACTTTATTAGCACACTTGATAGTGTTTCACACAATAAAGTTGACTTATTCTTCTAAAAAAAATTAATGGGTTCTACGATATCAGCTTGAACGCTATTAAAAACAAACGATTAATAGTCTTGCTTTAGCAAAAAAGAGTTCATGTTCTAGTACAAACCTTGTACTGGCTTAATCCTGATCCGTTGGTGAAGGGAGAGTGGTTTCCTTGCTCAAAGCTATCAGGCCTGCAAACGAGTGAAACAGGTTGTGACGAGTCAGCTTGTCCTTGACCTAATACTGTGCGTAAAATTGGCGTGTCCTTGCTCATCAATATATTGGAGATTTTCTTACGACGAAGAGGAGGTATGCTTAAGGACGTTGACTCGTAGCATTGGGTGATCGTTCCAGAACCTGTAGGCGTGCTAGCTGTACTTGATGGGGGGTTGTTCTCAGGCGTGGAAATACTTGGTACAGGCCAGGTAGGGGGTGTAGGGGTCATCCTATTCCTATCTCCAGATTTCCCATAAAGGCTGTAAGGAATTTTTGAAAAATACGAACCACCGTGAACCCCAGTGGAGTGGGGAGGACATTCTTCGCTGTTCACACTACTGCTGGGGGGAGCAGGAACGGGAGTGGAAGTAGTTATGGCATTCCCTTCCTCTTCAGTCCTTTTAGCTTGAGTGGCACTTCCATTTTCTTCAACAAGGCCTTTCACTTTCAACGCTTCGGCTACTTTTAAAAGAGCTGCAAGCTGGTTCTGAGCAACATTAACCTCTCCTCGATACATATACTCTAGGATAGCCTTCATTTCCCCATACCTCACATCCTTCAACACTACTACTGGATGCCTACATGGAAGCTCAGTAAAAAGGCCTTGAAAGTATGAGGAACATGCTGCTAGAACCATCTTATGGCATTTTACAGATGTTCCTCCTTCACACGCCAAGGTGACGTCCGTGAAAGCCTCATTTTGCAGCAGTTGGTCAAAGACGGTGAGAAGGTTCGATCTATGGTTGTTCCACCTCAAGCAGTACTGCTGTTGGTTGGCCATAGCAGTGGACTCCAGGTTCCCGTCCTGCTTACTGTTTTGATTATGCGCCCTGGAAAAGATAATATGAGTTAATCGAGATTTAATTGTTATCAGCCACTCACAATTTGATCACAGATAGGCACGTGACGAGTGGAAAACGCCAGTGAGGGCGTAGTGTTAATAATATTCATTAAGTGATAACATGTCTCGAAAATGTTCCTTCGTGGATGTATGGCAGTTGCGTATTGTGAAATTAATATGAGGAACAGCCCTAACAAGTCTAGAAATATGTGCCCACATTAAGAATATTTATCAATAATAGCGTGTTGGTGGAACATTAACACGCGCACATTGCAATAATAACTTCACTCCCCAACACCTGAGCTACGAAATTCTCATAGGCAGAGCTTATTGCTGAATTCAAAATGAATTTACGAATACGAGGTAAATGGGATGCAAATTGTATGAAGGGAGCAACAGGCAACCTCTGTAGTTCCTTGGTCACAGAATATGTAACCTTATTTTCGCATCCAAAAACCAGTAGAAACGCACACTATACTTTCCAGAAGGGTTCCTAAATCCATCGAAACCATTTGAGAATCTCAAATTCAAGTTTAAGTACAGTTTTTCGATAGTTGTGTTAGCTCATTAACTCTTAAAGGCTGATAGTTTTTATGGATATTTTACCATCTTATTTTATTTGATGGGTGCTAATTTTTCTGAAGTTTAAATATTGGAAATTATTCCTCAGTTGGGTTCTTTGGTTTATTATTCAGTTCTCATCCCCTACTGCCATATGCTGCATCTCATTAGCCGACAAGAGTTTATTTGAAAGACCCTTACACCTGTTTTAGAGAGCTTACCTATTTTAACAATAACGGCAAGTAAGATACTTTACGTGTTACTTGTGTTGAAAGCTGTGGGTTTTCTACTCCGGGCAGCTTACGCTATCAATTGTCCAAACGCTTCTTTTCCACAAATATTGAAAAATCAACCAATTTTATCGCTCCTGAGCGCAACTCCCAGACCTACCAGCTTCCATGCAGAATGGGTTTTGGTTCGACTAAGGTTACTCAGGACAAAGAACCAAGTATTTTCATTGACCTGGTGATGGTAGTTGACTCAATTAACGTATTTGAGTTACGTGTGGATTGAACAGGTTTGGATTAGACGGACTATAAATTACACTCTCAACTTTCTGGGACAAATATAGGAAATTAAGAGTACCATGAGAAACAATTTTGAGCTCTAAGTTATTTGTTAAATGCGCAAAGAACAAATAACATCATTTGCGTATGTTCTGTTATATTTCTTTTTGGTTGACATAATTTTTGATTTTCTTCATAGCTGCAGTAGCGACGTGGCCTTTCAAAGACGATAACATTACAATTTTTATATGGATCGAATACATCATCGGTATATGGGACCATTCCTAGGACAACGTGGATTTTGATTGCTCAGTTTTGTGACAATTAGAATTGTACGTACGGCCTTTAGCTTGAGACGAGTATGATCTGAACCGTCGCAGCGTCTCCTCGTTCAGTTCCATCACCTGGAATCATGTTCGTCTACAAACGACTAAAACGCGAAACACGTCCTACCCCAAATTGTCTGCATTTAACGTCCCCTTCGTTTGAAAAGAAATATGAGAACGGACGCGACGTCCGTTCTTTCGTTTCGCGGTGCATTAATTGGCTCAAGTAGCAAATCTAAGATTTAGTGGGGCCCCCATGTTATTTACGACACCCTCGTCTACTTGCAAGCCCCTTCTGGCTCCGGATGCACAACATGCGGGAGCCCCAATTGGCCGTCACGACCCCAGCACCGTTTCCCCCGGTTTCACACGAACTTCTATTCACAATCGACTTACAGCCGCGTTCAACCCTCGACATTCTTCGCAAACGAGAGATTATTTTTTAGGATTTAGGATGTCGTCGTCATGACTGGCGAAACCCTAAAAATATGCAGGAATAGCATTGCCAGTACCAATCTCCCTAATCTAATCGTTGAGCATCTCCACCTCCGTTCGCCGAATGTTCGTCAACCGATCTTAGAGCACAAGTGAAGCACAGGCGAACAAAAAACTTTGCACGTTTAACGCTTTTTAAATTGAAAAAATTCTTATCATGAGTTTCAGAATTGAAAAACTGGAAAAGTTGGAAGGAAGCACACAAAAAGAATGCAGTTCCGAGCAAAAGATGTCGCCGTAAGAGAACGTGTTCAGGTATCTCGTTTTGCGACGAACCGATTTTACTTTCCTAAGCGAACGAAGTAAGAAGAGAAGAGTAATGTGAACCGCTGAAAAAATAAAATTGACTCAAATTTGGTATTTTGTTTACAAGTCACTCAGAAACGCCAAAGTAAGGGCATGAGCGAAATCGGCCCAAAACTAATATAGTTTTCATGGTGATAAAAACACCACCTGTATTTCTCAAAAACGGCTCTAAAAATTTTGATTAAATATTGTTAATGAGCAGCGCCAAATTACGCGACCTATAGAACTCTCATCGACGAAAAAAAAAAACAGCAACACAAACACCCTGCAAATTATTACACAACGGTTTATTATTCGGATAATCAGCTTGACCTAGCATTAATGCTCCGAGACCCATCCTGTTCGATTCAGCATCGAAAAATATCATAATGAAACCCAAGAAAAGGTCGAAAAGAACTAAATCGTAATATTAAAATAAACAAAAAAAAAACCAAAGTATCCAGAAAAAACTGAATTTTAATATAAAAACATGCACGCTAAATACTAATCTCAAAATTTAACCAAAAATCTATGAAAAAAACCAAAATGAGGATGAAACGAAAGAATCTAAAAAAATTGAATCGTATTAAAACCAAAATGTCGGGGAAATTGGAACGGGGGCGCTTGAAGCGAAAGGCGAAAGGGGAGTTGAGTGGCGGCGTCGTTGAGAGGCAAGCGAGAGCGGGAGGCGCGCTCGCTCGCCTCGAGCGTGGTTGCTTTTTTAATGAGACGGGCGGGAGGGAGAGAGTTCAAACGACGAAACGCTGTTGCTCCCGCGTTGTACTGCGTTTCGTTAATTTTTTCAACTGTTTTTTGCCCATTACAACCACAGGCTTCGTCCGATCGGATTGCCGAGATGGCGGGCACAACTAGATACCAAATCGGATTTTTGGGCAAAAGAACGAATTTTCTATACCACGTTAAAGGCACAAAACGGCCCGGACGGCGGACGGGGGATGGGGGACGGCGGACGGGGGATGGGGGACGGCGGACGGGGGATGGGGGACGGCGGACGGACATTGCAAATTTGGAATCTCCAAGTCTTGAAACGTAAAGTATCAAATTTTGAGGGGGGGTTGTAAAAAATTTTTCGTGACCGAAAACATAGGGTTATTATTCAGAATGAATAATAAACCAAAATTACCAAAACTTCTTACGAATAGCGATTTGAGAGCAGTTTTTCCTTATACATCCCGCTTATATTACACCAGATTTCTCAGAAAAACTAGGGCGTTATTCCAATAGACTATTTGCACACTGAAAGTTTATTAACGCTCATATGGTAATTACGAGCGACCACCGAAATAACGGAATTCAAACCACCATTTATTTCCTATTTCTCAAAGTGTTTACCCGATCATTCCAAAACGGTACTCACGATCCTTCTCAGAAAAATAACGTCGACAATCTAAGGAGTCATCCATGCACTAGTCGGCTAAGTATGAGCAATTAAATAAATTCAGGAATCTTAAAGCGCCACCAGTTCCAATTTGAACGTTAAGTTACGTTGCACCGTGTAAAATATATTGATTAGTTGCTAGACTATGTAGACAGCTCATAGTAACAGAATTGTAATACAAAATCTTCATCCTTGAAAAAATGACGAGAGCAGCACTATAAATCAGCGATATTTGTACGAATTTCCTCCCATGAATCCCGCTCATAACAAATTAGCGCTCACACAAAAATTACGGTGGTAGTTCAATAAAATATTCATACGATCGAAATCATAAGACAATTAGGAACAACTAAAAAAATACCGCAAATGAAACGGTTATAGTTTGATGACTGCTTTCACAGTGTTTTCCCTATAACTGCAAAACGATGACCATGATGAACCTTCTTAAAACAATCATAACCGCCGCCTCATGAACTCCCCACGCACCGGCTCTCAATTAGGTTCTTGTCGTAAATAGGAGCAACCCGATAGATTCCGCTACCAGTTTCTACGTCTAAAGTAAATTATTGCACCAGGATTATGTAAACTGAGTGAATAAAGTGTTGGATTAGTTGCTAGAGTTATCAAAATCATTGGTTGTGCGTGGAGCTAAGAAAAGCTGTGTGATGCGTCGTATCAGAATTTTTGTTAGACAATGAAGTATGACGATAGGAACGCATGAATGAATGAGAGATGCATTCCGTAAAAGTAACAAAACGTTTCGGGTGTCTACTTCACGTTTAAGGAATTAACCCCTGTGCCATGGGGAAGTGGGCCATGTGTCTTGTGCGCCTAGGAGGAGTTGTTGATTCTAATAGTAATGCGCAATTAGAAGTCGTGAAATAGTTCAAACGAAAAAGTACCTCCCATTTTGAAAAGAAAACGACAAATCATCACAATAAATAAACAGTAAACTGGTTGTTGAAAACATTATTTTACATGAATGCTAGTAAGAAATGGGTATTCCGTTCTCTCAGGGACGCTGAAAAGCGCTGCAAATTATTTCACTACGGTTTATTATTATCTTGCATAGCATGATGCATTCTCACACCTCCGACACTTATCCCTCTGGATTCAGCATAGAAAAACACAAGTGAACGATATGAAACATGACCTGACTACAACGGAACGAGGAAAATGGACATTTTCTGGGCGACGATAAATAACTGGCAAGCCATGACGAGTTGTGTGAGAAATGAGAGCAGGCTGGGTAGAAACGATAACTTTCGCTATACTGTCCCGCCAGTTCCTTCAAGTAGTAGAATTTGCCTCGCTATGTTTGTTTGTCGTCCTAACAGACGAAACTACAGTTTACTAGTATTTTTCCATGCTGAATCGAATGGGATGAGTCTCTGAGGCGTGAGACTGCGTCGCTGGATAAGCACCCTGTGCAAGACAATAATACACCGTTGTGTAATAATTCGCAGCGTGTTGGTCTTCAACCAATAATCTAACCAAGTGACTGGTTGATGATGTTCACATTGCAGTTGACTGTCCCCTCGTTCTCATGCGAATGCTCTCCCCGATGCCATCGAGCAGCTCCTCATCATTCTTTCAGATCGTTACCAAACCATTGCCACCATTTACTTACCTCCCTAGGCTTCTCTTCCCGCATATTATCGTCACATCAACGACCTTGAGTCAGCACTTGCCGTTATGCCCACCGCGTGGGCTATCATCCATCTCATCATGTGTCCCTTTCGCCTCTTCCCTTCGATATCCTCTTCCCCATCCACGGTGTCTAATAAGTCCCAACTTTCTCTTCATATCTTTTCATACCCCTTTCCCGCGCACGCATTTTTTTTTTCTTTTGTTTAAGTCTCAATGCAGTGGACAGTTTTACCGTTTTTATCAATCTCTTCATTCCTCCTCTAAGCACTTTCGTTTTGTTCTTTGGGCTCGTCCCACATCCGCTATAAATAAATAAACGATTCATTCATACAAATTAAGAATAAACGTAGCGCACATTTTCTGGAGTTTAATTAGGTACCTATTACTTTTCGATGGATGGTATGTTTATTATTTTCGAGATTTTCATATACTACTCATCAAATTTATATTTACATAAAAAAGAGAATTTTTGCCCGTGTTTGTATCAAATAAACAAATCGAGAGATATTTAATTTTAGAATCGTATAGTTGATCTGTCCGATGATAAGTTGAGTGATCTCACGAGCTAATTCTGGCCGTGAGCGTCGAGTTGTTCACGTGTCGTCAACAAACGAGACTAAAATCGACGGCGTCACTAGCGAAGGCGACGGAATGGCGAAAAATATCAAAATTGAGGGCGAGAAGGCGGTTTTGTGTTGGAAGGGCGTTCACCTCGCGGCGCAATCGGAAGAGGCCGCCGTACGAAACTGTCAGAAGAACGGCGGTGGGGAAGGATTCCTCGTGAAGAGGTCAGTGGAACGAGGTGCGTTTTCCCGCGATACGTCGCACTGCCACACGTCACCGCAGCGGAGGCACGAGGACTTCGTAGGAAAACCCTGCAAATTATTACACAGCGGTTTATTACTCTCTCGGACAGCATGATGCAGTCTCATACCTTCGACACTCTTCCTTCTGGATTCAGCATCGAAAAACACTAGTAAACGATACGAAACATGGCCTGACTACAACGGAACGAGGAAAATTGACATTGGAGATGGGAGGCGAAATAGACGCAAACTGGAGAGAAACAATAACTTCCGCTACACTGTCCAGCGAGCTCCTTGTTTACTGTTTCACAGTTTTCTATCTAGGCATAGTCCTAAACCTCTGAGACCCGTCTTATTCGACTCAGCACCGAAAAATACGTGGGAAACGACACCAAACACAACTCTTTTGGCAAATTTTTTAAATCATTTTTTCCCCATATCATTGGATTGGATGGCCAAGTAGGAAGGCACAACTAGATCCCAAATGGAGTTTTAGTGCGAAAGAACGGATTTAAAACGAGAACTAGAACCACAAGAACACTGACGCAGAGCACCTAAAATAAGCGGTGTTTCAGCGTAGCTGTTGGCGTGTCTGACAGTATGTCGGCTTTGCAAGCGAGAAATCGCAAGAACGCTAGATACACCAGGACGAGTTCATCAAAATGGCAACTGCTGGGCCGATACCAGAAGACTGAGGAAGACTCGAGTTGTGGCCGGGAGAGAGCAACCAGCGCAGGGACATGAGTAAATTCTCGAGCATTCCGCTTGTTCAGGCATTGCACGAGTAACAAATGACGACCCCGAATTGGACAAGATGGGCCAAAGAGAGGCACGGTCAGTAGTGCAGGAGTTGGTAAGAGGAGAAATGGAGCGGCAGTAAGGGCAGTATGTACTGAAGGGCCGTCAAACGCGTTCAGACGAGATTGTATAGTGATGCAGGCGTACCCAATGACGTTGTCCCGATAGTAACGAACGCGACGCACCACCAACTTCCCTTCGTCACACGTACACACAGCGATTGTTTTCACTCGATAATCAAATCTGTTTTTCATTCGGTTAATAACATCGCTCTACATGAAAAGTGGTGACGCTTAAGGTTCCGGCATTTATTGTGTTGCACCTACATATGACACGACCATTATTAAGAAACCGAAGCACGGGAAATTTATGAGACTGTCATCACAACTTTTGTTAAACCAGAATAGTGTTACTGTTTTGGGATTATCGGGTAAGAACTGCAACGAATGCTTGTGAAACGGCTGTGGTTGAAATGACAGAACTTCTGGAATTACTCCTGCTTAGCTTATAAGTCTTATTAAACGCTTATCCTATAGGCACATTGGATTACCACGCGCATTTTTTCTGATAATTCCAGTATCATTTGAGCAAAATTTATTTATTTTTTAACTGCACTAAAATCGGCCAACTCCGAACGTTTGGTAATTTATTGAGCTGTTCTCGTCATTTTATCACGGTCGAGAATTTTACGTTATTTTCGTGTTATTCGAAACTGTCCATACGACAAATTTAATCAAAAGCGTCGAAACCAATGTTCTGATTACTATTATAACTATAGATAGTTTTGGGGGAATTTCGCTCATGCCCTTATTTTTACGTTCTCTTAGTGACCTGCAGGCTACATATCAAATTTGAGTCGATGTCGTTTTCTTTGAACCGCGTGCAGGTCTGTTTCCTTATCAAATGACCATTTCTGAAATCCAAAGTGAAGCTGCGCATTGAACTCGCCATGTCCCGTGAGGAACTGGCTCGTCCAGTGGTCTGGCTCAATCCACTTTCTTCCAAGACGTTCTCGGATGTTGGAGAAAAACTCTTACATGTCACGTCCCTTCGATGAGGATTTCCATCTCGCATTTCTCTACCTATAGTTTTCGTTCAGTGAAGAGATCTGCACGGAGTTAACCCCGGAGTGGGGGATGTCACGTGTCCACTTGTCAGCCATGCACTCAATGGCCAAGTCAACTGGTAACTGACCAGTGATCACCCGGAGGGCTTCTGTCGATACTATCAGGAACCCATGATACGTAAACGTCTGAAGAGAACTCAACTTTTCAGGGGATTTCTTCACTTTCCGGTGTACTTCGTAGAGCCGAGGAAAGTAAAAAGGTGGCGGCTCTGTCCGCCAATTCACCTGTCCGAGACAATCACACAGCTCATGTAAAAATCCGTACTAAGGAGGTTGGTTCCCGAGTCACTAGGTAATAGCAGAGTACATACATAGGTTGTTAAAATGAATTCAAACAGTAAACCAATTTTGAGTTCAATAATGGCGTTGTTCTTAATACTCAAATAGGCTCAACAACATCGACACATGAGAGGAAAGCAGTACGTGATTCGTGATCGTGGTCGTTGCGTTCGTCAGTTACTGTCGAATTGAGCAGCTCGTATAATTGTAACTCATCATATTTATGGTCGTTTAAAACTGAGTGCCCAACTTCCAATTCATCACACTGCGCCAAAAATGCATTTCAATCATTCAAAGCTTCTTTCAGTCAACTTGAGAAGTTTTCAGCAGCAAACGGAGATTTCTCGATAAATTTAGATCATTTCATATGATAATTAAAAAGAAAGAGAAGTTAGGTGGTGGAACGAGACCTCGTTAACGTACAGTAATTCCAAACGGATTGCATCAGTAGCATAGAAGAGTGTATTGTGAGCACAAGGCAAGCAGAAAGAGAATAAATGTTTGGAATCACTCATTAACCAAAGTTGTTGTCATTGAAACGGGTATCGGACAGAGAGGCGTCAGAAGCTCTGAACTTACTGCTAGGATGATTAAAACATATTGAAGAAATTATTAGTGTCAAATCGAGGGAAGAGGGATGGGGAAGTTTGGATAACTGGAAATTCCATAAATTATCGTTAAAGTTCAGGGGGTTGACTTGAAATAATTGGGGGAGTATACTGAGGTATTTTGGAGTGTTTCAAAGCGAGTGGAGCCATTTTGAGTAAGGTTTGGCAGCGCACCAATCACGATGTACAAACATGTTTTTTATCGTTAAGTTATTTCAAACGAACGACGATTGTTTCTTGATAAATTGGCTGACACATTGAATCATCTGTAACAAGTTGAGATCTCTCCATTATAAGTGAAGGATTTCCTTCAAAAATAAAAACGATAACTTTAAAAACTGACTGTGTTTTCATATCACGTTCCCGGCAACCCCCGCAGCGTCGGCAAACAGGTAAAATGCTGTTAATCTCCGGCTTTGCAATACACTTCGTGTTATGAAAGGAATGGAATAGGGCCCAAGATGCTGCCCAGAATCACATCCTAATCAATGGCGGGGGGGTCTGTGCTTTCCTCGTATTGACCTCAACCAGTCGCCTCTGCTCCGTCAAGTAGAATGGAAGAATTCTTCGTTGCTGTATATAAAGACCGAAACCCGTTGGTTACCTAAAACCACGTCTGTTACAAGGGGTTTCTCGATTTGGGTTTGTTAATTACATTTGTCGAAACGGAGAAATACCGATTACGACTTAGGAGGTTACAAATTTATCCGCGGTTCTCGCGGTGGCAAGAAAAGAGTTGCTGCATTCGTCATGACAACTCTGTAATTGCACAGGGGTTAGAGCAACAGAGATTTGAACACCTCAGCAAACAAGATGGAACGCGATTCAAGAATATGCTGTTGCCAAAGCACTTCTGGACCAATTTCACGGTGAGAATTGAGCACGAAATGCTCTGCTATCAATTTGTGATGCTTGGGATTTGCAATGTTACAATTCACGATTCGCTCACGTAATAGTTGAATAATTGGAACGCAATACTTCGTGTTTTGCTCGATCTTAGGCGCAGTTAAAGCAAATAGGCCTCTGTACAGAACTTGGGAATACTGGGTAAGCGTGGTTCATATCAACGTTGAGCTCATTTTTACATTCATTCGTAGTCATACGTAAATTTATTTCCAGCTTCGTGCGTATATTATGAATCACGATTTGTAAAATTGCGATTCCCGTGCACGTCACACACACCGCTTGACTGTCAGTTCAAATGGGTAGTGCTCAATCATTCTGTTTCGATGTCGATAAGGATCCGAAGTCAACCGACAGGTTTGATTGTCGTGTCTGACACGCTGACTCTAGAAATTGAGACAGGAGTCGCGACAGTTTATTACTGCAACAGGCCCGTGTAGTTCTCGTTAAATAGTCCACAGCCACCGTGGCCGACTCACTTCGCTCTCCATCCTCCGACGGAGTGAATTTCTGAATCGAATCCTCTGGTTGACTGAAATGAATTCAACATCGGCTTTTTCGACTGATGATTCATCTCTCGACCCGAACAGTAAACACACTCGGTCCCCTGATTCATAATTAACGAAAAGACCCAAATACACGTTCCTTCGAATGATTACGTGGCTCTCGCTTCGTCCAATGAACTCTCCGCGTCGCGCCTTCCGCTACTTTTTTTTTAGTTCTGCACAGATTATCACTCCAAGCAAATGGACAGTCTAGGGCGCATGGTAGAGAGATATGGAATGTTAATGAACGCACATGGGTCGCTACGTGAGAGGAATAACCAAGCACGCCCAGCAGATAGCACCATTTCGTCGAGAATTATTAGCGTGCAAATGGTCAACCCCCCAAAAACCTTTGGGAGGTCACCCTTGGAAGCAAGTACGTCCGAAGGAGACGCAGCTTCTGCTGTGGCTTCAGTGGAGCCTTGGCAACGTTCCGAAGATAATCACCAAGGTTCACGCGGCTTCTAGCAGAGGAGGTTGCACCAATAAACTCGACCCCATGGTACCGCCACATCACGAAAACGCCTCTAGCTGGGACACAAGACTCACTAATAATGAAACCCACATCCACGCGACAGGAAGGCACCAAGAAGACCGAGACGCACTTCTCAGGATTCATCTCCCATTCACACACGCCAATCTGCCTTACAAAACTTGTCTTGTACGATCTGTAAGCCCTGCTTGGTACTTGCAAGAAGGACATCATCCACAGAGGCTAACACGCCCACCCACTCACCTGGGGTGAGATCGACCCTACTTTATGAAGCAGCTTACCCCCTTCGCTTAGATTGAAGAGTAAAGGAGACAGAGGGCCTACTGCTGAACGCCGCACCCAATTGCCACGTCCCCAGACATCTCCTCTCCAACCAGAAAGGCCGTCACACTCTCGCAGTATGGCAGCGGCGCTTTACGTAAAGATCTGAAGAGAATTCAAAATTTTTGTTTCAGCCGATTACATAACGTTCCTTCCTACTTCGTAGAGCCACGGAAAGTAAAAAGACGAAATGAATATGCTTAGGATTTACCAGCAGAACTGAGGCCTGACATGGTCACCATTGGTCTGGACCACCCTGCACCGATCATGAAAGCCAAGAGGCGCAAATATGACAGGACGGATCTGCATATGGCAGTGTTGGAAACTCGTGGTGTGGAGGCAGGTAGTTTTATCTTGGGGGTGCAAGAAAAGTGCTGAGGAAAATTGTCGGCTGGGTGTGCCAGCAAGCGTTCTTCGAGGTATCACCACCCATGTGTTGCTCGGGTCTTATCTAATGATAAGCATCCTATTATCCTTCTTTCCTTCCGTGTCCCAATCCTTCAATCCCAAGATGGGCTCCGGCTCATTTCCTCAATTTATTAAATTTAGTTTCTTCTTTTTGGGAGCTATCATTCCATTTACCGTGACCTTCGGAAAAAAACGAAAAAAAAAAGTATCTGTAGTTCGATTTGCGGGAGAGCGGCTCGACTGATTGAGCTGGTTCTTTTTTTGTTTTGTTCGTTATTTTTGCAGACACCAAAATAAGGTTATGGGCGATTTCGATCGAAGAGAAAGGGAGTGGGAGACCAAAATGTACCTAAAACGTTGTAAAAAAATTGAATTACGTTGTAAATTTGATACTGCGTCAAATTCCTCGTTGTAGAGCACTAGTTGCTTGCTCCCTTAACTCAACCTTATTCGTTACAGAGTTGAACTTCAAACGATCCTTTTGGCAGTACCAGCTCATATTAGAACCAGTGTCTCATCGAGTGATCTCATAACTTCTACGCCTTTAGGAATTTTAAAGGCTTCGAGCTGTGTCACTGTGCTCCCCTCATCATCTCATAGATCAAACGCTATTGCTGCTAACTCACTTGAATAGGGGCTCCTCCCCAAACGACAAAAAACAAAAAAAAAAACGTGTGATGTGAATTTGTTTCAGTAATTTTGGGAAGAAAAGACAAAACTTCGTTACGTTCTGTATGTGGGTTTTTGCTCATCTCTAGGCAGCTGAGCCTAAAATAACTCCACCGGTGGCTACTCATTTCGTTCCTCGACTCCTCAACCGCATCATTATGAAGCAACTAGCTTATTTATACCTCTTGCGACCTCCGCAGAGGTTACTCGCGTGTGCATGAAGTTGGAGAAGTCTTGCGGGAGCCCCTTGAGAGTTTTTGAAGTCGCGTTGAAGTCAAGTTATTCTACTACGGACTTGAGATTATTTCGTGAGGAGCCGATCTCTAGAAAAGGTAATGTACAGGATCCCTAGAACAGGACACCAAATCGATCAGCCCTTTCCAACCAAAATAATCGTAAGTCCGTTTCGGTTTTTCTGCAGCGCCTCAGGTCGAACACTCGGAGGCACACATCAACCCATGCGAGACAGAATCATTAAATGTTCACTGAAGTCTGGTATACTGAAAATCAAGGTTTTCACTCGAATTCGAAGCAAAACGGTATTGGAAACCGCTCAGAAATATTCAGAACCTCGGGGGTTCTGTATTTAATCCCTACTCCCTTTCAGTGATATTCAGGCAGTTTTATGATACGCATTTGTCATCTCTTCACTGGTGGACGAGCCGCCAGCAAAGTTTCGACAGACTGAGGGTGGCCAACAATCCCGTTATTCCGCTCACTGTTTTCACACTCAGATTTACATTGAAAACAAAAATTACGTATTAATTAAAGGATTAAACTAACAAGCTGAATAATAACAAATATCATTTTCCCACGTATCTCAGCTCATATCAACGTCCAAGGCGTGGTAAAAGGAACAGTTGGAGGGAAAAATGTGGCAATGAGTCCCCAGAAGACGTTCAATCAGTTTGGCCACATTCAGTTGGAACATTCGAAAACGTTGAAAAAAAAGTTTTTTGTCACATTGTGATTGTTATCTTCGTTCAATTGACTGTGAGAGGAATGCGCGTGAATATATCCGCGAGAATGGATGTGGATGATGTGTTTTGCAACCCAAAGGACAAGGCACGTGTAGCAATCGGGCAAAACCATTTTCGCCGGATCTTTCGGTTTTGAGCCCGTCTGATAAGGAAAACCCCTCACACTATCAGTCACTTCGTACGATTTCGGCTGTATCAAGCGGTCTCGTTCAGTAGTTGCTGTTACACTTTTCCGGAAACCGCTAAATCATTTGGATTAAACTTACAACACATTTTTTGCTGATTGATACCGCACTTTCGATATCAAGTGAAAAAACGGTGTACAGAAATAGAGACCTAGGAAATAATTTCCGCAAACAGGATTTCTGTCAAAATCGCGGAACGTCATTTACAAACCAATTCATAAATGTTGTTTTCCATAAACATTTCTCACACAATCCGTCAAGTCAAAATATAGGCAAAACGTTTTTCAATTTCGTACGTTGGAAAGTAAGGGTGGTAGTTCAATAAACTATATATACGATGAGAGTTTATTAACGTCCTTAAAAGAAACAGCGACCTCAGAAATTCGAACCGCCACCATTTCATTTACTACCAGTTCTCACAATTCTTACCCGATAGTTACACAACAGTAAAGTCGATCCTTGACACAAAAAAAATCAAGTTGACATTGACAGTTACCATTGTGCATTTGGGGATGTCTGAGGGAGTACCGACCGGGTGGCTCCCACCTCCCTCAGACCCACTTCAAAAACTTTAGGAATTCTAAGTGCCAGCAGTTGCTTTGTAAAACGTCGACCCGTTCATAGCAACTCAACTAAAAACGGATATAAGAAGAAATGTGGGTTGTAGAAATGCGTTGAACGAATATGCAGAGTACGTAGCGCCTGATACCATAGGCAGGGGAGTTGAGGAAGGCTGTGAGATGGGTTTCACGACCTATTTTCATGAGACGTTGTTCGTAATTCACCTTGAAGCAGTGAACTGGGGGTTGAAATGTCATCTGCCAGATGGACAGCGCGTAACGATGATTTGAGGATTTCAAGTTGTGCAGCGAATCGTGCGAGGACTCCGCTCACATAACAACCCCGTTTTCTCGGATAACCAAATGTTGCTCAGGAAGCCAGACGGCAGTTGCCTTTTTTCCAAGGTCGGGGTCTTGGAGCTTCAGCGCTCAACGTGGAGCGTAAAAAAAGGGGGAAACGAGTGGAATAGAAGACTACGCGGCTAATTTCTTCTCGCTCCGCCGACCGGGGGTTGCTAGGTATCCTTCTGCTAGATGAAAAGAGTGGCAGGGAGTGGAGGGAGAGATCTCATGCTAATATCCTGAACCGAACACCTGTCCCGCCTAGAAAAAGGCTCAGGTACCGCCAGACAACCCTTTCCATCTCAAGTTTTTGCCATTCGAAAAAAAGAGGCGATCCCACAAAGGGAAAAAACTTCTTCCCCTACGACCAGACAGAACTTTCAAGGATGAATTCCGAGCCGATTACCACCGAAGTCGTGAGGTTCTGGCGTCAATGAAATCGCCAGGAGACCGCATGAGGCCAGACGATTCATCCGAATCTTTTTAGACTATCAACAGATAAAATATATTCCGCAGTTCGGAGACTCATGTGATTCCCACTTTCTAGTTAGTCGTTGAACGTTCGACAGGCACCGCACAATTCAACCGTCCTATGGGCTCAAATCTCAAATTTTCCTCAAACAAACGCCTCTTTCAGTTGAACCTAATTCAAAACAACTTGATTTTGGGACCCCCCACTTGTTCACAAGTTTCGTTGAACTTTGTGAACGAAGAAGGACGATTACGGGCGGAATACGTCGACGTCACTTAGGTTGAGGGCAGTCCCACACTCGCATAAGTAGAAGACCGTTCTCAACTCTTGAGTTGGGATTTCAATCTTAGCGTCATCGAATATTCCCCTGGGCAGTACGTTGTGGTAGAGACCTGTGATTTCTACTCACGATACAGAGCGTCGTCCAAGGTATTCAGTCTGCTGTTCACCGATAACCACGAAATCTGTAGCCACGTTCGTTCTTCATTAGGAAGGTGGACCCTGCTGCTAAAAGTTGGCGGTTTTGAGAGCCAAATTTTATTAAAACTGGTGCCCCGAAAGGCTGAGTCTGCCATTAGTCAAGACATTTATCTTTTCACTCTGGTCCTCCACTAAGAAGAACTTCAGAGCCGAGTGAGTGTGCTGTGCAGCGTGCAGCAAACGTCCTTCGGCGCATCGAGGCTTTATCGTGAATCAGAATCTCAAGCGACACTTCCCTTTGTCAAAGGCACTATACTTCATTAAATACATCACGAAATATCCATCGCGCGCTCTCTGAATCAGTTTTGCAGCACGCCATCGTAATTCGACGTGGAAAGGCCAAAATATTTTGCTTGCAAAACAACAATTTTCTGCTTCTGTAAGCCGAATTTAAGTTGCCACCTTTCCATTAATTATACGCAAGAAACTTGGATTAAGGAAACCAAAAAGTCATTTTCTAGATGATGTGACAAAAGCGACTTCTAAAGCCCACAGTTAAAACTCACCGAGACGAAGAACCACTTCGCCCTAGAAAAAGCTAAAAAAGCACGCAAGTTGTAAATAAAAACGTAAACTTTCAGCCAGCAATTAAATAAACTCTGAAAACTATACAGATTCGGACTTTTCAATATTCTGGGGCCAACAACTAAATATAAATTACAAGAAATAAGTATCTAAGCGTTAATTACTACTAAATGACATTACAAGATGGAGGACGTTCAATGCAGGCTGAGGTGGTTTGTCCAACTCCGTGCTGGGCCACAGTGGTTAACACTTTCCAGCACGGTCATTTAAATTGATCTGAAGGACGACTGTTGTTCTTTCTGTTCTGAAGCACAACGAGCGTATGTTTATTTACTTTCAAAAAGCAGCACACTGAACTATTTGTTTTTTCGGTGACGAGACAATAAAAAATAATCTATTTACCACGGCCCCCTAGTTCTCGAAAGTGCTTAATTTGTTTTGTTTCCAGAAACAACGCTTGGAACGAGTGTGGAACAAGTTTCTCGGCCACACGTTCTTCCATTTCTCAGTTCCATCGCTCAAAAATTGACACTTTCGCACCTGCGAGAATCGGAGTACTTCCGCTCATCTCGCTCTCGTTTTATTAAACCTCCTCGACGTCATGCACGTAGAACTAAATTTCTTGTTGACCTCGCATCCGGATGACGATTTTCAGGACGTCTCTCTGAAGCTGACGTTGGCAAAACTCAACTTGAAACAAGGACGCCCTTTTGGAAGTGATCCCGAAGATTGAGGAACAACCAAAGGGTCTTCCTATTAGAATGAGAAAAAGAAAGAAAGATTTTCTTCATATTAGCAACTAATTCGATCACATTATTTGTAATGGCCCGCTCCAAATAAGAGAGTGCCATACAATTTTCATTCGTACGAAAATCACTAGAGTATCAGAATAAATTTTCAAAAATTCGGATTAAAAGCGATTTCAGAGCAGTTTATTACAGCCCGCTTACATTAGCGTTCTCAAAATCGTAGTGGTAGCCCGATAAGCTGTGCATACTATGGAAGTTTAATTAATGGCTATGAAATAATCAGGAGCGCCCTTAGGATCTACGGAATTCCAACTAACGTCGAACTAACTTATCCGAAAAACATCACGTTAACCCTTCAGTCCCATATACTTAGGTTTTAAAATGAAGGTCGTGAAATAATTAGCGGCAGCCCAATCAATTCCAGAACTTTAAAGGCTGCGTGGAACGTTTCATGAGCTCGAAAGAACTGAGTGAGAAATAGATAGGATTAGTCACTACAACGATAAAAATACGTAGCACCAGATACTTCTAAATCTTACTTTCTTTTTGTTTAATTTACAAAAAGCGTGGCAGTGAAATATTTGTGTCAACTCACGTTCTTCGGACGATCCCAGTTCTCAACCTTCCGTGGCACGAGATAAGAGGGTTTCATCGTACACCTGAAAAACGGAAAACACTAAATTAGTTGTGGTTTTTTGCTATTCAACCGAGTACGTTTCTAAAATACTGACGTACTGTAAATCACTTTATACGTAGAAGAAACGAAAAGTTTCCTGTGGATAAGGCAGTAGGGAGCATTTGAGTTTTTATTGAGTTATTGAAGCGGCGCACTTCATTAAATATGGTGTACTGAATTTAGTGGACTGTAGCAAACGTTTTACAGCGACGCACAATAGTTCTGATAAATAAAATTTGATCATGATCGTTACTGATGAACCCCCCGGATATGATTTAATCATGAAGAACATTCCGGAGGAACTCAGGAAATTAATGCATCGCTTTGGCCGAAGTACGTCCCTCGACGCTGGAATGTGGCGGATGTCATCATGGTCAGCGCAACTTGTCGAACCAGGAACGACAAAAAATCTTGTCGCTCGATCTCACTGTATTGGCGCGCTCGAAGCCTAAAATTGAGGGAAGAAATGTGCTTGTTGACCATCAGCTTGAGTTCAGGGAGCAATAATCAACAGTTGAACGAATGTACAGGATAACATGCGAAAGAGAAAATGATCTGGAAGAAAAGAACGGGTCCAAGTGTTTGCCATAAGGGCTCCTGAGTGAAGATCCAAAGAGACTAATCCAGATAGTATTACTTAGGGTGTAAATTCTATCTTCTAGAACGGCATTTCAGAGTTAAATATGAGGAGGAATATGTAGGAGAAAAAAACCGCTGCAAATTATTACACAAAAGTTTATTATTGCCCTGCACAGCTTGACGATAACAAACACGACGTAAATGCAATAAACTGCAAGAATTCCTCTTTTGACTGATTTGTTGCCCATTGCAACCATGGGTTTCGTCCGATCGGATTACCGAGTACACAGGCACAACTAGATCCCAAATGGAGGTTTTGCGCAAAATAACGGATCCATCATAAAAGGTAAAATACGGTCGCAACCGGACATTGCAGATTTGGAATCCCCAAGTCATGGAACGCAAAGTGTCCAATTTCGAGGGGGAGGATAGTAAAACTATTCTTTTGGTAAAAAACAAAGGTGTATTATTCAATATGAATAATGAAAAGCAGAAGGAGGGGTGCACCTGGGACCAGTTTAGTACTTCCTGTACATTCCAGGACATTCATCCAGGTTTTATTTTTCTTTCTTTTGGAATAGGACGAGTGTCAGAGGTGTAGGGCTGCGTCTAGATGGAAAATAATGAAATCAAACTAAACATAGTGTAGCAAATTCTATTTATCATTATCGTGGGGCAATATAGCGAAATTTATGAAGGTGGTTGGGAGATACTAAGTGGAGGGAGAGAGACAGAAAGGGAGAGATAAGAGTTGAGATGAGAGTTGGGCGAGCTGAAAGACGAATCGTTGGGAGAGCTGGGAGAAGACTGTAAGGCGAGAGCTAAAGGATGACTGACTTGGAAGGAGCTGTTTTGAATTGAAGGGTGGGAAAGATGATTGAGAAAGTCCAGGACAGGGGAAATCCGTTGTCAATTGGAAATAACTGAAGAGGCGGACTTTCCATAGGTAAAACAAAAGGGCTGAGATGAAGGTGTTTGGGGAGACAATGACTTTCCATAGGGCCTATGAGTACCAGTAGGTGTGAGTGAGGTTATTCAAGAGGTTAAAGACCAAGCTAATTTGGCCTGCCGAACAAGTATCCTTTACTAATATTTTTCGACACAGTACCGAATGGGATGGGTCTTGCAGGTGCTCTACAAACATTGCCGTTTGCAAATGAGTAGTTGCATTCGAGATCATTACATTCTCAATATTTTTGGACGTTGGATTGAATATGATACGTTAAAATCATGCTGTGCGTGTGTAATAATAAACCGTTATGTAATAATTTTCCGGGGTTTTTAGTTTCTTTAGCGCTGGAAAGCAGGAAAGAATGCTATGTAATCAGCTGAAAAAAAGTTTTCCACAGATACTTACGATTCAACTCAAATATCATGTTTAGCCCGCAGATCACCACGAGACGCCAAAATGAGGGTACGATCAAGATCGGTTCAACTATATCCATCTTTTTTTTTCTCAAAAACGGCTCTTTCGGCTTTGGTTAAATTGCTTGTATGAACAGTTTCAAATAACACGACAGTACCATAAAGTTCTCATCCGTGGAAAAATGACGGTGAGAGCACAATAAATCATCCAAAATTAGCACGAAATGCGATTTTAGAGTAGTTTCTTCCAGAGACATCTCGCTCTGCGTTCGCAAAAAAATCAGGAGCAACCACGAAAAATCCAGAATTGGAACTAACGTTGTTTCTTAGACTAACTTTGCACTTTCCCCCCTAGTAATTCCAAACTGTGAACACCAAACCACGTTGACAGTTCCATCACTTATCAATACGTTGGTTTAGAACGTTTAGTTATGTTCGTACGGATTGAGGGAAACAATTTGTTACTTGTAGCTACAATGTATCTGACGCTCAGGAACGTCGTGTTATGCGTTGCACAAGGCGTTGCTCCTGAACTGTACTCCTGGCTGTTTCCTATAAGTCTTTCGATATGCCGCACGTTACGAATGACTGCTAAGTACGTAACACTTTTTAACTGTAAATGCGCCAACATAGTTTGCTTCTAAGCAGCTCTTACATTTACCCCACTCGAGCAACCGGTAATATTAAATTTTAATCCGTGGGAAAATGACGAAAGCAACACAATTAATTATAAAAAAGGTCGATAAATATAACTCCCGAACGACGAACAGGAACTTTCCCACAAAAATCACGCTGACAGCCTCAATACTTACCTATAGGCAGGTAACTCGACATAGGTTATGACATAAGTAGGAGCAGGGCAGTAAATTTCGGCTCACTTTAGAACGGTGAACTTTCACAAGCTCACAAAAACTGGGCGAAAATAGTATCCTGAGGGAAGATCTGTGATACGTCGCACTAAATGTTTCTTCAGTGGAAAATGGGGACATTTAACGATGTTTCAAATGTAGATCTACTGTACATGGCCCCTCTAATTAGCAGCGTCGCTCACGTCAGAAGATGAGCGAAGAAAATATTTGAACGTTTCCCGTCAAAAACAGAATTCGACCGAATGATCTGTAGGAAGAACCGGATGCCAGCGCATTTCCACGGTATTTTCGTCGCCGCAGCAGCAAATTGGAGTGAAAGTCACGTTAGAGGCAAATTGGTCTCCTCCTTTGCGGTCAGCTTTTGTTTAGTTACACCGCAGTTCCCGTCGGCCATTTTTATCCCTTTTCTGAACCTCCGATCGGACACAACCGACTTGATGCCGAGATTTTCGTTTAAACCGCTATAGAATTGCAGAACCGTTCGTGATTCTCGTTTCCTTTCCTTTCGCGTTGAAACTGCTATCGATGTCAAAATACGGGTTCAAGGTTAGTTGCGTAGGGCGAACATAGCCATAGCCACAGGACCACTGATCGATCGGCTGTAGCGATCGTTTTGACGTTGAACACAAAAGAAACGTGTTTCGGATAAAACTTCGCACAATCCAGGTGTCGGCAGAGCTAACAATTTATTAGAACGCCTCATTTAGACTGATGGTACTGCACGCAAGTCGGTGCAGACTGGGAACGACTGACGCGCCTCAAGTACCACGGAATTTTTCTTGGAAATCGCACACCGCCTAGTAAACAAGTAGTTTTATTTTGAATAAATTGCTTCGCTTCCTGCGGATGAGCGATCCCAATGTGAGTCACACCTATCAGTAAATAATTGCGTGGCAAGTAGCTATACTGGACGTTTTACAAAAGAGCATTTTTAATATTTTTTTAGTCGCAATTCGTCGTTTTGCAGCTACTCTTCGATTGTTTCCTGGGGAGGAGCCTGTAGAAATACACATTGCTTCACCCTAGCTGTCTTGCAAGAACGTTGCCAAGTACCTTGGAGGACGTATTTTTAATTATGGCGACACAGCGCAGTTGGGAGTCTGTGGTTTGCTCTTCGCAGGGGCTTGCATTTTATGAGTAGGTTTTGGGAGATATTCTAGGACCTGTTGCACTGGCTGGCACAGTTTGTAGTGGCTTTACCGGTGTCTTGGTAACACGTATTTGAGTTTTACTTAACGTTATTTGGGTTTGAGTTCACGTGGAAGTGTAAGGCGACTGTGTCGGTGAGCCTTTGTTTGATATGGTGAGAATTCGTTTGCGGGGATTTATGTTGGTGATGGCTTAATTGGCTACCGTACTGTCACCATTATCCCAGGGATTTTTTGAGAGTAACCCTTGTTTTTGACCCGTTGATGCTGGACCTTCGAATGGTCTGACGAGCACTGGGCTTCGCTTTCTGTAGAGTCTGCCTCCTTGCTGCCGACGGTCTGCCAGCAATTCTAGTTGGCGTTTCCTTGACTCGCATGGTCTGATGAAGGATTCTTCGTTTTCTTTCAGAAGTCACTTTTTGTGGAGTGCACCTTTCATTTTTCACACGTCCCCTGGCTCTTTGTGGGACTCGCGGAGTCTTTCTGGCGATTGGAGGGCCTATGAGAAGCTTTGAATTTATCCGGAAATTCGAAAGACTCCCGTGGTGGTTTTTTCTGGACAGGGTGCGTAATACTAATGAACTACTCAAATTCGAAACCTGAAATCATTTCAGATCCCCCGTATTTCATTATCTAAACCTTACTATACAGTTTGTTGTGGCGTAAAAAGCATTTTTCTCCTTCCTAAGGGGGTGAAAGAAGACGTTTGTCAAACCGTAAACAAGATTCTTATCCTTTTGTGTATTGGTTATGGTGGGTGGGGGGTTATGCTAGGAGCTTCACTGTTTTTACTTTCCTAAGTCACTGACTGGCATTAACGTACACTTTGTTTTATAAAAATTGAGAATATTGGAACTTGTTACATTGAATCGCTCGTCTCAGTTCTTGTGTCGTGCACAAATAAATCAGTTAAACGCAATATCAATTTTTACTATCTTCAGCCCTACGGAATAGAAAGGAAAGTTGTGTCTGCAACATCAAAACATAACGATATCGGCTAAATCAATCCTAAACTATAGCTATCATAGTGATCAAAACACCAAATATTTTATTTCTCAAATGCAGCTTTGATTAAATATTTTGTATGAGTCTGTCTGTAATTATCGGGAAAATGGTGAGAGCAGCACGATAAATTATACAACATTCTGACGAAAAGGGCAGTTTCTTCCGTAAAAATCTCGCCCATATTCACTACTGTTCCGAAAAGTATCAAGGTGGTAATCCAGTTATCCACCTACACGATGAGAGTTTAATAATAGTTATTAGTTAATCAAGAACAATCGCAGAAATTCCGGAATTGAAACTAACGTCGTTTTCCCTTCACTATTCCAGAAATATAAACAGGAACCACTAAACAACCGCCTGTTAACCTTAACTACCTACACGTTGACTTTTCAACGAAGGTCGTACTGAGCAGTGGTCCAATAAATTCAGGAAGGTTACGTAAAACGCGAAGTTATATTTTACCAAGTGCGTGTGAACTTAGTGAAAAATAAGTTGAATAAATAGCTAAAACCTTGATAACCACTCAATGTAGGGCTGAAGAAAGTCGTGTGATGCGTTGCACCTGATCGTGTTTCCCCCCTCAGCACATTCAATAATTCAAACATTCCTCTTCCTCTCAAATTTATTACAGGCATTTTCTAATCAGAAACAACTGTAGTTCCCTTCTTTAATCTGTTTCACAAATCTTATATTCGCCGAAACTGCCGAACCTCATTCGTCATCATAATAATTCCTCGTGTAACGAATTGAGGAAAACGATAACATCGCTCAAACGTTTGTGAATTGATGAATTCGTTGGCATAGGCCACTCGATGCTACTCGACGATGACACAACGACACAGGAAATAGTACCGATATTCAACTTCTTCTGAACAAGTGCAGATACACAAGTGCTGGGGAGGTGGAGCCGATGCTGGTACTCCCATCCTTGTCCTGTCAGCAACAATGTCGACCGCCAAGATTATGGGAGTTCCAGGATCCGTCACCCTTGGCTGATGATTGACCATCGGCTGAGGATTGCCTTACCAGGCTTTGCACTTGAAAATCCTCCGATCCACGCTCCTTCCTGGATTTCCGAACTAGACAAAATTCAGCTGTATCTGTGAGAGCCATTAAGAGAAAACGGAACCAACTCGTCTCAAATTTCGTATTTCGAATCCAGATCAGCATAGAACGTAAATACAAGAGTATGAGCTAAATCGGTTCAAAGGTAACTATAGTTGGCGTAGCAAGCAAAACGCTAAACATTTCGATTAAATCTTTTGTATGAACAGTTCCAAATACCACGGCAGAAACTTAAAACTGTTGTTCGTGGGAAAATGACGAGAGAAGCACAGTAAATATTCAAATATTTCGAAGAAAGGCGATTTTATCGCAGTTATTCTTGATAAAAAATCGGAGTCGTAGTTCAATGAGCCACACAATATGGTGAATGTTTATTAACGGTCGTCAGATAATAGAGAGCCACCACAGAAACTCCGGGATTCATAGCACAACCGTTTAACTCAATACCATTACTCACGGCGTTTACCCGACAATCTCAAAACAAGAAACACGAAACAGCACAGTCAAGACGCTCAGCACAATCGTATTTGGGCCGACGAGGCATAACTGTGGAAATGGGAATCACAGCGCACGTTCACCACGCAGTGCATCCCCTCGGGATCCGGAATTCCTCTGCCGTATTCCCTGCGCGTGTTTGCGTAAGAGACAGACTTGTACTAACATAATTTACACTTATTTGCGCGTACTCATCATACCGTAGAACTCCCTGCTTTGAATTGGGAACAGTAGAACACATCTCTGGTGGGTTAGAAGGCATAATTCTCTTGTCACACTCCCATCTCGCCGTATAGGGATGTCAATGACATTGATACAACCAGCATGTTCGATGGCATGGGCACACACACGAGTTTTTCTGCAAATTATGTTTCATAATGGACTGAAAAATGGCTTTGCGTTTGGTATTTCTGATCTGATCCTTGGGTTTTTCCCAGCCCCGAGGCTCCCTAATGGGGCATCCCTATTATTGACCCTTGCCAACACGGTATGACGCTTCAGCTTCCTTTAAAAGCGTCTTGCGGCCGGAGCGCCACACTTTGAGACGAATGCGCTCTCGTTATTCCATGGACAAGGTGTGAAACCCGTTTTGTCAGTCGCGTGGAACGAGGAGAGGTGTCTCGCACCAGTTCCATCCCACACAAAAAATTAAATATTTTAAAACCAATTAAACAGCGTAAATCTCTGAGAGCTCATTCTGCGTCATTCTAATCCGGGCCACAACCGAACGAAAGTACAGTTCGCAGGCGAAGAGTTATAAAATATTTTTTTCTGGAGAGTTTCTCGTCGAACGAAATGCCAACGACTGAGCGTATTCTGGGGGCAAGTCGACTAGTCCCGCATGAATATTAATTGGCAAGAGGAGGAAGGCGGATAGGCGAAGGAAGCGCGCTATCTCAGCCCTGTAGGTTGTGTATTTGGTTTGGCCAAGATAAGGCGCCCCGAGAGGCGATTTCAGATAATTTTTTTTCTTCGCCTCTCCTTCCACTTCAATAACAAATTTCTAACGCGAGAGGTGGGTGCTCACATCGCGTCTGGGCGTTGTACATCCACGTTCCGTCAACATCGTCTGGATAATAACAAAATTCTGCGGCTTTGAAAGAATTTCTGACTTTCTTCTTTTTTATCCACACGTATAGATCCATCTAAACCTTCACCAAGAGGGCGTGCCTCACAACTCATTACGTTGGGGATAGTATTTCTAAACAGAGCAACAGAGAAGTATTCACCGCACCAAATCTGTGTCGACCTGTCAAATAGGAACTGAACAGTTGGAAAGTGACCAACACCTCGAGGTCTGAACTCGTATTGAGATTGGGATTCTTAGAACTAATCCACCGAGCAATGGCCAGTGAAGGTGCGGTAAATATAAGTCAGACGGTACATCATCCTGAGATGGATAACATGAGATACTGAGCAAATCTTGGAATACGAATTATTTATTATCACAGCACTTGGTTAAACGTGAAGCTTACTAGTGTAAGGCCTTCCTCGACCACTAATTACTGCGACAATTATTCTCAAAATGGATGGAATAATAAGAGACTCGCGCCACCTAAGGAGAGAACCTGTGCTTCACAAGTTCGAATCCATTGGATCCATGAAACAATTCATTCCTTTTTGGGTTTGTAATCTTTATTTCCCTTCGCCGGTGTTCGTTTTCTAGCACTATTTTCTTATGTTATTCTTTCTTGAAAATTGCGACGACCTTGAGGTTTATTATTATTCCCTGATACGCTGAGGGTTGAAGCACTCCCACTACGGTAAACATTACCGTTACCTCCCTTCGGGGATCCATTCTACCAAATTTTCTTTCCTTGCTTTACGCAGTGCTCGTACGATCTAGCGGGCAATTTAAATTATTTAAAAGTTTGTCGTACTTCGCGGTAAAAAATTTAATTTCCATAAAATAAAGTTGACTTGCGGTGTGCGACCGCGCGTTCATAGTTGAGAGACGCGCCCCTTTGAGTTCATTTTTTTGGGTTGTTCCTTATCTTTGTGAGAGATGAAAATGAGGTTATCGATAGAGAGGCAGTAAAAGCGTGCCGTTTTCGCACATTTCTTAAAACTGGTACGACGTTGATTGCACTGGTCTCAGCGTATCTTTTACCAAACTTTTATTTGCTCTCTGTGATCATTTATGCAAAACCAGGTCTCTTTCTTCTTATAGTGACTGTACTTACCACCACAGGGCACGACGGTGAAGACGGTATGGAGAGGCGTCACAAGGGATATGACCAACACGATCAGACTGAAGGAGTGCCAGTTATGAATATAAAACAACATTTCGTTCTCCAAAACTATTTCTCCAGCAGTGCGGTGAATGGAGATATATGGCCTCATACAAGCAAAAAACGGCTGAATCTAATCAGCTCAAACCTGATACAAATTTTGATTAAATTATTTTTACGGACAGTACTAAATAACACAACAGAAAAAAAAAAATTACCATTCGTGAGAAAATGATGAGAGCAGCAAACAAATTTACGAAAATCGATTTTAGCGCGGTCTTTCCCTCATAAACCCCGCTCCAACGTTACTAGAATCTTCCGAGAAATGGAGGTGGTACTCCATCGAGTACTTATACAATGATGGTTTAATATTCATAACTTAGGAGCTACACCAGAAATTCCGAAAGTTCAACGCTCGCTGTTTCGATTCTCACAGTTTTTATCCGATAATTCTGGAACAGCGAATATTCTGTTCCTCAAAAAAATTGTGTTAACGGGCACAATGGGTACTGATTGCTTAATAATGGTCGTGGCACAAGTAGGAGCACCACAATAAATTCCAGAACTGTACGCGCTACCACTTTCTACCCCTGTGAAGTAGTGTTTTACCAAATTCAAATGAACTGCATGAAAAATGAATTGAATTAGCAACAATAGCAATGAAAACCGGCGAATTTACGTAGAGTTGAGGGATGTTGTGTGATGCGTCGCACCTGATGTTTTAAATAAATATTTGGTAGTTTTTAGACAATTTTAGTCCTTTTCTCACCGTCGAATTGATCAGAAAAATTACACGCAATACAAAGAAAGAATGAGCTCAATTCTCCGGCAAATCAACCTGGCGAAGTGTCCTTCCTGTCTCTCTCGCCAACCGTTTACCGGGCATGTACTTCAAAGCATGTCAGAAAAACCGATTTTTCGCTTACGCAAAAAAAGGCAAAATTCATTAATTTGTTTAGATGGTTGCACTCATTTGAAGTAATTTCTCATGCTCTCAATGTTACAGCGTTGTTTTCTCTTCGAAACTTAATCTTTTCTCAAATCTGTTAAGATTAAGGAGTTCTTGGAATTCCTTCGGTTACCAATTCTTTGGGGCTCAACAGTCGGTCAGCCAGTTGTTAATCCCTCAACCGCCGAATGGAGTTAGGTTTTCCTAAACGCGCATCTTCCCAGGCCTTAATGTGAGTTACTACTCCCCCGAAGGCACTTCCCCTCAGCTACAACTCCTCGTCGTTTGTGAATTGAGCATCATTATAGTTAACGCGTCGTGTGTGATGCTCAAGTACTATTTACATTTCTAAATTTCTTACGCTCATACATCCATTCTGCTCTACTAACAATATAGTCCATCTTAACCGACTCTACATTTTCATGTACTTAGTTATTGTTTTCTCTTGTATATTGAACGTTCATTTCTGTAAGAAGTGAGTAAATCCTAGTTTCTTTTCATCACGTTGCACAAAGAAGCAAATTTCAGAAAAAAGCTCGAGTGTGATTTGGCGATGATTCTCGAACATTCGCTCACGCGTTCCGCTAAAGCGAGGAATTACATGCACGCTGGACGGCCCTGAATGATTTCTTGTAGATCGCGTTAACTATCATCAATATAACATCATACAATTAAATAATTAAGTGCCTCTTGACTCCTAATTCAACACCTTACTCCTCTGAAGTGGGTAATATGTCAACAGAAAAAGGGCGATTTTCATCATTCGTTTCGTATTACTCAATGAAATTATGTGGTTGAGTGTGCTGTCCAGAAAACACGGTTCATAACGTCATCACTATATTTCAAGGATGTGATTTTTTCTTCTAAAACCGGAGAATCCGATGAATTTAAAAAAAAAAATGAAGTCGGAAATGAGGAGAGAGGCTGATGATGTACGAGTTGTGGCAGGTGACAAGTGATACACCTTGCAGAGAGAGATTCGGAGACTTTCTCTTCTCTGGTCGCCTCTCTAACTCAATTCCCTCACCAACTACGCACGTATTTCGAGACAAGAGCCTTCTCGTGACACTCACGAAGATACAAGGGCTCTCGCTATTCCCCTGACCTGATTATAGCGGTCATAGCTGATCAATCCTCACATCCCTTCCCAAACCCTCGCAATATTGCTCTCTTGTAGAGGCAATTCGCTGATGATCGCGAAATTGAATGATTCACTGGCGCTTATTACCGGGTGTTCGAATCATTAAATATGAGGGAACCTCTCGTTTGCAAACGTTTCGAGAGGAGTCACAGAATTGGTTTTTGATGGTGTCCAAGCGCTTGAGATTGAAACGCAGTTACGCAGACTGCACAATTCGTCAGTTGGTCTCGGCAAGATCGGAAAATGGGTGAAGGCTGAGATCTCGCCGTAGTGGCTGCAGAAAACTCTACTGTTCAGGATTCACATTGGGTAGTTGAGTCATACGTCAAACAGCCCTCTATAACGAGATGGACGCAATCGCCGTACCCAGGTCTACGAGCTCCGCGAGATACTCGTTCTGATAGTGTACGAGGAGAGAACTGTGTATGACCCTGAACTGACCCTCGGGAGTACCCGAAGCCACCTCATTGTGCAATAATGTTTGCAGGACGACTAGAGAATCCACACCATCAATGTAACTCTAACATCATCTTTTCTACCTGAATCAATTTGAAACCTTCCTGGCAGGTTTCAAAAGGTGTTCAACTATCCTCTTGTGCTCCTTACTTTCCTGACAAAGTGGTCAAAGTTTTGATGAAAAGCCATTGGAAGGAAGACGTTTCCCGAAACGCCCTGGCCTGACAGCTCTTCCTATAGTTATCCATCGCGCCCTTCGGGTGGTCATCCAGATCCTCCTGCCTGGTACTGGACGCCATCGAAACTGAGAAGTTTCAGAAAGAGAAAAGTAGAACCAGACATTTAAGTTACAGCTCAAGGAACCAGCTCAACCTTTATATTTTCCTGAGCCGCACAGAATAGTTAAGTTATGAAGTCGGATCTTTTCTTTTTAGCGTCAGAAATATTTGGTAGGAAGTACCACACAACTTTCCTCAGCCCCACAATAAGCAGCTGTCATCGCTTTACTTACCAATCCGATCTATTTTTATTCAGTTCATTTGAACTTAACTTTGAAAATAACTTAACTTAACACTACTATTTATTGAAGCGATCCCACTCATGCCATGACTATTAATATTCAACCAGTACAAAGACGATCCATGAGACTGTCAACATGAATTTCGAAAAGGACCGCGTCTACCGTTTTGGAATGATCGGTTAAGAACTGTGAGAAATGGTTGTCAGGAAACGGCGGTGGTTTGAGTTCTGGAACTTCATGGGTCATGGGAGTTATACTATGAACGTTATTACACTCTAATCGTATAGGTAGCGTATTGGACTGCCACTCTAACGTTTCTGAGAATGCTAGTAGCGTTTGAGCGGATTTTGTACAAAAAGAAATGATCTAAATTCGTTTTTATTCGAGATCTTTGTTAGTTAATTGTGCTGCTCTCGTCATTTTTCCACTGATGAGAATTATAGAGGACTGTCCGTGCTAGAAATTCAATCAAAACCTTGTGGTGTTTTGATCGCTATAACAACGGTTAGTTTTGGGTCGATTCTGCCTGCATACTCATATTGCGGCATCTCACGATGGCTCTCAGCAAACTACTAAATTTGAGCCGCTTTAGTTAACCTGTTTTCTCTCAATGCCGTTGACCCGCGCACACACACTTATAGCCAATTACATAACTTTCCTTTCTACTATGTAGTGCTAAGGAAACTCAAAATTACAAGGATCACTGGTTTAATGCTACTGCTTGTCGAGAGTCGCGGATTTGTACTATGGGGAGGAATAGCGAAAAACCAACATTGTAATCCGAGGTACACATCTTTACTATGATTTAGTAGTACCAAACTAAGCGAAAATTCCAGAAAAGTTCAGTTTGTTCCGCTACGACGGCTCCTACTTGAAGTTCTCCGACTGATCAGGCAAGAAATAATTCTTTCCCTCTATCCAATTCGCTTGCCAGAAAACCTCACGATAGGAGACTGCCGGGTACATTGGTTTGTCGTTCCGACAAAAAACTAACCCCGGAAAGGTGCGACAACGCTTCAGACAACTCGGCTCCCTCCTGAGCCACAAACGCTCACCTTTGTCATTACCAAAAACCAAAAAACGATTGCTACGCCTCACACTGCTCAGATCGATTTGCTACTTCTCCAGTGGGCTTTGGTGGATCGGCAGCAAATTCTCACACGCCGCTCTATGCGATGACCGGAATGTAATATTTGTTCATGAAGTAATCGTTCCGAACTACAACCAACTTCATGGATGAATGGAGAAGCCATCTCAGGCCTCTCAACGTTTATTGGATTAAGATCCTGATTTATTCGGTGTCATAAGTGCGACACTGCACGTTTGATGATTTATTGCGCCACTCTCGTCATTTTTCCACCGAATGAGAATTTCATAGTACCGACAGGTTAACTGGTAGTGACTGTACAAAAAATGTAATCTAAATCGTTGTAGCCGTTTTTAAGGAGATAAATAATAAGCGTTTTGATCACTATGATAACTATAGTTCGTTTAAGACAGATTTCGATCGTAGTCTTACTTTGGTGTCCCATGGTGATCCACGTGAACGGATATCGAGGAGACAGGTTGTGTATTTAGACACGTAACGTCAAGGTACGAAACAAATATTATTTTCAGTACTTTCCAAAAATTCGTGCAGAAACGACTTTAAGGAAATTTAAATCCTTAATCAGTGAGATAAATAGTTCATTTAATCTAATATGTTTGGTTGTCACGGAAGCAAAATTTGTTTTACTGGTTCTGGAAAGAGTCGATGGGTTGTGATTTGACGCGGTATCAACAATTAATAATTTGAAATTATTTATTTTTCGACGGACTTACTTTCGCAACGGTGCGGAACGTTGTGTGACGATCGCTTCATGGCGCGTTATGCAGAGGGGGCTCACGGGGCCACTCATAAAACATATGTCTTCCCAGAGCTCAAGGGCTGTTGTATAGATGTTGCAAAGGACGAGAACCGCACAGTTGGAGCTCCTCCCATTGGACGAGGCCTCTGGAGCCCGCTATTCACAACGTGTAATTTTGATATCGAACGGTTGTTTCGGAGACTAGACGAAGGAAATTACGCTTGAAAATTGCATCTGGTCCTTCCACCAAGACAAGGCCGGATAAACGTTTTCGCCAGCCCCCTTCTGTGGAGCGCGGGCTTTTTTCCGTTTCTGAATTTCGTTTTTTTTTTTTTTTTGTTTTTTTTTCATTGGGGCAGGTTTTCGGGGTGGGTTCGGTTATAAACAACCCCCGTCGACAATCAACGGAATAGAAACTCAAACCCTTCGCCGAGAGAATAAACCCGAACTGGAGAGCCTTGACCTGACCCCGCAAAAGGTAGCGCTCGCAAGAGGTGGTAACAATGAGCTGTCACAATCGCGAACCCTTTCACAACCCTTTTTACCAGCAGACGGCTATGAAAAGTGCCATTGCAGGTAGGGGAATCTCCCTTTGCCCTCCAACCCTCGAAAATCCCTTGCAGTCGTCCCTTCCAGTCGTAAATATTGCGCAACTTCACTTAACAAAAATAAATCTTCTTTTTTTTCGGCGCGCAATATTTTCGGTACCTGAATTTTTTCTTCTGAGTTGACCTTTTGAAGAAAAATTTTCCCGGATGTGCCAACGCAAGGTCAATTAGGAAAAGACGAAGAGGGTGCCTATGAAAAGGGTCAGGGAAAGAGTTGGGTTGGGTTGAAGAGGTTGCGTCCTCGTCATATGGCAATTTCAGCTGGAAGAGCTTCAGGCGAGTTTTAGCACCTTCCAAGGCGGCTATTTATTGGTGCAGATGCCGACTGCATCTTTCCCGTAACAGATTTCCGCCAGTTCACAACCTCCTGTCGGCCCCTTTCAAGAGCCTTCCGTCTGTTGCAGGTATTTGATGGGCTCAAGGGCACAATCGTGACCAGAAGAGCCGTCAGTTAATAAAGTGCCTAGTATTCGCTCCACTTTGTCGGCGCGTGTGTGAAGTTAATGACTGAATCGATTTAATTTTTGTCTTTCATAACAACCGTGGGTTTCATCCAATTGGATTGCAGAGTAGGCAGGCACAAGTAGATCCGACAAGAAATTTTTCAGACCTAGTAAAAGGCAAAATATTGTAATCCCCAGGCCTTGAATAGCGTGAAGTGTCCAACTTAGGGTGTGTGTGTGTGTGTGTGAAAAAACGTTCACGACCGAAAATGAAACTTTGCGACATTTTTCTCAAAAAACAGCTAATGCAACATGAGTTCAACTTACGACTTTTGTTCAGCCAAGTTTGTACTTTGCATAGCACCACGTAGCAGGGTGAAGTTAGATATTTCGCTCACAAACCACCACGGAACGCCAAACTAAGTGCGTGGCCAAATAAGTCCAACACTAACTACAGCTATCATGGCGATCAAAACATCTAATATTTTTCTTCTCGCAAACGGCCCCAATGATTTTGAATACATTTTTTCAATGGACAATTTTAAATAGCACTACAGTTCCATGAAATGATTCGTGGAATGGTTAGAGCGGCGCAATAAATTATCAACAATTTTGAAGATCAAACTGATAAATCTCGCCCATATGACAACGAGCGTTCCAAAAAGTGTCAACACGTCGAGAGTTTAATAACGCCGTTAATGTTATCGTGTAAATGAAACTGTCATTTCACGAACTACCATTACTCACAGTTTGCGTTGGATCATTTTAGAACAGCTAACACGAAAATTGTCAAAACAAAGTCACGCGCGAATGGTCTCGTGAATCGGCTGTGCGTGCAATAATTATCCGTAATAAATCGTTAATAAATTATTCGTGAGGATCAACAGAACGAACGGCCGCATGAGGCAAGTACCCTGATTTATTTATTGGTGTTCCCTTTTGATTTAATCGTTGAAAGGGGGAGGGGGGATGAATATGATCGATCCGGCACCTATTGCAAAATACTTCCGCAAAGTGGGTGTTAAATATAACTTCCACGGGCAGTTAACGACTGTATGGAGGACGAGGGATGAACAAGGGTTGAGTGCCAGGCGAGGGGGTAGACAATTTAGAGGAGAGCAACAAGAACTTCATTCGCATTGGAACAAAGTTACCGTGGCGCGAATACAAGGAATAGATAAACGAGGTGGAAAGTTTGGGTCCTCACGTGACACATTAAATAGAGTGTAGAGAGCGTGGGGGTTCTGAAGTTAATGAGAAATGAATCAAAGAGGTAACCAGTAAGGCGATGTTCAGGATGGAGTGTGTTATACGCGTACGAGATTTATTTCAGGTAGAGTGAGGTAGGCGGAGAACTTATATCGAACAAATTAAACCGAAATTGTAGTTTTAACTGGTGTAAAACACAAAACGCAAACGGAAATTTAAAATTCAGAGCCCAAAGAATGCAGTTCTCCACAATGAAAACTCCACTATTCCGAACAAACTTGACGGCCGTGTGACCCCATTTAAATTTCACTCGTTTTGAAATCACTTTTCCCGGTTACCAAATGAATTTGATACGAATTTCGTCATGAAATGACCGCTTACTTTTTCAATACACCCACAGAAAGACATAAATTTAAAAAAAGAGTGGGGTTTAAGTGAACAGTTCAAGTAAAGTACTAAAACTATGAAATAATTGCAAGTTCGGAATCGGTGAGCTCTAAAACCCCGCGGTGCTGTGGGCTCAGTAACATTCGGATACTCCACAGGGCAACCGCAGGGTTCGTTGAGTTGCGAACTATATCGCTATTCGGGGTTGGAAAAATGTTCAGAATGGCCTTAGACTTGCTTGATGCTGCCTATTTTGACATTTTATGAAATCTTTGTCATCACATGGTGAGGTTTTAAATAAAACCCGCTTACTCTAGATGAATTCTCGTGCCGTTTTCGTGCTTCCTCACCATAAAATCTTAATGTACTGAAGGGATTTAAACCAATTTTGGCTTAAAAATTTGAAATTTCCACTTGTACTGTAGGTTTGAACAAATTTGTCTGCTTATCTGTGGTTAATCTTTCGCGTTGAGTTTAGTTTTAAGGAGTTGCATCTGATTTCGTTGAAATGTTACATATAGGCCTCAGACGTCGCATAGGGAAGAAACTGCATAGGAGTCATGCGATCATTCAGCAAACATCCACCACAAGGTGGAGCCGTGGAAAACCGAACCCGGTACAGTTCATTTCACAAACGATAACGTCGAACTATTGAAAAGCAGGGAAGGTTATCTTAGACAAATAGGTACACCAGCATACTAGCATGGGCGGAATAAAGTCATCAAGACTTGCGTCCAATCTTTGCGTTTTGGGAATTTACTCTGTGCGAATGCGCAAGAGTTCACTTCAACGACGCACGGTCGGAAAATGAGGCAGAAAAGAGGGAATAAATTACGGAAATTCAACCAAATAGATGTACGACGAGAGACATTTTACGAACAACCTGAGCAAAAAGCTCAAATGTCCGAGCGGTCGACAACGAGGTACATTCGCTGTCAAAGGGTGAGAAAGTAGGGAAGAAACTGCATAGGAGTCATGCGATCATTCAGCAAACATCCACCACAAGGTGGAGCCGTGGAAAACCGAACCCGGTACAGTTCATTTCACAAATGATAACGTCGAACTATTGAAAAGCAGGGAAGGTTATCTTAGAAATAGGTACACCAGCATACTAGCATGGGCGGAATAAAGTCATCAAGACTGGAATTTCAGTAAATATCCCAAGGCTCTTATGGCTTGGAAAGCGCATTACTAAACGGTCGAAGAGCACAAGCTGAGTGTCAACAATCGTCCCGAGGTTCGCAGATAGATGGATAAGTTGAACGAAGGCCACTGCTAAGTACTATCCCAGATTGAAAATAAAGCATCCGACCAAGGCAGCAAGATGCTACAGTTAGGTGGCTTCCTATGCGTGCAAACATCAACATCAAAATGACAGTTCCTTAACACTCTTCAGAAAGTTATATCAGTCGAAAGTCATGGAGGTTTCGGTTTCGCTATTATACGAGAGCGCGGGCATCTACCAAACCCAGACCAGTGGTGGAATGGCAGGTTGTCAGTTACGCAGCAGGTTAGGTGGGTACGAGCAAGAGTTCAATGTAACGATCCATGATGAGGAAATGAGGTAGAAAAGAGGAAATAAAAAACGAAAATTCAACAAAATAGCTGCATGACGAGAGACATTTTATGAACAACCTGAGCAAAAAGCCCACATTTTGTATGACTCTCGGAAATCCGTACCATCTGGGAGGAGTTCTTATCTGGTTTTCCCACCTGATGTAACTATTTACTTGGGTAGCAAGTTTCCAAGGGAGAGTTCAAACTGTGGCCACGTTTGTTTGGTTTTTTTCATAATCTCCTTGCAAACTGAACAAACCGTGTCCAGTGTTATAAGTTAGTTTAGTAGCAGTTAAAGCTTTACTTTACGGATGCTCGTCCAACAATCATCGCTCGCAGTTGTAAGAACTATAGTAGAGCAGCACGAGATAATCTTGTTTCCTCCGCACTGGAGGCGCAAGATGTGCAGGATGGGAAGTCTTTGATAGAAAAGGAGTGTGGCCGCGCATTGAAGTCGCTATTTCTCTTAAGGAACTGGCTCGTTCAGCAGTCTAGCACAACCCACATTCTCCTAAGAGGCTAACGGACGTCACGACGTCCACTCCTGCTGGATAGGGCTCCAGGTATTTGCACTAAAAAACAGCCACACACTCACATTGGCCCCCATATCTTTTCATGATCCCGAATTTCTTTCTTCGATAAAAGCAATTAGATCTCTACTCGGGTGATTCCGGTCCGAAGAAATGTACAGTTCACATAACCCCTAGCATTGTCCTACCATCGACAACAAGTGACATAGCAAAGTGAATATTGTCACTGAGCTTGGCGTAAATTGAGCGCCGGGTAGAGGTAGAGTAGCAAATGATTGCTTTCCAGAGATTGGAAATGATCATTGCGGTCGAGGAGAGTGAGAAGGTTGGGCTGTGAAAACCAAATTATATTCAGCGACTCATGTTCAAAAGGGATTGACCGAATATTGTTGCAATCGATACACCAAAATGATGTGTGAATCCTCGAATCTTGTCGCATTGCGCTTCCTTCGCTCGACTGCAATGTACATTCGAGGCACTAGTTCCAAGAAAACATTAACCTCCATTAATCACCGCGATGATAACGCGGCCGCTTTATTCATCCAGTTGGTGGAGAAGACTGAGCTAAATCTTATCTCAACGAATGTTTTCCTTCGGAATTCTCCGCCGGGTTTTACTTCGAAGCAACGCATTTGCCCGTTATTTACTCGACACTTAATTACCAGATTTACAATCAGAACAAAAATGGAGCGACATCGAGTTCAAACATTTGAGCCGAGCGTTAATCACACGACAAACGGTCAACACACTGAATGAACGAAGACGACGCCAATTTTACGAACTCGCCATTCTCCGTACTTTTTCAGCCATCGACTAAACCAAGTAATGAACTTGAAATATCCGATCATGCGCGTCACATAACTTGCCTAGGTTAGAAGAAAGTAATTGTCTGTTGCGTTTTGATTCATTTCCGTCGTGTGAGTGGCTAGAGAAATAGTTGTAGAAAACAGTACACGAATGTTGACAACCTAAAGCAGTCATGCCAAAGACTGCCACTATTCAACAATCGTTTTGAAGATTCCCGCAAAATGAATGAAACGGAATTCCCAACTTTCAACACCCCATTCAATTTCGAAGCTTCACAGGTACTAGCGATAAATATTGAGTCGGATAGTACTTCGAAAGACAAATTTTAAGAGGTTAACGCTCTGAAATTTTATATGCAATATTTCAAGAGTTTGGAAAACTACCCGGAATTGAAAAAAAGCATGCAGCGCGCATTTCGTGCATGTTTGGTAGCACCTATTTACGTGAGCACATGTTTTCCGTCATGAAAAGAAATAAGAACAAACATCGAACGAAGAGTTACGAACGAACATCTCCAATCAATGTCAAAAACAAGATAACTCAGGTATCTGAATCGTCGAGCTCAAAATAATTACCCTATATTATAATTTCGAAACGATTTTCAACAACTATACTATTATATACTACATTCTTAATTAAATAAATAAAATGTTATAATAATTTTGTACATTTTTACTTTCCTTGGCTCTATAAAGTAGAAAGGAAAGTTGTGTAATCGGCTGACAAAGAAACAAGTATCTGTACCAAGTCCGAAAAACATTATTAAAGAAAATGGTGTGTGTGTCAGTCTATGGACGTGATTGAGAGAAAACGGCTGAATCAAATCAGCTAAAACTTGATATCTAGCCCACACGTTTTTGGGATTTCCTGAGCTAATTGTCTATCGTCGCCTTGACTGATATAACCCCCGTCGAGGGTTTAGGAACAGTAATCAAATAAGGAAACAGATTTGTCTATCGTCGCCTAGGAAATGACAATTTTCGTCGTTCCGTCGTGGTCAGTCATATTCCGCATCGTTTACTAGTATTTTTCGATGCTGAATTGAATGGGTGGTGTGGGAAGGAGGCCTCGGAGGTGCTCTACAAATATTGTCGTTTGCATATGAGTGGTGGTTTCGATAGTCGATATAGCCATGTTGTATTCTAAGTATTTTTTGGCGTTAGATTGAGTAGGACTGGCCACAGTCGTGTTGTGCAGCGTTTTTCAAAGGGTGCTTATCGGATGCGACAGCTCTTAAAACATTATGATCTGATGGTTCCCCAATCTGTTTTCAGTTGATGTACTCTACTGAAAGTGGATTATTCTTCACGGCAATTACACATTGGTAAGGGTTCTATACGATTCCTCTGGGAATGATATGAATAAAAACACAGTTGCACAAGTTAGTGCTTCTCACCACGTTTTGTAGTCGCCTTCAGAAGTGTGACGAAACAAAAAAACCAAAACGACGAGTTCCACTTGGATTAAGGAAATTATCTTTCTGAACAATTTTTGTTTCGTTACTTCTTCAATTTTGTGAATCGCCATCGTAATTTAGGGAAATACTGAGAATCGTCTGTCACCAATATTTCATTGACAATGTATCTATAACCACAATACGCCGCTCCACGAGAAACCCAGCGCGGGATCGAGAAGAATAAAACGGTTGCGAAGTCGACGTGGCGAAGGGGAGCCGGTGCAACAATGACCTTGCAATGGCAGGAAACGACGAGCGAACGTGGCTTCCGTATCGGGCCCCTCACAACATCCTGCCCGGCCCAGCCCAGCCCAGCCAGGGGTACTGCAGCTCCGATGCCATCGCCGGCGGAAACGAATCAGCCAACTCTCGCCGCTTCCTTGCGGTTTCCCGTGCGGGAGCCCCTCCAACGCGTGACAGCTTGAGAGTTGAGCAGGCTTTGTGAGATCTTTGGAATGACAAACGGGGAAATCGTCGGTTAGGCCGAATCGTCGAGGGGAAATATGTGATAAGCTGTGCAAAACCGAATGGAGTGCGTACTAACCACGTGCTGAGCCGCAGTAGGACATAATTATCTCATTTTGATAAGTGCACGAACTGATTTGTGTTGATCGAGCATGAGGCAAGACAACATAAAACAGGTTCGTAACTAGAAAACCTTCCAAAACTTTGAATCCATTTCTCCTTTGCTGCAACCCCAGCAGGACGCAGAAAACCCACTTGTCGAACCAAATCAAACATTTATGTTTTCAAAACTAGCCCATTCACATCACATCACTATTAAAAATATCTGGTGCGTAGCAACACACAACTTTCCGCCACCCCTTTAAGTTCGAACACCACCTACATAGGCGGGCGCTATATCTTCGTTCAACGCATTTCTACAGGAACATTTATGGAGAACAAAATGTAGGGACTAGTTAGCTGAGAGTACTCCGAAAGTTTGATCGAAATCGTTAGAGCCGTTTTTGAGAAATTTGGAATACAGATAAATTAATATTCGACAAATCTCCTTTTCTGAGTTAACTTGGCTTATATCTCCGTTCAACATATATATACAGAAATAATTATGGAGAACGAAATGTTGGTATGGGTGACTAAAAGACACTTCATCAGGATTTATCACATCTGGTGAAAAAGTTACCCTGGAATTTACGGAAATGTTAGAAAAAGCGTTATTTTCGACACATTTTGCTCTTTATCTCTGTTCAATGGACCGTCACAGGAACATTTATTGAAATGAATATGTAGGTATTAACTATTTAAAAACATTCTGTGAGTTTGGTGAAATTCGCTGAAGTCGTTTTGCCAAAAAACCTATTTTTGCTTCAGGGGCCCATATCCCCGTTCACCGTATTTTCATGGAGATATGTATGGAGAAGAAAAGTTAGGTATTGATTAGGAGAAGATAATTTGAAAGTTTAATCAAAATCGTTAGAGCCGTTTTCGAGAAAAATGCGAAAAACCCTAGTTTTTGGTACATTTTCGTCCCCCCCCCCTTCCCATCGACCGAAATCGTCCATAACCTTATTTTGGTGTCTACAAAAAATAACGAACAAAACAAAAAAAGAACCAGCTCAATCGGATCAGCCGTTCTCCCGCAAATCGAACTACAGACACACACATACACACACACACACACACGGACCACGCGCCGAAATTAGGTTTTTTAGACTCAGTAGGGTCTGAAACGTAAAGATCTGAAGAAAACCCAAATTTTTTTTTTGGGCCGATTACTATACTTTCCTTCCCTTCGGGTAGCGGAAAGTAAAAAAAGCTAAGTGGTTCCCTGAGTTCCTCTATTGGCGGCACGTCGTTTGGTGTTCCTCAGTGCACGGTACTGGGTCCTGTTTTTATTACGTAATGCACATCAAGGAATTAGAGCGCTTGGATTTCCCAGGGGAGCGGTTACTGTTAGCAGAAGCTACTTGAAGACTGGAAGAGGTCTTGCAAATAAGTTATCTCCTAATTTGATAAACAAATCCGTGTACTTGCCATCCTATCTTTCTAAGCCTCATGATATGCCACTCACCACTACCCATGCCTGACATCCTTGTTAGTACAATAGATTGCGATTTGTCTGATTTTAACTATTTAGAAATATTTTTGGTTTATTATTCATTTTTGTTTTCAGTCAGCAAAATTGTTTGACCCCCCCCCCCCCCCACGCAAAATTTGATACCTCCTGATACATCGTTTTTAGATTACGTTTTGTGCCTTTAACGTGGTCTGAAAAAATCGGTCTTTCGCACAAGCATTCCGTTCGTTATCTAGTTGTCCGATCGGACGAAGCCCATGGTTGTTATGAGCAAAAAACCGTTACAAATAAGAACGCAATTTCGGGAGGTTTATCGCAAATACTTCGTGTTTGATATCGTTTTCAAGGTATTTGTAGATTTTGGGTCGAATAGAATGAGTATCAGACGTGTACAACTGCGTATAGTGAAATTACAGTAATCATAGTGAGCCAAAGTCTACTGATTGAAGGAACTCACGCAACGTCGTGCCAATTGCCTACTGGCGCCTACGGGCTACTGGAATATTCAGTTTTCGTCGTTCCGTCGTAGGCAGGTCATGTTTCGTATCGTTTACTGGTATTTTTCGATGCTGAGTCAAATGGCATGGGTCTCGGAGCTGTAAGACTAGATCAAGCTGCTCAAGAGCATACTGAACAGTTGCAAATAATTTGCAGCGTTTTTGAATCTAGCGTGAAATGGCAGAAGCACGTGGCACTTGTTAATAAAAACCTACGAAAGTGCGTTCATGATCTTGTCAGATTGCAAGCGCTACTTCGCGCTTACTCAGTCAATAATTCTTAATGCTTTGCCAGCCTGGGGGAGTGCTTGTGCCACGACACTAACATCTATAATTCAGACTCAAAATTACAAATAGCAGCACTACCTAACTCATAGGCGAACCTACTCAATTTAATCAAAACAAGTTCAATTAAACAGATCTTGAAAGAAGACTCTTTCAATTTCCCGCGACTTCTGACTCCGACTCGTTTGCAACGGTCTCGGAGGTGTGAGACTGCGTCAAACTGAGTAACCAGGAAATTATCGGAAATATTGATTGAAACAGTAGGTTCTGAAAAGGATAGGACACGCGCAGCGATATTTGGATAGAAGTCCTCAAAACGTACAGAAATGAAGAAACTTCAACCTGTTTTTAACGATTGCCGTGCTTTCCTTAACGTTTGGGTAGCAGAAAGTAAACAGCTTTAGAAACTGATTTTGTTACAAAAGTTTCCAAAAAGCTAAAATCAAAAGTTTGTTGTTTTCTCGAATCGGCAATCGGAAATTTAAACAAAAATCGTGTCGATAGAATTAACGGTGAAGTTGATATGGAAGCTAGCAGCCACTCAATCAATGTTAACACCTAGTTTCTTCTAAATCTATCTAATAACTTGAGACGTACCGATCTTTTTACGGAGACTTGAACTTCCAAAACACCAAATTTATTCATTACGCGATGATTTTTGGAATCCGTGTACCTTTAGGTGGCACTGTACTTTTAATATTTGCACTCACTGGAGATGGCCAGATGTATTGTTATATCTGCTTCCGATAGCTAAATGAGGTTGCAAGGAGTATACGTGTGGACGTATCGATCGCACTGTTTTCACAGAAATGAATAATTGTGTTACTTTTTATTAATAAGTTTAGGTACAGTAACAACTTACGTCAATGTTTCTTTGATGGGCACAGCTAACCAGCGGGGCGAAAGAAAATTTACCTGAAAACAAAACACGTGAATAAATTACTTCAATTGAGTGAATTTTGATCAGAAGAAATGATTCTGCGTCCAAACTTTGTCGGTTGGTGGTACGTGCCAATCCCAGGTTCCAGTAACGGGTCTAGTTGTAGGAATGCGATGAGGCTGGCTAGCCCCTTTGCTTACTAGGGTCCTGATTGCTATCAGGGCAGACGAATCTGTTAGGTTGGACCTAGGGCTGGGCAAGTAAACAAATGTTACCGCAGACGTGCGCAGTTTACGGCTTTGTGCCGATGCACTACCAGAAAGGCCAAGCAGTGAGCCAATACCGTAAAGGAGCAATCCCGTCCCGAGTCCTGGAGTTTTCACAGTTCCTGTCGATTCACAGCCCATTTGCGGTGGTACAAGGATTGTTGAGGGTTCTATGAAGGGGAAAATCAAACGGTGGATAAATAGTAATTTTTCATCGATTTGAAGACTTTTGAGACAAGAAACCGAGGTCGGCGAACTATTAAGTCAAAGACCTGTTGAGCCCGTCTGTCTTCCTTGACTGGTGGTGTACTAGGGACAAGACATCATCTTCAGCACACGGCCAGCCAGGGAAGATCACCCTCGCCCAACAGTTACCTTGACTTTGCCTACACTCCTACTGGCGGAGCTAACCCAATCTATTTAATAACTATTCAGTTAACAGTTTTGGTGGTAACGGAGTTGGTTGTTTTCTCTCCAGTCACATATGATGGGTCCACTGCCACTACTCTGGACACGGCTGCTACTATAAGCTTCGAAATTGTTAGCAAACCCCGTCTTGCAAGCGGAGTAATCAGTCATCACTTGCAAGAAGTTGGGCCACTATTTTCTCTTGAGAGATTTGAGCGCTTTCCGAAACTTCACTTGCCCTTGGAGTTTCAGGACAACATTCGTTTCATGTCTGTTCGCGGGTTCCTGGAATACCTGTGACGCATAAGACGGTCAAGAAGACGGTTGGAGCAGTTATGGAGATTGATTTCTTCGTGATTACCTATTCCACTTTGGCTCGCTTCTTTTTTTTTCTTCAGATCTTTACGTTTCAAGGGCTACTGAGACCGCAAATTAGCATTTGTTAAAACATTAGTATACATCACATCATATCATCAGCTGTAAAACGATATGAATTGGAGTGCTTCCCATTATGCGATTTTACGGGTTAACGTTGTCTAGACAACCAGAGGTACTATTTTTTGCCAATTTTGAACCCATGAAATTCGCTCATTCGGAGGACTCCACGTTCGGAGCTTTGTTCGTGTTTGCAGGAATTATTTCGCCTCAGGAGTCATTCATTCATTTCGGTCAGCTCCGCATTAACCGGTCCCTCGATTTCGCGATCAAATCTGTTGAAATTCCACTTCATTGTGACCATTTTGGATTTAATTGGGCATCGCTTGAACACCGAAACTAACGCCCGAAGGGCTTCGGTCTGAAATCCTTGCGCCACACACCGTTTCACAAGACGCCATTGACATGTTCACCGAACGCCTGACAGTCCGACGTCTGACAGGTAGGGGACTCTTCGACCGGAGACGTGAATTCCACGGGCAGACTGGCCGTCTTTCGTAACGAATATTAACACAAAAAGAAAGCTGCTTATTGGGACCGATCGAGGGTGGACGGCAAATTTTAATGCAACCAACGACTGAAACGCCACTAGTACGAAAAAATTAACTACTTGATATTTGTTGGACGTTGTTAAGTTACAATCTCGTTCATGCTGGTGGTGACAGTTTGAAACAGACAGGTATCAGGTCCCTTCGAGCATTTAGAGAACAAAACTCACGCAAAGGATGGAGTGAGCCAACATATACCAGACGTGAACTGCCGCAAAGTATCAAGCTGTTAAGATGAGCATACTAATTTCATGGGGTCACGGATTCGATTTCGAAAATCCCCAAACATAAGACAATGCTAAATGTTAGAGTTTTTAAAGCGGCAATGAAATTACGCAAACACTCGGATTGAAATTTAAAAACGTTCGTTTATCAAAACACAGGAACAAAAGTAAAATTGCCTGAAGGGCGATACGAAAAGTGAACTGAACAGAAAAGCAATGGCGTCGATCATATGGTTCCAAGATGTTGGGCGTACGTCGGCAAGACCCAATGTAGCCAACACTAAACGCTCGATTACAGAGATGATTCTCAATGCTAAAACACCCGACACGTGCCATAGAAAAGTTGACTTTTAAAATATCAGAAAAATTTAGTTCTAGCGTATTGGAACAACGATAAAACTGATTTATCTGGAGGACCACCAAATTTGGAACTGGAGAGAGTAGAATGTAAGCAAACCTGTTTTGAGGTATAGGCAAGCTAAGGATGGCGAAGTAGTTGCAGCTGAACTGTAGGAGCTTCTGAACGGATAATAGCGCCTGTTTGAAGAAATGAAAATTAGCAACCGAAGACATTGACTAAAAGCGAAACTCCCTCCTTCACTACAGGATGAGCCACACTCGTGCAGAAGGCGACAAGAGTAATTGATGACTGTTGCTACCAAAAATACCTACAGCTCTCCAAAACCAAAAATTCAGCTAATGGTAATGTGTACGCAAGTAAACCTACACTATCGCACGATTGATCTGGGCCAAGGAGTGGGAGTCTCACTTGAAACCACGACAAACTATCTAGGAGTCACACTTTGCCCCCAAATCCCAACCCCCACTTGATCCAACTCAGGCACAAATGTTGCGCTTTCATTGCACACACGCAAATCTCGTTCGGCCCAAGATGGGGAGCATGGGCTCACTCCCGCTCCATGCGATAGCGAGTAGTGTTCCTCACAATCATGCGGTAGTGGCCTGATGAATAAACCCTTCGCAAAGGTATAGACAATGCTCTCTCGCTATGTAGTTGAGAATAGTACACGTGACACTACAGATCCTTGCAGGTACCTCTTCAATGTACCTCTTTCTGGACTTTGCCACAGTCATGTCTCACGTCAGGAATACAGAGGAGTCTTGGAAACCATCGTTCCAGAAGTCAGCAACTGAGCACAGGTACAAGGCGATCCACGATTGGCCAATCGAACGACGGCAACAGCATTCGGACGGGGGTACCACAGCGAGGCATCTACGCAGCATCATGCAGCCAGTATGTGACCAAATAGGGATGAAATGGTGGCGTCCCACCGCCTCAGTCGTTCAGCTTCTATCTGGACACGGGGCATTCAATCAGCTCCTTCAATTCTTCAGGAAATGCAGATTTAACGACTGCCCGCGAAAGACATGACGTCTGTAGGCGAAAGTGCAAGGACACTGCGAAATAGCAGATCTGCCGTCCAGCGCCTCACGATATTTGCGCATACATGAGCAAACCAACGATGTCAACTGGACACTTCCCCCCCCCCCTCCCCACGTTAAACGCGGTTCTCACTCCAACATCTGCACAATACGTGAAGCCACATGAGGGCCCTGACAAAACACATAACAGGAGAGAAAAAACTTGCCTAACCCACAATAAGCGGAAACGCTTCACAACCCACAAAAAGCCGAAACGCCCCACAACCCAAAAAAAGCTTAAAACCTAGCTCATTTCGCCCATCAGGCAAAAAAACAAATAGATAATTTGAGGTAAATAACGATGACTAAACAACGAATTCAGAGTTACGCCCGTCCAGAAACAGGCTGGCAGGAAATCGGAGATTCGTAGACAGCCCAGAAGGCAGGGTTGAGATTCCGCATAGTAAATGTTGTGGCGATGATGCTGGTCCCGGTTGTGGTCGGAGATGCGATGAGAGGTAGGTACGATTTTGTAAAATACATCGCGGAAACACTATTTCAATACATTAAACCGGGACCTTGCATGACCTACCATTTCCTCCACATATACATTTCCACATCAAACATACGCAGTCTTATACTTAAAAAAATTTTGATCATACACTTTTTTTTCATTTTGTATGTTTATTATGATTATTGTTATCTTCTAACTCTGAATCTATTTAATGACTTTTATTATCTGTTTTAGTTTTAAGTTGACTGATATTTTCCTGTGAACTGCTGAAGTTGTGGTTGTTACAATTAAAGGAATATGTTTGAAACGACCTCAACGTTGTTTGAAACCAGCAACAGATTTTCATTTAAAGTGCTCATTAGTCACATGCACACTGTACAATGCGTTCCCAACATCTTCACGAATGTGATAAGTAAACCTCCACCATTAACAAAATTCGAGGTAAAGCTTTGTCATTCGTAAATCGCTATTCATATTTCACGTTTAATATAATAAATTAAACGTTAGTGTAAAAATTATTTTTCATCTTGGACCGCTTCTCAAAACCCACTCAAACGTGCAAAAGGTGATTAATTCGTGAAACACGCTCCGTGGGTTCCTTTGAAATTGAAGGGGCAAGGTAAGTTTAAGGTAGTAAATGGAGCAATTCTCGAAAATCCACGGTTTCTTGAGCCAACAAGCTCGGGGTTTCCTCAGTTGTCAATCCTTTTAAACCGTTCGAACCGCTGTATATTTCGTAGTATTTCAATCATTCAACCGGTAAGCTCGCAACTCCAACGCCTTTCCTCAATTCGCGCTAATTTTGGCCATGATACCGTAAGTATAGCGAGTGATTCGGAACTTTTATTCCCGTTTCGACATTTTTTGTACCCACATTAGGTCGCCTCTGTTTTGATACTAGTACACCCTATTTTGCTACACTCAACATTTGTGGGTTCTCTATAAAAATGAAAAGAGCTATGAAAAAATTAATAGGAAGAAATTGTATAATGAGAAAGACTGTGTATACAGAGCTTTCAAGTTGATGCCGTCTTTACAAATGTCGGGGCATCGGGTTTGTGAAATTACTGGTTGAATGATCGAAAGATTACGAAGAATATGGTTTTGCTAGGTACGTGAGCAGGATAACATCAGCTAATGTGCTCACGAAATCGCCCAGGGAAAGATCAAACCCACTTGGTGCACTACCAATCAGAAGATGAATGGATACAAAATCACTCCCCCTCCCCCTCTCCTCGCTTACACATCATATTGCCACGTCACTCCTCCAACTTCAAGGGCTTTGATGTCTGAATACTGCACACAACTCTCGATTCAGGAAGGTTAACATGAAGAAGGCAATGAGTCTAACGTTTGGCCAAGAACAGCGTCGTCTGCAAAGTCGTTAGGCACGCGGAACACGCGCCAACATCTACACTGCATCAAAACACGATTGATGTACCATACTGTTCACATTCCGCCATCTAGTTGCCCTCCTCTCGTTGGTTGACACAGACCGCTCCCTTTGACGTCGATGACACTTGTCTACAGTGTTTGAATGTAATCGCGCAGCGGCGCCAACTAAACATCGCAGAATAACGTAATTGACGTCCTGAGCCGCGCTCATTTCTACGCTCCTCCAAAACGACTCTCGTTATCTTTTCAACTCTGAAAGCGTTGAATATTTTTCAGAGCGTTGACACACGTTCGAATTCGATTGCTTTCCTTTTAGCTTACAATACGATAACGAGGATGAGGGGTGCTCTTCTCGAGGACAAGAAGATATTAACGGAACCGTTAACTCGGTCGAGAGCAGCCTCTTTCCAAACCCGAACTCGGCTTCTGCGAACGAACGTTGAAAATTAGTTAATGGACGATGATTGTTGGACTACGCTCGCTATTTGTACTGAAAAGTGAGTGCAGGGTAAGCCGTCTTTCTTTCACACATAACAAACTTTCTGAGACGGAAACGTTAAAATGTCATCACTGGCCACTCCCTTGAGTTGGTCATGAATCCATAGGGCACCAAAATATCTGAAGCGACACAACAGACAACTTCCCTCGTCCCAGAATTAGATTTTAGGGTACATTACAGATACAGTAGACAAACGAGAACCTTCTATTGCATAGGACAGCATGTTCTCTGCAGACACAATCTCACAACTTTCCTCAGCCCCACGTACATTCAGCTGTATTTGTGGCTTTTAATATTAATGCAATTTACTTTTGACTCAGTACTTACGAACTAAAGTTCAACTTCCCGTTTCACTTAGAAAGTAGCAAAGAATAATGTTCCAGAATTTATTAAGTCGCCCATACTCATTCCACAGGATTGTGTTCATTGTTTTGGAGTTATCGGGTGAAAACAGCGAGAAATACTAGTAAGTGAAACGGCAGTGGTTTGAATTCCAGAATTTCTGAGGTTGCTCACAATTATTGCAAGAGCGTTATTGAAGACTCATCTAATAGCATGTTCATCGGACTACCGCCCTAATGTTTTGTGAGAACTCTAGTATTATTTGAGCGAAGTTTATATAGAATAAACTGCGATAAAATCGATACGTTATTGTACTGCTCACGCCATTTTTCTACGGGATGGGAATTTCCTGGTACTGCTGTGTTGTTTGAATGTATACATACAATAAACGTAATTACACTTGTGGAACTGTTTCTGAAAAAAATATATATTTGGTGTTTTGATCACTATGATAACTATATTTAGTTTTGGGTTGATTTTTCTCATACCCTTATATTGGCATCCCATGGTGATCTGCTGGCTAAGTATAATATTTGAGTCGATATGGTTCAGCCGTTCACAGTCACACACAGGCCATTTTCCCAAATACTGTTTTAAGGACTCCAGTAGTTCTTAAAAAGGAGAAATTTAACGGCATTTCAACGGTCTCGAGCGAGAACGTTGTGTGATGTCTTCCCAGTTTCACCCCCAGGTTCCATAGAACTGGTGTCGATGCAACCCACAATCCACCAACCACCACACACACCAGCACAATGCACCATCCTCACAAGAACCGCAAGACAACCTATAGATCCATCCCTGTAACCCCGTCTAGCCACTTGCTGACCTCTAGCTAACACGTAAGTGACTTCTGACGGTCTCTAAGAAGGGTTCAAGTCCCATGGGCGTCAGTGCAGATCCGTCTCTCCCCAGTTTGGTGGCCTACCAATTCCTTTCTATTCCACTATGACCTGGCACGCAACACTATGCTAACGTTCTCCTTCCCCAGGGCCTTCAGCCAGTCAGTCATTCCCAAACCAGCCCAGACGAACCAGTATAAGAATCCATGGTCTTACGTGCATGACTGTCTAACATAATATAGACATAATATTTATCCCCCCATGAATTCTTAGAGCTTGTATATAGCATTCTGACTGTCCCTCAGGTGGGATATGCACCACGTCCTAACGACCTATTGTGCGAGCCCTAATGTCTCACGGGTGGATGCATAGCCACCCAAGGAATACCAGGTATTTCCTGCAAGTCTTCTTCGATGTCCAACCTGAAAGACGTGGTACCAAAGACCAGAAAACGCTCAAGTCTCGGGCCCTGGGCCAGAACATGCTAGGGAGTCTCCTCAGCTGTGGAAAACCACCTACACCGAGAGGTGTCGACAATGCCCATAACATACATATGTTTGTTCTGTCATATCTCATGTGTTTGCTCCAAGATTAAGCATTTGGAGGGCCTTACTTCCCTAGCATTCAACGGCTGCCTGACGCATTCTCGTGGCATATTCTCTCACTGCCCTCTTGACTTGTGACAGAGAAATCCCACAATTGGGAGGTAGCCCAATAGGTACTGCAGACGTACGGCTTCTGGCCTCTCATTTCCTTTATGCCCAGGGATCCAATACACACTAGTCAATACGTTGATAGTTCTATTGTTATAGCCTTTCTCGTGGATTATGATTGCCCCCGCGGAGATAGCATACATCTCTGCTTGAAAGAGTGGGGCCCAGGGCAATGTACGTCTCACTCCTCCCAGAGCCATTTGTCCACACCCCAGAGCCTGTGCCCTCTAGAGTTTTCGATCCATGTGTGTAGATGTTGATACCATCAGGAGACCGAAACTGACGACTTTCGTTGTTCTTGAGGCTTCCTACTGGTCGCACATTGTATTTCCTATCGAATCATACATGGGCTTAGCTATACCGAGCCTCGTGAGTGTTCGTGGAACTTCCTTCTAAAAACCTTTTTGTTATCGTGCAATCCAACTTCAACCATTTCAATGTTTCCATGTGTGAGTGTCCATGTCGTTCTGCAAGCTGGAATATATGCTCCGCATGGATGTAGCTCAAGCTATTTATACTATAACTAATATTTTGTCGCAGATGTTATTAAAGGCCCATAGACGCTAAACATCGCATTTTTCCACAATCGAAGGCAGAAAGGGGATTTTTAGTAGCGCGGGAGCAGCTGCGAAGTGGTTTGTATTGATCTGCACGGGCGTCGGACGTTTTTCATGGAATCGAGCCAGAGCTAGAAAAAAAAGTAACCAGGAGTCGTGTTCGTGTGTTCCCCCCGGCTGCTTCGCACTCGGAGCAATAAATCGGGCACGACCTTGCGATGGGCCAGTCACCTTTGGCGCGGCCTGTAAACAACTGTCAGGTTCTCCAAGTTTCAGTTTCAACTTCACGACCAACGCGTGCGACTGCAAACTGTAATTGGTGCCAGGAGCAGTTCCCCAGTTGGCACTCAGGCGCCAAGTGGGTGTGTCGCAGAGCTTCCTCGCCCTAAACACCTCGTTTATTATTGAACTTTGTCATCAACGAAACATTCACGTTGAATAACGCCTGATTCCATTAACTTCTAACTCCTCATAAATCCTAATGAAGTCATGAACTCATAATTAATTTGATGTGCCGCATCTTTTCAACTCACATGGTTTTCGAGTGATTTTATTACAAAATATTGCGACCGTTTTGAGATAATGACGTACTGATAACGATAAAAATTATTTTTTTAAACAATAAATATCTGGTAAGAACTCCTCTATTCTTAGTGCTTTACGTACGGGGGAATCCTCGACCAACACATCTACGGAACCATTTACAGCGAACCAAATGTAGACACTAGTTAGCTAAAAGTACCCTAGAATTAAAAAACAGAATAAACAGTAAATTGTCTATATTTCCACTGAAATAACGAGCACAATTGTTAAATCGATTTCTTTCGACATGAACTTCATTGTTTGTTACTGATGATGACCTAACCGTCGAAATCGATTTAACAATTGTGCTCGTTATTTCAGTGGAAATATAGACAATTTACTGTTTATTCTGTTTTTTAATGAAATGGGTTTCCACAATATCCTCGCCAATGATTTAGTTCATACCCTAGAAGTTGGAAAATGTCTGGAGACGTTTTTGAAAGAATTAAAAAAACAATGGATAGCTACGGAAATTCTTGCGAATCACGGAATGTCTGTATAGGTTGCCAGAAGACAGTCTGACAGGTTGATAAAATTCACATACACGCTTAAAGCAGAATGCAGAATTCGCAAGTGCCTCAAAACTCGATCTCCTTTCAACGGACTGTCGAAGGAACATTTACAGAGATCAATATATAGACACTCACTAATTGAAGTTGATGACTTGGATAATGTGAGTTTTATCTGAATCATCTAGGTCGTTTTTCTAAAAAGTTAAAAAAATACCTTCATAGAAATATTCATGAAGAACCAAAGTTAGGTACTGATTAGTAAAAGAAAACTTGGAAATTCAATCAACATGGCTGTAGCCGTTTTTGAAGAAAATGCATAAAACCCTCATTTTGGGTACGGAAAATTCCACGATCATATTAAACGACGGTTAAGTCTGTTTTGTGACACCAGACCTGAGTGCAGGCTACGCAATACTTTCTTTACTCTAAATTTTCAGAGTTTAATCACGAAAATCTCACATTTATGAAAATCTTTGTATCAGGCCTTTGGACAAATAGGAAAGCAAGTCGTAAAGATCTTAGGTTGTTGGAGTGACACTTGTTCGTTCACTTACGGTGTTCGTCAGGGGACTGTCTTGGGGCCCTCACTGTTTCTCACGTACATGAATTCCCTTCTTGCTCTGGACATTTCTGGAAAAATGGTGTGCTTTGCAGACGACACTGTCATGCTGTTTCGAGGTGGAACTCGGGAGGAAGTAGTGCATAGAGCGGAGAGTTCATTGAAGGTGGTCATTAAATGGTTAAATAAAAACTTGCTATAATTCATTCGGCTATGTCCCACGGTGTAGCCACTTGGGGAGGTGCGAGCGGGGCGACTCTGCGACCTCTCATTGTCGCTAAAAAAGCGTACACGTTTCCTGTCTTCTGAGCTGTTCAGGATGTTTGGGGTCCCGAGTTTCGAGTCGATTTCCAAAATACCTTAATTGGAACCCAAAAGAATATATCAGCAGGTGCGCATGAATTTTGTGACTCAATTATTCGTGGCTCTAGGAATGCTAGATTGCCTTTTCGTTGAACAACAGCAGGTTCAGGTAGGACAAATTTCTGCCTTAAACCTATTACTTAGTTTTTCTTTTTTTCTTTTCTCTACTATTTCCTCGGTAAATATTATATATATGTTACATATTAATATCAACCATTTTTCATATTTTGTATGCAATTCCGTGGTGTACCTAATAGTATAATGACAAAAACAACAAAAGAAATGCATAAATTGTAGGACATCGGCCTGCCGTGGAAATCAATTCCCTATATCATCTACCGCCTGAGATTAGGTGATGAGAAAAACGCTGCTGTTTATTACTCTTTAGTACTGCATGGTTATCCAGTTTGACCCATACCAGCTGATGCAGCGACCTTTTTATTTGCCCGTAACAACACGGGTTCCGCCCGATCGCATTGCCGAGTAGGCGAGCGCAACTCAATTTCATTTAGAATTATCGTGCGAACGAACGGATTTTAAGACCACGTTAGGGGCAAAATATATCCCGGACAGCTGACATGGCAGATTTGTAATCCCCGTGCCTTGAAACTTAAAGTGTTAAGTTTAGAGCGGGGGGGGGAGGAGAGTTGCGCAAATATTTGCTTTCAAATAATTAATGGACACGGTGATACGGGAAGGTAGAAGGTACAGTGAACGATACGAAAGAACAAAACCTAATACAAAACAAAAAATCTGGTTTCCAACGCCGTCTAACTCTTTACGAATGTATTGAAGTTTCTCTTCAACGTTTTCCTCACCAACGACAGAAAGAATAATAAACCAAAAGGAAAGACGCGAAACTGGTGATGCAAAAAAGAACATGTTAAAAAGTAGAACACCGAAAAAGTGGACGTGTGAAGTATTAACCGAAAATCCTTAAGTGTGGCAGAGCTGAAGATGGCATACACTATCACCACTACAACCCCTCGCATATTTATGTGCTTCGAATTATTTGAAGGGGAACAAAGAAGGATTTTAGATCAACTGAATAGTTATCCTTTACGACAGTTCAAGCACTGGAGCACATCCTTAGTGCCCAACGACCGTTTGAGCGTTAACCGGAGTATTTCAATAAATTTGGTTTGTTTTCGGTTGTTCTCCCTCTCGCACTATGGAAATAGTCAGTCGTCTTTAGCGACATGCGGCTCTGACGTTACACGTGTGACGACGCGACAAGTCGCTCTGCCCCGAGCCCCTTTCTCCGCGCCCCCACCAATTTCTCCATTTGGATTTCTCCGGCCTTCAGAACCGCTACAGGAGATCGGTGACAGAACGCTTGATGGGCTCAGAGAGGTTTGGCTGAAGGGAATCGTGTTGCAGGGTAGCCTGGTGGGGGTGTTCCTCAGTTTCCTCTCAACCGACTAAACCTCATCAACTCCTCAACGTCTTCTAAATGCGTCACGAATTAATTTGTTTAGCCCCAATTCGTCAAATTTAATTGTATGCCGTTCCATTGTTGAGGACACGCTCGCGTTTCGTAGCAGCACCAAAATACGGCTATGCGGTTGAAACTGCCAGCGATTCGTGACACTACATTTGGGACCCTCCAAATCACTGGCCACCGAAGGATTCAACCCACCCACAAACCGGGAACCTCTCGCTCGTCGACATATCCTGAATGTAATGGAAAATTAACGGTGACATGTGAGTGATCCCCCTGACAGCAGCATAATGAGTTACCTTGAAAATGGTGTATATTTAAACACAGACAAAGTTAACTTTGAAAGACTTGATCTTCGTGGATAATCACGAAATCAGCCTCGCAAAGGGGTGTCACATTGCCTGTGCAGTAGGTCCCAGAAACTTGACATTCTCTGTGTGGCCAGTTTCACAGACCTGACATTCCCGTGTGGTCGGTCTAAAAAGGGAGCGTTTTTAGTCCACTCTGAGGAAAAAAACAAGTACGACATACCGATTAAACCCGTTAATAAAATCAGGTACAGGAAATTAAAATGTGATAATTGAATGTAGCTAACAGGTAATCACTTTCTAGCTTTAGTAAAAGTACTTAATTATTTAATTAAGTAATTCGTCACACAGCTGGTTGCGAAGAAGTCGCAGCATCGCATAGCGGCTCCCGAACCCCTACTCTAACACCTACGCCAATCCAACGAAACGCTAATCTCCGCTCGGAGTACTTCTATAGATAAGTTTGTGGAACACGAAATGTAGGTATTGGTTTTAGGAAAACTTCCCTGTGAGTTTAATGAGTGAATCAATTTTATTTAAAGCCCGTTAGAGCAGCTGGGGATAATTAAGAAACCCTCCACCTGTAGTTCATTTTGTTGTTGAACTGGTGTTTGCCAAAACAAGAACTGAGAAAGAGTATCTAACTTTATGAGTTCTAGAGTTGACTCGTAGTAAGGTGACAAAGAAAGAAGTGAGAAGTCAACTAACTTTTCAGAAACGTCAAGTGGGAAAATAGGTTCTCGGAATATTAATCCTTGTGTTGGCGGGGCGGACAACATTGAAAGAAAGATAATAAAGGTAATTGGCAGGTAGCTTTAGGTTTCCAGGATTGGGGTCTACAGATCGAAGCTGGGGAAGCCCCAGAGACCCGAGCAGCTCGACCTCGGTGTCTCTGTTAGGGGTTGAGAACACTAGGAGCCAAGGCCGTTCCAGCTGAGCTAAACAAGGTCAGCAACCAATCTTGACTATTTTAATTTTTACTTATTATTTTGTTAATCCCTCCTTTTGTTTTATGCCTAACGTTTTCTATAAAATCCTTTCTGTCTCTCGCCCAAAAATATAGTATAGCCCGTCTGCTTGGCATCCAATCGGATTAAACCCACGATTGCTTTGGGCAAAAAATGGCTCACAAAATGAGCGAAATGGTAATTTTGGCAGGTTTATCACAAATACGCCGTGTTCGGTATCGTTCGCTAGGTATTTTTTGATGTTGGCGTCTAGACTGAAAACAGTGAAATCACAGTAATTATAGTGAGCCCAAGTCTACTCCTATTGAACGAACTTGCGGGATAATACAGCGAAAGTAATCGTTTGCATTGCCTACCCTCACTCTCTAACCACCCTTCAGTTCAACTCTTCACGTCGTGCCAATTGCCTACAGGCGCTAACAGGCGTCTGAAATATATTATTTTCGTCGTTCCACTGTAGTCAGGTCATGTTTCGTATCACTTATTGGTATTTTTCAATGCTGAATCGAATGGTATGGGTCTCGGATGGGCTACCTCAAGCGGTGCAACAGCAATTGGCTGAACAGACGTGTGTTTTCAGTTTCATAGTTTCATCAGTGCAAAAAAACGTCATTACGTTTAATGATCTACGCCGATGTGTGTGTCTGTTCACTCTGAATTAAACGTTTGGCAGGGTTTCGGTGCTGTGAAATTATCATCCGCGAGGACACGAAGTGTGTGGCAAAATAATTTATCAAAATTTTCTGCAAAACCCGGAGTGCTTTCTCAAATAGTTTCAGTTTGGCAGTAAAGTCTCGTTGATTGCCTACACGAGGGTTCAGGGAATGTTATAAATTAATCAAGAACAACCCAATAAATTCGGAAACGTTAAATATTTCTGCGTTTCAAAGTTTCTTAGCGCAATTTCAGCACGAAATATTGACCATATTTTTCACTATTACTTCCAATTAGGGGTTTCATCAATCTTTAATTTGGCTCTGGATGTTTACAAAACCAAAAATACATATTAAGACTGTTTCTGAGAGCATCCAATTAACCTAACTTGAAGGAATGAACACAAAGTGTTTATATGAACCAGCGGATTCCAGAATTTACGCAGATGTAAGGAAAGTGAGTTGCGTCGCACCTGATGGTTGGTTTTCGGGTTTTTCTCGTCTGAAGTGATAAAAACGCGTTTCTCCGCAAGCTTGTTGCCAGATCGATCTGAAGTTCGAGAGTTTCGGCTAAGGAGGTTCCACAGGACGTTTATGTGGCGTCCAGCAACGCTCCATCGACAGCCGCGTTTTTTGTCAAAGCTCAATGAGTCGTCATCGGCCGAAGTGTTTCATGAATGAAAAAGTTACGCTATTTCCGTCCGGCTCGGCTCCTCCGGCGGCAGAGGCAGGAAAGTCAATAAAGGCGTTTCGTCTAAAAATAATCTGTCGCGATCACTTCGGCGGCGCCGACAATTTTCCGAGAAAAAAAGAAGTCCCTTCAACGAGCACTTCTTTTCAGTACGTATTAAATAATAATATTCATTTGGACTGCTGTGTTGTTGATTTTGACGACAACTATCGCCAGGAATTATCACTTTGTTCGCTCCAAAAAAAGAGAGGAAAGTTCTCTAACTAGTTCAGGAGAAGAACACGAATACTGATTTTCAGCGTGTGTTCTGTAAAACGGGCAGATGCAATATTTATTATAAAAACATGTGATTCTCATGATTCCTCTTCTGTTCTGAGTTGATCGGTTCAAATGGATCGACGAACCTCAAAAATGTTGAATTTCATGACGGGAGAGGAAAAAGAGAGGGGAGGGGGATGTGGCGAGTGTCATTAAGGAACGATATTTTCGCTCTTTTCGACCGATTTGCTGAACGGTAAGGAAAGTGTTGAGATAGTACGAAAAAAGTTGAGTTTTTTCGAATCCTTACGTTTTGATGCCTACGGAATCCAAAAATATTTGATGCGCAGCAACAAACAACTTTCCACAACCCCCGTGAATTTAACGGCTTATTACAAAAACTGGCGCTGTATCTTCGTTCGACGCATTTCTACGAAAATATTTATAGAGAAAAAAATGTAGGTACTAATTAACTGAAAGAACCTCGTAAGTTTGATATATTCGTTTAACGGATACACACGGAAACAGTTGTGAAAGTTATGGTGATAGGCTCCTGGCGACAATAGATCAAATTCAATTATCCAGTTACTCAGGAAATCCCAAAAAGCTCAAAAAAAAGTTGCAAATCATTACACAACGGTAGATTATTGTCTCTCACAGTTGATGCAGTCATGCACCTCCGAAACCCATTCCATTCGATTCAGCATAGAAAAATAACTAATAAACGAGAGTGACAGTGGGTGACAGCGCGGGAAATGAGCGCAGATCAGGAAGAAACGATAACTATATTATAACGCTATATTGTTGTGCGAATGAACGGATTTTTTAGAACGCGTTAGAGAAAATATCCGGGGGCTCTATCTTCACTCAACGCATTTCTACAGAAACATTTATACAGAACAAAATGTAGGGACTAGTTAGCTGAGAGTACACCGTATAGTCCGGGAGCCGAGGGCTAAAAACGTTGACCGTTGAGTTGAAAGTTGGTTACTATTTTTTCTGATAGTTCCCTCACTGTTTGGTAACACCCCGCAAGTCTGCTCTCTCAGAAGTATGGACTAACAAAATGGCGGCTCATCAAAAAAGTCAAAATTTGTCAAAATTTGACTTATTAGTTGATAGTTACAATATTTACCACAGTTGAGGAATTGGCTTGTACTTTCCCAATTCACACCTCTGCTACCTCCTATGCTTGGCCATTAAGTTGCAGAGCCAATCAAAATTCGTCGAATTTTGAACCAGAATTTTGACTTATTAGTTGACATTGGAAATTTGTATGGTGGATTGGCATCAAGTAACTGAGTCAAAAACTCCGAGTCTGCCACAATAGTTTCGTGGACTTCGACTTGCAGACGAGGTCAAAATTTGACGAAAATTTGGTCAAAAAATGACCAACAGGTTGAAACTTGAAATTTATGTTACGAGTAGGTGAAAGTGCGATGCAAAATTACCTAGTCTGCTATCCTCATTTTGAGGACTCTTTCGTGCAGACGAGGTCAAAATTTGACGAAAATTTGGTCAAAAATGACCAACAGAGTTGAAACTTGAAATTTATTTTACGAGTAGGTGAAGTGGAGTACTTTAAGAAATTACCTAGTCTGCTATCCTCATTTTGAGGACTCTTTCGATGCAGACGAGGTCAAAATTTGACGAAAATTTGGTCAAAAATGACCAACAGGTTGGAAACTTGAAATTTATTTTACGAGTAGGTGAAGTGAAGTACTTTAAAATTACCTGAGTCTGCTATCCTCATTTTGAGGACTCTTTCGTGCAGACGAGGTCAAAATTGACGAAAATTTGGTCAAAAAATGACCAACAGAGTTGAAACTTGAAATTTATTTTACGAGTAGGTGAAGTGGAGTACTTTAGAATTACCTAGTCTGCTATCCTCATTTTGAGGACTCTTTCGTGCAGACGAGGTCAAAATTTGACGAAAATTTGGTCAAAAAATGACCAACAGAGTTGAAACTTGAAATTTATTTTACGAGTAGGTGAAGTGGAGTACTTTAAGAATTACCTAGTCTGCTATCCTCATTTTGAGGACTCTTTCGTGCAGACGAGGTCAAAATTTGACGAAATTTTGGTCAAAAAAATGACCTACAGGAGTTAGGCAAATTTATTTTACGAGTAGGTGAAGTGGAGTACTTTAAAATTACCTAGTCTGCTATCCTCATTTTGAGGACTCTTTCGTGCAGACAGAGGTCAAAATTTGACGAAAATTTGGTCAAAAAATGACCAACAGAGTTGAAACTTGAAATTTATTTTACGAGTAGGTGAAGTGAAGTACTTTAAGAATTACCTAGTCTGCTATCCTCATTTTGAGGACTCTTTCGTGCAGACGAGGTCAAATTTGACGAAAATTTGGTCAAAAATGACCAAGCAGGTTGAAACTTGAAATTTATTTTACGAGTAGGTGAAGTGAAGTACTTTAAGAATTACCTAGTCTGCTATCCTCATTTTGAGGACTCTTTCATTGCAGACGAGGTCAAAATTTGACGAAAATTTGGTCAAAAATGACCAACAGAGTTGAAACTTGAAATTTATTTTACGAGTAGGTGAAGTGGAGTACTTTAAGAATTACCTAGTCTGCTATCCTCATTTTGAGGACTCTTTCGATACCAGACGAGGTCAAAATTTGACGAAAATTTGGTCAAAAAATGACCAACAGAGTTGAAACTTGAAATTTATTTTACGAGTAGGTGAAGTGGAGTACTTTAAGAATTACCTAGTCTGCTATCCTCATTTGAGGACTCTTTCGTGCAGACGAGGTCAAATTGACAGAAATTTTGGTCAAAAAATGACCTACAGAGTTGAAACTTGAAATTTATTTTACGAGTAGGTGAAGTGGAGTGCTTTAAGAATTACCTAGTCTGCTATCCTCATTTTGAGGACTCTTTCGTCTGAACGAGATCAAAATTTGATGAATTTTAAGGCTCAAAAATTGACTTATTAGTAGATAGTTGCAAATGACGTGAATGAGTTCCACATCCATCAGCTTTACTATAAAATGTTATCTGCCACCTCAAAAAACGTGGCATTTTCAAAGCAGAGTCGCTGAAATAGAATTGTCCAGTATTAAAATAAAAAAAAATTGAATAGTTGACAGCTAGAAAATGACGTGAATCGCATCTACAGCAACTCAGTAAACAGTAAATAGTATCTGCTACCTTCAAAATGTTGTGTTCGTACAGCAGAATACTTCTGGGCTAAAATTACTAATTATATATTTGAAGTATATTCTGTCTCCATAAACTCATAAAAGAATATTAACTAATCGCCTCGGTATTCCTGTATGCCTTTAGTGGATGGGAAGTAAAACCCATTAGTACGCATATAATATGCATTATAACATTTTATTCCTGATTTTAACAAAACACGTTCATAAAATAACTGGTGCGTGGTAACACACAACTTTACGCGGCCCCGTAAATACGACGACCTGCTACATATACGGGCGCTTTATCTTCGTTTAACGCGGTTTGACAGGAACATTTATGAAGAACAAAATGTAGGTACTACTTAGTTGAGGGTACTTGGTAAGTTTGATTTTAATCGTCATAGCCGTTTTTGATATAATTGGAAACCCAATAAATTATTATTCGAGAAACCTCGTTTTCGAGCTATTGCTGCCTATATCTCCGTTCAACAGATAGCTACGGACACTATCCCGGAGAAATAAATATGGGTATAGGTTGCTAAAAAAAATTTCATAAGATTGATTAAATCCAGTGACTCAATTACTCGGGAAAGTACACAACAGTTCAAAAAACAATTATTTTCGACATATTTTCATTTTCATTTCTGTTCAATGAACTCTCTTTTAACAGAGTTTGATGAAAATCGTTGGAACCATTTTGCCAAAAAGCGTAAAAAACTATTTTTGCTCCTTAGGCTTGTATCTCTGTTCACCGTATTTTCATAGTGGAGAAAAGTTTTGTCCTAACCAGTATACTTTGGACGTTTAATCAAAATCGTTGGAGCCGTTTACAAGAAAAATGCGAAAAACCCTAGTTTTCGGTACATTTTCCTCCCCCCCCCTTCCCTTTCCCATCGACCGAAGTCGCGCATAACCTCATTTTCGCGTCTGTACGAAATAACAAACAAAACAAAAAAGAACCAGTTCAATAGGTTCAGCCGTTCTCAAACGAACGACAGCCATACGCGGAAATGAGGTTTTTCGAACTATTGAAGAAAGTCAGTTAAATATGATGGAACATGAATTGTTTTTGCTTTTATTTAACCGGGTTTCTTCAGTAGGGCTTGAATAATACAATCATCTCAGATGGGGGTTAATTAATTATGAAATCAACATGTGCAGTTTATATGTTGCCGTGTCAAAAACGTTCGGGTTTCTTCAGATCTCTACGTATACATTGTTAAGGGTATATGTTCATCTGACAGTTCATTGAACAGAAATAATATACACCATAACTTCCAATCTGACATGGTCAAAACCTTTCAACTATTCAGATTTAAAAATCACACGGACAGGCAACGAACTGAATTCATTTGTTTAGATATTCCTTTTTCGTTTTACCTATTCGTATTATAGTACGTGAACTGTTGTATTTGTGCGGCTTTGAAGAGTAAGCCGTCATAAATTCAATTTATTTTACTATAAACCTTTCTTATAACTTCACGCTACCCAAAGGGAAAGGAAAGTATTGTAAACGTGTCAAAAACACAAAGAAAGCTACTCATGAAAACGACGATAGGTTGTTCCTGATTATTTCTCACTATTATTAAACTTCGGTAGCATTGATAGCTTATTAGCCTACCATCCAGATATTTTTGAGCGAGATTAATTAGAAAAGACATCAATTTTGGTCAAAACGAAACACAAACGGTGGGTACAGCTTTCGTAGAAGTACGAAACCACGAGGGACATTTTATGTCATTTTCTTTAAACGTAAAGTTTAGGTGTTTGGAATGCTCAGTGACGACTGAAATATTTCTCAAGGTTCAGTCACAGTAATGAATCCTTTCTACTTTGTAGAGCCAAGGAAAGTAAATGACCACAATGCTAAACTCAAAACGCATAAATCAGGCTGAAGATTTAGATCGGGGGTACGGTGTGTGTTTGTGTATGTAAAACACACGACTCAAACGGTGGGTGCAGCTTTCGTATAAGTATGCAACCACGAGGGACATTTTATGTCTTTTATTTTTATTTTTATGCCATGATAACTACGTTTGATTGTGCTCGTTGATGGTTTCGATATAATGGCAACGTCTATTGCAATTGACATCATCACTTTGTCACTGAGGTTATTAAAACTTGTGATGTTACCAAGCGTTACATTTTGAAACATACGTTACCAAGCTTATCCAACACAAATATTTCGTGACGCTTCTCCGTTACATCTCCCACGTAACGTTTTTCAGGTTTATGTAGCAAAGTAAAGACATAAAATGTCAAAAATGAAAATATGTCGGAAATTATGATTTTTTTTAACAGTTGTGTGCTTTCCCGAGTAATTGAGTACTTGGACTTAATCAGTCTTATGAAGTTTTTTGAAACGTCATTGTATTAACCGGCGTCTGGCTCGGGCTTTTCTGTAACGTTTTCCTCAGATTTCTACGTTCTGAGGCCTACTGAATATTTCTGCTGCAACATATATACTGCGATAGATATTTTTTTTTAAACCTTGGGAAGGGGGTAGACAAGAACCGTTATAGTAAGTACCTTTTGTATTCTACATCTTCGCGAACAATGCGTTACTACACCACTTATCAAACGTGTATAACCAATCGCAGGCCCACGCCCATCTGAGATGATTGTATTATTCAAGCCCTACTGAAGAAACCCGGTTAAATAAAAGCAAAAACAATTCATGTTCCATCATATTTAACTGACTTTCTTCAATAGTTCGAAAACCTCATTTCCGCGTATGGCTGTCGTTCGTTTGAGAACGGCTGAACCTATTGAACTGGTTCTTTTTTGTTTTGTTTGTTATTTCGTACAGACGCGAAAATGAGGTTATGCGCGACTTCGGTCGATGGGAAAGGGAAGGGGGGGGGAGGAAAATGTACCGAAAACTAGGGTTTTTCGCATTTTTCTTGTAAACGGCTCCAACGATTTTGATTAAACGTCCAAAGTATACTGGTTAGGACAAAACTTTTCTCCACTATGAAAATACGGTGAACAGAGATACGCCTCAAGGAGCAAAAATAGTTTTACGCTTTTTGGCAAAATGGTTCCAACGATTTTCATCAAACTCTGTTAAAAGAGAGTTCATTGAACAGAAATGAAAATGAAAATATGTCGAAAATAATTGTTTTTGAACTGTTGTGTACTTTCCCGAGTAATTGAGTCACTGGATTTAATCAATCTTATGAAATTTTTTTTAGCAACCTATACCCATATTTATTTCTCCGGGATAGTGTCCGTAGCTATCTGTTGAACGGAGATATAGGCAGCAATAGCTCGAAAACGAGGTTTCTCGAATAATAATTTATTGGGTTTCCAATTATATCAAAAACGGCTATGACGATTAAAATCAAACTTACCAAGTACCCTCAACTAAGTAGTACCTACATTTTGTTCTTCATAAATGTTCCTGTCAAACCGCGTTAAACGAAGATAAAGCGCCCGTATATGTAGCAGGTCGTCGTATTTACGGGGCCGCGTAAAGTTGTGTGTTACCACGCACCAGTTATTTTATGAACGTGTTTTGTTAAAAATCAGAATAAAATGTTATAATGCATATTATATGCGTACTAATGGGTTTTACTTCCCATCCACTAAAGGCATACAGGAATACCGAGGCGATTAGTTAATATTCTTTTTATGAGCCATGGAGACAGAATATACTTCAAATATATAATTAGTAATTTTAGCCCAGAAGTATTCTGCTGTACGAACACAACATTTTGAAGGTAGCAGATACTATTTACTGTTTACTGAGTTGCTGTAGATGCGATTCACGTCATTTTCAGCTGTCAACTATTCAATTTTTTTTTTTATTTTAATACTGGACAATTCTATTTCAGCGACTCTGCTTTGAAAATGCCACGTTTTTGAGGTGGCAGATAACATTTTATAGTAAAGCTGATGGATGTGGAACTCATTCACGTCATTTGCAACTATCTACTAATAAGTCAATTTTTGAGCCTTAAAATTCATCAAATTTTGATCTCGTCTGCACGAAAGAGTCCTCAAAATGAGGATAGCAGACTAGGTAATTCTTAAAGTACTCCACTTCACCTACTCGTAAAATAAATTTCAAGTTTCAACTCTGTTGGTCATTTTTTGACCAAATTTTCGTCAAATTTTGACCTCGTCTGCACGAAAGAGTCCTCAAAATGAGGATAGCAGACTAGGTAATTCTTAAAGTACTCCACTTCACCTACTCGTAACATAAATTTCAAGTTTCAACTCCGTTGGTCATTTTTTGACCAAATTTTCGTCAAATTTTGACCTCGTCTGCAAGTCGAAGTCCACGAAACTATTGTGGCAGACTCGGGTTTTTGGACTCAGTTACTTGATGCCAATCCACCATACAAATTTCCAATGTCAACTAATAAGTCAAAATTTGGTTCAAAATTCGACGAATTTTGATTGGCTCTGCAACTTAATGGCCAAGCATAGGAGGTAGCAGAGGTGTGAATTGGGAAAGTACAAGCCAATTCCTCAACTGTGGTAAATATTGTAACTATCAACTAATAAGTCAAATTTTGACAAATTTTGACTTTTTGATGAGCCGCCATTTTGTTAGTCCATACTTCTGAGAGAGCAGACTTGCGGGGTGTTACCAAACAGTGAGGGAACTATCAGAAAAAATAGTAACCAACTTTCAACTCAACGGTCAACGTTTTTAGCCCTCGGCTCCTGGACTAGTAAGTTTGATCGAAGTAGTTGGAGCCGTTTTTCAGAAAATTGGAATACCGATAAATTAATATTCGACAAATCTCCTTTCCGAGTTAACTTGGCTTATATCTCCGTTCAACATATATATACAGAAACTTCGGTCCAACGAGATCAAAACATCACCGGTTTCAGCGCTTTTAAAACCTTCACCTTTAGATCTGCAGTTCGCTTTTTGGGAGTTCTCCCTAGAATCGTCCGTTGGAGGGTATTATTCGTTCTCGTTCTTTCGAAAACGAATGTAAGTTCTGCACAACATTCCAAACATTTGAACAAATATGAATAGCGCGATGGGCTGACTCACAGAGCGAAGGCATTCCTCATCTATACGTTTGATCTCCTGTAAGTGCTCTGGGAGGTGTTTCCACGTCCGGTTTAGCGATGGAGAAAGAAACCGGGTTCGTTGGGCTACGAATTTTTGAAAGCGTTGACAACGGCATCGAATGCTCAACGCCCTTCCCCACTCCCTTCAGCCCTTCATGTCTGGGTTATAAAGTTAATCGAAATTAAGTGGGTAATTCGTGCAGTAATTTTTTGGGTGCGTCACGGCGATTTCGAGGGGATATCGAGCAGTTAGAAGGTTGTGGAGAGTTTGTAGATTGACGATTGGTGTGCCTGGTAGAGAGAGGGGGTGGTGGTGGAGAGGAGGGGGTTCGGTGGATGTGCGGCTGAGGGTGTGGCAAGTCGAGGGGAGCTGCACCCCCTTCCTATTAATTTATTGCTGCACGCACCGTCTAGCCCTCTGTCTTCCGCCCTGTGAGCCACCGCGTTTCTAAACTTGGTCCGTACAACGGCTCTCTTCAGCCCATAACGACCTCCATCGTTCACAGTTTCGTAGCCGGAACGTATATTATATTCGTTTCACATTTTCCCGTGAAGGATCATCGGACACTTGACAACCGTTCGAAGGGGGCATGGTGTCAGTCCTCACGTGATACATCTCGGCGCAGCTCAAGCCATTTAAAAATTGTATCGTAGATCGAATGGAGCTTTAAACACTAAACAAAATATCATTCTCTCTCCGTTAGACTCACACACATTGTGCGACTTTCATGCAGTTTATATGAACGAAGTGGAACTCAACTTTAAACGTAAAAACGTTCCAGAATTAATTGCGTAGCCCCCACGTATGCCGCGACCTTTATTAAGTAACCAGCGTCGGTAGTAGTTAATTCGTGAGACTGTCAACACGATTTACACTTCTCTATACCGCAACCATTGTACAACAAGCGAGTCAAAAGGCGATAATAATCACAATTCTAAAATGTCGTGGTTTGCGCCAAACTGTATTATACCTTTCATCTGAATCCCATTACGTAAATAGCTAATTTTATCATGCATATGTGCTACCACGATTTTTCCAGGCTGCTCCTGTCAATTGAGTTGAGCTTATAGGGAACCTATACAAACTGAGGTAAGAAGTGATAATTTGGCCTCTCGGTTCAGTCGGGAATGAGTTACACTTAGTTACAAGTTTTTGAAAATTGTCAGGAAATTCGAATCGACGACTTCGTAGTTTTTGTCAAGCTAATACTAGTTTTTATTATTCAGATGAACCTTTCCGTTGAAACATAGTTGACTGAAGGTATCAATAATTACATCTTTTACCAATCGAGACCTATATAACATTGAGCGTAACTAATTGTCTACAAATCCGGTCAACGAACAGCAGAAAAAGAGATTCTTCAAAAGTTAATAATTTATTTCAAATAGCCCAAAAAAACGGTTGTTTGGTCGCAGTTTGTTAAAGAAGGAAGCCTTAAACAAGCCTCTCCACAAACAATATTCAACCTCTTCAACATGGTTCACTTCGAGCCACCCTCATTTTTAGTCACTAGAAAGGCCGAATTAAAAAATATTTCCCCACCCCTCTCACTCTTCAAGGCCAGTAGCGAATTTCCCCGATTCAACGCTCTCATCCATTCAGCCCATAAATCCGGCACTGCTCTACCCAATTCACATTCATGCTACACCCTCATAGTTACTTCTTTTACCGCTATATATGCAATGGAAGGGGTAACGGGGAGACACCATGGAGGTTCCCGTCTGTATCATTGGGCAGTCATTGGGGCTCAGTGCGCAAAATAGCGCAAAATTGCAAAATTTGGGCGTGCTGTGGGTGTGCGTCTGTGAACATGATTGCGCAAGAAAAACTGAATAAAAGCAGCTGAAATGTGATAACTCCAAAATGAGGGTAATCAGTATAAAAACTGACTATAGTTATAGTGCTCAAACTACCAAATTTTTTAATCAACAATGCAACAATAGCGTGACATTTTCATCCGTACAAATATAACCGGAGCAGCACAATAAATTATCAAAGCGTTCCACTCGACCGTTGTTGGCACAGTTTTGTATGATAAAGTATCTCATATGGCAGCTTTCTCAACTAAATCGGGATGGTAGTCCAATAACTACTACTACGAGGGAAATTTAATAGGATTCTCGAGAGCAACCTCAGAAATTCCGGGATTGAATTTTTTAAATTTAATTTTATCAGCGCTTTTCCCAAATAATCGCGCCGTAGCCAAACAAAATCATGTCGACGAACTCATCAATTACCTATGCGTTAGAATTTAAAATGAAGGCCCTAGCATAATCAGCAGCAGCATCAAAAATTCCGGAACTTTAACCGTGAAAAATAGAATTGATAGGCAGCTGAGGAACGTCATGTGATGCTACGCACCAGATAGCGTACGTTTCAAATATAATTGCGTGGAGATATTTTCGGTAAAATAAAAAGTACTTGTTTGCACTGTAGAGTTGGTGCTGCGTCAATCGGGCACGCGGGACGTGTGGTTTCTTACTGTAGTTGTACAGGTATATAAAGTGGCAGAGTTCATAGAAACCATCACATTGAGTACATAATGAATTTAGTTTTTTGGCAACTTTATCGAAATCGATTCAGAAATTTAGTTAACTATAATATCTGCTGGTTCGTAATATTTTCCGAGATTTCAGGGATAATTGCTCATTTAAAATGGTATTATTTATTTAATCACAAGTTTATTCTCATACAAAATAAGATTTAATACCGTGTTACAAAACTCGTCGGCACATAAGCGCAGCTAAATCATTAATTAAATCTTCGAGATGCATTTCTCTTTAAAAATATCTGGTGCGTAGCAACACACAACTTTCCGCCACCCCTTTACGTTCGAACACCACCTGCATAGGCGGGCGCTATATCTTCGTTCAACGTATTTTTACAGGAACATTTATGGAGAACAAAATGTAGGGACTAGTTAGCTGAGAGTACTCCGAAAGTTTGATCGAAATCGTTAGAGCCGTTTTTGAGAAAATTGGAATACCGATAAATTAATATTCGACAAATCTCCTTTTCTGAGTTAACGTGGCTTATATCTCCGTTCAACATATATATACAGAAATAATTATGAAGAACAAAATGCTGGTATGGGTGGCTAAAAGACACTCCATTAGGATTTATCACATCTGGCGAAAAAGTTACCCTGGAATTTACGAAAATGTTAGAAAAAACGTTATTTTCGACACATTTTGATTTTTATCTCTGTTCAATGGACCGCCACAGGAACATTTATTGAGAAGAATATGTAGGTATCAACTATTTGAAAACATCCTGTGCGTTTGGTGAAAATCGCTGGAGCCGTTTTGCCAAAAAGCGTAAAAAACCTATTTTTGCTTCAGGGGCCCATATCTCCGTTCACCGTATTTTCATGGAGATATGTATGTAGAAGAAAAGTTAGGTATTGATTAGGAGAAGATAATTTGAAAGTTTAATCAAAATCGTTAGAGCCGTTTTCGAGAAAAATGCGAAAAATCCTAGTTTTTGGTACATTTTCGTCCCCGACCCCCCCCCCTTCTCATCGGCCGAAATCGTCCATAACCTTATTTTGGTGTCTACAAAAAATAACGAACAAAACAAAAAAAGAACCAGCTCAATCGGGTTAGCCGTTCTCCCGCAAATCGAACTACAGGTCTGTTTCTTTATTTGATGACTGTACCTAAACCCTCGACGAGGATTATATCAGTCATAGAAGTTGCGGTTTCGCTAATATGCAAGAGGCCGGCCCCTGCAGCATCTACCGAACTCAGACCTGTGGAGGTACGGCAGGTATTTGGTCGTTAGCCAGTCTCACCGTAGAGAGCTGTTGCCCGTGTGTTACCGCGCGGAGGTGACCACCTGAGGAATCCCGTACCATCTGGGAGTAGTTCTTAATCTGGTTCCCTACCTGATCTTACTGTTTACTTGGGTGGCAAGTTTCAAAAGGACTGATCAACTATAACCACGTTTCTTAGCCATTACCTTCTTTGCGAACTTTGCAAAATGATTATAGGCTTCCTTTGTAGCAGTCAAAGCTGCTAAGTTCGTTTGCCCTCCCAACAACTGTCGCTCACTGTTGTAGAAACTACAGTGGAGCAGCACATGGTTTCTTGTTTCCTCCGCACTGGAGGCACAAGACGTGCATAATGGAGAGTCTTTTAGAGAAAAGAAGTGGAGCCGCGCATTGAAGTCACCATGTCCCGTGAGGAACTGGCTCGTCCAGTGGTCTGGCTCAACCCATTTTCTAGAAAGACGTTCACGGATGTTGGGGAAGAACTCATACGTATCACGTCCCTTTGACGAGGATTCCCATCTCGCTTGCCATTTCTCTAGAGCCCATTCATCGATGGCGGCAAGTTTCTGTTCTGTGGTGAGATCCGCACGGAGTTCAGCCCAAAGCAGGGGAAGCTCCCGTTTCACTCTCCACTTGTCAATCATGCACTCAACAGCCAAGTCAACTGGTAACTGACCAGTGATCACCTGGAGTGCTTCCGTTGATACAGTCTTGTAGGCCTTGGTGATCCACAGGAGCGCAGCTCTCTGGGATTGGGCCAATACTCTCTTTTGATTGACTGTTAGTTTGCTACCCCAGACAACGGGGCAGTAGCCAATCACACCTAAATAGATGGCCTTATACATGAGGATGGTGTCGTGGTAACACACACCCCAAGTGGCCTTAGTAATGGCACGCAGTGAGGCAAACCTTGCAATGGTAGTGCCTTTAAGGGACTGGAGGTGCTGGTTGAAACCCCACCTCTCACCTATATTCACTCCTAAATACTTGACGTGCTTTTCAAGAAGGAGCCTGTGGCCGCCAAAGCGTATTGTGGGTGGATTATTCACTTTCCCTTTCAAGAGGATTAGCTGGGTTTTTTCCTCAGCCACCTGCATCTTGACATGCTCGCACCATTGGTTGACAGTGCAGAGCACGTGGTGGGTTTTTTCTTCAATTTGGCGGACTGACTCTGCAAAGATCAGCACAGTCAAGTCATCCACATAGGCGTACGGCTCGCAGTCAGTCTCCATGAGTTTCCTGGGAAGACCTTCAAGAAGGCATTCCAGAGTGCTGGTCCTAGGACCGAGCCCTGTGGGCACCCTTCTCAATCTTTCTCCGGACGGAGACATGCCTACTTTCGATCGTAGCAGTTCTGTCTGTCAGGTAACTTCTGACGAGCGAGTACAGGTTGCGGGGATTCCCTACCTTTGAGTTCATTAAGGAGCGCTGGCCACCAAAGGTTGTCAAACGCCCCTCTGATGTCAATCAGAACTGCTACGACGTACTTAGCCGGTGCCAGCAGGGAAACACGCCGGATCTCGACAATGACATCCTGCGTGGACCTTCCTTTGGTACACCCGTATTGCCTGTCTGTGAGGTTGCGGCCAAAGACTCCTTCGAGGGACTGCAACATCAAGATTTCTAGTGTTTTGCCTAATATGGAAAGAAGGCTGAGTGGTCTCCATGATCGCGGGTCTGACTGATTGCGATCGCCTCCCTTTTGAAGAGTGACAACGCGCCGCGCAGTCTTCAACTGAGTGGGGAACTGTCCGACCTGCAGACAGTCATTAAATAAATTAAGGAGACCGCTGGAGATTGTCCGCTCAGCCCTCCTTAGCATATCGCTTTCTATTTTATCTGGCCCAGGGGATTTGTTGGGCTTTAAGGTCGCAAGGGCCCTGCCGAGGTCGCTTGTTGTCCACAATGGGATGTCTGGCTCATTCGGAGGGTCCATGATCAGCTCCCTTGCTGCCCTCTGGGCTTCAGTGTCTCGAGCTAGTTGGTCATCTGGGAACGCCTTCTCAAGGAGGGTTTCCAGTGAACTTTCGATGCTGCAGGCCCAGCCTGACTCATTTTGCATCGCAGCTAAGACCTGCTCTACATTTGCTTTACCTATGGAGGACTTGTAGTGTCTGCCCCAGGGGTTCTCAGAGCTCTCCGCTTCCACAAAATTTCGCCAGCCTTGCCGTTTGGCTCGTTTGATGGTGCGGTGGAAGGCCTTCTTCTCTTGGATGAAGGCAGTTCGGAGTGTTGCTCTGGCATCAGGGTCACGAGTGTTTTGGTACATCCTTCTGGCTCTATTTGCACTTTGCTTGAGGGGATTTAGTTCCTCATTCCACCATGGGACTTTGATCGCCCTGTGCTTCTGTTGGCCAAGTACAGAGAGCCCAGCAGAGTGCAGTGCTGTGGTAAATATGTCCACTTTGCTGACCACCTCTTCAGGTGTGTATGCTTGCGCTATTAGGTCAGTGTCCGCGGCACGCAGTTCACCTTCCAGTATCCTACAGAATTGTGGCCAGTCAGCATTTTTTGTGCGGAATCGCTTTTCACGCGTGTCTTTGCAGAGGATGTTGTCATCCGTGATGGCAAAGTCAATAACCATGTGATCGCTTCTGCGTTGCACCTGGTACGACTCGCCAACCCTGCAATTTGAGTAGCAGGGTGTGGGACACGGCTGTGACGTCTATACACGACCTTCCTCCCGGACCATCATAGGTCGCCTCAGTCATGGGGTCGTTGGCAACAACCAAGTTGTACCTGGTGAGCAGCTCTATATACGCCTCGCCCGCCCCATCCAGGGTTGGGGATCCCCACAATGGTGATCTGGCGTTTGCATCAGCACAGACTATGCAGGGTCGTCCTGATAGGCCTGCTAGAGCCCGCCGGTTGAAGGCTGTTGGCAACTGGTGCGCCAAATTGCCTGTAAAATGATATTACAACCAGCTCAAAGCCACCGGCTCGGATGAGCACAGCGGCCAAGTGCTGGCTGTTCAGGTGAGTGAGTGCGAGCATGTCAATGGACGGGTCGATGCAGGCTACTGCTGCCTTGGCTCCCGTTCTTGCTCCAGCCACCACTGCGTGCCTGCGATCCCAGACCAAGAGTTTTGGATCCTATGTATGGTTCCTGTATGGCGAGAACACTGCAGCGTTTCTTGAGTGCATTTTGCAGCAACTCAGCCATAACTGGGCAACTCTTATTGGTGTTGTGCTGAAGGATTCGAACTGTTTTTGACCTATTCATAATCCACTCGTGACTCCTGGAGGGCAATTGCTCGCTGACGAATGGTACAGCGTATGCCTCGTGTGGAGTGTGCAACCTGTTGGATTTTGCGTTCGACGCAATTGGCACACTTGAGGGGAGCATCACACTTGCATTCCTTACTCAGATGTGGCAAGGCGCACCAGGCGCACACAACAGGTCTTGTACAGGCCACTGCCAGGTGGCCATAGCGCTGGCATTTGTAGCACTGAGTGGGGGCTTGGTACTTTCGTATGGCGCACCGCTGCCAGGCTATTTGGAGGTGCCTTGTCCCCTCTAGTTTTTTGTATAGGCTGGGTGATACCTCAATCACCCAATCCTTCTGTCTGCCACGCTTTTTGGTGAAGAGAGGCCTGACGTCCTGCGGCTGCAAGCCTAACGCAGGGTTGTGCTCAACAACTTGTTGGGCCAAGTCCTCTTTGAAGGTCAGTCCGCACGTCGCACAATAGCAGGAACGACCCAGGGGGGCTGACGCTTGGAGCTTCAACTCCTTTTTTGTGGAAATGTGGCTCGTGAGCGCCTTGGCCATTTCTGGCGTTTCTGTCACAATGACGGCGCCACCTCCCACTGCGGTGCGGATGTCTAGCACTCGGACGCTTAGAGCTTGGAGGTCCGTAGCAGTGAAGCATAAGCGCTTCCATTGCGTCAGGGTTGGAGGGACCAGCCTCTCCTTCCTCACATGTCCGCCTAACCACTACCACATTTTGTCGAGGGTTTTTAGGGGGAAGTTTGGCAAGCGGTGGAGGCTTTTTATTTTTACTTTTATTTTTACTTTTGCCCTTGTTTTTGGGCAGAGGCGTAGGCAGGGCGCTGCCCTCGGCCTGTTTAGTTGGGGCCTTTTTGTTCTTCCCTGCGCTTCCTGGCCCTGGCAGACTGCCATTCCGCCTCAGCTCCATGAGGGAGGAAGGCGCAGTAGCGGCTACTGCCGCATATGAGGGCCTGGGGTACTACCCTGGCTCGTTGAATCTCCTTGAGTTTGGGGGCTGGTGGCACTGGCTGCTGGGCAATTGCCCCACGCAGCTCTTCCTCACGACAGCCGCCACAGTTTCCCGCAGGGGGAGTGGCAGAGGCGATGTCGTTGGGGGCATTAGCTTTTATAGCCAGCTTCGAAATTTCGAAGAGGCAACTAGTTACGAGGTCCCGCATAGGTCCTGTCGTGTTGGCCCTCATCCGTGCCAGCTGGCCGTGGATGATTTGGACGTATGCGCAAATTTGCTCCATGTCCGACAGTTTAGGGTCCACGCTGTGTCGTGTGCTTGTAGTAGCCGGGTTGCCCGGGCTACTAGGGGGAGAAGGGGGAGATGAACGCGGTTTGCCCGGTTCTTTCCGCCCTTGTTTGTTTGGACGACGAGTAGGTTGCTCATCGTCCGAAGAGGGAGGGGTCGAGCTTGGCGAGCCCGAGGAAGAGGCGCAGGTGGCGTTTTTATTACCTGCTGAAGTTTTAGTTGACTTTGTCATTTTATTTTTACTAATATGGGGGGGGGGGATTAAAGAAGCAGACTGGTGTAGTGTATCCTTGTGAGTTCATCTGGTGTGTGTGTTAGTGGTATGAGCGAGAGGTGCTCGAGGCAGTGTCCTGGAAGCTCCCTCAGGCATATTGATTCTAGCCCCTTTCGCTGGTCCGTTGAGGGTCAGCGAGGCCCCCACATGCGCCGCAGCTGCCAGTCCGCCACCCACCGACTAAGACGCATGAGGGATTTTTCGGCTGCTGCTCAGAGTCAGCCCTCGGCCACTGGTGATGTGGTGAGCGGGACACACGCTATCAGCCGCCCCAGGAACGCTCAAACCTGGTTTTTCCCCTCCTCATTACGAAGGCCGCACCTATAGGGATCGCTCAAAGGTGTTAGTGAGCTACTTCCAGGACTGTCTTTCGCTCATTATGAGTGTTTTGTTAATGTGTTCTGCTCACGCAAGCCGCTGCAGTGTATTTTGTATCTGGAATATGTTGTGTATGTCAGTGTCGTGAGCTTTAAGCCCCTTTAAGGCCGGATTTAACGACCACGCAGAGGATACGGCAGGAGAATTCTGTCCCCTTCCTGCGGGGGTGTGTTCTGCGATCCCAGCTAAAGGTAGGGGTTCCCAGTGTGTCATGTATGTGAATGAAGTGTAAGTTGTGTCCCTTTTAGTCCGGCTTATACGAACACGCAGGGAGTACGGCAGTGGAATTCTGGACCCCCTACTGCAGGGTGAGCACAGTGTGGCGACAGAGTACACTGTGACGCCCAGCCACAGTTAAGCCTCTTTGGATGTAATCCTGCGGGGACCTCGTAGAGGTGAGGTTGTCTTTCAAGCTGGGCCCACCCGGCTGTCCCTTTTAGTCGGCTCATACGACACGCAGGGAATACGTCAGCGGAATTCTGGACCCCCGACTGCAGGGTGAACACACACACACACACACACCTACACACACACACACACACACACACACATACACACGGACCACGTGCCGAAATTAGGTTTTTTAGACTCAGTAGGGTCTGAAACGTGAAGATCTGAAGAAAACCCAAATTTTTTTTTGGGCCGATTACTATACTTTCCTTCCCTTCGGGTACCGGAAAGTGAAAAGTACACCGCGGCTCACCATGATGTGCGCGAGCCTTCATTTCTTGTCATCGTCAGCGAATTTTGTGTCACGATTAGCCGCCCTAGGCCCGGGCCTCGTAGGCCTTTTGGCAAATCTGCCACTTTGTGTGTATTTACTAGAAGACGGTAGCGATCGAAGGTTGGGTCCGAGCGATTATTCCTTAAATTAAATCCACTGCTGCGTATGAAACGTTTGTCGTTAGGTCAATCGGTTGCTATCGCGGCGAGTGGGCTCTTTATCTCGTATTTCGCTTATCAGTCAATAGGAATTTGCCGCAAAAGTCAACCCAAACGAGTTTCGTTTATTTGCCTTTTTCTATCTTGTCCGTCGTCGTATTAATTGAATGAAATGTTAATCGACGCGCCCGATATCAAGCGGAAGCCGAATGCGCGGTCTCGGCGACAAATCACGATCTGTGAACGGGCAATCTGAACTCAAGTCCTGTTCAAATGACAAGGCAAACTGATCCACTCGCGAGAGACAAGTTGCGCACTTTTCTCACTCAGTTGCTTACTGATAAACTGCTACGGAAGTATTGGATTTACCGTAATCAGCTTATTGTCATACACAACGCTTCATAATTATTTAAAAATTGACGTTAGTGAGGAGCGAGACATGGGAATGGATGTGCACATTATTTATGAAATGCGTACAAGAAAAGAGAGGAAACCGCATCATAGGAGGACGCCATCAACTCGCTTGATGGATTTCGAAGAGCGACGAGTGATGAAACGAAGGGACCAAGTACAGGCCAAATCATTGAGAGCGTACGTAAGCCTTAGGTTTTTACTCAGCCCTACGGAGTAAGAAGGAAAGTTACGATTTCGAGCGAGTAAGTCCAAAGGTTTCTGAGTCCGAAAAAAACACTATTTGGGAAAATGGTCTGCGCGTGTGTGTATGTTAACTAACGTAACCTTCTTCATGGATCTCAATATTCCTGTTTGACAGTTCAGGAACGGTCATGATGGACTGTTCGTCTGTGCGCACGTTCGTGAACGCGATTGATAGAGAACGGCCGAACTAAATTTTCCCGAAACTACTGTAGTTATCACAGTGATCCGGTTTTTTTTCTTCTCAAAAACGGCTCCAACGATTTTGATTAAATTTCTCGTACGGATAGCTCCAAATAACGCAACTGTACTATAAAATTCTCATCGGTGGGAAAATGATGAGAGTAGCATAATAAATTATCCAAATGTCGAAGAGACACAGTTTTTCCCTTATAAATTCGGCTTAAATGATCAGAAAAATTAGGGCGGTAGTACGATGAACGTGGGTTTAATAACGCTCATAAAATAATTAGGAGCGACCCCAGAAATACCGCAGTTCAAACCCTGCAGCTTTACTTACTTCCATTTCTAACAGTTTTTACCCGACGATTCCAAAACAATAAACGCGGGGTTTCTCAAAATACGCAGTAAGTTATTACGCAACGGTTTATCATTTTCTCGCACTGTATGATTGTAAACTATCATATTCAATTCAACGTCGAAAACTATTAAGTCAACGATCTGGCAGGCGACAACTCAAGTACAAACGATCGTGTTTGTAAAGCTCCTCCGAAACCCGTCCTTCGAGACTCAACATGGAATAATACCGGAGGGACCATACCAAACACGGCGTAATTGCAAAACAACTGCCAAAATTGCGTTTTCTGGGTAATTTTGACCAACCACTTTTTGCCCATAACAACCGTAGGTTTCGTCAGATCAGACTCAGACCACAAGTGATGCCATATGGAATTTTCGTGTCGGGAAGAAGACAATAAGTGTATTATTCAGAACCAAAATCATGTCGACAATGTCATCCCTGTCCACTAGTCGCTCATTAATGATCGTGGCATAAGCAGGATCAACTCGATAAATTGCCGAACTTTAAGCGCTCCCACTTTCTAGTTAACACGTGATAATTACATTTTACCTACTTCAATAAACTGAAATAGTAGCTAATCGATAGACTGGGTTAGTAGTTAAACGCTTGGAAATAGCTGGAGGTGTGTGGGGCTGAGGGAAGTTTTGTGCACATTCAATCAGGTCTAACTGGTGTCAGATCGTTGGGAACCGGCTGCAACTTGGAGGCACTAAAGAAGCGAATCCCAACTTACGGACACCAATACAGATCGCTCTCCTCAGGTGGGCTAATAGGTCATGCCATTCAAATGCACCGATTGTGGCTTTCTGATATTATACCCCACTCCTTGTTTTCTTCGCTTCCGCGCCAGATGTTAAGGTGACCATTGATGCCAAATTTCACGGCACTTCTTCCGCTATGTTTTGGGAAATTCTGGCAGTATAGCTTGGGAGGGTCAATTTAAACTTCGCTTAATCCTGCTCTGGCCCTTGGCACTTCTTATGTGAAAAACTCGCTTCACAACGTCGAAGTCCGTCGTGGTTGTCTTGAACATAGCGATTGGTAGTTACTTTGGTTTAACCTCGACAGGTTTCAAACAGAATGGAGATCATTCTCGCATTGATTGCTTGATCCGTTGTGGAAATATAGAGGCCTAACGCGGAGGGCAGGGCACCTGGAACTGTTTTGGTGGGTGACTGCTGGTTGAAGTTATGGTCGACAGGGTGATCTCTAGACGCGACTTGGGTGGTAACCGAGTTAATACGGCATTTCGTGAGGTGGGGGTAAGAATTCCGAAAGTTGAAAGGCAGCAGGGGGACTATGAGGCGCGGGAGTTGAGCCGAGGAGGCTCGTCAATTAATTTCGAGTGGGACGAGACGACAAAAGAGAGCGCGGATCTTTTGTTTGAGGGGTTGGGGGTTGGAAGGGGAGGATTTTGGTGGTGAAGGAACGCGAGCGAAATAAAAGTGCGTAGGGCGGGCGGGTGCGTCCTGCGTCGGAGGGTTCGGCAGACACGTCTACCACCCGAGCGGAACGGGAGGGAAAAAAAGGACTCTCCCACCCTCCCCAACCACCCCCGTCCGTTCGTGTCGACGGTCGCTCAACCCCCGGCCCAGTCAACCCCTTGGCGTGACCTTGAGCCGGAAAGTGAAAACCCAGACGGATCCCCGCACTTCAACCCCCGACGACCTCCCGCACGCCCCACCCCGCCCTATCGACAAACCACCCCCTTCATTTTTTTTCTTTCCCTTTTCTTACGTCTCGTCGCGCGGGCGAAGAGCCGACCTGATGGGTGGGTGTGGGGGGGGGTTATTTGCCGAAAGCCTTTCCGCCCCCTCGCAACCAACGCACGGCCCGACAGGTCGTCCTCGCCCCGAAACAACCCCCGCGGCGCAACTCGTCAGCCGACTTCATCCCCTTTTTCTCCTCAACGCGATCAGACAGTTCGTCTTTCTTCAACCCCTCATCCGAGGCCCAACTCGGAGTTTTCCAACAGCAACGTAAACATCAACCCCATTCGAAATGCCCTAGAAATTCACCTTAGTGCAAGAAACAGGGCCAGTTTTCTCCCCAATGAGTGACGCATCATACAACTTTCATCAGCCCCACGTACATTCAGCTATTTTCGTGGCATTAACATTTTTTCGACTCAGTTCATACAATCGTGGTAAAAATAACTTCACGTTTTACGTAAGTAGCAGAGCCCCAAGTTCCAAAATGAATTGAATCACTTCTACTTATTCCTCAACCATTATTGAATATTCAGTGCATAGGCGACTTACCAGACTGTGACATGATTTTTACTTTCCGCTACCCAAAGGCTAAGAAATGTATTGCCAACGTGCTAGGTTTGAGGCCTACTAAATACAAAAACCCTCATTTCTGCGCCTGTGTATGTGTCTGTAATTCAAGTTACGGGAGAACGGCTGAACAGATTGAGCTGATGGTTATTCAGTTTTGTTTGTTGATTTTTACGACGAAAAAGTAAGGTTATGAGTAATTTTCCCCGATTGGAAGCGGGAGGGAACCAAAATGTACCGAAAACTAGGGTTTTCGCAGTTTTCTCAAAAACGGTAATAATAATTAGAACTTCAAATTATCTTGTACTAGAAAGTACCAAATTTTTCTTCTCCATAAATATCTCAACGAAAATACGGTGAACGGAAATATAGACCTATGAAGCTAAAATTGGGTTTTTTCATTTTTTTGGCTGAATGGCATCAACGACTTTCACCAAACTCACAGGATGCTTTCAAATAGTTAATTGTTATAGTGTTGTCAATAAATTCACCTGTGACAGTTCATTGAACCCAGATAATAATCAAAATGTGTCGAAAATAATGTTTTTGCGAACATTGCAGGCTTCACTAGATTTGATAAATCTTGAAATAGAAACAAAGAAAGAAAAACAAAAGTTGTAGAGTAACAAAATGTGGGTACAGGACAGACACTCCGTCGTTGAACCCGTCTGTGGTTCTCGCGTGATTTGAGGAACCTGTTCTATTTCTTTCCTCGAAAAAAGAGTTTTTCTGTACTATTGCAACGTTAGTCATCGTAGGGACTAGGTAGTGATGAGGAGAGTTATAGTACAAGCGTTAAGGATGGGCAACGAACGCTAGCTGACGTAAAGATATTTGACACTGCAGAGGTGAAACGAGCAGAGCGAATGTCAAGGGTGAAGGAAGGGAGGGAGGGAGGGAGGGAGGGGGGGATCCGTTTGATTTGGAAACTAGGCGCCTGCAAGTCGAATGAACCGGAACACACAAAAGCGAGGGGAGAGACAAATGCGAAGCCGTACGCGGCCAACTCTCAAGTTCCCATAGCGACCTTGTAACGAGTCAATAAGAATTGACTGGAAAAACTAGTCGCATAATTCAGTAGGGCCGAGGACTCGCTCCGAACTGTCAGCTCTAAAAACTGCGACCGTTCGAGAAAATCGTTCGACTCTCCGTCAAATGTCACACGTCAAAATCGACACTTGGTTCCCTCTGGGAGCAGACACTCAAAAGGCACAAAAGTCATTTTGGAGTAATGCTCCCTCATGGAGGTGGGGATCGAGAAATATAGACAACATTTCAGAGTTGATTAGGTTACTCCCAATTATTTCGTACCTTTCATTTCAAGCAGCGAGCAGGCAGTTCATTGGACAGTCAACTCTATTTCGGCGATTAACCGTCCGAAATGCGTTAAGGCGCAGGAACAATTTGAGAATTCACGATCCCCACTCAGATCGAGCATTCATTCACATGTCAAGTTGAAGGTTGAGGGATTTGAGCGAGTCATCCGCATTACATAAAAGCAACTCAATTGAGGGTGAACTTGAAGGCGAAATATAATAATATAATATCCCCCCTCCTCTCCTCCCTCAAAATTTGCCACTACACGCTTCGAGGCATGGGGATTCCACATCAGCAATATCCATCTACCGTCCAGACCATAGTTTGTCCTTAACGTGGTTTAAAATATCCGTTCTTTCGCATGAAAATTTCATTTGAGGTTAAGTTGTGCCCGCCTGTGATCGGGAACAGGTTGTTATGGGCAAAGAATGGTTCTAAAAATTAATGAAAATGAAATTTTGCCAGTTAATCGCAATTATGTCGGGTTTGGTACCGTTTTTTAGGTATTTTCTATGCTGGGTTAAATGGAATGGAGTCTCACAGGTGTACGACTGCATCTACAAGCAGGTAGTGAAATCACAGTACGTATAGTGAGGAAATGTTTGAGGATACTTTCCCAACTATCTTTTCCCACTTCTCAATTTTAGGTTCCTCTACACAAAACACACCTCCTTCCAAACGCGTCATTCTTCAGCACTCGCGAACAACAGCAATTTCCCAGTTCTCCCAACTCATTCGTCTCTCAAGTCTCGCGCTACTCACCAATCTCCCTCCTTCCCTCCACTTAGTGTTCCATAACTGGTTCACGTGTATTGAGAATCCCCCCGTTCACGTTTATACACTCACATTCAAAGTGATATCGCTATTCTGTCAAGTGTAATACAGTCCACCACATCCATTTATTTCTCACTTTCAAGCTCACCCATTCGTGCTCCCATCAATACATTTAAATGGACTGCGTTTCCGGCGCCGTTTTTTCTCATAAATCCCGCTCATGCACCAGTGCTAGTGCTCTAGTGCTGCAATACACTATCTATACAACGACGATTAACGTTCAGAAGATAAGGTTTTTCCTTACTCCTATTTCTGACTGTTTTTACCGGATAATTTCAAAACAGTTAACACGATCACCCTCAGAAAAATCGAGCCGACAGTTTCACACATCACCTATTTACTGGTTACTCAATAACGGTCTTGGCATAAGTGGGAGCAAAATAAATTCTAGAACTTGACGCGCCACCAGTTTTGGTTTATTATTCATTCTGAATAATAACCCTATGTTTTCGGCCACGAAAAAATTTTTACAACCCCCCCTCAAAATTTGGTACTTTACGTTTCAAGACATGGTGATTCCAAATCTGCAATGTCCGTCCGCCGTCCGGGCTGTTTTGTGCCTTTAACGTGGTCTAAAAAATTCGTTCTTTTGCAAAAATCCCATTTGGTATCTAGTTGTGCCCCCCATCTCGGCAATCCGATCGGACGAAGCCCATGGTTGTTATGGACAAAAAATGGGTGAAAAAATTAATGGAACGCAGCATAATCGCAAATAAGCCGTGTTTCGTTTCATTTTCAAGGTATTTTTACATCCTGGGTCGAATGGAATGAGAATCAGACGTGTACAACTGTGTATAGGAAAATTACAGTAATTATTAGAGTCAACTGATTGCAAGAACTCGCGGGAACTACAGCGGAAGTCAACGTTTCGTCGTTAGCACTCCCTCCCTCCCTCCCCTCACATTAAAACCACCCGCCCGCTCGCCTCGCAACGTCCTGTCAATTGCTGAGGGTTCGCTGGAATTTCCGTCCCAATTTCCGACTCATTTTGCCCGACGGGGCAGAGGAAGGTTGGGGCCACTTCCTCCGCAAACCCCTACATCAGATCATAAATGCCTACAGACGTTTACGGGTGCCTGGCGCCAGGGGAATATTTAGTTTCCGTAGTTCCATTGTAGTCAGGTCATGTTTCGTATGGTTTACTAGTATTTTTCGATGCTGAATCGAATGGAATGGGTCTCGGAGCAGTAATACTAGGTCAAGCTGCTCATGAGAATAATAAACCATTGTGTAATAATTTGCAGGGTTTTTATGTTGAACTCTAAGCTACGCTCTACCAAGTTGATATAAATTGACGCTTTATTGGTTGGTAGAGTGATGAAAGTTGCTGAATGGACGTTAGGCCGAAGAAAGTTGTCCACCACCGCCGTAAATTCTGTCGTGTCGTCGTTCAACGCATTTCTACGGAAACATTTACTGAGAACAAAATGTAGATAGAATGAGGTACGTTGAGAGCACTTCGTAAGTTCGATCAAAATCAAATGCTGCCTTTGAGAAAATTGGAAAAACGGTAAATCAACATTCGACAAAGCTCCTTTTCCGAGCTCTCGTGGCTTTAATATCCGTTCAATAGATAGATGTAGAAATAATTACTGAGTACGAAATGTGGGTATAAGTAGCTAGAAGATACTAGTGAAGCAGTTACCCCGAAATGTTCGAAAAAACACTATTTTTGACACATTTTGATTATTATTTTGTGTTCAATGAACTCTCAGAGGAACATTTATTCAGAACAATTTCGAAACATCCTGTGAGTTTCGTGAGAATCGTTGAAGCATTTTTGCCAAAAAGCGTAATAAACCTATATTTCCGTTCACCGTCTTTTCACGGAGATATTTATCGAGAAGAAAAGTTTGGTACTAACCAGTAGAATGTAATTTGAAAGTTTATTCGAGAAAAATGCAAAAAATCCTACTTTTTGATACATCCCCTCCCCACCATCAACCTTTCAAATCGACGAAATAGTTTTACAATTTGGTTCCCTCCCGCTTCCAATCGGTGGAAATTACTCATAACCTTATTTTCGCGTCTACACATAATTTCGAACAAAACAAAACAACCAGCTCAGTCGGTCCAGCCGTTCTCTCACAAATAAAACAGACTAACACATGGGCCACGCTCGGAAATTGGAGTTTTCGTACTTACCCTTTGGGTCGCGGAAAGTAAAAATTATGGTGAAATGACTACTTTAAAAGACAAAAACGAGTTTGATGAAAACCGTAGATGCCGTTTTGCCAAAAAGTGAAAAAACCCTTTTTTTTCTTCATTGACCTATATCTCCTTTCACTGAATTTCGCAAGTTATTAGAAGATAATTGTGAAAGGTTAATCTAAATCGTCAAAGCCTTATTTGAGAAAAATGCGAAAAACCCTCGCGTTTCGTACATTTTATTCAAAAAGTGACGAACCAACCAAAAAGAGAACCAGTTCAATCTAACCGTTCTCCCACAAATTGAACTGCAGACGCGCGCACAGACTGAGCCCCGAAATTAGGCAATTTCGATTCACTAGAATGACCATGAAAGCGTAGTGGCGGATCGATTTTCCGCGTAATTTCGTTGCGTCGTCGAATGTAAAATTGTGATTTGATTGTGTTCATTCATTTTGTCTCAATCGTGTTCACAGATTTTGGCCGTACAGCTGGAGACGTGAAACGTAAAAGTTACTACATTGCGTTACTTTCTTATTGGCAACGTAAAGATAGCACCCGTTGCAAATTATTAGACAGCGGTTTATTATTCTCTCGCGCAGCATGATTGCGACCAATCCTATTGAATCCTTGGTCTTGAAGTATCGAGAATATAACACGACCATATCAACAATCCAGAAAACGACAGCTCATATGCAAAGGTTTGTAGAGCAAAACATTTCCGATCGAATGAAATGACTGAATGATGTGATTCAAGGAGTCCTACGCCTCAGCATCGACAAAATGCTAAGGAAACTATACCAAATACCACAATAAAACTGCCAACATTGTATTTAACCTCTTTTTGGTCATAACGAGGGTTTCGTAAGATCGGATTGCTGAGTAGGCGGGCACAACTAGATCCTCAATGGAATGGATTGATAGAAGGCCAAATATTGCAAATTTGGAGAGTCCCATTTTGAAGGGGGAGTCGGAAAAAAACCGTTGCTGGCCGAAAACATAGAAGTACTATTCAGAATGAATAATACACCAGAAGCTTTGTGGGCGACATTTTGATCAATTTTCACACGTCAACTCGTTCATCCTCGAGTCAATGAGTTTGTACTTGGTTCTCGTATAGACTCGATGACAATTATGCCCCCCCCCACCCTTATGATTTCTAGCTCAACATTTACATCCTGCTGCCACGAAACCGCCCCTTCGGCTTCACAAGAAACGGGAATCTGAGATGTAGGAACCACAGAAATTGAGAAACGGTGTTGAAACAACTTCGCTCGCCGAATTTTGAAACTGTTTCTTAGAAAACCGAGATGAACTCGCGGGGACTCGTACGAAAGGGGAGTGGTTTAGGTGAGAGGGGAACGTCCTGTTTTCGATGGACCCCCGAAACGCAAAACTAGTCCCCTGACGACAAAGCGAAAACTAGTTTTCTACGAACGGCCGCGATTCCAAGCAACGGCCCAACGCGCGCCGCTCCCCGCGTGTTCCTTTTGGTTTATTATTCATTCTGAATAATAACCCTATGTTTTCGGTCACGAAAAATTTTTTACAACCCCCCCTCAAAATTTGATACTTTACGTTTCAAGACATGGAGATTCCAAATTTGCAATGTTTTTTTCTTCGCATTCCTCGCCATCAGCCACAAAACTCAACCAGCGCCTCGTCTCGATTTACACGCAATTTGGAATAATGTGGCTTGGAATTTACTAGAACTTGGCGCATCGAATCCTCAAAAAACACACAAAGTGAAGTGCAGAAAGGACAGGTTGCGGGCCGTTGAGGAGGGACGAGGTCCTCCAAAGAACGAGATTACGGAAATTGCAAAACCGTATTTTGCCTCGTCAGTACAAACGGGATGAGTGGAAGGGATGTGTAAATAAGCCATATGATCCTCTAACGATGAAGAGACGATGAAAACTTAGTCCATTTCGGTCTGACGAAGGATGCAGTGGATGATACTACTCAGCGGCCTTTTTTAATCCGTAGGGTTAACCAATGAGATTAAATCGCGTCACTACGGCCATCTTTCGTACGGTTAAAGGCTTGAACTGACTCAACCACTTTTGGCTCTCATCCCAGGAGCACCAGCTGACATGATTTGTGGGGAACCCACTCGCATTGATTTCTCCGAGCCCCCTCTGCGGACCTACATGCCCTTCCTATCATATCACTCAAGCACGGGCATAACCTCCCCTGGCAAACGTTCCATCATCACACTCCCTAAACACACTACATTCCACCTAGTTCCGTACCTGTGGCTTACCAAACATGGCATCAAACCCCTCGACACAGCTTTCCCCGGTTGCATTCGATTAATCGCCTCCCATGGGAGCACCTGCAGGATCATCAATCCCCCTGTCACCAGTAATTGATGGGACTGCGAACATGATTTAATAGGGTTGAGTTCATGCCCACAGTTGTAGAATTATAGGAGAAGAAGAGCGAAAAAAGTCAGCCGACAAAACGACGTTACTTTGAACTCGCGATTTTCTGAGGTGGCACCTAACTATTTAATGAAACTTATTGAAGTCTCATCATATGAGGAGTTTAGTAAACTAGTGTCTTGGTTTTTTGTGATCGTTAGTGTTATATGAGCCAGATTTACTAGGAAAAATCTGTATTAAAATCAGTTTCGTCGATATTTTTGATAATTTATTGTGCGGCTCTCGTGATTTTCCCATGAGTGACACTCTTTCAGCACTGTTATGTTGTGTTTAACTGTCCAAACAAAAAATTAAATTAAAATTGTTGACGCAGTTTTTGAGAAAAAAAAAGTTGTGTTCATTATGATAACTATAGTTCGTTGTGGCGTTTTGTGGTAATCTGTCGGCCAAATATAAATTTGGGGCCGAACGGAGGAGAATTTTTTTTCAGCCGATCACTTGACTTTGCTCCCAGCTCCGCAGGACTAGAAAACGAAAAATCTTGATTTTCGGTCACGTCTTCATTTTATACAGTGACCTCATAAACGGAAGGATCTACGGAACCTGAGATAACGTAACGTAAAATTGTCAACTCTCAAATTCTTCCATGGAATCGAGACGGTTTTGAAATGACCTCGAACGTCCTTGCTACCGGCTTGCTTGCTCCGAGTCAAGGCAATGCCCCAGGGATTTTGAAAGCATTCCGGCGTTTGACTCTTCTCATCCTCAACATTCTTACAGAAACGATATGACCCCACGGTATGACAGACAGAGGGTCGTTTACCCTGGAATGCAAATGTTCGTGGAAGCGGCGAACATCAAACTTGTCAACAATAGCTCAAGTACTGACAAGTATATTGAATCGTTATTCCTACACGGCAACATTTTCCCTAGCGTGATCAGATTCAAGGTTGGCAGTTTCATTGGGGCGATACATCAGTCAAATATTAACGCGGGTGTCCAATGGTCAGCTCTACGAAGACGGAGACGAGCAAAAAGGCCCAATGCTATGTGCGCATAAGGACTGCGACAGTGGTCCAGAAAAGTTACCACAGGGAACTATAACTGGCTGTTGGCAGCCAGGCGTTCATAGTGACGTCGCTCTTAGATTCTTCAATGTCAGATCTTTCTGTCGTTGGGAAGCAGAACTCACCAAACGTCGGATAGTTCACCAGCCAATGGGGAACGTGAGCTGGGTTGAGACCGTCGTGAGACAGGTTAGTTTTACCCTAGTTATGAGCTGTAGTAATCATGCTCAGTACGAAAGGAACCGCAGGTTCGGACATTTGGTACGCGCACTCGGTCGACCGGCCGGTGGAACAGCCGCTCTCGTGTGGTTAAGGGTCAGGATTGAGTGGACTTAATCCTAGAAGCTGCTCGTAACAGCGTTTTTCCATCATGGGAGTTCTATGTCATGCTTCATGCTGGTCGGGATGTTGTACACGATACAGCAGTTCTTCCGCTGCGATCTGTTCAGCCCTGGCTCGAAGGATTTGTCTTCAAAAATGAAGGCTCGCCTCATCCGAAATCCTTTCGACGGAAAAAAAGAAGAAGAACAGGAGAAAAATCTCTTCACATACTTTTTACTTTCCGCTACCCGAAGGGAAGGAAAGTATAGTAATTGGCCCAAAAAAAAATTTGGGTTTTCTTCAGATCTTTACGTTTCAGACCCTACTGAGTCTAAAAAACCTAATTTCGGCGCGTGGTCCGTGTGTGTGTGTGTGTGTGTGTGTCTGTAGTTCGATTTGCGGGAGAACGGCTAACCCGATTGAGCTGGTTTTTTTTTGTTTTGTTCGTTATTTTTTGTAGACACCAAAATAGGGTTATGGACGATTTCGGCAGATGGGAAGGGGAGGTGGGGGACGAAAATGTACCAAAAACTAGGGTTTTTCGCATTTTTCTCGAAAACGGCTCTAACGATTTTAATTAAACTTTCAAATTATCTTCTACTAATCAGAACCCAACTTTTCTTCTGCATACATATCTCCATGAAAATACGGTGAACGGAGATATGGGCCCTTGAAGCAAAAATAGGTTTTTTACGCTTTTTGGCAAAACGGCTCCAGCGATTTTCACCAAACTCACCGGATGTTTTCAAATAGTTGATACCTACATATTCTTCTCAATAAATGTTCCTGTGACGGTCCATTGAACAGAGATAAAAATCAAAATGTGTCGAAAATAACGTTTTTTCTAACATTTCCGTAAGTTTCAGGGTAACTTTTTCACCAAATGTGATAAATTCTAATGGATTGTCTTTTAGTCACCCATACCCACATTTCGTTCTCCGTAATTATTTCTGTATTCATAGGTTGGACGGAGATATAAGCCAAGTTAACTCAGAAAAGGAGATTTTTCGAATATTAATTTATTGGTTTTCCAATTTTCTCAAAAACGGCTCTAACGATTTCGATCAAACTTACGGAGTTCTCTCAGCTATTTAGTCTCTACATTTTGTTCTCCATAAATGTTCCTGTAAAAATGTGTTGAACGAAGATATAGCGCCCGCATATTTTTGGCCTCAATCTCGTGAAAAAGGCAAGTGGAGTAGAAAAGTGTTGGGATGATTCGAAAACTCACGTGTTCCACGAATTTCAAGAATGGGTCGATAAAGAGAACAATAAGTATGGGAGTTTGTTATACCTGTACTTGTGACTTATACCTCGACACCGCTTAAGAAGATGCTCTGTGTGTCTGTGAACGGCTCGGCCCAATCACCTCTGATGTTATACATTCCCTCACAACTGACGTGGGACGCCAAAATAAGATTATTATAATTACTTAATTAATACTAACATAATTGGCGTTATTCTAAAAATATATCTATGTTTTACATTTATTTTATACTATACAAAATTCATAAAAATAAATAAATCGAATCGATCAAATATTTCGACGACAGTTTTTGTGTTCATTTCCTTATCAATCTGGTTCATAGGACACCAAGGCTCGTACCAAAGAATCCTGCTGACAGCCGGATACCTCTACGTAGATTACTTCTATACATCACACAACTTTCCTCAGCCCTGCGCGCCTTCAGCCATTTTCGTGGCTTCCCCTTTCTACTTTTCATTTAGTTCGTTCAAACTTGGCAAAACATAATTTTACGTAGAAACTGGTAGCGCTCACGGTTATCGGAATTTATTTAGTTGCTCCTACTCATTCAACGATCATTATCGAGCAATCAGCGGATAGGTGATTTATGAGACTGTGAACAGGATTTTGTTTTTAGAAAGGAGTGTGTTGACTATTTCGGAATCGCCGGGTAAAAACTGCGAGAAATACTAGTAAGTGGTTTAAATTCCGGAATTTCTGAGGTTGCTCCAAATCGTCATATTAAACTCTCCTCGTGCTGGTAGTTTGTTAAGCTATCGCACACTGACTTTTCTGAAAATTCTAGTATCATTTGAACAAAGTCCATAAGGAAAAAACTGCTCTAAAACTATTTTTTTCGAAATCTTCGATAATTTATTGTGCTGCTCACGTCATTCTTGCGAGGGATCAGGATTTCCTGTTGCCTCTGTGCACTTACAAAAAACACGATCAAAATTGTCGAAGCTGCTTAAAAAAAATAAATATTTTTAGAGTTTTGATCAGTAAATAACTTCAATTTTTACGTGGAAACTAGTGGCCATTACAGTTCCAGAAGTTATGACACTCAGCCACCGATATTGAGTGAAAAAGTGCACAGGAAATTTATGAGACCTATGTTTCTTGTTGAGTGTATTTTTGAAGTGAAACTTCTATATAGACGGGGTCTTAGGATTTTTTTTTTAAATTATCGGGTACAAACCGATAGAAATGTTAAAGGGCGATGGTCGGAATTCTGGAATTTCTGGGCTTGCTAATATCTACCTTATGGGCGTTAATAAATATCATCGTTTACTACCCCCCCCCTCCCTAATTTTTCTGTAAATTATCATTTGAGCGTAATTAATAAAAAAAATCGTTTTTCTTTCAAATGTGTGATAATTCGTTGTGCTGCTCGCGTCATTTTCCCCCAAATGAGAATTTCACGGTTCTGCGGGGGTTAGCGTAGCTGTCCGTACATAATATTCAATGAAAATCGTTTGGGGCCATTTCGTTAGAGCCATTTTTGAGTCCCATGGTGACCCGCAGACTGAATTTGAAACTTGGGCCGATTTGGCTCTCGCTCGTTCCGGACTTTCGTATAAACAGAGTGAACTAATTGACATTTTGAGTCCCCGGTAATGTTGCGGTACTTGATACGGTTGGAAGGAAGCAGGTTGCAAAAAGATACAAATCACTAAGCGGAACTGTTTTGACGTCGAGCTGTTATGTTCATATTGATAAAACTACCTCAAACAGCTCATTTCGTCAAAAAACTATTCTGCTGCGTCAAAACAGTACACGTGACGATCACGCGGTTTCGGAAGGGGAGAGTGATGAGAGCGATGCGGTGTGAGTTAGAAGGGAAACGAGTCAGCTAACTCTAATAATGAGTATATTCCCGAACAGTACTATTTACCGCTAACCCCAAGAAGCAAGGTATTAGAAAGCCCCGTCAATAGAATGATCCGAATGTTTTCTTATGCTCGTTGAAGACGCTCCATCTTGTCTAAAACGTAGTCAGACAAAAAGCGCCGTCATAAGACCTACAGCGTTTACTTTTTGGTTGCACTTGTTCAGTTGAAGAACCGGTTTGACGTAACTATTTATGTTTTAACATCTGTCTGTTAAAGCTCGAGTCAATGCATTCATCTTTTTAGGTGTTCCCTCCATCTTCTATTATCGCTTACCCCGTTTAAATCATATGTTTATTACACAAATGGATCAACAGTCAACATAGAAGACGGACCAGGGAGGGGGGGGGGATTTAATATAATGTAGCGAAGGGCACGATTTTTGGCGATGGATGTTCAAAAAGTATACGCGGCCCAGAGCTTCATTGAACACAATTATCAACTAATTTGTTGGTACACAACCGAAACTTTCTAATCACTACCACAGGAAGAGAATCGCCGAACCAAAACGTGAAGTATAGTTATTCGTCAATAACTTGGCTTTCAAACATCACGTGCAAAGCGTGTTCTCGTTTCGGCATTTGACGCTCAATGTGGCAGAATCCGGTGATTTAATAGTCGTGGAAGGGAAAGGAGATTAAATCAATCGATCTGTGGGCACGTAGGAAATTTAAATTTATTTGTTCGTTCATTTTGAAATGTTTTACTGTGTTATTTGTTTTATGAGAGCGGAAACGTGGATTTATCTGGTGTCTCGTCCATTTTGTTCATTCACTATCACAACAACCACCTGTTTACTCGCGACCATTATCGTAAATTGCGTTTCGCGAGGGAATCCAGCGTTTCGTGTGGGACTCGCTGACCGTGTGTATCCGGCCACTGTAGTGGCGTTTGGAATGTAACCCATACGGACATTACCAAGCAAACCTCATCAAATCAGCCAATCGTCCTATCGAATCCAAGGACCGTACTGGTACATCTTCCCTCTTCAGATTTTCTTCTATAATTTCACTGTATTTTGCGCTATCCAAAGAGGAAGTTAAGAATTTTAAAAATCCAGTAAAGTTGAGTTTTCATCAGATCTTTACGTTTTGAGGCCTGCTGAATCCACAAACCTCACTTTGGTGATTGGTCTGTGTTCTCAGTTTGCGGGAGAACGGCTGAATCGATTGAGCCGTTTTTTTGTTGTTACTTTTTTAAGTTAAGAGCGAATTTGGCCTATGGGAAGGGGAGCAGTGAAGAAAATTAGTTTTTCGTGTTTTCCTCAAAAAACGGCTCTAATTTTGATTAAACTTTCAAATGTTATTGTAACAATCAGTAGCTAACTTTCGTTTTTCATAAATATCTCTATGGGGATTCGCTGAACGGAAGAAATATAGGCCTACGAAGTAATTACAGCTTTTTTTTTCATTTCTTGGGGAAGGAATTTTCACTACACGCACGCGATGTCTTCAACCAGCAAATTCCTACATATTGTTTTTGTTCAATGTTCCCATGACAGTCCAGCGAACACAGAGAACACCCAGAATGTGTAAAAAAACAGGGTTATATTTCTCCAAAAGCAACAGCACAACCAATCAACCTGAAACGAAATTGACGTTGTTCTCAGAAACCGGTCCAAATATTTCGAAGAAACTTCCGGAGCACTCTTAGCTCGCTAGTAGCTACATTTTGTTTTCACCAAACATTTTCGTAGAAATGCGTTGAACGAAGACACAACGCTCGTACGTATAGAATACGCAAATTGACAAGTGTAATGCTGCGTACTACTTATTTGTTCGCGATTTTCAAACTTTCAGTGCTGATTCATACTGCCAATTTCGAACCCTTGAGCTCATTTTCAGAAGTTAATCGAGCGTCTCTAAGACTTAACCGATTCGGTTTGAACGAAATCATTCATTGAATTCCGGAATTTTCGGGCTCGCTTATAAACTACCTTATGAGCGTTATTAAACCACCATCGTATAGATAGTGTATTGGGCTACCAAGCTAATTTTTCTGGGAGTGCCGGTAGCGTTCGAGCGAAATTAATCAGGATAACATTGAGTTAAAGTAGATCTTTTTTCTTAATAATTTATTGTGTTGCTCTCGTACTGTGGCGGTTAATGTAGCTGTTCACACAAATGATTTAACCAAAACCGTTGAAGCCATTTTTGGGAGAAACAAAAATTAAACTTGTTAGTTCTGAATCAATTTTGCCAATACCCGTATTTTGGAGTGATGTGCAGGAGCATCGTCGTTTGATCTGATTAGGTCGTTTGCAAATAGTGTTTTTTAGACTCGGAACATCTGGAAACAACTTCTTTCTTTTCAGACGATTCCATGGCTTTTCTTTTTATTTCGTAGAGCTAAGGAAAGTAAAATGATATGAACGAACATATTACGGAGGGACAGCTGATGTCAGTCCACCTCATGCTTCGATCCCGCGTATTAATATGTATATATTATCCTTCACTCCGTGACTTCTTGGGTTCCTTTCTGCCTTTTTTAACCTCTTTTCTTAAATCGTGGGGCGCATTCAAAAGTAATATGTAGACCCAGTGCATGGGGAAGGAGGAGGGGGGAAGGAAACGAAATACAGGAAAGAAGACTGAGAGAACAAAAACATGGATGTTTCGGCTGAAGGGCCATCGTCGGACTGTATATGTATATAAATAACGTGGCGAAAATGAAATGAAGGAGGCACGTAAAACGTATTCGGCGAGTTGCACTGAGGTTGCGCAGGAGAAATGGAGACATACGTTTCGTGGTTTAAGGAATGCGGTGACCAACAGGGCCATCTCTAAAAATCTTGTGAATTACGTTTCAATCCCGTAAATCACGTACAGCAGCTCTACGCCTGGCGTTAGGTCTCCGCCAGTCTCATAATTTGTTGACTAAAAGCGGCGAAACGTTCGCGCGCCGGTTTCGGTTAATCGGAGAAAGCCGCGTGATTTCTCGTATCGAATGACCTCCGTTTAAATGCCGTTTCCTTCAAATTCGAGTCAAAACTCAGCGCTCATGTCGTTATGCTGCGCTTTGACTCGAATTTCCGAAATTTTCATTTTGCGTCCTGACGTTTTTTCAAATAATTTCCTTCGTTTTGCTCATTTTTCGGAACTCATAGGTATCAATCGGAATTTTTTCGGGAGAAAAATCGTTTTCAGCGGTGGTATAAGGTGGGGGGGGGGGCTTTCAAAATATCACGTAGCGAGGAAAAGGTCGTGCGACTCGGACGATCGATGGACGTAGTTCTCCGCTTTTTCTTTCTGATTCTGCTTTTTACCAACTTATTATTTTTTTTCGCCCTCTTTGTTTTTGCGATTCCTCGTGTCCTACTTAGGCTAATCGGAACTAATCGAAACGATGATATCGAAAAAATTCACGATGATCCTTCCTTTCTGAACTTCGTAACGTATCTGCTAAACTGCACTAACGCACAAGTTTTTGTACAGAAAAAAAGAAGAAATCGGTCGTTTCGTTTCAAGAGGGAGATAAATACAACTATAAAAAATCTGTGAAACACAAATATGGGGGTTGATTTTTGCCTTAGGAGGGATGATGTTGGAGGGGAAGTTGGTGGGGTTTGCGATTGTCAAATTCCGGATTAAATTTCCGGATTAATAGTGAAGGTTTGGAGTGGGGGTGGAGAGACGAGGAAAGGGATTAACGAAAAGTCCTTACCTCATAAAATTTCGGAGGTCACTTTTTCAGCCCTTTTATTGATGGGGGGGAAGTTGTTTGACTTGAGTTGACTCGGCACGAATCCGACGCGACCCTTTCGCCCTACCCGGAGAACATCGTCGCACAGACTGATGGTCATCAACCTTCAAATGCACTGTGCTGCCATCTTGGAGGCCCTCCAACACTTTTTGTACGCAGTCGTTTTTTTAAGGTCTGAAAAGGGGGAAGTGCAGCAGCGAGTGGAGAGAGGAGAGAGAAAGAGAGAAAGAGGGAGTGAGAGAGGAGCCGTTCCACTCCCTCTCCCTCATAGTCGCTCCCCCCCATGCCCCTCATCACCCTCATCGCGCGATACCCCTCACCCCCCTTCCAGCACTATACCAAAAAGGGCCCAGGAGTTTAGTTATCCCCTCCCTTCGCATCGAGTCGCGGGGTGGAGGGGAGGGGATGGGATGAGAAAGGGGAAGGGAAGGCGATGATGATGGGAAGAGGACGGGGTGGTTTCGTTTAGGCGGAATAGGCTGGGATAGGAAAAAAAGGAGGGCCCTACGAGGCCTAGAAGCGGCTCGCAGCCGACGTCTCGAAACGACGAATTCGGCGCACGACGTTCCTCCTGACGAGACATTGCCGTTCAAGGGCCTATTCACGTTAGGAGTGAGGCGAGGGACAATGGCGCGAATCGACATTGCCTCGTCGACATTTGGAACTTTGGATCCTGACGCTTGCCATCTGCAAAGTAACTAAATGCACCGAGAATGAGCCAGCAGAGACATCTTCTTTCGTGCTGTTGTTATGGATTGATTCAGTCGAGGCTCGTCAGATAGAGATAAAGAGAGAGAGAGAGAGAGAGAGAGAGAGATTGGAGGCAACCTGCTACATCCTGCAACTCCACTTTTGAATGATACTGGCGCTGACATCCACTCGTCATATGGACTCTCGTGTGTACAGTCTCCCAGTTCATGTACTATGTCACTCAGGCTCTCCTTAGTCGCATGGTCCACCCTGTGTTTTCCCCCTCAGCCTCCTCAAGTGATGAAGAGGTGAACCATTCTAGTCCCCATTCTCTCATTTCACTATACACCCTGTGCCCACATAATCCCCCTCGATCTGGTTATTAGCCATTTATAACAATCTAGAAGTTTGTATTCTGACATTGACTTCGGGATCCAATCCTTGTAACAACTACGGCTATTGCAAACGGTTTCTTGTTTTTTGCTTTTAGCCCTCATGACTCCACCATGGCATCGCCCCTCGACTTCATCTACGAGTATCCCACTGGCAGCCTCTTTTCTTGGGTGCTGCTACTCATCTGAGTCCTCTATACTTTTCTGAAATAGTTTGGTCTGAACGAATCCATTCACGTTCCGCCAACCCCTCGCTACCGGCTACTACTTTCCCAGGTAACCTGGAGTAGTACCCTTATAGTCTCAATTGGTACAATTCTGCCCTGAGCGTACTGAGCTCCGCAGAGCCGCTCCGCATCTTCTCAAGTGGTGGTGAGACGAGGCCTCTCAAGTCTTCCGTTTTGGTATCAGTATCCACCCACTGTCAGGGTCACGTTGCCCTCCTCGAGCAGCTAAATAGGCCAGGCTGAATTTAGTATTCTCGTGTTTTGGCATTGAGTCTAGGAACTATCAATATTGACCCCTACAATGCATGAGGCATTACAACGTGCCTTCTTCTCTTTTATACGCTCCATGGCTGGCCCCCACCCTGGCATAACTTCAGGGTGGTTCCTAGAGCAGTTGATACTACTCATTCAAGTCTTCTATTCTCTTTGAAGGCACGGTGAAAAAATGGCAATTTTTGGTATCAGCAGCCATTGAAACGTAACGATCTGAAGAAAACTTTCACATAATTTTCCTTCGCACTAAGTAGGGGAAAGAGAAAGTAAACAAAAAACGCTGCAAATTAATACACAACCGTTCATTTTCTCCTGCACAACATGATTGCGCATACCGGTGTTGTCTCATACCTCCAAGATCCAATTAGCATCGATCAACACTAGTAAACAATAAGACCTATGACCACACAACAATGGAACGCCGAATATTGACATTTTCTAGGCGACAATAGGCAATTGGCACGAAGTAATAGGCGATTGGAATTGGGCGGGAGGTAGTAGGAGAAATTAGCGCAGGCTGGGGAGAAATGATAACTTTCGCTGTGGCATAGGTGAGTTAGTCATAATAAATAATAAACAATCAAAACTTGCTGGCAGAACAATACAGCGAAGGTATATATGTAGCGTATCTCCCTGGCTTGCCTCATATTCCACCCACCTCTCATCAGTTAGACTCGTCATGACTTAGCGTCGTTTAGAAAATGTCAGTTTTCCTTGTTCCGTTGAAGCCAGGTCATTTTTCGTATCGTTTAGTGGTATTTTTCAACACTGAATGGAATGAGTCTCGGAGGTGTGGGACTGCGTCAAGCGGCGCTCTTGTTATATTTTGGTCCCCACAACCCCCTTGCTCATCGATGGAAATCACTCATAACGTTATTTTCGCGCTTTTAAAAAGATCACAAGCAAAACAACCGATTCTGAACTACAGACACACACACAGACCACGCACTGAAATTAGGTTTTTTTTCATTCAGAAGCTGTTGAAACGTTGAGGTGTGCCATTCGTTCGTTGGCATGTCAAATATCTGCCACAACCAAATGCCAATTTCGTGGCTGATATTCGTCATAGTTCCGCGTCTTTCCCTTAATACTTTAAATCCTTTAAGACCTTCGAGCGAGACGACTCTAGTTGAGCGATACTTACAGATTTCCGATGTGTGTGGTGGGGAGGGGGGGGGAGCACGTGACGAGAAGACACGAAAATTCTCGGAATTCAAACGACGCGGTACGTGTACAACAATAGTAATTTCGATGCGGTTGGGCAGTTTCTGTGGTAAACGCGCTACTGAAGAAAAAAGGAAAAAGAGCGAACTTTGATTTCATGCCCTTGAGATGCCGATAACTGAGTCAACCCAACTCGCGATAGTTGTGCCAACAGAAATTCCAACTAATCTGTCGTATTTCTGAATGTTTATGCCTCCTCTCTGGCAGATATTTCCATTCGATTTGACTCTAAACGCTCGTTAACCCTTCGCAGGATTGTGCCATTATATTGTGGTACTTTTCACTGACCAATACAATTATGAAGATAAAAACGCTCAGCAAATGGGCCTATAATTGAATTGCGTTATAGTTCAACACAATAATACGACGAGCACATTCAGTCTCCTGCACGATTTCATAATTGCGCGTTCGCTCACAATATATATATTTGTTTTTTTCTAAAGGGTTTTGTAAACATATACTCACTTTCCACATCCTGAAGGGGGGAAATTGGGAGAGTTTTTCATTTTACTGGAAAACGGCCTCACGATTTTCATTAAACATACAGCATAAGTTCGTCCTTTAAAAATATCTGTGTATATAGGATGATTGATACAAAAAGAGGTTTTTCTTTTCTCAACTTTGTGGTGTGTACAACTACGACAATACCAAAACATTATTCTTCATCCATGTTCCTCTAATAAACCGTCCATGAACGCTAAAAAGATCTGGTACAACGCATCACAACACTTTCTTCAGCATTAGATGCATTCAGCGATTTCTTATTGATGGATTTTTGGATTTGGTAAAACGGGTTGGGCTGCAGTCCAATACACTACACTTTTCCATATGAACGCGTTTCTTTATTTACATTTAGTTAGGTTAGGTTGAACCAAAAACGAAAAGATACCTCGAGTGTAAAAGGGAGATGGAGCGAGCAGACGTCAAGAGAGAAGTCAATACATAACACTATCCCCTGGTAGTTTGAAATCAACAAAAAACTCTTCTACAAAATATAAATGAAAATGCTAGTAAAAGTTCTTATGGAGTCCGTCAGAATGCGAATCTTCTAGGAGGATGACGATCACGGAGAGGGTATCTGCGTTGAGGAGTGACTGGAGTGTCTGGCTGGCCTGGTATTGTTAATTGAGGACTTGACTCAGCACTCGTCGTTGTAGGGAGCGACGGGCCCTGTGTGGGCGAGAGCACTGGAAAGTACGACGACGGGGATGAAGGCACATCTTGTGTATTTGGATCAGTTGGAGCAGAACGGAGTTGATCTATGTGCCGTTTAAAACTGATCCCATTACTCCGTATGAGATAGTGGAGGTCCCCTAGTTTTGCTTCGATGAGACCTGGTTTCCAAACAGACGTGTTGTTGCCGTATGAGCGGAACATGACCTTGTCTCCAGCATTGAACGACCGGAAATTTGGGGTAAAATTGGTCGTTAGCCTTTCTGACATCCGTGCTTTGAGATCTGGCATAACTTGATCAATCCTAGACTTGACGATTCTTCCCAAGAACAGGAGAGATGGTGGTTTTCCTGTGGTTTGGTGAGGAGCTTTATGGTACTGGAGTAAGAACTGGTTGATCAAGTTTTGCAGAGGATTCTTATTAGCGCCTGAGGTGGCTAGGGCCTTTTTTAAAGTTTGGACAGCACGTTCAGCCTGTCCATTGATTGAGGGATGATATGGAGCTGTGGTGCGATGGAAACGGACGCCTTGTTCCTTCAAGAAGGTCTGGAAGAGCTCTGAGGTGAATTGTGGACCATTATCCGTGACTACTAGTGTTGGGATACCAAATTGGGAGAAAAATTTACCCAAGATGTTACACGTCACCTAGGCAGTTGTCGATGAGGTGACAGATACATGAATCCACTTGGAATAGGCGTCGACAGCAATGAATAAATACGTCCAATGAACTGGTCCTGCATAGTCACAGTGGATTCTTTCCCAAGGAGCGTTAGGGTATTCCCAATGATGAGAACGTGATTTTGGAGGAGATTTTGAGTGTTGAGCACATTCAGTACATGACTTTGACATTGTCTCAATGTCCTGGTCAATGGAGGGCCACAAAATTAAGGAACGTGCGAATCCCTTCATCTTCACTATACCAATGTGAGCCATATGAAGCTCTTGCCGCATTGCTTGTCGGAATTTCTCTGGTATCACCACCCTACGTCCAAGTAATAGGCAACCCTCGGATGACGAATATTGAGCTTCATTGCCCCGTAATCCCAGAGCTGTGAGATCCTTCCCTACTTGAACAGCATTCAGAATCGGCGACAGTCTGGGATCTCAGCGTGTTTCTTTGGCAATGTCGAGTGCAGTCAAAGGCAGTTGACGGATTTGATGTAAAATGAAACAATCGAAATCATCCGGTTGCGAATCAGCAATCTGTTCAAACTTGGATGAAGTTGTTGAGGTATTACTATCGAGAATTGGTAGTCGAGAAAGGAAGTCTGCATTTTGATGTTGAGAGCTTGGTCTGAATTTGATTTCATATGTGAAGTTACTAAGATAACTGGCATAATTTGCGCATCGTGATAGAGTGAACTTTGGTAACGAAGAATCGGGAGCAAATATATGCGTAATGGGCTTATTGTCCGTGACAATGGTGAATTTACGAGCGTATAAATAAACAAAAACTTCTTTACTGCCCAAACTATTGCGAGAGCTTCACGGTCTATTTGGGGGTAGCGCCGCTCTGTCTTGTTTAAAGCTTTACTAGAATAGAAAATTGGGCGTTCTGTACCATCCGGCGTTATGTGTGACAGAACTGACCCCATACCAACAGGACTTGCATCTGTTGCCAAAATGAGGGTAACTTTGGATCGTAGGGAATGAGAACGCGGTTTGAAGTGAGCCCTGAGAGCAAGTGGCTATGAGAGCTCCTGGCTTCAGGTGTCCGCTCAAATCTGGATTGGCGAAGAATGTCTCGCAGAGGAGCAGTGAAATGTGAAAAGTTGGGGATGAACGTGTGGTAGTACGTCACTTTTCCCAAGAACGTCTGTAACTGACTCGTATTAGATGGTAGAGGAGACTTCAGGATTGCTTCAATGTGTTTATTTTGTGGGTGAAGGCCAGCAGCATCGATTGTGTGACCTAAAAAATCTATAGAATCCAGGAGGAAAGCGCACTTGGATTTTCGAAGCTTAAGCCCTGAGTGTTGGATCGTCTCAAGAATTAGTTTAAGGGCAGCAAGCATTTCTTCCTCCGAAGTTGTGAATACGATGACATCGTCGAAAAAACCCTTGGCGGAGTTGATGTTTTTGAAAACTTCACCGATGGTCCGTTGCCACTTGGCAGGTATACTTGCTACTCCGTACTGAGCTCGGGTGGGTTGAATTAAGCCGTGACTTTGAGTGTTGAGGGTCATAGCCTCTGAAAACCTTTTTGTGCAAGGTAAGCTCATGAATGCATCTGAAAAATCCAGTTTTGAAAATTTCGTGGAGCCGCGGATTTCGTGAAAAATGTCTGCCGCATTTGGAATAGGGTGTTCATCAACAACGATTTGTGGATTGAGAGTAGCTTTGTAGTCACCTGTAACCCTCATTTTATCGCCTTTCATCACTACATGGGTTGGAGATGCCCAACTGGATGATGCCACTCTCTTGTAAAATCCAGAATTAATCTTTTTCTCAATTTCGGCAGCATAAATGTCTCTGAGGGCAGGTGGTATTTGACGAGCGCGCATAAATACGGGTTGGGCACCTTCTCGGAATGTAACGTTTAAAGGAGGTCCAATGTAAGTACCGGCTTCATCACTAAAAATGACGTTATATTTTTCAATCAGAGGTTTCAGTCGAGACTAAACAGAAAGTGCATCCAATGCCTGTTGGGAGGTGATTGAAGTACAGGCTACCGCGTCTTTTGAAGTGTTTACTCTGAAGAATTCTGCGAAGTTGAGCAGATCAGCGAATTCTTTAATCCATTCACGGCCAAAAATGCTATCCGTTTTGAAAGATGTAACATAAAGATTCAGCGTTTTTGCTCTGCCCCGAAAGGTGACCTCAACTGGTAAGTAGCCCAAACATTTGAATTTGGGCTTGGTGTAGCTCACAAAGATTCGTGATGTAGGCAATAGTTGGAAATCAGGAAGTATTTGACGTAGGACCGTGTCGGTCACCATCGAACAAACCCCGCCTGTGTCAAGTTCCATGCTGATCGGTTTACCAGCAATTGTAACGGAAATAATAGCTGGTGGAGGGCGAGATAGACCCACCATTGTTGCTATACTGTTGACACTCGTTTCAAAATCGTTGAAGAATGTGACTGCTGAGGGCAATGGCACTTCTCCTTGGTCATTGTCGGCAGTCCGATGAGTTTTGTCGTGATTAAGCGATTTATTAGGTTTGTTAGGGTTGCGGTAGCATGCCGTAGAAATATGCCCAACTTTATGGCAGATTCGGCATGTTTCGTTGCGAAATTTACAGTCTTTGCGCCAATGATGCCCCTAGCACCCAGAGCATGGTGAAGGAGGGGATTTATTATTTTGCTTTGGTGGCTTCCGGAAGTGTGAACTAGACCTGCGGGCTCGGGTATGCGAATGAGAACGTGGACGACTAGCATGGGCAAATTTATTTTGATTTTCCACTGTTTGAAATTTTAGATCAGAAGAAGCAGAACGTGTTGATTCATAGCTAAGCGCTGCTTCGAGAACTTCGCTGAATTTAGTAGGTTTTTTTAGTACAATTGCCTCTCTGACTGTATCGTGAATTATGCCGTGAATGAATTGGACGATGAGTGAATATTCTAGGAATTCTCCGAACTCACAATATTGGGCTCCTGCTTTCAGCCTTCTTGCATAGGCCGCTACTGGCTCGTTTGGTTCTTGGACGAGTTTACGAAATCGAATTGCCTCGCTGTATTTATTTTTTGCGGCCTGAAAATGTGCCGATAGAATATTCACAATTTCCTCGAACGTTTTCTTTTCAGGTTTGTCGGGATACACGAGGTCTTGAAGAGCATTATTCAATTCAGAACCCATATGGACCCTGAGATGGTCCGCCCAAGAAACGTTTGGGAGATCGTACAGCGCTAGCTTAAGCTCAAATCGCCTAAAGTATGCATTGAGAGGTTCATCACCTGACGACTTGAACTCTTCAAAAACAAACGGCCGTGCATTAGAAGAGCAGGCGTACTCGAAGCCTGCATTTTCGCCAGAGAAGCGACAATTTCGTTCAGCTTCGACAATTTCGCTTCGAGATTGCTCATTGTCGGCGCTTGATGGAACTGAAGTGAACCGAACACTCCGTGGATTGACTCGCGAGCACTGCACTACTAGTTATTTAGAAAGAAAAAAAAACAATTTATTCCGTCCTCGTCGCCAATGATGGATTTTTGGATTTGGGAAAACGGGTTGGGCTGCAGTCCAATACGCTACACTTTTCCATATGAACACGTTTCTTTATTTACATTTAGTTAGGTTAGGTTGAACCAAAAACGAAAAGATACCTCGAGTGTAAAAGGGAGATGGAGCGAGCAGACGTCAAGAGAGAAGTCAATACATAACACTTTTGGCTGTAGCTACTAATCCAATCGGTTCATACGAACTTGTTAACAATCGTTTTACAAGCACAAATCAGTGGCACTTACGGTACCAGAATTTATTGCGTTGCTCCTACTTATTCCACGACCATTATTCAGTAACCCGTGCACCGGCGATTTATGAGACAATCAACGTACTTTTTTTAAAATAAAAGGTCTCGCTAACTGTTTTGAAATTATTGCGGAAAACTGCGAAAAATGAAAATACCCCCTATTTACTGGGGCTTTTCTTTTTTCAGAGTTTTAACTCTGACTGTCCCTTATTTGAGATGGGCAACACGGCTTAAAGTCCTATTGCGCCAGTCCCACTGTCTCCAGGTCCTAAGGAATGCCAGGTATATCCTGCAAGAGTTTTCTTTGATGTCCATCCTTGGAGAAGTTGTACCAAAGACCATAGACCGCTCCCTATCAAATCACTGGTAGCGTCCAGGACATGGCATGGAGTCTTCTCATCTGTACCTGACCACCTCCACCGAGGAGTGTCGCTGATACCCATAACATACATCCTCCTGGCATATTCTCTCAATGCCCTCTTGACTAGCGATAGAGATGGTCCAGATGGTCCATGCTCCCATTTCCAGTGGTCCTCAGTAAACATTAACTTTATTAGAGTTGAGCCGCAACCAGCACTCCCCCACCAGTTTTGACGTTGAGCAGTAGTTCTCAGCGCCATCCAATACGCTTGACTATCAGTCATTATGTTGATGGTTTTATTCCGAAACCTTCTATCACGCATTATGACTACCCCAGCTTGGATACAATAAACATGTGCCTGCATCATCGTTGGAGTGGGATCCAGGGCGATATACGTCTAATCCCTCCTAGATACACTTATCCATACCCCAGCTCCCTCCATCGGAGTAGATGTTGATACCATCAGGAGGCCAAAAACAACGACATTCGCGGATCCATACGCGTTCTTCTGATTGCACTTCGTACCTGGGCACTATCAAGTCGAGTCATTTGTAAGGAAATGACTGCGCCAAAATCGATGTTTTCCAACAAATGCTGATGATTTATTATGCTGCTTTTACGGGGATGAGAATTTCAGAGTACTGTTGCGTTCTTTAGAGCTGTCCATACAAGAAGTATAATCAAAATTCTAAGACCTGTCGTTAAAAAACAAAATATTTTGTGCACGAAATTGATGTGAACAATTTCCAAGCTCGTGAAGAGGTGTGTGGGACCAAAATGAGGGGTTTTCACATTATTGTACGAAATGGCTTCGATTTCAACTTTCCACTTATCACTTTCCACAAATTGGCACTTTACGTTTGTTCTCCATAAATATTTCTGTAAAATTCGGAGAAAGGAAATACAGGCCTATGAAACAAAAACGGAAGAGCGGGAGCTTATTTTGGTTTATTATTATGTTTTCGGCGAGGAAACATTTGTTACAACCCCCTCAAAATTTGATACATAACGTTTCAAGACAATACTGGTTTTGATCAACCTGGCGGAGTGTCTTGTGGCAACTTATACCCACATTTCGTTCCTCGCAAGAAATTTTGCTTGCTAACCATTGAACGGAGATACACGCTAAAATATTCGCCTAATAGAAAATAAGCGTTTTCGTAGAAAAAGCGTTGAAAACAGTTTCAGCGCTAGTGCATATAGCCGCTCATCGGTACGAGTTCTCCTCCAGGATCCTAGAAGAGAAAGTCTTAGAAGAAAATGGGTCAAGCTAGACCGTTGGACTAGCCAGTTCCTTATAGGATATGGGCTGCTTCACTTCTTTTCTTTGAAAGAGGCTCCATCCTCCTTAGATTGAACCTCCAGTGAAAGAAACAAGAAAACACGTGCCAATCAGTTTAGTTCCTATGGCAGTGTTCATGTGACATTGTTTTGCCTGTTTGCAATTGAGGTTGTCGCAAAAAAAGACGTGGTCTCACGCGGACTTGTCACTAAGTCAAAAGTTCAGGCGGTACACCGGATTAAGAATCCTTGTAGAGAAGCTGGTCATCTCATAGCCCTAGACAGTACCGCGACATCGGATTTCATGGGGGAAGCTGCGTGGACCTTGGTATGTCCGCGCCGACATATTGGAGCATGTGAAGCTTCCGTGAAATTACGAAATAAGTATCTTCCAACCGCAAGTTTCTAGCGAACCCACCTTCAATACACATACTTTATTCTAGGGCAATGGGAAAAGATTGCATTGTCGAATTCACTATCATTAAGAAATAATTTTTTCGCGTGTTTGTAAGTTAGACGCCAAATCTCAAACTCTGTTCGTGAGCTGTGTGCATCGTTTTAATAGCCCTACAATAGAAAAACTTATGGTTACGTATTAATCGCCCAAATTGGTAACTGAGGACTACCAAAACACCATCCTTCCTTGGTATACCCGTGTATTAAAACTACCCTTGGACACACAAAGGCTCTTTCCGAGCCATATATAACTAACTCCCTCTAGTTGGCAACTCTTCAACAACCGCAAGAGCACGAACATGTGTATTAAAGCGTAACGAGAAGCGACTAGGAAACTAAAAGTTACAACGAGGCAGGTCGCAAGCTCCTCGACGCGGGAACAGCTCATAAAAAGGTCGAGCTGCTCATAAAATAATTATAGCCCAATTATCCAGTAAGTGTGAGACTCTTCATCACCAGCTACTTTTTCTACGTGAATAAATCTCCCTTTAAAACATTATCGCATGTAACAATTTGACGAACCTAGCGACTTATACGAAATATTGAAACAGGTTTGAACCAAAATTAGTTTTTGTTCTTAATGAATAAACTAGAGCTTAAAATTGTGGATTTGTTATATATTTATCAATTAAAATAAGGAGTTCAAATGATGGCATCATGCCAAAAGCTTACCAGCGCGTCAATGTTTCCATTGTTTTCCCACTCTCAATTTGTCCGTCTTGTTTTGGCCTATATTTTATGTTTCCTTAATAAGAGTCTGAAACTATCAATTTATACGTAAGATCACAATGTCATTGCAGAAGGGAAAATAAAAGAGGGGAAACTCTTAATAGGTGAGCATGGCTACAGTTAAGCATTTGAAGTTGCATCAACGCTTTTTAAAATTTAATCCAACGTCAAAAGTGACGTCACAGGCTGTTAGCGACTTTGCCTTTGCACTAATCATCGTTATCAGGTCGCTAACATGAGTTGACTAATTCGCCGTCCGGCTTGAACACTGAACGCTGACGTTGAAATAGTAACAATTAATTCCGCGGCGCTGAATGGGATTTTACTACGAACGCCATAAGAAAGAAAGGAGGAGTACTTTCTGAGACTAAGAAAAATATTGAACCTGTTCAATCAAGTTCTAAAGCCAACGTGGACTTACAGAGAACAGCTGCGGAGTTGAGAGGCTCAAAGGCATTCTGATCAATTTGCTCAGAAACATAGTTGATCTGCTTTGAGGTGAGCGAATGAAGTCGAAGAGGAATGACGTTTGCGCTCGATTTAGCTTAATAAAGCACTCGATGACATTGCCAGGGGTACGACGTTGCAAGAAACATCTGAAAATGAAGAATTAGATCCGAGTTAGTTTGGTTTAAGAGCTATTCTGTGATAAGTAGCAGTTGTTATTGTTATCGTTGAGGATCTACAGTACCACAGGATTGAAGCTCCAGTTAATTATGGCGTAATACAGGGAAGTACACTAGAGCCTTCCCTATTTCTCACGCTTATAAATAACAACTAACTTCATGTATTTATTAATTCAGACATTGGTCGCCAGTGAGGGTTCAATACTGTGGGTTAGATAAGTCGGAAAAAATTGATCACCACCCACACCTAGGGGGAGATCCTAGGCTGGGATTTCACGTGGAGTTCCTATACAACACATCAAAAAAGTAATTTATCGATTCACGCTGTTTAAAGGTCCAAAAGAAAGTTGCTGTGGACTGTGAAGATCGAGTTCTGGTGGAGCACACGAGTCTGTCAAGCTGATTTTATACCCAAAAGGTGTGAGGTTATTTGTCGACTGCTCGCTAGTAAACGCATAAACAAACCTCTCTGTGGGCAGTAGAGGGAGTGTAGAGGAGAGGTGAGAAATACGGGAGGAGGATTGTGAAAGAAAAGAGAGGAAAAGTTGAGGATGGAAACAAAAACGCGAGTTGGAGATGTAATGAGAGGACTCTAGTAATGAGCAAAGTGAACGGCGCTCCCGAGCTGATGTTAGAAATGGAACTCAATGAAGGCCAGCGCATGTGAGCTGAGGTGCACCTGCTTTCATGTCAGTCATCAGCCGTAGATTCATTAATTCTGCGAGGTTTATTGCAGGTAATTAAAACGAGGGGGTTTGCGTATGTGAACAGATAACAGTACAGCTCTGCATTGAACTAAGCACGTACTAAAACCGGAGCTGGTAATACTGTTGGCCCTTGTAGCACTGCGGCTACCTCCTAATGTGGCATCCTTGGCAAGCTAACTCAATCACCCAACCCTTCTGGCCTAACACGTTTTTCGATAAACAGAGGCCTAGCGTCTTGTTTTAGCATGCCGAGCGCAGTTACGCATATAGTTACAACAACGGCCTCCCACTCAACTTTATCAAAACCAACATCTTCGATTTCTCTCACAATCGTCTTATGTGTATAATTAAACAGTTTCCTACAACGTTAATACTGTTAAACACATCTTATTATCTTTCATTGTTATAGAGTAAGAAACTTCGTCGAAATATCATCAGCATGAACAAGCTCTCTAATAAGTAAGAGAGAGAAATAAAGAGGGCAATGCAGTACCTCGTTTGAGTCGAGGAAAGCAATAAATCGCGCAAATAAGAACAATAGTATCAGACTTTTGTAGAATCCAAGCAATGAGTTGAGAATGAACACCATGAATGAACCAAGCGTTAAGTCGAGAGAGGGGCCCGTGCGTTCTCCAATGTCAATACCTCCTGAGGTACGTTGACTAAATCCAATATAATCCAACGAGACCTGCGGGTTGCATAAGGGCGAGGAGCGTCGCCTAAATAGTTCATTTCCGTTCGCATGGTGAAGTGAAGTGAGTCAGTGATAGCTCGCACAAAGGTGGGGAATTTTCATCATAACTGACTCATTGCTAGGCAGCGAGCGCGGTCGTCTCTGATAGTCGTTCACGTGAAACGAGTCTCTATTTCCATTGTTTTTCGTCTTCCTATCGCGCAGAACCTTCTCTCTCTTTCTCATACTCTCTCACTCACACATACACTCTCTCTCCCTACCCGAGTTTCTTCGTGTCTTCAATTTCCATACTCGCCAACCCAGTTCGACCAACATGACGAAACTGGAAATAGGAGCTACGAACCTGGATTCTAGCAATTTGGATCACCAGCCCTGATCTTTGAGCAATTAGAAACGCGTAGAAATCTAATAGGTTATTTACAATGATGAAGATCATTTCCACCAACAGAGCAACCCCTTCAGTCACTCAAGTCCAGCAATATCGATAAAAGTGGGGCCAATCAACCTGCCCTCGCACTCCGTGCTGCCTCATAGTTCCTACCGTATTTGGCCACACAAGATAGTCCAAGCGTGTTAGTGTTATCCGCTATTATTTAACACATTGCCCTCAGATCGACAGCCTGGAAAAAACGTTGCAAATTATTACGCAAGGGTTTATTATTCTCTACTGCGGCATGATTGTGACGTATCCTATTCAATCAAACGTCGCAAAATATTAAGAATATAAGCTAAAAGAAACAGAACTCAAACTGGTAGTCTACCATTTAAGTTGATTGAGTTTGCTGGGCGCAGTCGTACACGTGTTAGACGCGTTCCATTCAACCCAGTGTCAAAAAATACCAAGAAAACGACACCAAACACCACGTAATTACGATAAAACGGTAAAATTTCGTTGTTAATTCTCTTGCACAGCTTGAAAAGTATCCTGGCCAAGGCCTGACTACGACTGAGCGGCGAAAACCACATATTCCAGGCGCCTGTAGGCAATTGGCAGGCTGCCGGATGGTTGCAGGGTGAGGGGAGCCAGTGCAAACGATTACTTCCGCTGTACTGCCTCGCGAGTTCTTGCATTAGTAGACTTTGGTTCACATTGGGACATAGTTGTCCACTTCTGAGACTGATTCCATTTGACTCAACTTCGAAAAGTACCTAAAAAACCATACTGAACACAACGTAATTGCGATGAAACTACCAAAACTAACCTTTTTTTTTTTTTAAATCCAGTCTCGTCCGATCGGTCTGCCGACTAATCGAGAAAAACTGGATTCCAAATTGGATTTTAGCGCGAATGAACGGATTTTTTGGACGACGTTAAAGTCAAGGCCTGTGAACGATAGAGATGCGGACTCCCGACGGAACGGCACGTTTCAAATTTTGAGGTGTCCACCTCGACCTGTTCAGCCGTTCTCCCGCAAATTGACACGCGTAAACACATACAGACCACGCGCCGATGTCGATGTCTTTTGAATGTAGTAAGAGTCAAACAGTGGGGATCTGAAGAGAACTCAACTTCGAGTAGGAGAAAGTAATTACTATTTAACGTGCATTGGTAGTTTCGTTCGAGGCGTCGGCTCTCTCAAGGAGCTGGAAGGTTTTCACACATGCTCACAGCGTAATTTCATACTATGTCCGTTACCATGGATTGTATCATACCATTCCGAGACGTAGTGTCCAGCACGTAGCATGAGGTACAATTCGTAACTACCTTCGAAACTCAGTCTTGCGTTGTTTGGATTGTGTTGGGTGCTGCAGCTGCCCATAGCCCTGACGACTACCGCCTGTTGTACAGGGGCAGTTCATTATTTTTATATATCCGTTTACTTAGTACACGGGCCGTACTACCCTTTTCCTCCGAAACTCCACGTGGTAGGAAACTTCAACTCCTCCACGTTTTTTCCGGAAGTGCGCCGATTCCCATGACCGGTCATGCGAATTTTTGAAGCGAATCTTCCGTTCCACGGGGCCTTTTTGGGAGTTTTGCCTTTTTGGTTGGTTAACTCGTAGAGCCGAGAGAGGGTTCCGCCGTATCTGCCCGTGTTATTACTTCGGGGGCTTTCCCCCTTCATTAGCGGGCGCAGCAGATGTTCCGAGAGCCGTAGGTAACTAAAACATGCAATCCGCCAAAAGCCTCTTGCTATAGAACAACTATGCTTTTGACCTCTTAAAAATGGAGAGTCGACGTTTGTTTGTCTGGGGTTTTCGTCCTTCTAACGACCTTGTTTGCCCAATGTTAGTAGTAGTAAGAGAACCCTGTTCACCACAAGGCAAAAGTTAAATGATGAGCAAACTGAATAGAATAAAGAACTGTGAGAAATGGGTTGTATTAATCTACTATACATACAAGCGCTGTATCTTCGTTGAACGCATTCTACAGAAATGTTTATGTTGAGCAATATGTAGGTACTCGTTAGTTGAGAGCACCCCGTGAGTTTGATCGACATCGAGCCATTTTTGAGAAACCCAGAAATCTATCAATTAATAACGTTCATTAATGTTCGACAAATTTAATTTTCCAGACTGTCTAAGCCCACAAATCCGTTCAACGGACAGACATAGTAACAAATATGAGGAGCAAATCGTGGGTATATGTTGTTAGAAATGCTGCACATTATCCCTCAGCGGTTTATTATTTGCTTGCACAGCATAATTGTGACCAATCCTATTCATTTCAACGTCGGAGAATTTTGATGACATAACGTGGCGATATCAACAATCCAGGAAAACTATTCATAAGCAATCGACGATGCTTGTAGAGCACCTCCAAGACCCATCCTATTTGATTTGATTTGATCCCGTAAATATGAAAACCTCCTGTAGCGCTATTTCCTCGTTCAACGCATTTCTACGGGAAGATTTTTGGAAAACAATATGCAGGTGCCAGTCAGTTTGAGAGTTCCCCATAAATTTTGTTGAAATCATTGGAGCCGTTTTTGAGAAAATTGGAAAAACGGTGGATTAGTGTTCGACGAATATCTTTTTCAGAGCTATCATGGCTTATATCTCCGTTCAACGGATAGATGAAGAAATAATCACGTGGAACAAAATGTGGGTATACGTTGCTAGAAGATACTACGTAAGATTCATCAAATCAAGTGGAGCAGTTTTCTTTTGCATTTCCCCCTCGATAAGTAAAAACTTGTGCTGAGGGGAGGAGTCGTTATAACTTACTAGTTACAGATTAATAGGTACAAATCGCAAACCTATATAGTACAATATACTGCATTATATGATAGATAATTCATAAAAAATCAGAAAAAAGTTAAAAAGGAGAATCATCCGAGCATTTCCACACGGACGTACTCTTTGATGCGCCGCTTAAACCCTGCTAAATCATTCAGCATCTTTAATTCCTTTGGAAGACTATTAAACACCTTTATTCCATTGTACGAGAAAAAATTCTGACTTCTAGTGGTGAATCTAAAAGACAACTTCAGTGTAAGGTTACCAGATGACCTCGTCTGCCCATAATTTTTTTCAAAATTAGATAAATTTTTGAATATATAAATGGATACAATTTTTTTGTAAATGTGAAAGACGTCCAATACCTCGAATGTCTTAAAAAATGCAGAGGAGGGGAATCTCATTTTCTTACGCAGTAAAATTTTGATAATTTTTTTCTGGGTTATATGCAAAGGCTCTAGATAAGTTTGGTAGGCCGATTCCCACGCAATAATACAATAGGATATCACAGATTGCACTAAAGCATGATAAAACATTTTAAGTGTGCCCATAGACATAAAATTTCGGATTTCAAGGCACAGGGGTATGACTTTACAAAGTCTGTTGCATATATTGTCAATATGGTATTTCCAGGACAAACATTGGTCCACAACCACCCCCAAATACGTAGCTTGTGGAATCTGCTTGATACCAGGACAACTGCAATCACTTGCACTACAGGTTGACACAATGTAGCATTTGATATTTCCTAGAACAGGTACAGACGCAAGGGAAAAAGCAACAAAATTGGATTTGCTAAAATTCAGCTTTAAGCCGACTCCATCAAGCCAATCCCTGACCACAAGCAAGCAAGCAGACGCCGCTTGCAAGGATCCCAATTATTTCGCGAGGCCACTACAGCTGTATCATCAGCATAGGTAATTATGTCCCCATCAAGTTGAACGCCAAACAGATTATTCATAAAACAGATAAATAAAAGGGGTCCGAAAACTGTGCCCTGCGGAATTCCATAGGAGAAGGAAGATCCCTCACTCAAAATTGCGTTTATTTTCACCTTCTGACATCGCCCACGTAAATAACTCTGTACCCAAACAGCAATGCTTTCCCCCATTAGTGCGCGGATACTTCCCACTAACTTCTTGTGAGAAACACAATCAAAAGCTTCCCTCAAATCCAGGAAATAGGTCTGTAATTATGCAGTATCCGAGGGTTCCCAGCCTTAAAAAGCCGAGTGACGATGGCCATCTTATAGATTTCAGGGAAAACACCAGTAGGAATACTCATGGTTACGAAATGAACCAATGGCTTGGAAATATACGTTTAAACTGTTTTCAGGACTTCCTCTGCAATACCATCGTATCCAGGACTAGAACCCCCACGTAGCGAATCGATGATCCTCTTAACATCCTCCTCACCATCCCTAGCAAATGCTTCATACTTCGGCACCATAACATTCTCATCACTCGCGGCACGGTCACCCCCACCAACATTATCATCCAATGAAATCTTCTCACCGACAGTGGAAAAGTGCGAATTGAAAGCATTAGCCACAAGTTTAGTGTTCTTACTAACTTCCAGTACATTTTGTTCCTGTACAATACTTAATATTTTAGAGTTTAACCTCCTCCGTCCAGTGGCGTCATTAATAACATTTCAGACTTTCTTACAATCTGATCCAGCTTCTTCTAATTTTTTACTTGAGAAATTACAAAAATGTTCAAAAAACAGTATTTTAGACACATTTTAGTTGTTATCTCTGTTCAGTGGACTGTTAGAAGAACATTTATTGAGAACAATATACAGGTATTAACTATTTAAAGACATCCTGAGAGCTTGATGAAAATCGTTGAAGCCGCTTTGCCAAGAAATGAAAAAAAACCTATATTTTATTCATAGGTCATCATAGGATATCATAGGAGACATTTATGAAGAAGAAAGGTGGGGTACTAACATGTAGAAGATGACGTGAAAGTTTGATCAAAACTTTCTGAGCAGTTTCCAAGGTAAATGCAAAAAACCCTAGTTGTTGTACATTTTAGTCCCTCACTCCCCTTTCCCATCGACCGAAAATTATAGAATTTCTAGATTAGCTTCAATAATCTTATGAGCGTTATTGAAAACTCATCGTATAAGTACTTGGAAAATTTTTCTTAAGATGCCAGTAACATTTGACCGAAGTTAACGAGGAAAAACTGCGCCATAAGAGATTATGGTCAAAATGTTTAGTAAGCCATTGTGCTCCTCTTGTCATTTTCCCACGAATGAGAATTATACAGTATTGTCGCGTCATTTTAAGCTGTCTACACGAGAACTTTTCGTGTTTTGACAACCATGATAACTATGGTTTATTTTGGATGTCATATGGTGACCTACGGCCATTTCCTCTCAATTGCGTTCACAGACACACCCAAAATTGTGTTTATCGGACTTAGTAGCGTCTGAAACTTAAAGATCTGTAGAGAACACACAATTTCAACACAATTTTTAGCCGATTACGTAATATTCCTTTCTTCTTCGTAGAGCCAACGAAAGTAAAAAAGAAGTTAGATCCCAATTGGAATTTTGTGTTTCACATAACCGATTTTTTAGACCGCGTTAAAGGAGAGATTGTGAGAAGCCGTTTACAAATTGGAAAACGCTGCAAATTATCACACAACGGTTCATTATACTCTGGGACAATTAGAAGCAGAACCACATCTCCGTGGTAGTAAACGATACCAAATATTGTCCCACAATTTCCTTCAAGTAGTAAGATTTGCCTCAAAATATTTACTATGATTACACTGTTTTCCAGCTAGACGCAGTCCCATTCGACTCAGCACCAAACAATACCTAGGAAACGATACCAAACATTACGTAATTGCGATAAAATTGGCAAAATTGCGTTATTTGCTGTTGCGAATGAATAATTAACCAAAAATGTCCCCCGTTTGGTTCAATGGTGGAACCATGTAGGAAAGTTATCGTTTCTCCCTGGTCAGCGCTCATTCCTCCTTCTGCTTCCCGTCTCACTCCAACCACACATTAGTTCGACTCGTCACAAGCGTCGCCTAGAAAATGCAATTTTCGTTGTGTTCAGGTAATGTTTTGTATTTACTAGTATTTTTTGAGACTGAATCGATTAATGATCGGTCTTGGAGGTGCTCTGCAAGAGTCCGTTGTTTTCCGGACTGTTGGTACAGCCAAGTTGTATCCATAATATTTTTTGACGTTGGATTCAATAGGATAGATACCAATCATGCCGTGCAAGAGAATAATAAACCGTTGTGTAATAATTTCCAGCGTTTATGTTTTAAACTTTCAAGGGGCATGATCGTAAAAAATGTTCTTCACCGAAAAGCATTTGTGTATAATTCAGAATGAATAATCAACCAATAGATCGAACTTAAAAGTAAACCGATAAATTTGTTGTTACGCTCGTACAGTTCCAATAATATACACTTCCCCTTATTAAGTCTGATAATAAGACCCGATTTCTAAGCACAATGCAGAGGTGGCAGCGATGACGATCTGTGTGCAGCGGCTGCTGCAGAGGGGACTGAAGTGGCACAAGATCTACATCATGGAGGACAGTCAGGACACTCTCAAGGCCTTAGCCTCTTATTGCCTTACGTCGTGGCAGGCGTCGGAAACAAACAAGGGCAAAGAAGGGATTGGCGCAGATCCCTGTCGACCCTGAGCCCTCTGTTGGGACTACCAGGAGCCACCTACGTAGAGAGGTTGGCGAAAGGGAGGATAGGTGCAGGGTTGCCCATTGGCAGGGGTTGCCCGACATTAGACAGTCAAAACTCTTCATCCGACTCTCCAGAGGGAGGGCTAAGGACATTGCTGAGGCTCATGGACGCCCTTACAATGAGTACACAGTGAGGGTATCGCCTGCAGTCGAGTGCTAAGCATAGATAGTAGCAGATGCTCACTAAGTAATTTTTAATTCGCTATATAGAACTTCTTTTTTTTTTGGAATTTTGGCACAGTGAGGTACTGGTGCTCTACTGCGTTATTTCGTGTTTAGCCATCCACTATTTCATTTTCAGTAGAGTTCCAGATATTCAGGGGAAGATCTAATAACGAAAGGTTCTTCACATTAACGTTCGCATCTCGAATAACCCACTTGGAAAGCACGTCCTCAGTACAATAATTCAATATGTTCTTCGGCAGTGAAATTCGAGTGTGTTGAATAATTTAATCGAGCTAATCATTTTATACTTTGACGACAAATAAACTTGTAAAATTAGGACGCGCGGGCGTCGATTTTTGTACACCTGACAAGGACGAATGGGTTACTTTCATTTCAAAAGAAACGGGCACCTCAAAACTCCGACTTTATAAAAGGTAGAAACGGCAAGGAGTGCGTGATTGTTTGAAGATAATTTGAAAGCTAGAAGCTTTTTAAGAAGTGGATTCGTGGGGCCTCGGGTGAGAGCTGACCACTATCATTGCGCAGCCACGGGCGGATTGTGTTTGACCAACCACAAAAAGACGAGTCGTCGTCCCCAGAGCCAGATTCTTATTTCGTGAAGGCCAGTCAAACCTCACGAACGCTGAAGGGCCAAACTTTTTAACGTGGCGTAGATAAAGGAGAAGGTAATCTACTTTTAAGAACAGGCTCACCCTTCACCCCCATCCCACCATCACCTGTGCACGTCTCGAGAAACGCTGCACAGTGTTTTGAAGAGGCCAGAAAAATATTAAACGCGGCAGCGTTAAAACTGCGCACATCCCCCGTTAGACCGACCTTTACGTGGAAAACACCACTAGCAGTGCCTCGTTCGTGTCACTTCAAACATAAACATTTCGCTATAAATGCCACCTTTTTAGTAATTATACCGGACGAGTTACAACTCTCGACGGGAAAAGCAAATTACATACACTCCGAATGAACTGCACACGGCAGAGACACGATTTTTAGAAACCCAAGGTTGAATGTTACGCTTCGAGGACTATGACCATGTTCGTTCCGATATGAGATTGGTCATTCTCTGAAAGTATCTAGGTGGGCGCACCCCTCCCCCCCCCGCCACCGCCCCCTCCCATCGTCACCCCCTGGTCGTCAGTCATCACATTTACTCTGAAGAGGAATCTCCAAGCAGATCTGCTAACGCTGAATGGTAACCAGATCCCAACTGTTGGTGCAGTTCGTTATTTGAAATGAAAAATAAGTTTATTCCTGTGTTGAGTGGGGGAGTCGACTCTCAAGTCCATTAGACATATCTATATCTATTTAATTAGTAACACCGTCACTGACTCTAAAGCAAGACCCTCCATGTCCTAAAGAAATTAGCCAACTAAAAACATACTTCTATAAGCTGCACCAACAGGCATCAGGTAAACAGGCCACATACTATCTCTCTCCAGCCTGAGGATCTCTCTCGTTCGCTCCCTGGAGAGTCTGATGAACAACCTTGACTGCCTTTGGCCAGGCACATCCCGCCAATGGGCAGCCTAGCACTTCTCCCGCTTCCAACCTCCCGGATCAAGTGGCGGTTGGTGGCTCCTATGAAGCCCTAGCTGGCATACGACCTTCGATATACCACCTTCGAAGTAGCTCATTGAAGTACCAGCACGGTATTCGCACAATTTATGCGAACAAAACTGTGCTACTGAAAGTGGAATAATTTAGTAATATTAATAGCCTCACCATTTTCCCACGATAATTGCGTAGTACTGTTGTACTATTTGGAGCTTTTCATTTAAAAAATGTATCCAGTACCGTTCGAGCCATTTTCGATTTAAAAAAAGTCGTGTTTTGATCACTGTAATAACTATAGTTAGTTTTGATTTCGCTCATAATCGATATTTTTTGGTTCCAACGAGACCTTCAGGCTAAACGTGAAGTTTGGGTTTGTTTAGTTTTGCTATTTTCTCTTAATCGCGTTCACACAGACCATTTTCCCAAATAGTGTTTTTCGTACTCAGAAGCCCTTGAAACGTAAGAGAGACTCCGTAGAGAAAAGGAACGTAACTAGTTCAACTCAGTTCTCCCATTCTCAAAGCAAAGAACTCACACACCACGCGCCGAAATTAAGTGTCTTCCATTCAGGAGGCTGGAACTGGTGAAAACTCCACTTTTTCGAGTCCTATCAGGATAATTCCTCACACCGTGGATTGCGCACAGTACAGCCGTAGATATTTTCAAGGCATGAATGTTTCCTCTCGAACGCTTTGAGGCCATCGATGGCGTTGGCAATCGAAACCTGACACTATTTAAAAGCCAGTACGTCCTTCACTGACAAGGGGATCAGAGGCCGCGCCGAAACGGGAATTCCAGTCTCTCGTTCTCCCTTTAAAATTCGAAGAAACCGGGAGACGTTTTCTCTCCCACTCGCAATTGAGTGGGTTCTGAAAGGGCTGGAGCCCAGTTGACATCGTAGGTTGAAGAAACCAGGCTGTTCTGATTCGTTAGCGTCTCATTTGGGTAAATGTCAGCTGTGCAAAGCCAGAATAGCAACAACAACAAAACCGGGCTTACACTTCTTCCAATTATCGTCCTCTAGATCTTGAAACACCCCTCTCATGAAAAAAACTGTTACCTAGTGCGACGTATCACAGAAAAATTCTCACGCTTGAATTTGGCGTTACCTTACACGAGTTCAATTTCTTTACCTTCTGTGATGAGCTGAAAAGCTCTGACGTGAGATTTACAGGAAACGAAGTTTAAGCATCGGCTTGATAAAACTACTGTCGGCTTAACCTAAATGTCCAATCGTTCTGAGGGAAATGAGAGAAATCGCCATCATTTCATAAATCTAGTTTTCTGACAGGTTTCGGCGGTCATCTCCGTTCAACAGATAGATAGAGAAATAGCTTAGAAGAACAAAACATAAGTGAACGAGTTTCAAAAGAACGCAGTTCGATTGTATTCAGCATTTTTTTTATAAACAATTTGGAAACGTTATCAATTAGCTAGTGCAACGAAACACACAATTTTCCCCAGCCTCGCGTGCAAGTCTGTTTCCTTATTTGATAACTGTTCATAAACCCTCGATCAGTCATGGAAGTTGCGGTTTCGGTAATATGCAAGACGCTCTGCAGCATCCACCGAACTCAGACCTGCGGAGGTACGGCAGGTATTTGGTCATTAGCCAGTCTCCCAGTAGAGAGCTGTTGCCCGTATGTAACCGCGCGGAGGTGACCACTCGAGGAATCCCGTACCGTATGGGGGGATTTCTGAATCTGGTTTCCCACCAGATCTAACTATTTACTTGGGTGGCATGTTTCAAAGAGACTGATCAAATGTGACCACGTTTCTTAGCCTTGCACAATGGTTATAGGCTCGCTTTGTAGCAGTCAATGCTGCAAAGGTCGTTTGCCCTCCCAACAACCCTCGCTCACTGTTGTAGAAACTACAGCGAAGCAGCACGTGGTTTCTCGTTTCTTCCGCACTGGAGGCGCAAGACGTGCATGATGGAGAGTCTTTGAGAGAAACGAAGTGGAGCGGTGCATTGAAGTCACCATTTTCCGTGAGGAACTGGCTCGTCCAGTGGTCTGGCACTACCCATTTTCTTGAAAGATGTTCACGGATGGGTGGCTGGGTGTGGGGGGGGGGGACTCATACGTGCCACGACCCTTTGGCGAGGATTCCCATCCCGCTTGCCATTTCCCTAACGCCCATTCGTCGACAGCGGCAAGTTCTCATTCTGTGTTGAGATCCGCACAAAGTTCAGCCCAAAGCGGGAGACGCTCCTGTTTCACCATCCACTTGTCAACCATGCACTCAACAGCCAAGTCAACTGGTAACTGACCAGTGATCACCTGGAGTGCTTCTGGTGATACAGTCTTATAGGCCTTGGTGATCGACAGGAGCGCAGCTCTCTGGGATTGGGCCAATACTCTCTTTTGATTGACTTTTAGTTTGCTACCTCAGACAACGGGGCAGTAGCCAATCACGCCTAGATACACGCCTCACGCCTTATACACGAGGATAGTGTCATGGTAACACACACCCCAAGTGGCCTTAGTAATTGGACGCAGTGAGGCAAACCTCGCAATGCAAATATCACGAATGAGGTTCGTATCAAGTAGACTAGGAGCAGTGGGGAAGCATCTTTTAATTGTGCCTTTCTAGTGACTACAGTGTCACTGCAGTGTTGGGCCATCCTGTTAGCTGGTTTCGGCGGTTAATTCATCCTCAGTACAATTATGAAACTTAACCATGGAAACCTATAGACCAAGAGCTGAGGTTTGAAAGTAACCGACTCCCCTCGACGTTTGTAGAAAAATCAGTTCTCTGCTCAATGTGGAGTATGGACTAACAATATGGTGGCTCAACAAAAATGTCAGAACTTGCCTTATTAGCTGATAGTCACAACATGTACAAGATGGAATAGTTGGCATGTACCTTCCCCATCCTGCAGAGTCAATCAAAATTCGTTCAAATTTGAATCATTTCTTGACCTGTTGAGTTGACGGCCGTGACTTTTGCCACACAATTGGGCTATCGAAAAGTGTCGAAGAACGTGAGTCTGCTACTTGCCACATTTGGCCCAACCTCAGCGGAACAGATTCAAATTTGTCAAAGTTTGAGCCGAGTTTCGAATTATTAGCTGACATTGTTAATTGGCGGTGTTTAAAAAACCGAGTCTGCCACAAAAATTGTATGAACCACGACTCGCAGACAAACATAGAATTTGATGACATTTTGGTCAAAAAGGGTGAAGTTGAAATTTATATTATGAATCGGTGACGTAGAGTAATTTAGATTAATTTAGCATGTCTGCTTTCCTCGTTTCCTTCCTTTCCTCTGCTTTCATCCTACCAGCTGGTTTACAGATCAATATCTAATATACTAACCTCCCAGTCCGCCTCCATCAGTTTACAAACAATCGAATGTGAGTGCATTAATCTATACAAAGCAACCTGCCTATACTTTCCTAGTAAGGAAACTGACCTGCTCGCTTGCTGTGTAATGAGTTATCGTGCGGGAAATGAGCACAGGACGGGGAGAAACGATAACTTTCGTCGTACCCCGCTAGTTCCTTCAAGCAGTCAAATAAACGCCGCTATATTTACTGAAACTTCACTATTTTCCATGTAGAATAACAGTAGACTTGTTCCATTCAACCCAGTGTCGAAAAATACCTAGGAAACGATACCAAACGCAGTAAAACTACCAAAATGTCGTTCTGACTTATTTATAAACCAACCATTACTTATTCGCCCATAACAACCATACTCTTAAGAGCGGTCCGATCGGATTGCCGACTACGCGGGAAAAACTCGATCCCGTACGGAATTTTCGAGCGACTGAATGGATTTTTTAGACCGCGTTAAAGGCGAAGTATAATCTGGGACGTTGCAGATTTCGAATCCCCATGCCTTGAAACGTAACATGTCCAATTTTTATTGGGGGGGGGGGGTCAGAATGAATAATACGCAAACAAAAGATTTATCCGCCGCTTTCCTTTCTACTTCGTAGAGCTAAGGAAAGTGAAAACAAGGCGAGTTAAGGGAAAAATCAAATACGGTAAAATAATTATTTTTGTTTGTTAGTTGGAAATTGACCTGCAGTGAATGACGCCATCAGGGAAGTGTGTGACAAGTCGTTAGCACATGATCTTCATCTAACGAATTTAATTCACTCCACTGATACTATATGGACCCCCTCCTGGGCACACAAGACACAAATATTTATTTCGTTCCTCTTCTTTTCGTACAGTTTGAAGAAGACAAAGCTCTTTTCTCTTATTTCAGACGCTCTTTGTGTTTGACAGTCCGTATGTTTGCCCGGTTAACCGTAAGCTCACAACGAGACACCCTTAGAAAAACGACTTCTTACTATGAACCATCTAGACAAAAATGAGCGACTTTGAGAGGGATATCGAGATTTCTAATTCTCTTTAGCAGGGATAGTTGAAAGTTTTAGATTTTGTTTTCCTTCCTTTGTAATGAATACAGATAGAGGGTATGCCACGTCGTGAGGTGGGCCGTCACAGAGCTTCGTCCTTTGAGAAGTAATGTGCCTCCTACCTGCCACGAGCAGTTCTCTCCAGAGGGATTCGTACCTTCCAGCCCTCGCACTCACGCTTTTCGTTAATAACACATACGGTAATGGAGGTGCACTCAGCGTCGTGGAACTGTTCCATGTAATCTTCTCTCTAGAGAAGAGCTACGTGGCGACCGCTAAATTGCAGAGATAATTGCTGCTCTGTCTCTCCATATTAACTTAATTGCTGATTGGATTAACTGCACTTTTTCCAATTCCACGCTCCACGTCAACACGCGTTCCGCTCAACGTGTTTAATCGTTTCCCGCGCGTTTGATCCTACGGCCTGTGCTTCCGTTGCTTGATGCCAATCACGAAGCGAAATTGCTGATTTTAAACGAACAAGTGTGGTTTCATTTACCCAACCATTCTGAGGCTACAAAACTCGCCGCACTGACTTCATCCCATCAAAGGAGAGTAAATGAGATTTGACACATGAGAATACGTTGTGTTTACAGGCGGGCTGTATCATCGTTCAACGAATTTCCGCAAGTTCGATCGAAATCACAAGAGCCGATCCAAAAAACCCTTGTTTCTTCCAATCTCCCGAAAACCGAAATACACCTCCAAGCTCACCATAAATGTGACTAAAAGGAGAAACTAAACAGATAATAATTGAGGAAATGGGGAGGGCGCCCAGACTACCCTACCCTGGCTCTAGAGATAGAAGGATTGGGACGGGGAACGAAAGATGGATAACAGGATGTTCCACGATAGAACGACCACCAGTTTAGATACGACCCGAGCAACAACGGCTGGTGATACCTCTGATTTTTAGCTGTCACTAGCCTGTCTAGATGCGCGTTGAAGCCAGAGCAATTTATGGAAAATTTTAAGAAGTGTTTGAAGGTTAAAAGTGTGTACATTTTGAGAAAAGTAGTTTTAATTGGAATTTGTATTAGGATACAATTACTGTAATTACATTAAACAGGATTTTTCGTTAGTTGTTCCACGGGAGATGGAAGAGAGGGCCCCGTGGCCCTAATCAAGGTAATTAAATAAGCCAGTCAGTCTCTCTCTCTCTCTCTCTCTCTCTCTCTCTCTCTCTCTCTCTCTCTCTCTCTCTCTCTTTCTCTCTCTCCCCCTTCATATGTTGTATGCTGATTCACGCGACCTTAAAAATACAGAAAATACTATTACGTCGCATGGAATGAAGATAAATGAGAAGAAACCCAAAGCAATGAAACTCGAGTACTCGAAGATTCACTTAAATCGATAGCACCGCAATACCTACGCTTATGTACGACGGACTGTCCGTAAACTATTTCTCTGAGGCGAAGAATTTGGGTATCATCATGTAGAATACCCTCTCGTGGGAAAAACAAGTCATAAATATGTGCAATTCCGTTTACGAAACGATTTACAATCTGAGAAGAGTAGCCATCAAACTTCCCCCTTCATATCAGGCTACAGCTAGTCCAATCCCCAATTTTCCCTCAACTTCGAACACGCCGCTGTTGCTTTAAGCGGCCTGAAAAGGGAGGAATTAGACAAACTGCAGAAAGCTCAAAACGTTACATGTACCATGATCATGTGACCACTGTCTTTAAAATACTAGGAGTGCTGAAAATCAGGGAACTGAAGAAGGTACAAATCGCATCTCTTGTCATGAAACTGCTCCAATTACCCGTTTCAAGGATTTGAGTTTATACATCGCATCCTTGATCACAATATGAGAAATAATTCAAATAAACCATCTTTTTTTTATACAGGGAATAAAGCTGTACAATGAGCACTGGGAAGACTTTAAAGTGGAGCAGGCCACCAAAACGTTTCGTTCAACGCTGAAGAAGAAATTTATTAGTTAATACTGAAGGTATTTTTGCAAACGTAACAAGCGGCTTTTTGTTGTTTTTTTTTCTACTTTCTCTTTTGTTTTTTTTCTTGCTTGTTTATGTTCATTCCATTCCGTTATTAGTTTGAGTTACAAGTTTCTTTTTTTTCGTCTCGTATTTAGTTATTTTAGAAAAATATTAACAATGCTTACCTTAAAAGTTTAATCAACCCCTCCCCGGTGGTTAAATGAAACGCTGATCTCTCTCTAAAGTAAAGTGAACACTACCGAGGATTATATGATATTGATTGATTGTGACGTTGTTCGGTATATTTCAAATGCATGTAATGGCAAATTTCTCGATCCCCAGTGTATAATGTATTGATGTAAGATGATTTGTTCGTTGTGTTTGTGTATGTCAGTTAAGGTAGTTAGTGCGCTGCTGAGAGGGGGAGGAATATACGAGTACTCACCCCTTCCAAATAGCAGTAGTTGTGTGTTTATGTGTTGGTATGAGAGTAATTTATTTTGGCATGAATGAAGTTGGTTGTTGTGTATATTAGTTTTAGTTTGTGTGCTGCTGAGAGGGGGAGGAATATACGAGTACTCGCTCCTCTCAAATAGCAGTAAGTAAGTGTTTATGTGTCATTAGGCGTGAATGTGTTGGTATGAGTGTAATTTATTTTAGCATGAACGGTGTTTTGGTATGATTGAGCTTTCTATGGGAACAGAAATTTGTCGCTTTAGTGGAAAATTATATAAAACAGTGGGGCAATGTAATTGTGTAGCACAAGAGGATGTTGTACATTCTGGGGGAAGGGTAGAGAGGGCCTTATGGGCCTAATTTCCCCTGGTGGATAAATAAAGATAATCAATCAATTCATCTCTCTCTCTCTCTCTCTCTCTCTCTCTCTCTCTCTCTCTCTCTCTCTCTTCTCTCTCGTATGTCCTTGCTTTCGTGTATTACGTCACACTTTGACAAGCACTATGCTGTTCATTTTTACTGGGAGTAGGTCGATCTCTAATTTATGAAGTTCTGTGGTACCAAGTAGCATTACCCTTGTTCTATTATGGTGAATCTCTATACCATGTACCCACTCATGCAGTATCCTCAAATCCTCATTCAACTCAACTTCATCCGGCAGTTTGTCCATATGGTAAGAGAGAGAGAGAGAGAGAGATTGTATTTATTTATTTAACTACCAGGGAAAGGTTAGGGCCAAGCGGCCCTCTCTTCCACCTTCCCAGGATATATAAATTGCAATGATAGTTCTCTTATAACAGTCATGTTAATTAATTTGGTGTGGACGCGCGTATTTGTGACGTTGTTCCTATTTTCTATACTTACAGCATGTTAGCGAAAGGTACGCAATCGTGACCTTAGAGCAGGAGGAGAGTAAATTGGTTGTAAATGCAAATTATGGAAGATGATTGTGAAACCTGTATCCTGAAGTGGTTAAATCAATCGATCTACCTCATCCGCAGGTATTTGCGAGTGACTCCGATTTGACGAATTTCCGTTTAGAGGGTCTTCGCACACCTGTGCGCTTTTTTAGTTCATGCGCGGCGGTTGCGCGACGACGACGGGACCCGACCTTCGATTCTTTCAAAAGAAAACTCCCTCGGTCGGTTTTTGTCGGGCTCCCTTTTTTTCTTCAAAGTCGCGAGATTGTGGAAGCCCCGTGTTTTCTGGTCGGAAGGGCATCAGTCGCCTCGTCTCGTTCTGAGCCGGTCGTGGAATTGGAAACGGGGTATGAATGGGGAAAAGCAATTTGTCGCGGTCGACGGATGTTCCGTCTAGTCGCTGCTCAGAGTCTCGGCATTGGCCTGGAGTTACCTCGGTTAACACGGCATCCGTGAGGTAAGAGAAAATAGCTGAGGATCTGAGCCGCGGCGCAGCCTCATCCGACGACTGTGGAAAAAAGAATGGGTCCCATGAGCGCTATTCTCGTACAAAAAACAACTCGGCTCCGAGCCTGGCGAAGAAAGGGTTGTTGTAAAGAGTCTGCCCTACCTCAGGTTCTCAAGGACGCCGCTTTCTTACCTTTCCAAGCCAACTGGCTACTCAACTTACCTTGGGCCTCCAAAATCTTTTATACCCGATATGCCACGCCGAACCCCCCCCCCCCCATCACCAATCCAACCTTCAACCCTCGATTCCTCAGATCCGAAATAAAAAGCCCGCAAACGGCCAAATTACGACCGCGAAGGACGTCGTCAAGACGAAGAATCAACCGCCCAGACGCGTTTAACGACTGCAGTTGTGTTTGGAAGCAGGTGCGCGAAGCCTCGTCCTCTCAATCAAATTCGGGCTCCAACAGGTGACCTTCCACTCGTTGGTCTCACCGACAGGTTCTCAACATCAGTTTTCTCTTCTTCGGCCCTTTTGCTAGAAAGAAGATTTAAAAGGCTCCTATTATTTTAAGACGATTTAAAATCCTGAGGTTCTTCCAGGGCACGGCGCTCACTAAATCATTCCGATCACTAAAAAACAAATTGCAACTCGTTAACTTCACCTTCCCGACGTTACCAAATTGTCGCCATTCAAGAACATCTCGCTAAACGAAAAGCGCGAATGCTCTGAAAGATATTTGGAGCGACGCATCACACAACTTTCCACGCAACCCCTATAAAGTCGACAACCTGCAACATATATCGGCGCTATATCTTCGTTCAACGCATTTCTACGGGAACATTTATTGAATACAAAATGTAGGTGCTAGTTGGTTAAAAGTACACTGTAAGTTTAATCGATATCGTTAGAGCCATTTTTGATAAAATTGGAAACCCGGTAAATTAATATTAGGAAAATCTCGTTTTCCGAGTTATTGTGGCTTATATCTGAGTTCAACAGATATGTACAGAGAACAAAATGTGGGTAAAGGTTGCTAATATTTCCTCTGTAAGGTGGATGAAATCCAGTCACGCAATTACTCGGGAAATTACAAAAAAAGTACGAAAAAACATTATTTTCGACACATTTTGATTTTTTTCTCTTTTCACTGGACTATGAGAGGAATATATAGGTATTAACTTTAATTAATTTATTTGGAACAGTATATAGGTATTAACTATTTGAACACATCTTGTGAGTTTGGTGAAAATCATTGAAGTCGTCGTATTTTTGCTTTTTAGGACTAGACTATATTTCCGTTTACTGTATTTTCATGGAGATAGTTATGGGGAAAGAAGCTTTATGCTAACTGGCAGAAGATAATTTGAAAGTTTATTCAAATTGTAGCCGTTTATGGATGCTGACATTAGGTTTTTGGATACTGCAGGCCTCAAAATGCGGAGATCTGAAGAACTTCAACTTGTCTTTTTACACGATCACTATCCTTCGGGTTGCTGAAAGTAAAAATCGAGTTAGCAGCCGTAGTTTGTAGTGTAGATAGGAGCAGGAGCAGCTCAATAAATTTCTGCGTATAACGCGATATTACGTTTTGTTACGTTCTTACGAACTGAGTGATACAAGTAGATTGGATTAGTAGCTGTAGGGCTATGGAATGTTGTGTGATGCGCCGCACGCTATTTCAGTCTCTAAGCGGACTTAGTTTAGTGTTGAGTGAACAATGAGGTAAGTTGTGTGAGCGGTTTCCTTCTCTCGGAGGAGCAGCTCCGTGTGTTCCGGTTCTCTGAGGTTGAGGTTGAGGTTGTGACTTTCTGCATCGGGTCGAGTGCGGATGAGTTGAGGAGTCGGATGGTTGAGCAGCAGGGCCCAGGCCTAACCTACGGACAGGGAGGGCGCTGATGGCGTAGGACTGCGCGGCTCTGGCAGGGCTGGATGGGAGGGGGGAGTTCTACGACGGGCGCGGGTTTAGGGGGACCCTCCTCCACCCCACCCACTTCTCATCAACCACCACCGCTACAGGCCTGAGTTACGAGCGGAGGTGTGCGGTGTTAGTGGAAGCGGCGATGGGATGGTGTGGCGGGGAAGGGGGGGATAGTAATGAGTGAAGGGAAGTTAGAAGACAACGGTCCCGACGTTGAGAGTGCAGCAGCAGGAAGAAGGGAGTAAAGAGAAGAGACGAAGAAGGGCGAAAGGCGAAGAAGAGGAAGCGAAGCGGCCCTCAAATCCACGGGGGACGGGAGAGATGCCAGCGGAGCCGCGCGGGGACCCGCGAACCCTCCCGTCCCAATCCCGAAATAGAGGAGACCTATCCCTATCCTCTCTCCCCGTCCAGAGGCACTTGGCCCCTTCTCCGCCTCTCACCGCGCCGACCGTACAACCGCTTGAGGTCATGGACCTTCCCGATCTGCCATCATCTCATCCCGTCGCCGGTTGGCCGACCCTCCGACTCGGCTCCGCTCGATCAACATTTCTCAAGGTGAAGCCACTTCACTTCACAACGCCGTGCCCCCCCCCCCTCCCACCACCCCACCACGTGATCATCGCACCACCGCAACCTCCTCGCACCCCCTCGCCATCATCCACACAACAACCTATCTCCCCTTCATCCTCCTCCTTCGCCACTACCATCCGCCACAGTACTTTAACATCGCAGACACACACACGATCCTTCCCCACCCCTCATACGCCCTCCCAGTGACTATCAACCCACCACACCCTCGTTGAACCTGAACGAACATTGTAAAACCTGTCACCTCCCACCACCCCCAACCCCCTTCCCCAATTCCCGACCAATACCTCAACCACTAACCGGCACCATTTTTCGACCCCCTCGGCTAACCCACCACTGCCGCGCGACATCACCGGCTTCTAACCGCGACCACCTGCAACACACTGACACCCCCCCCCCCCCGACATCGACGAAAGTTGACGTTCTCTAGGCGACTCGACGAGTCGAACTGTCAGGTGGGTGGAGTGAGACGGGAGGTAGTACGGGAAACGAGCGCAGGTCGGGCAGAAAAGATAGACTTTTGCTATTTTCCCGCGTGTTTCTTCAAGTAGTAGAATCTACTGTAACGATATCCCTTGCATAATAAAGGACTTCGCACATACAAGCCCCTTTTAGGAAGCTGAGTATAGTGTAAGCATTGCCTTCGCCTTTGAACAGGAAGAGGCAATGAGCCTTTTCGCTTGTCTTAGTCGTGGCTGTCAATACCACTCGGCGTGACTTTCCTGTGTCCCCCATCGGGCCACCTGCCGATTTAGGCGACTTTTTGTGCAACTTTTATGTGCAGCCTTTCATTGCCCTCGTGCCCTCTATGAGCTGGCAACGAAATAACGGACAGCTCATTATGGGCACTGAGTTGTTTTGACGCCTGAAGACATTTCCATACCAGCCTGAATTGAACGTGTTGGCTGCAATGGCCTTTCAGGCAGCGTGGCTAGAGAATATGTAGATTTGCATCCCCTGAGTCCTTGTGTCAGGATCTCATCTGTGCAGATCTTTATCGCTAGAATTACTGCTACATATATCGTGGCTTACTCTCCCAGCGGCTTGGCTAGGAAGTTTGCCTCTACAATGCCCAGACCAGCCCAGCAGAACTCAGTATGCCATGGCAATGCGTTCGCCTCAGTCTGGAACGACCCTCTCTCCCACTGTTCCCATGAGTTAATGCAGACACTGAATGACAACTGAACAAGGACTGCCACCTCCTCTAATTTGAACTGTATAATCGTTCCCTGGAGGCTCGATGAGACGATTACTTTCGCTCTATTGTCCCATGAGTTCCATCAAGTAGTACAACTCACCTCACTATATTTAATGTGAATTTTTGTTGGCAAGAAACTTGAGGAGAACCTAACTACAATGGAACCCCTGTAGAATTCGACGACCTGCTATTTGTACGGCTGCTCTATCTTGGTTCAACACATTTTTACAGGAACATTTGTGGATAACAAAATGTGAGTACCTCGAAGCTCACTGTAAACGAGATGGCGGCACCCAAAAACGATAAGAGGATTTTCCACGATAGAACGACCACCTGTTCAGATACCACCCAAGCAACAAGCGGGAGGTGATGCTTCAGAGAACGCCTGCTGGCACACCTAGCAGACGCATCTTCTCAGCACTTTTCTTGTACTAGACATCGTGCCAGGACACAGTAAATTCTGCAACCCTAATGCTACCTGTCTCCACTCCACGAGTTTCTGACACCCATCATAATTGCGCTTCTTGACCTGCCAAGTTAGTGCAAGACCCTGGCTGTCAGATACTACCTGAACATTCAAGATCACTGCAGACTGGTCGGGACCAACAGCGACAGTGTCAGGCCTCAGTCCTTCTCAATAGACCACCTGGGAGTGCTGCTCTCTCTCGGCACTTGCCAGCCCTCACATAACAATGAACCCCTGCCCCCCATGAGTACCTGGACACACCTGCACTTGTTTCAGTGACTTATACTGGTTACCACAGGCATGACATCGAGCATCTTCAATGTTACTGGAATGGCCTCTTCATCGCCGTAGGCGATGACGCTATACGAACGGCGTGCAAGTGTCAGTAATTCCTTCCATGGATGCCCTCTAAGGCCCACTTCACTCATGCTGAGGGGGGGGGGGGGCTGGACAATACCTGAGTACCCGTCTGTCAACCAAACCATGGAGAGCAGCCGCTAACTCGGAATGCTGATTGGGCTTAGTGGCAGATGGAGTCGCCATGTCACACCACCGCAGCTGATCCTGATAGAATCCAAGACCAGCCACAGGGCGTGCGACATCCCAGCCAGATGCCCGCAAAGCAAGCTGGCGCTTACGGCGCAAGAACACAATAATTGTAGAGAGAGATGGAACACCCAAATCGAACCAGAGCGTGAATGAACGCACATGGGACGCTTTGTGGGAGGCCTAGCCAAGCACACACAGCAGAGCGCACCATCCAATCCAGAGTTATTAGCCTTCAGAAGGTCAACCTCCCAAAAACCAGCCAGTAGGTCACCTTTGGGAGCAAGTACGTCCGAAGGCGTACTACTACTACTATGATTTGGGTAGCGGAAAGTAATTAAGTATCAGTAAATAAACAGGTAAAAATAAAAGTTTACTCCGGACGAATTCTATGACGACGGTAGCCGCTGTCGCTCGGCACGTGTCATATTTTCAAAATGACACCCCGTGGTTTCCTAGGCAAGCTCGAGAGTTAACGGGAAATGTTCCAGAAGACGTTCAAGGGCCTCCTCACTACTCTGTAACTGTACGAGAATGGTTGAAGGCCACTTACGAAACACGGATTGGTCGAGGCCTGCGAGAATCGCCCGACGTTTATGCCAATGGATTTTTTTCGTGTGGTGGCTGGCTCATCCAATAACAACCGCACTCTACGCCTGTCAACGACGTCGAAGATCTTGGAATCAACCTCAACGTCCCCATAGTTTCGAACGCAAGCACTTTTCCTCTTTCCACACAACTTTTCTCTCGGTATTATAGCAATTGGAGGCAGGCAAGAACTCATTAAAATGACACACCTATCAGACCAGTTATGAACTTTAAATCCGCATTAGCATACAAACTTTCAAAATATTTGACCACAATTCTAAAAAGTACCATTACATTACCAACGTAATGTAACACAGAACAACTCGCCACTAGATTAAAAGACGTAATTATAACTCCAAACACTAGACTCGTATCATTTGATATAAAAAATGTATACCCCTCCATACCAATCAAAGAAACCATTAACATACTACAAACGAGACTGAGACAAATAGATACGACAACCACTAGAAATGTTACCAACCTTAGCGAACTGACACTTGGGCAGAACTACTTCCAATTTAACAAGCCAAAAGATGGATTAGGTATGGGAAACCCTACCTCGTCCATACTGACCGAAATACTTCTACAGCATTACGAGGAAACACACATTCAGACTTAAATGACAAAACACGACATCACCGACGAAATATTGGAGGTCTTGAACAATATTCATCATAACATCCAATATGACACGAACAAAGAACAGAAGGTTCTTTGGACCTAAAATCTCACGGACTGATAACGAACTACAGAACGACATTTTTAGACACCCTACTGCTACAGACACGACCATGCGCTATACATCGAGACACCCACAACAACATAAACTGAGTGCATGAAGACACATGATGCGGAGAACTATCCCACTAACTGAACAAAATTACAAATAATAACTTGATGTTATCAACACTATCACACAGCATAATGGTTACACCAAACAAATTATTAAGACCAAACTCCAAAAACACACAGACTTCAACAAGACGCTGCAGATTTACTTACACAGGAGCAAAAATACGCGGAATAACTAACATCTTCCGAAAGGAAAGCGCACAAATTGCATTACGTACGGACAACGCACTTGGAACTAAACTAACTGCAAAGATTGAAAACCCCTGCAAATGATTACACAACGGTTTATTATTCTCATGAACAGCATGACCTAGTATTACTGCTCCGAGACCCATTCCATTCGATTCAGCATCGAAAAATACTAGTAAACGATACGAAACATGACCTGACTACAATGATACTACAGAAACTAAATATTCCCCCGGCGCCAAGCGCCTGTAAACGTCTGTAGTCATTTATGATCCCATGTAGGGATGTGCGCAGGAAGTGCCAGCCTCATCGGCTCTAACCTTCCTCCACCCCATCAGGCAAAAAGAGTCGGGGAACTTGGGACGGGGACTTTCAGCGAACCTCGGTAATTGACACACCATTGCGAAGCGAGTGGGCTTGATGTGATGGGAGGGAGGGAGGGAGTACAAACGACGAAACGTTGACTTCCGCTGTAGTTCCCGCGAGTTCTTTCAATTAGTTGACTCTAATAATTACTGTAATTTCCCTATACGCAGGTGTACACGTCTGATACTCATTCCATTCGACCCAGGATGTAAAAATACCTTGAAAACGATACGAAACACAGCGTATTTGCGATTATACTGCGTTTCGTTAATTTTTTTAAGCATTTTTTGTCCATAACAACCATGGGCTTCATCCGATCGGATTGCCGAGACGGCGGGCACAACTAGATACCAAATGGGATTTTTGTGCGAAAGAACGGATTTTTTAGACCACGTTTGGAATCCCCATGTCTTGAAACGTAAAGTATCAAATTTTGAGGGGAGGTTGTAAAAAATTGTTCATGACCGAAAACATAGGGTTATTATTCAGAATGAATAATAAACCAACAGACCCACTCGACCAAAGTGGGGTATATATAATAACTTGGACGAGTAAAAACGCGTACATAGGACGAACAGGACGAAAAATTCGAACCAGATATTCAGGACCTCCTCAAGACAACTGGACACGGTACTACCAAAATACAGGACCTTACTACATAAACAATATGAAGGACAGAAACTCAACGTATTAGGAAACATGAAAATCTATAAACAAATAAACTTCAATAGACAGATCATAAACAACACAAAATGCGACACCATATTCACACCACTCAAAACACTACACAAACGAAAACAACCAACTGACGGATTTACAGACCACCCTACACAAAAAAGACGTAAATTCCACAATTGACAGACCATCCAACACGTTCCATTTATCTCTAGGGGGTTTCCCCCTGAGGTACATGACCTCCTCTCCCCGCCCCTTCCCCAACGCTCCATCACCCCTTTCACCTTTCTCTTTGTATATAAAGACCACGACCAACTGACTGACTCCAGTACTGACTTAACGGCCAGGCGACGATGTCTTTACATCGAAAGCGCTTGCACACAGTAACTCACAAGCCAGAGGAGACGGACTCACCTAACAGGTACGTTAACTTTAGACAGATCATAAATGAACGAATCAACACAAAACGCGACACCATATGACAACAGATACAGACCACCCTGTACAAAAAAGACTTGGAATTGACAATCAACAGACTATTTAAGACACACATAACTACCCTTACTCTCTTTTTCCCTTCGCTTCCAAAGGATTTCCCTGGAGGTGCATGACCTCCATTACCCCCACCCCTTCACAGACGCAGAAGAAGAAGCCCAGAGGGCATCAGGGCTGCCCTGAGTCGTGGCCACAAATGCGCCCATTTCCCATCACCCAAACGAAAAAGGGATCTGGCTAAGGCTCCTAGAATGGGTACTAGAATCTTCCGGTTACCTCGACAAATTTCGTATGTCATCCCCATTGCACGTCCTTCTAGTCTTTCTAGCCTGGTATTGAACCACAACGGGCATTCACATATGAAATGCTCAACCATTTCTTCTTCCCCGCAGGATTATTGAGCCCCGATGAGTGATTTGTATCTATGTAGTGCGTTCCTAACTGCGTAATGTCCAGTTAGCATACCCATTAGTCTTCTTCGTTGATTTCAGTTCAGTTTTAGCGCACATTCCGTCTTTTGTTTGTTGTACCTTGTGGTCCCTGTACGCTTAGAGAACTCAGGGCCTCTATTGTTATCTATGTCATTGCTAACTCTATCCCAGAGGGGTTATTAACCGCCTTTTTGACTGTCGCCATCGTTACTGGTATGCATAGTTCTGGCTCATAAAGTTGATCAGTCCTTCAGTTGATCCTTCTTTCGCCAGTATGTCCGCTCTCTCGTTCCCACTGTTGCCCTTACGTGCTGGAATCCATTTCACTGTCAGGGTGTTACCCCTCAGTAAGAGCCAGTGTTTTTATCGACGATTGGTTGTCAGTGAATATTTTAATTGTCTTGTCAGTGGTGTTTTTCTTCATCAGTTTGTCGATGCAGTAATTAATTGCTAACAGTTCGCTCAGAAAGATTGTTGTGTTAATACCTAGTGGTGTAGATTCTTTCCAGTCCATTGTAGGGATAAATATTCCCATTCCTGCATTTCCACGTATTCGGTCCTACGACCCGTCCGTGTAACATATTATGTCAGAGTCATCCTCTACGAGCGACCTATTCTCCCATTTTTCTTTTGGACATATTTCTGTATTAATGTACGTCTGGAATTTGTATATGGTCTTTCTGTCATCCATCAGGTAGTTTACTAGCTCAACGGTCTTGTGCAAATCTGCCCTGGTGATCCGTGATAACTTCTTGTTGTACCTCCCATCTGAGGGACAGTATTGCCGCTAAGGTGATAGTGGGTGTGCTGGGGAAGGCTCCTGACATGCTCATCATTATTGTTCTGTTTAGTTTGTTAAGGGCGCTATTCTTGGTTGCTCCTTGCCACCATGTGATCGCTCCGTGGACTCTTCTTGGTCTTGACACAGTTCGATGGTTCCATTTTGCCATCAATGGATTCACACCCCAAGTCTTACCTTTAATATGATACAGTAGAGCCATGCCTTTTTCAACCTGTATAGTTATTTGTTCTGTCCATCCAAGTCTCATATCTAGAATCTGTAGCATTTCCTATATGTAGTGCTATATTGTTGGTTGCAGAACGTTTCCTGCTAAAGATTATTGTATTTGCTTTCTCTGGGTTTATGGATAGGCCTCGTTCTTGGCACCAACTCATTATTATGTCCAATACCCCACCAACTGTGGAGCACGCTATGTTTGGGTCCCGATGTGGTGCCAATGTAACCCCATCGTCTGCAAAACATTTACAGTAAAAAACCACTGTATTTATCCGCCCGAATTATGTAATCAATTACCAAGCAACAAAATAGTGGGGAGAGACAGCCTCCTTCCTAGCGGTGTTCCATCGTAGTGCGTAGCAACCCCTTCGTCAACGCAGCAACACCACCTCACCCTATATAAACCTCACCTTCACCTTTCTTTTCCTATATAAATACCACGCCAACTAACTGACTTAACGACCTGACGATTATGTCTTTACATCGAAAGCGCTCGCCCACAGTATCTCACCAGCCGGGTACATTAACTTTAGTACTTTTACTGTCCTTGGCTGAAAAATTTTTTGTTTAGTTCTCTTCATATCTTTACGTTTTAACGGCAACTGAGTCCGAAAAACACCATTTGGGACCTTGTTTTGTGTTTCTGTGTGTGAACGCGATTGAGCAAAAACTGCTGAAACAAATCAACTCAAACTTGACCTAGCCCGCAGGCTACAACGGGACGCCAAAGTGAAGGGTACGGACAAAACCCATCCCGAAAATCCACGAAAAAACGACAGGTCTCTCATCTACTGGACTTTGTTCGTCAAACGTTTGATCGAAATCGTTTCTTTACATCCCCACGTAACGTTACGTACTTGTACGTGATCTTCCAGTGTTGGCGTGTGTGAGTGTTGGAAAGGCTCATCCTCCGTTCTCTCAGATACTAATGGGCTTTGGCGAGACACTCGAAAACGCAACCCGCAAAGGAAGGTCTGGGGAGTGTTTCACGTCGTTTCGGAGTTCTCGCAATTTCGTTTTTCGGTTCCCTAAGTACGAAACAGGCTCAGAGTAGCAGAGTGCCAACGAGGGAGGCCGCAGAAATGTCCTTCGAATAAGAAACGATATTGTGAAATCCAGATCTGCGGTCGTTGACGCCTTTTTAAAGGCCGTTTGGTGACGCGTCGTCAGATTTGAATCTCCTCGAAAACAGAAGATCAAATTAAAACTTCTTGCTCCGCTTAATTTGTTTTTCAAGTACTTCGCTTCCACAGGACGGGTCAGAAACGATTCCTCCTGTCTGTACTCGTCTATTCGGTTTCCAATCAGTTACTATTTTTACCTGCTTAGCAACTAAGACCATCACTTTTATGAGAGCGGGAAGTGGCCCAAAGGTTGCTGGCCTGGAGAAGACATTTGTCAGCTGTTCACCTGTCTGCCCCAGCAACATCCAACATCCTGCGTTGTAGGACACATTCAACCTGATTCCTTGGGTCATCCAACTGGTCTATCCACATTGTGAATACCCTTCCATTTGGAAACATCTGGTGCGACGCATCGCACAGCTTTGCCCATTCCCACAAGCATTCAGCGATTTCCATGGCCTAAGCTGCTAATCCAATCTACTTTTCACTCCCTTCATTTAAATAAAACTCTACTTGACGTTCTATGTAGAAAGTGATTCCGCGTAAAGTTCTGGAATTTACTGAGCTGCTACTACTCATGCCAGGACTTGTATTTTAAGAGCTAACGCATAGGTAGTACTGTTGTATAATTTTTTCAGGATCGTTTGTGTTCACAGTTCGGGAAATATAAAGAAAAACTACAAAAAACTAATTGAAAAAACGACGAGTTCAATTCCGGAATTTTTGAGGTTGTCGTCGGTTGTCTAAGGGCCATATGTCAACGTTCATCGTATGAGCACTTTACATTACTATCGCTCCGATTTTTTTTTTGAGAAAGCTTGTGACATACAAGCATAATTTATGAAGAAAAAATACACTAAAATCTCTTTTTGTTGAAATTTGTCATAATTTATTGTGCTGCTCATCCGGGAGATGAAAATTTCACAGAACTGATATGTTATTTGGAGCTACCCATCCAACAAATGTAATTGTAATGATTGACTGGTCCCTTCTTTAGCACGACAGAGTACTGATTGACCAGTCACTTGATTAGCATGATGGTGTTCTGAGCTGACGGATTGAGCAGCCAGTAGATCGAGATTACGAGAATGGTGGGTCTCCTGGTATGTCATCTGTTGCTACAACGAGAGCAGGGAGCCACTGAGTACCAAGAGCGCTGATTTTGGTTTATTATTCATTCTGAATAATAACCCTATGTTTTCGGTCACGAAAAATTTTTTACAACCCCCCCTCAAAATTTGATACTTTACTTTTCAAGACATGGAGATTCCAAATTTGCAATGTCCGTCCGCCGGCCGGGCCGTTTTGTGCCTTTAACGTGGTCAGAAAAATTCGTTCTTTCGCCCAAAAATCCAATTTGGTATCTAGTTGTGCCTGCCATCTCGGCAATCCGATCGGACGAAGCCCGTGGTTGTAATGGGCAAAAAACGGTTAAAAAAATTAAGGAAACGCAGTACAACGCGGGAGCTACAGCGTCCCTCCCTCCCTCCCGTCTGAATAAAAAACAACCGGTGGCGGGGCGTCCTCGCCTCGCGGGCGGGCGGCTAAACTCCCCTTTCGCCTCCTAACGACGCCGCCACTCGACTCCCCTTTCGCCTTTCGCTTCCAGCGCCCCCGTTCCAATTTCCCCGACGTTTTGGTTTTAATACGATTCAATTTTTTTAGATTGTTTCGTTTCATTCTCATTTTGGTTTTTTTCATAGATTTTTGGTTAAATTTTGATATTAGTATTTAGCGTGCATGTTTTCATATTAAAATTCAGTTTTTTCTTGATACTTTCGTTTTTTTGTTGTTTATTTTAATATTACGATTCAGTTCTTTTCGACCTTTTTTTGGGTTTCATTATGATATTTTTCGATGCTGAATCGAACGGGATGGGTCTCGGAGCATTAATGCTAGGTCAAGCTGATTATCCGAATAATAAACCGTTGTGTAATAATTTGCAGGGTTTTTACTATGTCTTGGTTTAGAGATTTAGAGGAACTGTGCGAGTTTGAATGCCTAAGGTGATGCATAACATTTTGGTAACGCCGAAGGGTTTGTCATAGTGTGCCATTGTCTACTTCAGAAATAATCCTTAAACTCATCAGGTCATGAAGGGTTGAACTTGAACGCCTCCAAAAAACCTGCGCTCAGAGTTCTCATTAGGGGCAAGGACAACAAACTAATTTGGGCAGAGCTGAGCCAAACATCCGTTTTTGAGAAGAAAAAAAAGGTTGTTGTTTCGTTCACTATGATAATTGCAATTAGTTTGGACAAATATTACTGACACCCTCACGTTGACGCTCTATGACGACCTGCAGACTTAACTTAAAATTCGAAATAAAAATGGGCTGTTCTCTCTCAATGGCGTTCACAAAACAGTTCTGTTTCTTTACCGAATCACTTCCTGAACACTCGGAGAGAGTTACATCAGTCTCGTTCTCACAGAACAAATGAATGGTGTTTTTCAGACTCTGAAGTCCTTGAAGCGTAAATATTTGGAAGGAAACGTGGAGCACGTTCAGGTCTCAGGCTTCACATAGTTTTTACTTCCCTTAGCGCTGCGGAATAGAAAGCAAAGGCGTAATCAAGATCTTCGAGGGTTTCTGAGTCCTAAAAATGATCTGGGTGTCTGTTGAGACGACTGATGAGATTTTGGTTCGATCAAATCAACCGAAATGACATATTCAGCCTGCAAATCACCATCAAACGCCAAAAAAGGGTATGCACGATATCGGCCGAAAACAAACTATAGTTAGTTATCTTAGAGGTCAACACACTAAATATTTTTTGTCTCAAAAACGCCTAAGATTTGTTTTAAATGTTTTACGTAGACAGCTAGAGATAACATGATATTACCATAAAATTTTCTTTTGTTAGAACCTGACGAGAGCAGCACAATAAATCATCAAAAAGTTCGACAAAAACCGATTTCAGCCCCATTTTTTCCTCATAAATTTCGCCTATATGACACTGCCGTTCCCTAAAATAACAGAGTGCCCCCATAAGATACTTCCACGGTGGCAGTTTAATAATGGTCGTTAAGTAATCATAAATAATTACGGTATTCAAAATAACGTCGTTTAGTTGACTATTCGCCGTTTCTCTTATAATTTAAGACCTTTTGATACCAACTGCTTCAAACTAACTAGTAGCAGCCCAGTCAAATCAGGAGTATACCTCAGAAATGCAGAATTCGAATCCCAGACGTTAAATTGGATCCAGGAAGCAGGTGAGAAAGCATTATTAATTTACTTTACTGTTTTAAATTCTGCACGCCATCAAACGTCTTTGAGGTTCCATTAGTCGTCCAAATAAGTTATTTAAATAAAAATAAAATCCAAGGGAGGTTTTCTTCGCGAGCCGGGGGAAAATGGCGATTTTTACCAAGTCCTTTTCTTGCTGTCATGAAATACGTTAATCAGCCTTCTCCCCATTCCTTATTAGATGTTAAGCCTCATCATTAATATCGCGGGGGTGGCCTCGTTTTCGTCGCCATAGCGGTTCGGTTCTATTCACGAAGGATGTACTCACATTCTGCGAATGAGGGCTTCACTGCTACATGCGACTTATTCGAGAGCGGGCGCTGTGTCGTGTTTTAGGGCGGGTATAGTAGTAAACCATTCAAGATGCAAATAGCAATCGGTTTGATCATTGTAACCGCCAGGTAGTCAGGGCTCCAGCGCTGGAAGTCTCAGAAATGCCAAAAGCATTGCAATTTTGTGAACCAAAATCTCAACTTGGCTTTCTAAAATAGATATAGAATCTTGAAATGTAATACAAGAGAATATTCATCAGTGAATCTGCTATCACGTGACATCAATCACTGTCAGCGACAAGTGTTGCCGTTAACGTGTATAATAATAGAGTGAAGAACTATAGCGGAATTGAAGTCACACGAAGTATGTTTTGGGCGAACTTTCAAACTTTCCGAGGGTCAGGGCATCAATCGTCGATAGGATGAAAGATAACGAGGGAAAAACCGCGTTCGCTTGGCGTGTCATTCAGGGAAAGTCATTCCCTAGAAGTTAAGTTGTTGCTAAGGGGTTGGCGGACCTATGAAAGGCGGATTTGGTCGATAAAGAACCCTACGCACGTGAGGACACAGCGAACGGAACTCAGCTTCGCAGGTATCTGACTCAAGAATCGATATTCATTAAAGAGCCCTCTCCGGAGGTTTAGAGGGCTTCGCTACTATCGTTAGTCCTCCAGGCTTAAGCAGGAAAGTGATGAAGTCCGCTCGAAAAATGTTTTTTCGTGTTCCCTCCAGGTCGTTACGTTTCAATGTTTCAACGGTATGTTGTCAGGGCACGGCTCGATGAGCACGTCACTCAACGTACCGATCTCTAGGATAGTTTAAAACGGCAGAGAGGAAAAGCTAGCCCTGGCTGGGATGTTGTACTGAAATACACGAGCTCTGAGTGCCCGTGTAATAAAGTCACATTTACGTCGCGCGTGTATAATAAGGACACTAGCAATGCCACAACTTTGATGCACCATCCATCCCACAGGACTACAGTCTACGCAGAGCCGTTTTCGGTGCAAGGGACCAGACTGTACAAAGAAGATATGAATCTATTTGATTTGAAGCTGAAGAGCGCTTTCAAAGGAAAATATAAAAAAAGTTACTAGAAAAATACGAGGACAGGGGATCACATAGAAAATTTGTATACAAGATCGTATATATGTTACCGAGTGTTATTTAAGATTATTTATGTTATATTGGTTATATTTATGCTATGAATAAATATGGTTCGAGCGTCAATATTACATTTTCGGCTGTGTTTAATGTATGTGTGTAGATGATAAAATTCAGTGTGGCATATCCCAATACTCACCCTTCTCGGTGCTTGTAAGTGGTGCTTTGGTGGCCAGCGCTCCTTAATGAGCTCAAAGGTAGGGGAATCCCCCGCAACCTGTACTCGCTCGTCAGAAGTTACCTGACAGACAGAACTGCTACGATCGAAAGTAGGCATGTCTCCGTCCGGAGAAAGATTGAGAAGGGGTGCCCACAGGGCTCGGTCCTTGGACCAGCACTCTGGAATGCCTTCTTCGAAGGTCTTCTCAGGAAACTCATGGAGACTGACTGCGAGCCGTACGCCTATGTGGATGACTTGACTGTGCTGATCTTTGCAGAGTCAGTCCGCCAAATTGAAGAAAAAACCCACCACGTGCTCCCCACTGTCAACCAATGGTGCGAGCATGTCAAGATGCAGGTGGCTGAGGAAAAAACCCAGCTAATCCTCTTGAAGGGGAAAGTGAATAATCCACCCACAATACGCTTTGGCGGCCACAGGCTCCTTCTTGAAAAGCACGTCAAGTATTTAGGAGTGAATATAGGTGAGAGGTGGGGTTTCAACCAACACCTCCAGTCCCTTAAAGGCACTACCATTGCAAGGTTTGCCTCACTGCGCGCCATTACTAAGGCCACTTGGGGTGTGTGTTACCATGACATCATCCTCATGTATAAGGCCATCTATTTAGGTGTGATTGGCTACTGCCCCGTTGTCTGGGGTAGCAAACTAACAGTCAATCAAAAGAGAGTATTGGCCCAATCCCAGAGAGCCGCGCTCCTGTGGATCACCAAGGCCTACAAGACTGTATCAACGGAAGCACTCCAGGTGATCACTGGTCAGTTACCAGTTGATTTGGCTGTTGAGTGCATGATTGACAAGTGGAGAGTGAAACGGAGCTTCCCCGCTTTGGGCTGAACTCCGTGCGGATCTCACCACAGAACAGAAACTTGCCGCCATCGATGAATGGGCTCTAGAGAAATGGCAAGCGAGATGGGAATCCTCGTCAAAGGGACGTGATACGTATGAGTTCTTCCCCAACATCCGTGAACGTCTTTCTAGAAAATGGGTTGAGCCAGACCACTGGACGAGCCAGTTCCTCACGGGACATGGTGACTTCAATGCGCGGCTCCACTTCTTTTCTCTGAAAGACTCTCCATTATGCACGTCTTGTGCCTCCAGTGCGGAGGAAACAAGAAACCATGTGCTGCTCCACTGTAGTTCCTACAACAGTGAGCGACGGTTGTTGGGAGGGCAATCGAACTTAGCAGCTTTGACTGCTACAAAGGAAGCCTATAACCATTTTGCAAAGTTCGCAAAGAAGGTAATGGCTAAGAAACGTGGTTATAGTTGATCAGTCCTTTTGAAACTTGCCACCCAAGTAAACAGTAAGATCAGGTAGGGAACCAGATTAAGAACTACTCCCAGATGGTACGGGATTCCTCAGGTGGTCACCTCCGCCCGGTAACACACGGGCAACAGCTCTCTACGGTGAGACTGGCTAACGACCAAATACCTGCCGTACCTCCACAGGTCTGAGTTCGGTGGACGCTGCAGGGGCCGGCCTCTTGCATATTAGCGAAACCGCAACTTCTATGACTGATATAACCCTCGTCGAGGGTTTGGGTACAGTCATCAAATAAAGAAACAGACCTGTATGGTGCGAATTGCTATTGCTTGATTTAAGCTCTCTCTCTCTCTCTCTCTCTCTCTCTCTCTCTCTCTCTCTCTCTCTCTCTCTCTCTCTCTCTCTCTCTCTCTCTCTCTCTCTCTCTCTCTCTCTCTCTCTCTCTCTCTCTCTCTCTCTCTCTCTCTCTCTCTCTCTCTCTCTCTCTCTCTCTCGGCGCGATAATATCTAGAAAGCGCTGAATTCGGCAGTACGTTTCGTTTATCGCCTCAAAACGGATCAGCACGTAAAGCCATACTTTCTGAGGTTGGGCTGGTTGAAGGTGAGGGAAAGAGTCGCGCTAGCCTCTGTGACCATGTTGTTTAGGATCCTTAAGTACGGAAACCCTAGACACCTCCGTGAAATTTCATGATGCTGGGTGGAGGTCACATGCATGGTTCGGGGAGCGAACTCATGCAGGTTCCAAGGCACTATATAGTAGATCTTTTAGGATTCGAGCAATCCATGTATATAACGAACACAGAGATAGATTTGATTTTAATTTAAGTGTAAATAGTTTTAGGAATAGAATGAAAAAATACGAGGAAACCAAACAATGAGAGGTTTTTATGTAATTGTCAAGTGTAAGTGCGAAAAGTGTAGTGGACGTGGAAGTGCAACAGAAGATTCGTCAGAATCTTAGAAGATAATTTTTTATTTTATTCACTTTGTAATGACAACCAGAAACAGTGATTGTTATATAATTAATTCCTGGGAACAGGGAAGAGAGGGCCTTAAGGCCCTATTGTTTCCCAGGTTGTTAAATAAATTCTTCAGTCAGTCAGTCTCTCTCTCTGACAGTCTCTCTCTCTCCCTCTCTCTCTCTCTCTCCCTCACTCTCCCTCACTCCCTCTCTCTCTCTCTCTCTCTCTCTCTCTCTCTCTCTCTCTCCCTCCCTCTCTCTCTCTCCGCTTGCGGTGGGGGGTTTGCCCATAACGCCAGTCAGCTGCGGTGTCAGGCGTGTGTCTCGGTGTACCATCTTCAATGTCAAAACACGGAGAAAGAAGATTATACATACTTCACGGAGTGTAACAAGCCCTATTCCGAAGGAACTAGCGGCCGAGTCTCTCCATCTGGACGGGGGATTGAGGTGGCGAAAAGCGATTGACCACGTGAAGCGGATCTTCTCAAACAGATGCTACTGTTACGCTCACTGCTTTACGCTTTCAGGAACTTAGTTTTCTGCAAATCGGTAGGCCTTAGAACGACCTAGTTCCGGACCTTGATCCTGCCTTACTTTACGTATGGTGCTGCGGTCGCTAGCGATCTGGACTCGGTTTGTCGGCTCAAAATGAAGACAGCTTTAAATGCCCGTATTATGTATATTCTAAATCTTAAATACGACAGGGTGTACGACAAATATCGGTATCTTCAGATTTTGACATTTGATGAACCTTATCCACTACATGGTGTCAATTACGATGTTTAAAATAACCTCCTCAAGAATGCCCAAGTACCTCGCTGACAGATATTTAATGTTCTCCCAAATCCACACCCTTGAAACCCGGAATAAGGATTCAAGTTACCGGCTGCGCCATGCCGCACTACAGCCTATCGCCAGTCATTTCTTATGCGGAGTATTTCGTATTATAACGCCCTTTCACCTGACCGGAAGAAATTGACCAGGTTATCCTAGATTTAAGAAACATCTGAAGTAATACTTGTTACCCTTATACTGAATTAGCAAATGAAGAATGTAGTTATTTATAATATGGAATGCAGTAAAGAAGATATTTACTTACTTTTATTCGTCATTACTTTTTTAGTAGTAGTTTTTGTAACACAAAGCAAGAGAATAACAAATTGATTATCATGTCGTGTCTTCTAATGCCAATCCGTGTTCGTCACTCGTTGTTTGAAATCTTCTGGTTTGGTGGAAGAATGGCCATGTATGTCCAAACTTCGCGAGATTTAATAATAAACTCTCACAGCGCAGCATCCGAGGTTCCCGCTCATCGAACGAACATTTTGGCATAATCTCACGTCGTGCAAGGGACAAATATATGTAAGATTCTCGCCTGACCTCGCATCTCATTTTCTTCTTAGTTACAACCTGGAGTCTTGTTAGTCACTCCATATTGTTTTTCAATCCCACAGCTGTTGTTTTAGTTACCAAGAACTTTACTTTCATCTCCCTTTTCTGCTCATTCCTAATTCGTTTGTACGTTAGAATCGACTTAGTTTTCAATTCTCAATACATTTTGAGCATCGTTTCTATTGTATTACTTCGGTTTGTGGACGTTAACCCTAAGTCTTACATATATATAACGAGCATGCAGATCAGTTTCAAACGTTTGTTAGAACAGAGATATTTAAGGAAAAGTTGAATGTAACTGGCACCTGTTACATTTTGTAGTTGATAGTAATCAGTTTTTGGAACCATAAAATAACGTAATCAAATTACGAATAAAATTCGGAGCTGCACAGAACACATATTGCGAATGGTTGTGGAGTTTGGTGTGACAGAAAACAGAAATGACATTTAGGTAGGCGGCTCCTACTAAATGGCTGATTCACTCACATTCGGTGGTTCTTGAACTTGTTAATGGGGCAGATCGGGATGTTACATAGCGATCTGGATCGTAGCTAATGGGGGGCATCCTCGGAGCGTACATGTTACTTATCGATATATTTGATGGATGGAAAAGAGCTCCAGGAGGCAGGCAGTGGATTTCTACAAAGAGAGGTGCGGAGAAATAATGCAGACGTTCCATCGACGCTATTTTTAGTTCCAACAGCCGCATCCCAGTATGATTCCAACGCTGCGCACGGCCCTCAAGTTCACCCGGCATTTCACTGAAAGGATCTCCTCGGACGGTAGAGCGGCGTGTGGTCCAATCTACAAAACTAAGAAAACGGAAATTTCCTCGTAAGAACACGGAGGCATTAACAGCTGCGGTTTCCGCGATTAGCGGTCCTGCGCGGCGAGGCCGTCAGGGGAAAGCCGCGCGAGATGGAGCCCAACCTCAGAAAACAGGACACACGCTACTCAGTTAACTTCGGAAAAATAAAAACCAAAGCTAAGGTTCATGTAGCACAGTTCAGTTGTCACGTCGCGACCGATCTTCCGGAACTAGGATGTTGAAACTCAACAAAATGTCTGATGCGAAGCAACACACCACTTTCCCCAAGCGTCGACGGCAAGGGGGCCTTTCTTAGTGAGCCCATGGAGTATAAATATCTAGGCATAGCAGTGGATGAGAAACTGAGCTGGCGACCTCACAAGTCTGAAGATTCGCGAGGCTATTATACCAGATTAGGGCAGTTAAGGACATTCAGACCCTGACCCTGGTTTAACTTTCTCTCATCCAAACTGTTTCTCTGCACATGGCGTCATAATCTACGGTGGCGCGTATGCGGAATTCTTCAGAGGTCGATTCTCAAAATTATTTTGCACGAGCCTCGCCGATTGCTCCCTTAATTTCGCTTCGGTTCCGCGAGGTCAAAGGGTGTGAAAGATTCCAGCTACTTGGCAACGTAATCCCAAAATACACCTTTCGTTAAACCACCTTTCGGTGTAAATGGTGAGTTTTTTACTAGATAAAGTCATAACGGCCGAATTCAAGGATCTAAGATCCTGCAGTAGAAGTGTATTGAAGGAGAGAATCATATCACAGAATATCGAATGTGGTCCTGGTCTGATTTTGGGTTTCTTCCATAGCATTCACGCAACAGGATTCATAGCAAGTATTTCACGCCACACTATCCTATTTATTTGTGTTATGGCTCGGGGATTCTTGCCCGCCAGTACAGGCTTAGCCTATCGTTGGGCAATAGGATTCTGCGAAGAGTTATGTAAATTATTCCTAATCATTTGATTTGTTGCTAGCGTGAAGAAAATCGCTGAATTTGGAGCTAAGGAAAGTTGTGTGATGCGCCAGCTATTGTAAATAGTGTTTCCTCGGCCTCCAAAAACGTGTTCGAGGCCAGTCTAGCTGTGACAATACTGCACGAGCCATTGCACCGCAGCAAAATAGATGAAGTTGAGTATGATACGTTATCGAGGGAATGAGTACTGCGATGTACTAGGTTTCACGTTGATTATGAATTTCGTTCTTAGTTGGGGAGACGTTGGTCACGTTAGATTAGTCTCAATCTCGAGGAATCTGGACGGAGGCATCTCGCTAGGCAGCCAGAGGAGATCATGCAAACGAGGAACTGGATTGGAGCTGGTGGGTTAGGGCAGTAGGACGGGTGTGTGGCGGGGAAGCGGGGGAGGGGGGGATGGTGATGTGTGGAGGGGGGGAGGCTTAGAGGCCTAATAGCGAGGAAGGAAAGGCGTCGTCACGATGCTGGCTGAAGGGCTGCAGGGCAGGACGTGGGACGCAGGGAAGGGTTCGTGTGATGGCGGATGGACGAAGGGAATAGTGCGGTGCAGCTGTTTCACGGCCACCGCCGCGGGTGGACGTGGCAACATTGCAAGGAGCATGGCTCACACTTCCCTCCCTTTCCTCTCCGCTCCGCTCCACTTCCACCATTCCATTCTACATCGCGTCATCCCTGCACATCGACATTTTCCCTTCTGCCTCCATCCATCCGCCCATCTCTCCTCAATCCTCGCGCCTTCGCCTTGCACTTGGTCCTGCTGCACTAGAGCCAGAGCCAGACCTCGCGTAGACCTCTCACAACCTTCCACTTCCTCCGAGTCTCTGCCACAACACCATCTTTTATGTCCTTTCTTTCTCCCATCAATTTCATGGGCGAGGACGAGAACGGCGCTTCCAAGCCCCAGACGCTTCCTCCAGCCGCCTCCCAAACTCATGAGTTGTATTTCTCTGTCCCCCTATTCAACGAATTGGAGCGAATTATTGACAAAGCGCTACAGCGCCCTCACCCAATCCGTCTTGAGTCTTCATAATTAACCCTAAACGACGGATTGTTGACTGAATTGCAATGTACATGAGCAACAAGTTCAAATTCATGATAACTTCACCGCTCCGTTTTCTCCCTCCTACTGAGGGATCTGGTGCGGGAACACACATCTTTCCTCAGCCCCACGTAAACTCCACGAATTCCATCGCTCTGCTAACTTCTCCAACTTGATAAAACAACTTCACGTGTTGCGTGAAAACTCGCTAAGCCTACAGTTCCACAATTTATTGGGCTGCTGCTACTTACCCCACGACCTTCATTCAACGAGCGATCACCGTGAATCGGCTGGGAAGGTTTACAATTTTGGAATTACACGGAAAACTTCGCGAAAACAATTTTTTTTTAATTAGTTTGAATTCCAGGGTTCCTGATTTTCTTACAAGCATTATTACTCCTGCCCTATAAGCAACTTATTCGACTTCCTTTTTTTTGGGAACTAAACGGAAAAAACTGCGCTCAAATCGCTTTTGGTTGAAATTGTGTATTATTTGTTGTTGTTGTGGTTCGAAGTCAACGTGAATTGTTCGGGAAGATCGAAGAAATTGGTGGAGCTTGAGGTTCATGAATCCATTGAGTTGCTCCTACTTATTCCACGACCTTGATTGAATAATTTTGCGTGCGTACTTCATTAATGAAACTGGCTTTAGGGGTGAAGACGCAGTGCGCAGTGCGCGTTTAGTCTCTCGGGTCTGTATCTCCGCTCACCGTTTCATCGAGCTATCCTGCGAATGTTCGAGGCGCACGTGAACATTAAAACTTAATCATTAAGGTAGTGATAACAGGATTCGGCGTTCTCTTCGTCATTTCCAATACCAGTTATTGGTAAAATCCCAGGACAGTGGCCGGTGGGTGGGGGACATTTACGTGGAACATCGGTTCGCGATTACAACGCGCGCGAAACTGAGCCAATGTGAACAGTGCGCAACTACTGCAACAGACATTGACGACCACGAAAATAACAAAAAATCTCACTCGCGTTACGCCAATTTAAAATATCACTCACCTCTGATAAGGTAGGCTGCTTTAACGGCGTTCTTCGATTCAAATCACCTAAGGAATCAGACTTTTCACACGATATCGCCCACCCGCCACATTGAGGACATGCATACTTGTCCGAGATGAAACCGACAGTCATACACCAATCCACGACACTCCGGCAAGCCTTTTTCTCTCAATCGGCGGCGGCAACTCGTCAACCAAAGGACGACATTACGAGCGAACTAGATAGTTGCCAGCGATAAAAGTTGCAACTAGCACCAGTATCAGTGACGCTAGAAAACATTGCTAACCGAAGATCCGGGAAAATGCACCCGCGGCCATTGTTTTGGGAATTAACCCAATTAGTTTTAGAAGAAAGCCCGTTTCAAAATATTCTCTCGTGTTCATTTGAAACATCAAGTCACGGCGGCAGAAAGCGGAATTTATTGTGCTGCTCGTACTCATCCCCCGACCATTATCGAAAAGCGGGCCCGAGGTAGTAAAGGTGTTTGGAAAATTATTAATCAGAGTGTAAGAAGGAACAGAAAACAGTGCGAAATCACCCCCCATAACAAGAACAGCCCATTGGACATAGGGTACTTAATAAATATTTCTCCGCTGTAGGAGAAAACATAGCCGATTCTGCGCAGTACAACTTCACTGACAAGTTGCTTGAGGTTTCGTTAGAGAATGTCTAGAAAACGATAGGTCACTTAAAAGGTGGCACGAGTCCGGGTATAGACAATATCAGTACAGAATTAAAGGGAGAGCCAGAAGATATGTTAAATTATCGATCAATTTCTCTTGCGGGAGAGATGGTAACGTTTATACGTCAGGATTTAGCCAAGGCCTTCGATACTGTTGCACATTCAAAACTAATCACCGCAGTAGAGCAATCGAGGTTTTATCAAGCGAACTTCAAGTTACTTGGAGGAAAGATGTCATTTGTGATGATGTTATTAGTGAATTATTGTGGAATCCCTCAAGGAAGGGTACTTGGGTCGATTTAGTTTATAGTATTCACGAACAGACTTCCCAACATGAAATCTGAAGGAGAGTCAGAGAAGTAACTGCCACGTTCAGAGAAAGTGACATCTCCCAGATGAAGAACCTAAAATTCCATGTACCGGATTGTATAGCCTTCAGCGCCGCTGTGAAGTCCTGAAGGCGTGGAAGTCGAGTACCTAAAATGGGGCAAGCACGCGAATAAAGTAACATCCTCGATGAGTTGCTTACGATCTATGGTGCATCTGGTTGGGGAGGAGCTATCGCGCCCCTTCTTGATTCATTATTCCTAACCCAGAAGCTCTTAATCAAAGTCTTACTTACAAAAGGGCAAAATATTCGACATAAGCTCTCTTTAAAGAGTTAGCAGTACTCAAGTTGAGAGAGCTAATTGACGAGATAACCATAATTAAAATATACAAAGATTTACTAAGCAACCGACTCACATTTTTAGAGGGAAAAATAAGAACTTGTGGGCAATGTCTCTCTTAACTGCCTTTCCATAGGACTCACCATGTCCAGCGGGCGTATGATCACCGGGGAGCAAAACTGTTATGTTCAACGCCCTACCCCATGAGCTCATGTTATGTTCAAAATATCTGCGTCGCAACACACAACTTTCTATAGCTCTACGTCAATTCACTTTTAGGAGCTACCAATATAAACAATTTAATCAAAATCGTTAGAGCCATTTTTGAGAAAAAAAAGTTGATCACTATGATAACTATGGTTAACTTTCGATGGATTTTGTTCATACCCTTATTTTGGCGTTCCATGGTAACCTGCGGGCTAGATATCAAGTTTGAGTGGATTTGGTACGGTGGTTCTCTCAAAAAATCGTTCACAGACACACAGACCATTTTCCCAAAATAGTGTTTTTCGGACTCAGAAAGGTCTGAAACGTAAAGATCTGAAGAAATTATTTTTCCGCCGATTACATAACTTTCCTTTCTACTTTGTAGAGCCAAGGAAAGTAAAAAACGTGCAAAAATAATATAATATAATAAAAATTGAGCAAACAGAGCCCTTTTAGATTGATACGTTAATACCAAAACTTTAAGGTGGTAACTAAATAACTCCTATGGCTTTAATTTACCTATATTTACTTATAAGACGATAACTGAATAAGAAAATGAACGAGGGAGTACTACTCCTCCCCACAGCACAACTGTACTAAAAGCGTAGCTAAATCTGCAATGTCCGTCCACCGTCCGCCGTTCGGGCCGTTTTGTGATCCACAAAATTCGTTCTTTCGTACAAAAATCCCATTTGGTACCTAGTTGTGCCCTCCGGCTCGGCAACCCGATCGGACGAAGCCCTTGGTTGTTATTGGCATAAAACCGTTTAAAAATATCTGGTGCGTAGCAACACACAACTTTCCGCCACCCCCGTAATTTCGAACACCACCTACAAAGGCGGGCGCTATATCTTCGTTCAACGCATTTTTACAGGAACATTTATGGAGAACAAAATGTAGGAACTAGTTAGCTGAGAGTACTCCGAATGTTTGATCGAAATCGTTAGAGCCGTTTCTGAGAAAATTGGAATACCGATAAATTAATATTCGACAAATCTCCTTTTCTGCGTTAACTTGGCTTATATCTCCGTTCAACATATATATATACAGAAATAATTATAGAGAACGAAATGTTGGTATGAGTGACCAAAAGATACTCCATTAGGATTTATCACATCTGGTGAATAAGTTACCCTGAAATTCACGGAAATGTTCGAAAAAACGTTATTTTCGACCCATTTTGATTTTTATCTCTGTTCAATGAACTGTCAGAGGAACATTTATTGAGAACAATATGTAGGTATTAACTATTCGAAAACATCTTGGAAGTTTGGTGATAGTCGCTGAAGCCGTTTTGCCCAAAAGTGTAAAAAACCTATTTTTGGTTCATAGGACTATATCTCCGTTCACCGTATTTTTATGGAGATATGTGTGGAGAAGAAAAGTTAGGTATTGATTAGTAGAAGATAATTTGAAAGTTTAATCAAAATCGTTAGAGCCGTTTTCGAGAAAAATGCGAAAAACCCTAGTTTTCGGTAAATTTTCGTCCCCCCACCCCCCTTCCCATCGGCCGAAATCGTCCATAACCTTATTTCGGCGTCTACAAAAAATAACGAACAAAACAAAAAAAGAACCAGCTCAATCGAATCAGCCGTTCTCCCGCAAATCGAACTACAGACAGACAGACAGACACACATACACACACACACCCGGATCTCACGCCGAAATTAGGTTTTTTAGACTCAGTAGGGTCTGAAACGTAAAGATCTGAAGAAAACCCAAATTTTTTTTTTTTTTGGTCCGATTACTATACTTTCCTTCCCTTCGGGTAGCGGAAAGTAATAAAAACTGTCGAAAATTAAAAAATATCGATACACCCAAGACACTTCAATATTTCACTGCAGGCTGTTATCCAAAGCTCAACATTCTTAATTCAAAAGACAGCCCATTCGTCAGTATTTATTGTATGTTTAACCATCCTTGGTAACTGACCTGGCTATAATTTGTTTTTCCTTTGGGATCTCGTACATTCTTAACTGATAAAGTTTTCAAGGTATTTTTCGATCCTAGGTCAAATGGAATGAGTATCAGACGCGTACAACTGCGTACCCGCTCAACTCGCCACGTCGTGCCAATTGCCTACGGGCGCCTGGAATATTTGGTTTTCGTCGTTCCGTTGTAGTCGGGTCATGTTTAGTGTGGTTTATTGGTATTTTTTGATGCTGAATCGAATGAGATGGGTCTCGGAGCCGTCAGACTCCGTCAAGCCATCAAGCGAATAATAAACCTTTGTGTGATCATTTGCAGCGTTTTTTAAAATGTATTGCAATACCTATCTAATAAATGCTTTTTAAAAAAATTATAAAGCAATTCGTGCACAGAGAATTAATGAGGTTGTAAACCCGATTTTTTTGAAAAGGATAATAATCACTTTTTCAGATTTATTGCGAAAAAGCCCAACAGAGCTGAATGTTATTCTTGTTGACAGTGGTTCTAGCGGCTAAACACGACGCTAAACAGGTGTCCAAAGAGTTACTTGTTACCTGGTAATTCTCTTGCGTCCCTTCTCGCAATTATTACTTTCCTTAGCCCCTAAGAAGTTCGCATCATGTAACATTCCTGAGCTCTACTAACTCAATTTATTGGTAAACCCCAAGAATAGTGTAGTTATCGAAAGTTGGGTTTTCGTACGTTTTGAGGTCTACTGAGTCCGAGAAAAACCTCATTTCGGCGTGGTCCGAGTGTGTGTCTTAATAGTTCGATTTGCGCGAGTACGGCTCAACCGATTGACCTTTTTTCATTTTGTTTATGCAAAAATAAGGTTAAGGGCAATTTCAGTCGGCGGGAAAGGGGGATGGAAGGCAAAAATGTACCAAAAACTAGGGATTTTCGCATTTTTCTCAAAAACGGCTAAAATGATTTTAATTGAACTTTCAAATTATCTTCTACTAGTGTGCACTAAACTATTGTTCTCCATGAACATACGGTGAGCAGAGATATAGGCCTAAAAATCAAAATAAGGTTTTTACGCTTTTTGGAAAACCGTAACCAAACTCACGCTATGTCTTCAAATAAACAATATCTATACATCGTACTCAATAAATGTTCCTATGACCGTCCGTTGAACAAAGATACGAATGAAAACTGTCGAAAATAATGATTTTTAACATTTTCGTACGTCCAAATTAACTTCTCCACTCTATTTGATCAATTTTACGGAGTGTCTTCTAACAACCTGTACACGTATTTTGTTCTCCATAAATGTTACCGTTGAAATGAGCAGCTCGCCGAATTTACGGGGGTTGCGGAAAGTTGTGTGCTGCTACTCACCAGATATGTGTTATGTGTTTGGTTGCCCTTAGGGTAGCGGAAAGTGCAAATCGCCTGTGTACCGGTTGCATGAATAGGAGCACCTCAATAATTTGCTGAGTTCAAACGGACTGAGTGAGAAATTGATTCGAGTGGTTAGTGTTATTCGTCCGTCAATACCTGCGATGGCTCGAAGGATGCGAGGAAATTTGCGTGATCGCTTCCATCTTTTTCTTCTAATGATCTCGCGGAAGAATCCAATCGACATCCCGTCACAAGTCACCATCCAAATCACCATTTTCTTTCGTCACTCGTTCGGAACCGCTCGGCGCGAAATGACCGACCGGTCGAACCGCGAAATCGCGACTCGCGAAACTGGTAGCGTCGCGGAGGTCGTGCGAAAAGAAAAAAAAAGAAGAAAGAAAAAAAGAAAAAGACCGAAAGGGTTTCGAGGTGGTGGGGGGTTCGCGAGAGGCGTAAGTGGTGGGAGTCGATATCCGCGATGTTGAGGCAGGTCGATGCTGTCCTGGGAGGGGCGGTTCAGTAGGATGGGAGGAAGGGGAGACGTTCGCCAAAACGTCTGCCGCTTTCGCAAGGTCGAACTTGTTGTGACGAGGACGATGCAACGGTGATGGTGGGCGCGGGGGGTCCTAGGGGGGGTTTGCATCCCAAGTGCAAGGTCGCCGATCCGAGGCGGTCAAGGGCTCTGACCAGTCGGCGGGGAGAAGTGTTGTGTTGTCGATGGCGGGGGGAGGGGGGGGTCTGGTCTGGAGCAGGTCAGTGTTCTGCCGATTGCGAGGGTCCGCTCTCCCCTCGTTTTCGCGAACCTCTTCTTTCCCGGCGCTTCAGAACAGGAGCGCCATCCTCTGAACGTGTCACTCAGGTGCCACACAATATCCCCATGTCACATTCTCCCTTCAACCGAAACACCGTTACTTAACGTTTTGATGCACCCTAAACATGAGAGAACAGGCACCATTTTACGTCAAAAATATATGGCGCGTTGCCATCCCCCGTAAATTCGACGCGTAGCTACATATACGGGCGCTATGACCCCGTCCAACAGATATAAACAGAAATAGTTGCGGAACACAAAATGCCGGTACAGGTTATTAACGTAATTGGGTAAGTTCCGCCAGTTGGTAAATTACTAAAGTTAACGAACCTGTTTGATGAGTCCGTCTCCTCTGGCTGGTGAGATGGGTACTGGTACACTCCATAAGATCGATGAACTCCCGTAATGCAATTACTCGGGAAATTACAAAAATGTTCAAAAATACATTATTTTCGACACATTTTGATTCTTATCTCTGTTCAACGGACGGTCAGGGGAACATTTATTGACTTCTTTATTTAATGACTGTCTGCAGGTCGGACAGGTCCCCACTCAGTGGAAGTCTGCGCGTGTTGTCACTCTTCAAAAGGGAGGTGACCGCAATCAGTCAGACCCACGATCTTGGAGACCGCTCAGTCTTCTTTCCATATCAGGCAAAACATTAGAAATCATGATGTTGCAGTCCCTCGAAGGAGTCTTTGGCTGCAACCTCACAGGCAGGCAATACGGGTGTACCGAAGGTCACGAAGACTCACTGCGAGCTGTACGCCTATATGGATGACTTGACTTGACTGTCCGCCAAATCGAAGAAAAACCCCGCCACGTGCTCTGCACCGTCACTCAATGGTGCGAGCATGTCAGGAGGATGCAGGTGGCAGAGGAAAAAACAAGTTAATCCTCTTGAAAGGAAAAGTGAATAATCCACCCACAATACGCTTTGGCGGCCTCAGGCTCCTTCTTTAAAAGCACGTCAAGTATTTAGGGGTGAATATAGGTGAGAGGTGGGGCTTCAACCGACACCTCCAGTCCCTTAAAGGCACTACGGACCCTTAAGGTTGGCCTCACTGCGTGCAATTACTGAGGCCACTTGGGGTGTGTGTTACCATGACACTATCCTCATGTATAAGGCCATATATCTAGGCGTGATTGGCTACTGCCCCGTTGTGTGGGGTAGCAAACTAAAAGTCAATCAAAAGAGAGTATTAGTCCAATCCCAGAGGGCTGCACTCCCGTGGATCACCAAGGCGTACAAGACTGTATCACCAGAAGCACTCCAGGTGATCACTGATCAGTTACCAGTTGATTTGGCTGTTGAGTGCATGGTTTGACAAGTGGAGAGTGAAACGGGAGCTCCCCCCACTTTGGGCTGAACTCTGTGTGGACCTCAACACAGAACGAAAACGTGCCACTATCGACGAATGGGAGTTAGGGAAATGGCAAGTGAGATGGGAATCCTCGTCAAAGGGTCGTGACACATGTGAATCCCCCCCCACCAATCCATGAACGTCTTTCAAGAAAATGGGTTGAGCCAGGACACTGGACGAGCCAGTTCCTCACGGGAACTGGTGACTTCAACGCGCACCTCCACTTCTTTTCTCTCAAAGACTTTCCATCATGCACGTCTTGCGCCTCCAGTGTGGAGGAAACAAGAAACCACATGCTGCTCCACTATAGTTCCTACAACAGTGAGCGACGGTTGTTGGGAGGGCAAACGAACTTTGCAGCGTTGCAAGCAAGTTCGCAAAAAAGGTGATGGCTAAGAAGCGTGGTCACATTTGATCTGTCCTTTCGAAACTTGCCACCCAAGTAAATAGTTGGATCGGGTAGGAAACGTCTGCGCGGTCACACACGGACAACATCTCTCTACCGGGAGACTGGCTGACGACCAAATACCCGCCGTACCTCCGCAGGTCTGAGTTCGGTGGATGCTGCAGAGGCCAGCCTCTAGCTTATTCTCGAAACCGTAACTTCCATGACTGATCCAACCCTCGTCGAGGGTTTAGGCACAGTCATCAAATAAGGAAACAGACCTGTGTGTGTCTGTAGTTCGATTTGCGGGAGAACAGCTGAACCGATTGAGCTGGTTCTTTTTTGTTTTGTTCGTTATTTTTTTCAGACACCAAAATAAGGTTATGGGTGATTTCAGTTGATGGGGAAGGTTGTGGGGGACGAAAATATACCAAAAACTAGGGTTTTTTTGCGTTTTCCTCGAAAACGGCTCAAACGATTTTGAATAAACTTTCAACTTATCTATAATAAAACTTTTATCCGCTTTTCGGCAAAGCGGCTTTAACTATCTTCACCAAACTCATAGGATGTTTTCAAACACTTAATACTTATATATTGTTTCTAATAAATGTTCCTCTGACAGTCCATTAAGCAGAGGTAAAAATGAATGTGTCGAAAATAAAGTTTTTTCGAATATTTCCGTAACTGGTTCACCAGATGTGATCAATCTTATGGAGTATCTTCTAGCCTCCCATACCCACATTTCGTTCTGTGTAATTATTTCGAACGGAGAAATAAGCCAAGTTAACTCAGAAAAGGAGTTAATTTATCTTATATTAATTTATCGATGTTCCAATTTTCTTGTAACGGTTCTAACGATTTCGGTCAAACTTACAAAGAACTCCTCAAATAACTAGTCCCTACATTTTATTCTCCATAAATGTTCCTGTAGAAATACGTTGAACGAAGATATATGGCCCGCGTGTGTAGCTGGTGTTCGTACTTATGGGGGTGGCGGAAAGTTAGGTGTTGCAACGCACCAGATATTTTTTGATACATATTTTGGTAAAATGAATTGTTTATCAACATTGGGGGCAGTTTTTAATTTCTATGGCTCTAGTAGGAACGGCTGGATAACAAAATGTTGTGTTATCTTAAAATTCACGGGCTCCAGCGCCCGAAAACGATGATTTATGATGACGAAAACGTCTGTTTATTTGGGCAAAAACAATTGGAACGAAAGAAAAGTAGAACATAGCACGACACTGGCCTAAGCAGGGTTGTCGCCAGGCCCTTCTCTTTGTTATCCCAACATATTACTCATTTGCACATTTTAATATAAATGTTGGCACAGTTGACATGTAGAAGAACGGTTTCTCAACAGCTGGTTAATCAAACAGAAATAAAATGGGTTCAATGTTAAGAGCCAATATGTCTCATGTCGGTAGGACCAGGCAGCCATTTCCCACACTGCCTTCCGCCACTTAGGGCCGGTTTATCAATGTCATTTGCTAGCTTGACTAAAGGTTGACTAAGCGAAATCATTCGTTAACTCCCGAAGACGCCTTCATCAATTCACTTTGACACCGCGTTAGCGCTAGCTGTTAGTTATGTTTTAACTCGTCTCTTCGTTCGTTAGTTATCGGATAGCTAACTGTTATCGGTTAGTTTGTTGGCAGCCATTTTCGGTTGTGTTTCGCTAGCCTCTGTTTTCGTTTTGCGCTTTCGCGATATTCTTTTCTATTAGGTTTTCGTCACCTAAATTTTAAATAATTTTATTAACAATGGAGTTCGACTACGATCTGTCTGACTCTGATTTCTCCGACGAAGAGGTATACGCGTTTCTTGAGTGAGAGAGAAGGCCGTACCAGGTCCGTCCGAGAATTGAATATTTTGGCACACTCGACGACGTAGATTTCCATTCTAGGTTCCGGTTGTCGAAAGAAACAACGGAGTTTGTACTTTCGCTAATTCGAACGCGAATAGAATCGCAATCACGCAATTACGCCCATGACGAAACTCCTCTTAACGCTCAGGTTCTACGGTCTCGGTAAGTACAGACCTAATATTTTATCGACCTACCACGTTACTTATGTGCGTGATATAACTTACTTCAAGTTCGAAAAGTAATTAAGAGCTTTCATGGAATGTTTACGTTTCAATTCTTTTAGTCCAAATGTCTAGGTTCGACTAATCACGAGTTCTCTACTCCCCTCGTACGTTCAGCGCAATGCACTAATAATGCAGCATAGTGCAATGGTGTTCACAATGTGTACGTATAAACTTATAAAGAAGAACGTTGAGGAATCTATAGTTATCCCTAATTACGTTATGTCATTGTTTGAGTAACCAATAATGAGTCACATTATGTTGTGGGAAGTTGTTTTGATTCTTTTGGAATTAGCTGTTTGAATGCCGTAATTTGGTTGTTGCTGATTATGATTGAAATTCTATTTCGTACCTTATTGGATTCCCAACACGAATTTGACGTGAACGATGGCGGTGATAATTATGCGTTTTGACCACAATGAAAACTATAATTTTGTGTCACCGTCTAATGTGGGTGTGGGATCGAGAATATCAAGCGTGAGTTGACTGGGTTCAGTCATTCTCTCTCAATCGTGTCCACAATCGCACACACCATGTTCTGAAATGGGGGCTTTGAAAAATTTTGAAACGTAAATATCTGAAGAAAACTCAATCAAATTGTCTTTGTGGCCAATCACGTAGCTCTCATCCTACTTTAATGAGGCTGTATAAAGAAAATGGGCATTACAATTCAATGCGATTATTCGTATACATTTTAGAATTATGTGGTAGTAGAGCACGTAAATAACCATTTTTGTTTTCTCTTTGCAGGTTCGATGCTAATAGCTGTAGGCGACTTTTGTGGCGTTAGTAAAAGTCCTGGCTACCTCATTGGGAAACTAGTTTCCTAGACCACTGTTCATTTGCCCCTACTTTCTTAAAGACGATATTCGGAGAAGAAAAAATCTCAAAAGCCCAAAGAGCGTTTTACCACTGGGCTAGAACGGCACTGACCACTGGTGTTATCGACTGTACACACGTGAAAATGTCAATTTGAGTGAAACACACCGCACATTTGGTGTTAAGAAGCATCATGTATCGTTTTTCAAATTTTTTAAAGTTGCTTGGTGTATGATTAATTTTGAATAATACACGTGACGTTTTCTGCAAGGAACATTTTTTTACTTATGCTTGCCCCACTCACGACGGAAAGTTATAAAATCGACGGAAAAAATCACGACAAACACTTAACAAAAGTAATCACATTACGAAAAATGAGCTACACAATAAGTAGAGAAGTAAGAAAAGAATGAGAAGTAAGAAGATAAGAAAAGAATTGGAAAAAAAGAGAAAAGTATCAAGTAAGATCACAAATATATTATTTAACAATTCTGCAACTGATATTTGGGTATTCGAATGGCAATGTCAAATAATGAAATCGACAGACGGCAAATGAAGGCGGCCCAATGGTACCAACTCTCCAACACATTGTTTTGGAGGAAAACTCGCCAAGTCGCCTCTTCGTTCGAGGGATTCTCGTTTGAGCACAATGGCAGCCCTTTTCCCCCGCTTTAAAACTCTCGCTAGCTAACTATTAGTCAATTGCCGATTGATAAACAAGATCCGGGCTCAAGAATTTTTTCACTCCATGATTATCGTTAACAGATCGCTACCTAATCAACGTTTTAACTATAGAATTGATAAACCGGCCCTTAGACTCCGTTGTAGTCAGGTCCTGCTCAAATCGCCCTCCACAGTAGCGAGTGAGAGCCGTCCGAAAACAGCAGACTGACAATCTCAAGTCAACCTCATCGATCTTCGTTCTGCACGTTCACGTCTCGCAGTTCTTTGTCATTGAATAACTCACACTGAGCCCATATCGATGTTCACCTAGTGGCACAAAAACTAGACGGAGCCCATTTTAGCACAAACGCCAACGAAACTCGTGGTTCTCGTGGTTCGTTTCTATCGACCCTTTCACGTCCCTCAGCACGTCCCGCTAGCGTACAGGGAACAAACGTAATTCGCGCTGCGTGACAGACTTGTCGCTAGAAAAACGGAACTTCCTCGACAAGACAAAGAGGTTCAGTACATTTGTCAACAATTTTTCTAATCCGCTTTTATTCCATTTCTTCCTTTTGGCGTTTCGTAGCGGATTTTCCAACTCCATTGGATCCGAAATCGTATAGTATAGTATTTTTCGGATTTTCAACCCTCTCCCACTACGACATCGTATCGTGGACACCTCCAACATTTAGTGAACGATGCGAATTGACTGGGTGACCTTGAGAGCGCTCAACCCAGTTCCATAGGATGATGATGATAAGGTGGGCGCGGACACTAAAGGGACGATATGATCAGTGAAAAACAAGGCGTTAAATTGGCGTTGTGGCGGGTGTTTTCGTGTGGATGCGCAGTATTTTGATTGGAAGTAACTTAAAAGGGCGTGAGAAAGATGAGGATAGGGGTGAAGGAAGGAGTCATTGACGTTGTGCTGTTCATTCAGTGATGTGCGTTGCTCTATCCGATGTCAATTGAAACCTGTTTCTGTATTGGGGATAAATTTATCGGTAGCGTTCCGGAGTTGAATCTCGAAACAAAGGTTCTAATAGACGGTTGAGAACATTTTTTGAAGCGCGGATCGATGGCGGAGTCGTTGCATAAACGAGTGGAAGAACAGAGATCGCAGCGGCTGGTGGAACGAGCCCTTGAACCTCGTGGGCCGTGTGGTAGGGCGCAGGGCTCAACCTTGAAAATTGTGACTCCCGTCGCTTCGTCCCCATCCACGTTCCAGGACCATCCCAGGCTCATTTCATCCATTCAGCGGCGCTGCCCTGGTCTGCCAGTCGAGCTCCAGCTCTCCGCTCACTTTCTTCCCCTTTTCCCAAATCCTCCATCACCCACTTCCCTCTCCAAAGCCGCACAGCTCCCAGCACCACATCCACCTAGTTGACCCTACTCGCCTCCGATGTTGCCACTCACGTCCCTAGTCCTTTGCCCTCCCGTCTTCTTCCCTTTCCCTTCGGCACAAAACTAGACGCTCCTCAGCTTCCAATGAATCCTGCGCCCCACCCGAAACCATTTCGGCGCGTTCGACTCCTCAAATAACGACGACTTTGAAACCCCCTCAGTGAACGTGCTGAAATCAAAAACGTTCAAACGACGCACGATTGCTCACCTTTTGAGCCCTTGAAAAGAGCGGAACTTGGTTCAACGAATGTCACACAACGGTAGACTGGGGGGTTAGTTTAGACAGAAACAGCTGACATTAGGCTGCAGTCAAGATGTCGATGACAACGCAACGGTGCTTGACCTTGAATTAGACTTGCCCCACGAAATTCACTCAAGTGATCCATTTAAAAGAAGCTCTAGTCTTCTAAGCTGAACTATTACAAAGTAATCTACTTCCACCCAGTTGGGCTGATGACTAACGTAAAATGCTCGGGGGAGGGGGGGGGGGGCAAGGCGCTGACGTTAATACAGTTACGAAGTCGATAAATGAGACTGTTGGCAAAATCACGAACTCTGAAGAAATCACTGTGATTAGGGTAGAAGATGCAGTCCTGAAAATTGAGGTAAATCCAAATAAAGTGGCTAACGTACTGAGTACCCTTTTCAGTACTCGGAACCGTTTCTAAAAGTATCAGAGGAAGGTGTCAAGAGGCGGACATTGTCGAGGTATAAATAAATTTAGCGTAGTAATATTCAAAATGTTCAAGGGCCTCCAGCAGCTCCTCTTACGTTTATTGCACGTTTTAGCTTACGAGTAAAATATTATCCATAAATCTACAAAAAAAAGCACTGCTGACCTCGCTCTTTAAAAAAGTTGGCCCTGAATTCACGGAAAGCTGCAGGCTCCTCTCGGCAATAGAATAAATTATAGAAAGGCCTAGCTAAAGATTGTTTGTCCATTACACGGGTGGAATAATAAGGGATAAGCAATTCAGTTTTAGCCAAGGTCGAAGCACAGATGAGGCAATGAGCTATTTGGAGAAAGAATGTGGTGACTGCAGTTGATGCTGGTGATTGGTGCTTGGAAAGAAGGTAATTTCGATTTGCATGGTTAGGACTAAAACATTTGATACGATCCCTCAACCCATGCGACTTTGAGCAATTGAACAGACTGGTTTCTTTAGAGGCTTTGTCAACTGGACAGCGAGTCGCTCCTAACACAACAACAATGTCAGTGATGAAAGAACTAGTGTATGAGGCATCTCACAAGGAACGGTTCTGTGAACAATTCAGTTTATTGTTTCCATGCAAGGGCCTCTAAAGGAACAATTGGATGAAGAGGTGTTTGCATTCGCGAAAGTGATATGGGCACGATGAAAACTGATTTTATTCCGCACGCACTTGAGGATAGTGACACCACACCATCAAAAGCCACATCATCAGTTGTTCTCAATTTGGCTGCACCTGAAATAAGCCAAATGCAGAATAGCTGAGAGAATTGGGCTTGGAATAGCTGAGGTCCCAAAGGCTAGCAATGGGCACTTGGCTTCTTGGAAACATTTATAGAGCCCGGCATGATGCCCAGGTACTAGTTCGACAGGAGACACAAAGTGCACCGCGGCCTAAAGTCCTATTGTGCCAGTCCTAATGTCTCTCCGTCTGATTTCGTGTGTTGCTCCTGAGATTAAGTGTTTGGAATGCCTCCCTCTCACAGCGTTTCAGACAATCTGATGCATTCTCCGGGCATATTATCTCAACGTCCTCTTGACTAGTGATGGAAATGCCCCACTATGGGCGAGTGACCCTATCTATAGGTACAGTAGATGAACCGAGTCTGGTCTCTCATTTCTAGTGATCCTTTTATGCCCAGGAATCCCGTAGATATTAACCATATTAGAGTTTGCTAAAGAGCTACGCCGAATCCTGCACTCCTTCGCCAGTTTTGATGTTGTGCGGTACTTCTCTTCAGCGCCTTACACGACGCTTGACTATCAGTCATTACGTCGATAGTTTTATCGCTATCTCCTTTTTCAAGCATCATGACTGCCCCAGCGATGATAACATAAATATGTAAGACTTAGGGTTAACATCCACAAACCGAAATAACACAAAATAAACGATGCTCAAAATGTATTGAGAATCGAAAACTAAGTCGATTCTAACGTACAAACGAATTATGAATGAGCAGAAACGGGAGATGAAGGTGATGTTCTTGGTAACTAAAACAACAGCTGTGGGATTGAAAAACAACATGGAGTGACTAACGAGACTCCAGGTTGTGATTAAGAAGAAAATGAGATGCGAGGTCAGGCGAGAATCTTACAAATATTTGCTGGGAAACCCGTTGGAGTGGGACCCAGGACGGTGGGATCGGTCTCACAATAGCCTCATAAAACCAGAAGGCCATTCTAGGCTTTAAGTCTCATGTTCTCTCACACGTTCTTCGACACGTCCACAAGGCCGTCATTGCTTTCTCGGTCGTATATCTGATGCGCTCTTTGCAGGTTAGTTTTCATATCCAGACTCACACCCAGATGCTTGACGTGCTTCAGCTGAGACCATTACTAGCTGGGAGCTCAGTCCTGACAGTTGTGTTGTTTTGTGAATGACACTGGTCGCTTTAGTTGGGTTGGTGAATAGTCCCACCTCCATCTGCAGAGTTGCTCCCATTAGGTCAGATGCCTACTTCTCACTCAGCTACGAATGAATACAGCAACATCATCCATATATCCTTGGGAGTAAAACCCTGCTGCGTCCAATCTCTAAAGAGGAGAGTCTATCTATCGCCAGGTTCTATTGGAGCGGAGATATGACCCTCCCTGCGGGCCTCCTCTCACTCTCATCCCCCTCAGTGAGCAGCTTTTCCTAGTGAGGTCTGAATCTCTCTGCTGTTCAACATAGAACCACCTTACTACATTCCTGTTGGCATTAAATCTAGTTAAAGCTATTTCCATGCTGCATATGGAGGTATTGCCAAATACCCCTTCAATATCCAGGAGTGCCCTTTAGGCAATCTCCTTATTTTCTATCAGTTCTCCCATGCTCATACCCTTACTTTGGCTTCCCACGGTGACCTGTAGGCTGTATAAAATTTGAGCCGGTTCATAGAATGAGAACAAGAAATTTTTGAGGGAAAAAAATCAAGTCCCAGATTGGAATGGAAGGCTGGAGGCATTCGTACATGAAGTTCCCCTCTTTGCCCTTCGCCTATGATCAAAGGGGAATATAATTTCCCTTTCAAATGTCACTGACACGCCTCCTTCGTTAGTTCAACCTTCTTTTTGGCTGAGTTATTCCTGCTGCGGCTGTGAGTGAATGAGCATTCATAAACCTGTGCTACGTCAACGAGTATTTACATGAGCAGGCTTTCGTCAAATTGACTACTCTCACCAGGAGCTTTCAAGACGAATGAATGCCATGCCCGGCTTTGGATGAGTTGGGTTCACAGTCGGTTTCACCGAGCGCCGCATTTCGATAAAGATCCCCGGACTCCCATTTAATTTAATTCGCTCAATCTCGTTCATTGGGAAAACGGAAGCTCTTGTTGCGGGAAGAAACTTTGTTGGGCGATAACTCGATTATTAGCCGCGCGTAAAATAATTGTAGTTTGATGCGTGGAAAATGAGGGTGTTGCGAGCTCTTTAATCGCCTAATTTGGTCAAGTTTCTCATAACGCCAGTTAACAATGGTCTTCAAGTTCTTATCTCGCACAGTGGGACAAGAGGCCTCAAAACCTGGTCAAAATATGCAAATTACGCCGAGTACGGATTTTACGGGAGGGAATGAAGGCGAGTGTTCATTTCCATATCTGCTTTGCCCTATTCCAACTAGAAGAGCGCTAGACAAATGCTCTGTCTCCGCTTACTATCACTTCATGTCCTGCCTGCCTCATTCCTACAGTATTGACACTATACCTCCAAGCCTTTGTCAACTTCTGATCGCTGTTATACTTCATTGATCATGTCGCTCATACTTCCTCTCTTGCTATGTGTGTCCTCAGGTAGAATTGATTGGAAGACAATAGGGGATCCTATCGACCCCTCGACTATACCTATGTTGCTGCAGTTCATCAACTTGATCTGGTTCATATAGCTTCTAGTCAGCTTGCCTTACTTGATTCCATGCGTTGGCTTATTGATAAACAGTTCACTGGAGATTATTCTCTGCTTCGTAGGAACCTTTTCGGTCGTATGACCCCCCCCCCCACCTCATCATTCTGGTCGAAATTACGCGAATTGTTCAGTGTCCTTCTCACCGACTAACTACAAGAATGTTCCGCAGTCTACTCAGCCACCTTGAACTGGGATCGAACATGCTAATTATGACTACCTCACGGGAGAGCAAAGAGGCAACATTAGAGCCCTGAGTACCTATCAACATTTTTTAAATGTAGTTGTTGTTGTTAACTATGACTACTTAACTGAATGTCCTTATTTGTTTACTTTTGAGCTAATCAAAGGGTAAAGAAAGTATTGCAATCGTGTAAAAAAGTATATGTACCTTCATTGCTGCATTGGTGTTGCATGGTCAGCACCAGTAGTGGTTAGGTAGGCTGTAGCAATATAAAACTATCATCATAATGACTGATGGTCAAGCGTCGTTTAAGGCGAAATAGAACTACTGCACAACGTCAAAACTTGTGTGGGAGTGCAGGATGCGGCTTACCTACCTGGCACACTCTAATAGAGATAACGTTTATTGGATTGCTGGGCATAAATCGGTTCGTCTACTGTACCCTATAAAGCCATCTCCCCATTGTGGGACTTCTCTCTCACCAGTCAAGAGGTCTGTCGGAGAATATGCCAAAAGAATGTATCAGGCAGTCTGGAATGCTGCGGGAGTGAGGCATTCAACTTCATCTCAGAGCAAGCACGCGAGATAAAACGGAGCCTTCTGATGATGGAGAGGAAGGACCTAAGGCAGATCGTGAGGATCATCACAGGGCAGCGCAAAATGAAAAAACACATGTACATTATTGGCATAGTTGGACACCCCTCGGTGTAGACGGTTAATTTAATCCAAACCCATAAAAAAGGTTTCGCGAAAAAATTGGATGCTGTTTGGTATCAAGGCCAAAAAGGGCACAGTTCCAATGAATGAAGCCAACTCTATTCCAAAATCACCCTGGTAATTCAGCTATATCACACTCATAAGAAGCCATGGATTAGAAGAAGAAGAGTAGTCTCGGAATCGAACCGTCTGTGAAGTGGATCACAGTCCCGTGCAAAGAAACGTCCCAATGTGCACGACCATCTCACCCGTGACGGCTACCTCTTACTAATTAATGCCTGTATTTTGTTCTTCAACGTCTTCTTTTATTAAAATCCATTGGGTTGGTGGGTGAGGAGTGATCAACGGGGGGAGGAAAGCGATGCGTCACTCCTGATATTTAATTATGACCTCTTCATCAGAGCGGTTGATGAGCGGTAGATTGATAGAGGCGAGGAAGTTAGGCGATTCCCTCGCAACACGTGAAGTGTAAACGACCGTGCTTCTCTCTCTTCGATCTAAAGAGAGCCCCAACTATTTTCAACACACTCCGCTAGAGTGCACTCAGACACTTCAACCAGTAAATGTAAAATTTTCCTACTACTCGCGAGCGGATTATTTCACCAAGCGAAGTTTACCTTCAACCTCCACATGGCGCACTTGCCACGTAACGCTCTGGACGAATTTTTATGTTACGCCGTATTCGTGTTGAAAGAAGCCCAGATTATTCGTGCTCAATTTTCCTACATTCGAAAATTGCCACCTCATGCCTTTTTGCCGAGGAATAAAACGTAGAATAAATATGAAATGTTTTTCGGCGAACGAATTATAATTTCAAATTGTATATACAGTATATATATATATATATATCAAAATTTGCGAAAAAAAAAATCAACAGAATAATAAACGAGCCAGTAGCTACGTCAGTGTACGAGTATTCATAACGATAAGAGACTTTGGAAGAGCTTGGACAGAATACTGGCAGTTGAAGAAACGTCAGGAGTGATGCGAATTCCTATTGCCCTAGTGTGATGTATGACAAATATCGATCAAATAAGCTGAGCTTCTCGTCGCACATGGAAGCAACATCCAACAAGACAGCCACACCAGTGATGTCACTTGAACAACCTTTAACTATTTTACTCAATTTTTGAGCTATTTTTACACAATTTTCAGCAATCTATTTTCCAATAATTCTATTAAAATTCTATTCTGCGCTCATATTTTTAAAATTAAACTTCCCATATGTTTTAATTTTTTTAAACTAGCTTTTCTTCGGATCTTTCGGTCTTTGGATCTTCATAATGCACAAACAACTCGGCCTCCCGATGGTCTGAGGGTTGATTTTTTATGGTCTCCCGACTACCAAACGGTTCCTCAAAGGTTATTGTTGAATACGCCTTCAGAGAACGTTCACTAGTGTTCGGAAAGTGTTAGTTGGCGAAATGGTTTTTATTTTTCGGCGTCACACAATTTCGGTTGAAACTTTTTTCCCAAGAGCTTTGCGCAATGTCTATTCTTTCTTTCTATCGGCAGAGCTTTATTTAGGTGTTCTCTTGCTATTGGAGTTGTTAAATTCTCTTGTGTTCACGATCGTGGTGGGGAAGTGACCTGGTGGTGAGGGACGATATGTTCCAATGAAACGTGACGGAAGGTAATTGAAGGCTAAAGCATGTTCTATACCAAATTAAGCAAATGGTCTGTGCCTGTGAAAAAGATTGGGAGAAAACTCATGAACTGAATCAGCCAAATCAGTCCATATAGGTTGAGAATATGAACAAAATTAATTCAAAAATAACTGTAGTTGTTATAATCGTCGAAATGCCAACTATTGTTTTTCACAAAAATAGCTCTTGATTAGTTTTTTTTTGCATAAGCAAAAACAACCAAACCAAATAATTGCATGGTAACAGGTTTGTTTCCTTCTTCAACAACCACCAGCAGTTGCCACTCAAAAGCTATTATTTCCTCGTCACAAAAATCATGCCGGTAATTCAATAAACCACCTATACTCCGGCTTACTCAATAAACATCGTGAAATAAGTAGGGATAACCCAATAATACCAGTACTTATCACCATCAACGTAATAAGGGATCTAGAGCTGTTATCCCATGTCCTGAGCGACAAAACCCATTCATGAAAATTTCACGTATTTATTATTCATTAAGCGTAAACTAACTGTAAGCTATGTGTAACTTCCCAGAATCATCCTTCTAATTTTTGGTTTTCTTATCCTAGCAGTATCTCTGCCATAATTTCCTTTTGTACTTTCAAAATTATTACAAACTGATGAACGAAAATAGACATAATTTACCTTAGAATGCCGAAGTTTTTACTTGTCGTAGGTAGGTGGTGTTCGAACTTAAGGGGGTGGCGGAAAGTAGTGTGTTGCTACGCACCAGATATTTTCTTCTCAAAAATAGCTTCAACATTTTCAATTAAATTTGGACGTGTGAACAGTCACAACCAGCTGAAGGCAAACATTTTTTGTGAGAATGCATGTGAGAAATTCCTTTCCGATTTTTTTATTGTTTTGTGGTTGCTCAGCTTTTTCTAGGTCCAAAAATAACAGCCAGTGTCCGACTTAATCTAGTCGCAGCGCCACTAAATTATGACAACAAACTCCAGTTTCAGTGACGCGAAGCTCAACTGTTGTCAGAAAGCGGGACGAGCCTGCCCGACGCTCAAACATGTTGCAACTCTGCCCGAGAAATTGGCACTTACCAGTTGACTTTTTCAGGCACCTTTCAGTTACAGGCCCAAACGCCTAAAGTCGTGATGTGTTGTTCGTGAACGGAACTAGTCACGTCCGCGAGTAGCAGTTCGTATCGTTCATCATCTCTTCTCGCTGGTCGAATCACTGTTCACCATAACAGAGAAGTACCTGCTATTTATCGTCTAGCGATGATAAAATTAATTAATCTTATCTTTTTCTTCCTATAGATTTACAGTGTCATCAGAAAATCGCAACATAAAAATATCTGGTGCGTAGCAACACACAACTTTCCGCCACCCCTCTAAGTTCGAACACCACCTACATAGGCGGGCGCTATATCTTCGTTCAACGCATTTTTACAGGAACATTTATGGAAAACAAAATGTACGTACTAGTTAGCTGAGAGCACTCCGAAAGTTTGATCGAAATCGTTAGAGAAAATCGTTTTTGAGAAAATTGGAATACCGACAAATTAATATTCGACAAATCTCCTTTTCTGAGGTAACTTGGCTAATATCTCCGTTCAACATATATATACAGAAATAATTATAGAAAACGAAATGCTGGTATGGGTGACTAAAAGACGCTCCATTAGGATTTATCACGTCTGGTGAAGAACGTAGCCTGGAATTTACGGAAATGTTCGAAAAAACGTTATTTTCGACCCATTTTGATTTTTATCTCTGTTCAATGGACGGTCAGAAGAACATTTATTGAAAACAATATGTAGGTATTAACTATTCGAAAACATATCTAAAGTTTGGTGATAATCGCTGGAACCGTTTTGCCAAAGAGCGTAAAAAACCTATTTTTGCTTCATGGGCCCATATCTCCGTTCACCGTATTTTCATGGAGATATGTATGAAGAAGAAAATTTAGGTATTGATTAGTAGAAGATAATTCGAAAGTTCAATAAAAATCATTAGAGCCGTTTTCGAGAAAAATGCGAAAATCCCTAGTTTTTGGTACATTTTTGTCCCCCACTCACCATTCCCATCGACCGAAATCGTTCATAACCTTATATTGATGTCTACAAAAAATAACGAACAAAACAAAAAAAAACCAGCTCAATCGGATCAGCCGTTCTCCCGCAAATCGAACTACAGACACACACACACACACACACACGGACCACGCACCGAAATTAGGTTTTTTAGACTCAGTAGGCCTCAAAACGTAAAGATCTGAAGAAAACCCAAATTTTTTTTTGGGCCAATTACTATACTTTCCTTCCCTTCGGGTAGCGGAAAGTAATAAAAACTGTCGAAAATTAAAAAATATCGATACACTCAAGACACTTCAATATTTCACTGCAGGCAGTTATCCAAAGCTCAACATTGTTAATTCAAAAGACAGCCCATTCGTCAGTATTTATTGTATGTTTAACCATCCTTGGTAACTGACCTGGCTATAATTCGATTTTCCTTTGGGATCTCGTGCATTCTTAACTGATAAAGTTGCTTGCTCTTGAAATTAAAATTGATCTTCTGGTTTCTGGCTCCAGTAATTTCTTTTGGTTTGTCATTTCAGATTGGATCTCATCTTGTGATTGAAGTAGTTGAAAGATATAATTAGTGGGGTTAAATATTTGCAAGTGACAGTCAACAAATTTCGGCAATAAAACCAGTGCATAAAAAAAGACGTGCTTGCAAAATACTAATAGGATGTTTCGTTTTACACAATATTTCTTGTCCTATTAGAGTGAAGAGCACTGCAACACATGACCTAAAGAACTTGATGACAAGGTAATCTCAAGATCATAAAAAGGAAAACGACAAGGTAAAGTATATGATGTGATGCATCATACTTTCCCCAGCCCCACATTCATTCAGGGACTTTCATGGCTAGCTACTAATCCAATGTGCTTTTCACTCAATTCATTTGAACTGGGTAAAACATGAACTAGTAGAATGGTGGTGAGCTGTCCCAGCTTCCCTCACATCCTTTGAGCTATTGCTGTAATGATGGATGGAACTGCTGAAATACGTGGCATTGGCCAATAGTTGAAAGTGAAAATTTCACTAGAAAATTATATGGTGCGACGTAACACTCCTTGTGCTACTTTCCTCAGCCCCACATGCACTGCATAGCTATACCTACGAATCCAATATATTTTTCACTCACTTCATTTCAGCTCGGTAATACTTAATTTCTGGAATTTATTGAGATTCTCTTACTCACGATCTACGAACATTAACGATAATCCGCGTGGAGGCGACTTCTCGTGTCTTTTGCTCTGTTATTATGTGACCAAATCTGTGAAAAGTGGTGGTAAATGAAATAGGAGAGGTGCTGGAATTCTGAATTTTTTGGTTTTGCTCCTTATCATCTGACGAGCTTTATTAAACTTTTGGGTAGGTAGTGTCTTGAGCTAGTGTCATGTGGGCGGAATTTATAAGAAAAAACTGCACTAAAATTGATTATCTTCGAGATTTTTTATTATTTGTTGTGCTGCTCTCGTTATTTCCTCGCAAATCAGATTTTTATGACAGTGCCATGTTGTGTTATTTACAGCTGATGAAGCACAGCATTTAATCAACATCGTTATAACCGTTTGTGATTTAAAAAATGGTTTTTTGACCACTACGATAACTATAGTTCGTTTCAGGGCAATTTCGGAAAACCCCTTATTACGGTGGACTTGGAGGAAAATATAAAATTTCAGCGTACGTGTTGAGGTTGGAAAGGAGAATAATCGATTCGAGTCGTTCAGTTGGTCCGTGAACCACTCTTGCAAAATAATTACGTTGACTGATAGGACTAGATAGTCACAGTACCAGCCCGAACGCCAAAATGTGTGGTGTCGCGTGGGTTTGAGCGACGACGAGTTGGCTACACTGCGAGTGATGCGCAACCTCCCCCTGGAAGCGGCAGGTTATAGCGAGTGCGTAGTAAACAAGTGGTGTTTTTAGGCCGTGTTTAGGGGCAAAATGGGGCCTCCGTGATGCTGACAGATTGTTTGTTCGCGGGGTTCGAGCGAAGATTTTTTGGTGGTAAGTGAAGAGGAATCGTGTCCGGAGGATGAAGGACTGAGATTTGTATGGGCTCGTTAGGAAGTTGATGTTGGTGGTAAACTGGCGTCGTATCCCCTAAGTGATATCGGAGCGGAGGGAGGTGGCGAAGGTAGGATGGCCCCTGCCGATGTCCTTCCTCCGAAGAAACAAGCCGTAGTCGAACGACTCAGAAGACGAATTGAGAGCTACCGAAGACATCAAAATGACTGCATTCCCAGGTTTGATCATTCGTTCAATTGCGTTGTTGAGCAAAACCTCCAGGACACCCTGTTGCTCAAGCAAAGGTTCCTTGAGAATAAAGCCAAGAGAGGAATTAAGAAATCCGACAAGAAACAACCGGACAATTCTGTTCCTGTGAGTAATCTGCTTTACTAACTCCGTATTATTAACTTAGATCACTAATTAAGTCAACTCAGCCGACATTACTAAGTACCAAATTTGGTACTTTTCTTCACAGCGGTTTTTCTCCTTTGACCAGCGGCTCTTGCTGATGGTTGAAATTGTCGTCACTGTGATAACATTGAATGAAATCCTATAATATTCAACCAATGCAGTAACGCATAGTACTTTGAAATGCAGGCCCTCAACTTACTTGCTACCCAGACTCAGTTCTACGTTCGATTCTCCCAACCTCGAAGTAGGAAATCAGTAGAAATAAACCAAAATTGTGCTAGTAGAAAGGGGAGATAAGACCTGACAGAACTGTTGCAGTTGGCGCGTCGCGAATTAAACGTTAATGAACTACGTATGCAAATGATGTGTCCCGGATACAAAGGGTGAAGTACGGTTGAGCAACCGTTGAGTCGTGCCATCCGCAAGCATCAAAGTTTATCAGTAAAGGGGCAAGGCTGGCTTTTGGTATATTTTCTACGAGATTTGTTGTTATGAGTCAAACAGGGCGGGTTTTAGAGGGTTAGGACTGCGTTTAGATGGAAAACACTGAAATCGCAGTAAATAGTGAGGCAAATGCTACTACTCGAAGAAGTTCGCGGGACAATATAGCGAATGTTATCGTTTCTCCTCGGCCTGCGCTCATTTCCCGCTCTGCTTCCTGTCTCACTCCATTTACATCGAGTGACTTGCCTAGCATTGCATAGAACATCCATTTTCGTTATAGTCAGGTTTAGTACTTTTCGATCTTGAATCGATTGTTATGAGTATTAGAGGTGTGAGACTACGCCAAACCTTGCATAATGTGTTCATTGTGTTAATAGTTTGCAGCGTTTTTTAAATTGTAATCAAATGAATAGATCCACCTCTTTAATTCATTTTAGTACGGCTTGATGAATTAATTTTGCCCAATCAGAATCCCTACGAACAGTGGGTGATCGGGACTAATGGTCCCGCATGGTCAACCAGCTGTACGGCACAGTTGCTAATTGAAATTCTGGTTAATCCACTTGCTATTCATGTTAACTCTGTCTATCTCTTCTAACCCATACCCGACTATCTATAACACACGTTCAGGCAAGAGCATAATTTGCATATTAAATGCATAACAAATCTATATTGCGTCATTTGTTTGAAACAGTACTGTTTTAAAAATTACTTTTCGATATTTCTTCTACTTAGATTCAGCCCTTTTCTTGTTAATAAGAATGTTGCGATTACGCCTAATTGCAAAATGCTTGAACATTTTTTTCTCACTAAATCTTTATTCATAACTGCTGCCTATCATTGTGCCTCGATAACACTAAATGCTTTCTTTGCCCTCTAACTTCAGAACCCCATTCACTTACTGCTACTCAATGCCTCTTCATTTTGTTTAGTACTGACTCAACTATCGTTCCATTTCTGCTGATTTTTAATTGCCTGGCAGAAAGCCAAGGTGTTACAGCGTAGTTGCAAATGGGTATTTTTATTTAATTCTCTTTTTCACTCCATTAATTAACTGTGCATCAGAAAATAACTTGTTGTGCTTGAGTTGTCAGCGTTATAGATAAAAATGATATGAAATGATGAAAGTCCATCAAAACTAGAAAGGAAAGTTGCTCATTTTCTTCCTATACTGTTTATACACTATACACATCTACCAAATCTAATAATAATTCTGAGGGACTCTCTCTTATGTATCTATCAATCAAGTAAGAATGCTAATGTTTTCTTGGTATCTTGTTCATTGATAGCCAATATTTCATTATCGTTGCAGAAATTTGGTGCCAAGAGAAGTGCTTCGGAAGAATTAGAAATTAATGGAGAGAACCTGAACAATGAGGCTCCACCTAGCAAGGGGCAGCAGCAGCAGCCTTCTGCAAAACCAAATGAGAACCTCACCAAGTTTTCTGTAGAAATAGTTCAACAATTAGAATTTACCACAACGACCACCAATTCTCAGATTTCAACCAATGTCACAGTTAAAGCTCTGAATACTTCCGTAAAGAGTGACGTTCCACAGTCTCCAAAACCTTCTACTCCAAGAAATCCTGATATTGTTGAATGTAAAAGAGAGCCGGAGAATGTAGATTTTGTTGATTTGGAGCAATGTGCTGCTGCTGTTGAAAAAGATGCTGCAGGAGGTAGTTCTTTTCCAGGGTTTTCGGATTTTATTTGTGATGATACGTCAGACGCAATCATCACTTCTGACGCATTTAATGACCTGATATCAGAAATATCTGAATTCAATCCTGAGTTCATGAAAGATTTTGATTTTGATGGCGGGGATCACAAACCACAAATTACCGATGAACAACAAAAACCCGACACTTCAGGCAAAGCGCAGCAAACAAATTTGAGATCCCATCCAAGCTGTCAAAATAAAATCAATTTCAGTCCAAATGTGGAATTCAAGGCTGAATTGAGCCCTGCCGCTCAAACTCTGAAACATATGGCTGAACAGCACCAGCATAAAACCCAATTGAATTTGAGTTACAATACTCCACGCCCTAGTCCGAAATCGTATGATTTTCAGTTCAATGCTGGAAATGAATTTGCTACATCCAACCCTCCAAGTAATCAGCCAAGTTTTAAACAAAATATTGCCTCTCCTCCATGTTCCTTGTCATTCAATGCTGATACCATAAAGCAGGAGGTATTTACCAACCAAAATCCTTCTCTTGGTTATAGCCCAGGCAGTAAAAATCCTTCCCCTCAACAAGTGAGATTGAGTACTGGCTATAAGCCTCAGTATTCTTACAATTCTCCCCCAGGAAATAGCAGTTCCAGTTTTCCTTCTAATCGTCAACAGCCACAGCCAACTTGTGGTGGCGCTCAGCCGTCTGCCCAGCAGCCTAAGCCACCTCCTTCTCAACAGCAACAACAACCTCAGCCACCCAGACCTCCTTCTTCTGGAACGTCAAACCAATTTGGTGGGGCTTCCGTTCAAGTAAACCAAGTCCAACAAGTTCAAACCCAAGGGCAGTCTCAAGTAAGTTGAAATACATACTATTAGTTAACATGCTTTGTGGTCCTGTGTTGTCTATGCTTCACACTTTTTTTAATTTCTGTGACGCTCAATTGCTTATGAACAAACTATATGTTTATGTTTGGGCTATGAGGCAGTTTTTATTGCTGCTATTTTTGTCTTAATGATGTTTGCAACATTACTGCAAAGCCCTAAGTTGGGGGATGACAACAAAATCAATACCGATTTTAGCTCCAATTTATTTTGCAATATCTTAGTTTGCGGGTGATTACTTCGAGCATTGTGATGACTCATTCCTTAGTCGATGTGAGAGAAAAATTCATCACAACCTTTTCACCAGTTGTAAATTGCTGCATGAATTTCCTATATGTAACTAATGTAAGTAAATGTGATATATTTTCCAGGTCTCGCTGGCCCAAACAATGAATGGGGAAATGAAAGGTGGGAACCTTTCTTTAGCAGCCCAACAAGCAGTTTTCATGGCTGGTAGTCCATCTTCATTTTGTGCTGCAACACAATCACAGACAATCAATTTCACACAACAAAGTCTCAGGCAAAGGGCACCTACAAAGCCTGCCCACCCAGTTGGGGTACGGCCATCCCACCCACAGGTGTGTGTTTTAAGTAGCCTCGCTGCTATCATAATTATGTACATTTTGATAACTATTGCCAGAAAGCCTTTACCTACGTTTCTTCTGGCTTGCATGATTACATAAGAATTTATTTTCTTATTGCTTCAGTAGTTTCTTAATTAGATTTATTGCTGTTGTGCATGCGAGTGTTAAGACGAATGGCCTTCCTTCCCTTGTTCAAAATTATTTTACTTTTTAACTTCTAACTCTCATTTGATCACTGATTACTGTAGTACAACAGTACTAGTGCTTTGTAGTTTCTAGCCACATACTAGAGGGTGGATGGTTTAAGGTACTTGATGTGATTTGAAAAGTTTAGCTTACACATCATGGTAACTCTTTCTAATTAATAGAGAGGTTACGTATGGAAATACCTTCTTTAAAGAAGAGTAGGTACTAGCATCATACCTAATTAATAAATTTTGTTGTGTTACTAGTTGTATTACTTGACTAAGTACCTTATGCTAAGTGCAGTCAGTACTCCTTGAATTAATACTGCCATTGAAAACGAATCCCAAAATCGTCATATGAGCAATTAGGTTTTTCTTGCTCACTGTACAGTACTTCATTTTTTGTTCAGGTTTTGGATGTGATGGGTGGCCATGTTGGAGGCCAGACATTAGGAAGCAGACCCGATTACTTGAAAGGTCTCAGCCCTGCCCTTCGATTTCAGCCACGCATGCTGCCCCTCCAACCTATGCAGCCAACAGGTGAATAGTTCAAGTTTTATGTTACATTAAAAGTACTACTGCGGTCGCAAATTGGTTAGTCCATGTAACATAATTTACACTCATCACTCTCAAACTACTTACAGGTTTTAATCAAGGAGTTGACATACAAATTATTTTATGAAAATCCTTATGCATGATACCAAGTTACTGCATTTTAAATGAACAGGAACTGACTCAGTGAAATGAAAGTATGGAATAGCTGTGAAAAAATGTCAATAAACAATTATAAAATGTTGGTTTAATTGGCAGATAACTGGTAGAATAAACAGAAAGTAGGGTTGCTTTCTGGGAACCAGGGTATTGAGAGCACAACGCTAATATGAAAGATTGTCAGTCCTTGTTCAAATTTTATATGATTTACATGGAATTTCCATGTGTTGGGTTCGAAATTAAAGTTTCAGCTTGCTGCCAATATTTCATTACATTACTTAAGTAACTTGTCAGAAGCAGTGTTTAAAAATATGACAGGACACTACTACTTACATTTGCATACTCTCCTTTCCACTTGTGTGGTTGTGAATGTAAATTCTATTCCAATACATAGTAAGATGCGTTATTGTATACTGACTGCTGTGCCACCCTGTACGTCATGAATAGTTACATTGGCATTCGTGTGTCAATCATGTATAAGGTCATTTACTTAGGCGTGATAGGTTACTGCCCCATTGTCTGGGGTTGGAAGCTCACAGTGAATCAAGGAAAGTACTGGTCCAATCCTAGAGAGCCCCTCCTGTCAATCACCAAGGCCCACTGCACTCCACTGAAGCACTACAAATACCTATATGTCATGAATAGTTGCATTTGCCCTACACATGAATGTTGAAGGTCAATGCTTCTATTAGCAAGATGGGGATTTGTGATCACCGGTCTTCGAATTTCCCAACCCTCTTATTCGATTCTCTAACTTTACTGGTTCCTACGTTCGTACATTGTGACTCCCAGATGAGCATGTGGATGCTTCATTGAAGTTGATCAATGGCCACTGCCACAGTACTTAAGCTGAGAATTTTGTTAGTTGTCAGTGGAACGGTACACTCAGGAATTCGACCCTTTTCTTGACTGGTGATTGATTTTTACAAATTGTAGCGAAGCAAATTTGAAATGAATTAAGCCTCTACAAACGCACATGCAAGTGATCCATTATTACGTTATTTGTACAGCCAATGAAGAAAAATTAATTATTTGCCTGATCTTCATAAAAGATCTGTGTTGACCAAGTGATAACACTTCATTTAGTACATCAGTTATCAATCAGTGTGCAAAAAAAAACAGCATTAAAACTCAAATTTTGTATACTTTGTGCGCTTGAATTTTTGTGCATTGATTTTTTAATTGCAGGACCCATGATTCGCACACCTCAAGGTCCTTTTCGTGGATCTCAGAACCTAGGAAGTGTTCATCATCCAAGACATCACCCTTACAATCCAGGGAACCCTCGACATCTTCTATCACACAATTCTGACTCCTCTTCAAGTTGGAGGCCAATGTTGTCACAACAACATAGACCACAGTTCCTTCAAGCACAAGGTTTTTATTTTCATTAACTTAAAAAACTACAATTAGTGTAAGAATTTTTGGCTAACTTCAGCTAAATTTTTGTGAAAATGTCAATAAATTTAGGTATGGGGGCAGGGCTGGTCTGGGCATTGCAGGGCTAATTCCAGCTTAGCCAATCCATTGGGCGAGTACGCCATGATATATCAAGCAGAAATTCTAGTCGTAAATATATGTGCACAAGAGATCCTGGCAATAGAGCTCAAGTATCAACAGATCTGTATCTTCACGGACAGCCTTAGGGCGATTTTCGCAATAACCGCAGTAATCACCATGCTAATTTCGATAGCTGTAGATTGTGGTTAGGCAACTGTGATTTAGGCCACATTGAGAAGGTAGTCAACTGATGAGGTTACAGTAAAGTAAGGTAATTTGGTTAAATTCAGTACCCAGGGCTATAGGGTTGCTGGGGAATGCCTTTGAAAGGAAGGGCACCTTCGATGCTATGAGACCAGCCTGAGTCAGAACTTTGTTCTGCTCATTTTGAGGGTATTTGAGTCAACATGTTCTAAACCACACAATTGCATGCAGTGTTGTGTCTGGAACATGTTGGTTATATCTGTGTAGTGTAGAGGACTCGGACATTCCGTATTTGTGTCACTGTGACAGAACCTCATCAGCAGAAAAGAACTCCCATCTCCTTAATTGGGATCAAACAATATTCTTATTCAATTATGTTTTGTTGACAATCTGTTGAACAGTGATGAACGCCAAATGTTCCAAAACATGTGTTCACTCTTGTGAACTATTCTTCTGACCAGCCGTTGAATGGAGATGTAAGTCAAAACATTCCTGAAAATGAGCTGTGTTTTTATCGTTTTCTCAAGGAGTGGTAACAGTGTGGATGGCACATACAGAATACTTCCAGACAACTAATAACTGCGTTTTCTTCTATGGAAATGTGCTGAGTACGGGAACAGCATGCGTAAATGTAGAAGTATGGTGGATTGAAAGAAGGTTTGTGACACATCACATCATATGTTTATTGAGAAGAGTACTAAGCTTCATTGTACTAAGTAGCCACATAGGATTTTCAACTGTCAAAAACAATAGTAGCTTAAATATGCTTATTTTTTCATTTTCAAGGTGTGACGTTCTCATCCGGAGATACTCAGCTTTCAGCTGGCCAAATCCAGCACTCAAACATGCCCTTACACCAGCAGAGTATTGGTATTCACCAAGTTAATCCTACTGTAAGCAATTCATCAGATACAGTGTTTGAATTTCCAACCAAACTCATTCATTCTCTTGTTATAAAAAATGTGATGCAAATAGTGTAATTTATGTTTCTGGTTCCAGATGTCCCTTCGTATTCAAATGAGTCAAAATATGACTGGAAGTGTTTACACATCAAGTCATTCCAGACTGCCAAATGTGGGCCTTCGGCATCCTACATTAACAAGTTCTAGTTTCCCTACAACTAATGTTAGCAGTAGCTTTCCTTCGTCTCTATATTCAGATCAACATCCACCGCAGGCAGAACCACAATTGCAGCCTTCTCAAACCCATTCAAATTTTCATCCCAGTAGTTTATCTACAGACTTCAATTTGGATTTTTTAGAACAATTTCCTGGAAGTGACAATGCGCATTTCACGGAGCAGGAATTTTTGAATTCCTTCGAATCAAACGCTCCTTTTAATTTTCAAGATATTTTATAGCTCTGTCGCTGTAAACTATTACCATGCATGTAGTATACAACTGTAAATTCACTGTATATTAAGAAATGAACATATTTTCATGTAGGGTGTTGTATTTCTAGCAAATTTTGTGTAGTTAGTTCATTTATACGTACTCACTGTTTACAAAGCCAACTAGGATAAGTCACTATCCCCACTATTCCCCCGTACTCCCTGGCCATTTTATGTACAGTCAGTTAAAGTGTGCCTCATAACACCAAACTAGGAAAATTTGCAACAGCAGCCTCATTTTGAATCACTGGTTGGTTAGATACTTGCATGGACTGTACTCTAATGCGTATCTGAAGAGGGGAAGGGCTTGCAGCTGCAAACATCAGCCATGCTTTATGACTGGCTCTAACATTAAATCATTTCTATTCGTTCTACGTCCTAGGATACATTTTAGGGCGTCTTTCCTATGTAATAACAAACATCGTGCATTCCTTATCCTTTATTTTTAGAACAAATTGTTTTGAGTCATTCCTTACTTTTCTCACTGAGATCTCAAGAACTCTCGAGGAGTATGTTATCCCCCAATGCTGAACCTCTTTTGTTGAAAATGATAGTGAGTTTTGTTAATGTTACCTGTTTTGTTAGTTATGTGCATTTTATTCGATACCTTAGTCAATATTATTGTTGGTAAAACTATATAAACACAATTGAGTACATGTTTTATTGTATGCTACTGTGTACTTTTACCTGCCAAAGCAAATCTTTGCTTGTGACTGAAATATTGTTCGCCATGACAGAATATTCAAGCATTATGTTTTTCTCTGATCAAAAAAATCAAACTTGTGCCCTTTTGGTCGTAAAAACAAATAATCATAGTTGGTTATTTCTTCGTAGGTTAATTAGGAGTTGAGATTTTACATGTTTCTCTTTATGATTTATTTTATGAGGTTCTCTCTAGTTCCAGTTGAGGTTTCCAGGTTATTTTGAACACAGAAGTAAATTCCAATGTTATATTTAAGTTCAATCCTGCGATGTGTGACTTTTTTCAAGTAGGGTGTAGGAGAGAGGGTCTACTCCTAGTAGCATCTCAATTTGTTCAATGCAGGCTGTCCTGGACCCACTATGGAGGAGCTATTGTCATAGATGGTTGTCCACAATGTTAAGATTGTGTTAGTTGATGTTAAGAAACTGGAGGTGGTTCACCCACTTTGCTACAGTGGCCTATTATTTATTGCTGGCTATCTCTGGCATGAAAAGATGACACAGCAAGCAGCACTGGGTCTGGGGCGTATTTGTCTGCATCAAAAAAAGTGTTGGCCTCTTCCCTTTCCGTAGTTCTGGACATAAACATCTCTTGGGTAGATTGGTCCGTGTTCTATGATAAAGTAGGTTTGGTAAAAATCAATCTCACTGTGGCAATGAAACTATGGGGTTAGATTACCACGTCAAACTGGTTGTACAGTACTCATCAGTGACCTGCTTTTCACTTTTCTTCAATGACGTCTCTTTTGCCCTTGTGCCTGACCAAGGGGTTGTGGGGTTTTGGGTTCAGGAGGAAGTCTCAATATTTATCTGGCTCATAGTTATGTGTGTTATGTCCAGCACCAGTTTGAAGGGGTCGCGAAATAGCTGAAATTTTGCTACTGAGGATGCGCAATATACCATTGTTACTCCTGGCTTTTGAATTGTGATTACTCCCACCACACACCTCCTGTAGGAAGCAAGTAAGTCAGACTCAAAGTTGAGTTCAAGCCTCCTCCAAAGCTTCCTCTATCCCAATACCAAACTACAAGGAGAACTTTGATTTCCTCTCATTGCATATCAATAGGACGATGGAAATGTTTGGCACCAAAACTTATTTAAAATCCATCTGAAAACCTCAACTTGAGTTAAATTATTGTATGTGTTTGGTAATATCCAATTCTGTGTTCTTCAACAGATTTATTATTTATAAAATGCTATATTTATTCCTATTTAATTTAAACTATATTTTATATTCATCGAGAAAGGTGACTTTGTAATGGTCTGTTTTGTGTTGTTTCAGTGGTGTGCTTTCAACTGCCCCTATCTGAATCATTGATGTTGCGAACAAGATTTTTCGAGGCCCCTATTTTGGTGCAATCAAAGGTTGTGTTGGAAAATGAGAAGTACTTAAGATATTCCAACCTTTAAAAAAATAGCTCAGTAGTTAGTATTTTCTTGTTCTTAAACAAAATACACACATGTATCCTTGAATAGAAAAGTTCAATACTATTAATGACAAGAAATGACAAATCTCTGAGTTGAAGGGAATTAATAATTCCATGACCTAATATTAATAGCAATAGACCCTAATACTAGTGGAATGCCCTTCATGTAAAAAGTAATGTTGTTAATACCCTTTGTTGTTCAAGATAAAAATAACAGATCATTAGTTGATGGAGTGACTGCTGGCAGTGAGATTATATTTTCTACCTTTGTGGCATCCATCTCAGGGTGGGACACTGAGTAGAGGAATTCAATTGCTACCAGGGTGGAGCCAGTGAGATTAAAGTATTTCTAAATCACTCTTTCCCACAGTGTAGTTTTTATTTCATATTAGAATGCAAGCAAGTTAGATTCTTATGTGGCTCACAACAGGCAACATGTCTAGGGGTTTGCTGAATCTGATGCTAAATTGTTCTTGGCCAAAAGTTAGGTTGTTAGGCTATCTGCTGGTTAATGGCTTCTATGGGAAATGTGATTGGGTGAAGCGGGAGGGTTTGCGCTAGACACGGTCACTTTTGTTTTATCCCAAGTGCAGTCACAAGTGCAATGTCTTGTGTGAGGTAGATGGAGATACGTGGACACATGGAAAGACAAGCACCAAGTTTATTGACAGATTCACAGATGGTACAATAACAATGTAAGACTATGCACAACAGAAGTCTGAGAATACAGAATGGGCTCTTCATAATCTGAGTAAATGAAATGTGTGGCATTGTCAAAGTGCTGTAAGGGGGCTGCCAGTAATTACTGGCGAGTTACTCATTGCTCATTGAGTGTAAGGTGGACAAGTAGAGAGTGAAAAGCGAGCTTCCTCCACTATGGGTCAAACTCCATATAGACCTCCCCACTGAATGATGGTAAGGGAGATGGGAATCCTCACAAAAAGGAACGTGACATGTATGAATTTTTTCCCCATCATCCTTGAATGTCTTAGGAGAAAGTGTGTTGAGCCATTTCCTTTCAAGACATGGCAACTTCAATTCACAGCTCAACTTCTTTTCTCTCAAAGACAATCATGCATGTCTTGTGCCTCCAGTGTGGAGGAAACAAGAAACCACATGCTGCTCCACCATAGTTCCTACAACAAGGAGCTACAGCTGTTGGAAGACCAACCAAAACCTTCCAGCTTTGACTGCTACTAAGCAAGCTTATAATCATTTCGCGCAGTTATGACAAAAAATGTGGCCACAATTTATCTTTCCTTTTAAAACTGGCCACCGAAGTAAATAGGTAGATCAGGTGGGAAACGAGACTAAAAACTCAAAAACTCCTCCTAGATGGCAAGGATTCCCCAGGGCCACACCTGCACTTGCTAACACATGGCAACTGCTCTCTACCCAATGGGGAAATGTGCCAGGCCTAGCTTGGCCTACCAACTCATTAGCCAGCGAGGGCCGTGTCATTGACTGTCTGTAGCGGTGGCACTGCGCCGCGCTTGCGCTTGGGCAAGGACGTGGAATCAGCGGACCTCCGCCTTGCTGGAGAGGAACTGAGATACTCTTCCTCCCACCTCAGGAAGCTGGGTGCGTTCTCTGGCGTCGCTATGAAGGCGGCAGGGGAAGAGCATGTGCTCTCTCTGCAGCCTCTCCGTAAGGGCTGCCCGAAGAAATGCAGCTGCTCGTTAAGGCCCTTTGGCCGGAGAGCTGCTGCACTCCCGCAAAGGATGGCTGCCACCAGCCCATCTGCGACCTCCCCTCGATAGGAGATTGGTTCAATGACAACCTGTCGTTCCTGCACAGATCTAGCTGAGCGAAAGGTCGATGCTCGGGCTCTTGAACAATGATGCTACTGCAATGTCCCTGACTTCTGACTGATATAACTCTCTCATGAGTTTGAGGAACAGTCATTGTGATAAAGAAAGTGACCTGTTGTTACAAGAAATTGTTAGCTGGGCTTGTAGTCAAGAATGGTTCCCCTTAGTGGAAATTAGCAGATGAAGGAGCGATAAAGCTCTGCATTCCTGATGGTCACTGGAAGTGCTTAGAAATTTTCGCAAGGCTGTCTTAAATATGACAGTCATCAATTGCTTAGAGGCTTGATCTTGCACAAAGGGTCTTAACAGCCATGTAAATCAGTAGTAAACGCAACTTAAGAGCAATGTTTTCATAGATGCATGTGATATTTTTACCTAGCTGATAGCTTCCAGGTCTGTAAATGAACTGTAACAATCATAGTAGCAATTTAATGAAAGTACAGTAACGCCAAATAGATCAGGTTAATTGTGTAATTTGGTTTGGTCAATTATTGAAGTTCCCATTCTTTGAGCACTTAGAATGTTACTATTAATTGTGCGTTAGGCAACTTCTTATCATCAGGCAGTAACACATTTATTGCAATCTATTGGAAAGCATTGGATAAATTATTTGCTTGTGATTCACAGGATCCCAACATATCTAGTTAGTTTTCTGATAATTTCTAATGGACAATCATTGAAAAGTGTTTAATAAGAATTAGAGACAGAGTTGACAAAATGGTGGGGAAAACTTGTATTTTTCATGTCTGAATGTTCAACTTCTGGGTGATGATCACCTGATATGGTAACAATGACATCATGTCAAAACCTCTGCTATACTCTGAACCACGCTGTGCCAAGGAATGTGAGCGTAGGTGTAATAATTTCTTATAATCGACGTAGCTATAATTTCATGTGTTAGTTTTTACTTTTTTTTGTTGAATAACTTTCTAAGCTCATGTTTATCGTTGTTAAGAGCTACGTAATGAATTCTGTTGTTGTTTTTTCATCAAAGGGGAACGTAAGAAAGGCATATCATCTCTTAGTGGCCTTAATGACTGACCACAATCCCCCAGCCCTAGCCCAGAACCATTTCATAGTCAGTTTTGGACTGATTGAGAGATAATTCCCTCACGCTAAACTCGCTATGCTACATTCAGTAAAGGCAGTTCTGGAGTGCTGGCTTCTAGAAATTGTCTTCTTAGAATAAGCTTTGCAAATCTGGACACTGCTTCAGGAATATTGGGTAACACAATATATTACTTGCTAGCAGTCAACAGACCTGTCTATTAACCAGTTCTTTGTTGCCCAACCTATGCTATGGTATGCCTGTTGACAGCCCATATACCTAACAGAACATTAATTTGTGTCTCATTCGACAAATGGTTACTGCCAAAGAATATGTACTTGTTGTTAACCACCATTCTATCGCAATAAATGCAGCTGAAGGACTGCATCTTTCCCATTTGTGGAGGTCGGTGATAGAATCTAAACAAACGATATTCCATTAGTTGGTGGGTGAAGAAACGGGTATTTGTGCTGCTAAAGAGTGATGGTATGACTGTCCTCTGGTACGTATTTCATTACTCCTACAAGGCTTCTATTGTAATATGGTTACTCTCTGTCCAAATGGAACAGCTATCAGTCCTGTAGGTAATCTCTCATGAGACACATCAGGAATAAACTCATTTTCGTCAAATTCTCAGTGGTTACACTGTTCATTTGGTTGTTTCTCGGTTCTAATGTAGTATGTAATAATGTACTGTTAAATTATATAGTACTCTTCTTAGAACCACAATAATCCCAAAACCAATTATAAGACGGTGGCATGCACAACTACCTGGGACTTGATTCAAGAATATGGCTACACCAAACAAATTCAAATTATTGCAGTATCAGCAAGTCAATATGCAGGCATCACTGATCCCTATATGGGGCATTCCAGAAAAAGAATACATTAGGGCATGGAACTTGTATGAGGCTTTGTTTTGTTAATTAGCTTAACATTCCATTCTTTCCGAAGTGGCTTTGGTAGCTTTTATTAAGCGAAAGCTAATGCCTATTGCTTCCTACCTTCCGCATCTTGTTTCTGTTTTACACTAGTTATAACAGTTATCCAGTCATCACTTGGGCAAAGACTTTTTTTTTGTGCGGAAGGGCTTGCTTCTAGTGGCTATTTGAGCTGTGTTAAGTGTGTGACTCTGGAGTGTTTGTAGCACTCAATAATTTTCTCGTTTATATCTGCTGTGGCAGATCTTCACCTCATCTCTTTGCTCATCAAAGGGCTCAACACAGTTTCCATCCATACAGACAGTTCCTTCCTTTCTGTGGCTTTTAGTACCTGATACCACCATGTTTGCCTTAATAAGGGCAGCGTGATATGAGCAGGAGATATAAACAGCGCACCTTCTGTGTAGTGCAGTCTGTAGTAAACACCACTGGGCTGACCATTCGAGTCCACATTACCATGCTTATGCTTAGACAAGACATGTGAGTGCCTGTCTCCCTCCCACCAAGTCGTAATTCTCTTATGATTGTTACAAAGTTGCATTCCTGTTAGTACAGTCACTCCATTACTACTTAAACCCCTTATCATTGTTCTTTCTACCGATTACTCATAAAGAGCTGTAATAGATTAGCATAGTTCTCATATCACCTCAAGTTGCCAGTTTTATAGTAGCTGACTTTATTAGTTATTATTGGAGCTAACCTCTCCATGTTATTCTGTATTTATGTTCTCACCACTCCATGTGGGATTGTTTATTTCAGACCTGTTATTACCCCTTTGGGTAATGGAAAGTATTGTTATTGGGGGAAAAAAGTCAACTCAGATCTTAACAATTAGAGGCCTACTGAGTCCAAAAAAACTTTCAGCTTATAGTCTATAGGGGGGGGGGTTCACTTTTTGGCAAAACAGCTTCAATGATTTTCACCAAACTCATAACATGTCTTTGAATAATAAATATCAATATATTATTCTCAATAGATGTTCCTGTGACAATCCATTGAAAGGAGAACAACCAAACTTTGTCAAAAATCGTGTTTTTTTAGCGTTTTTAAAACCTCTACGGTAACTGCATAATTTAATTTGATCGATCCGACTGTTCGTCTTCTAGCAACATGTGCCCTCATTTAGTGCTCCTTGATTATTCCTCTACCTACCCATTGAATGGATATGTAAGCCATGACAGCACAAAAAAAGAGATTTGTCATATGTTATATGATTGTTTTTCCAATTTTATCAAAAACACGTACTATATATACGCTATAGCGTACTATATATACGCTATATGGCGTACTCTCAACTAATTAGTACTTACATTTTGTAATTCATAAATGCTTCGGTAGAAATGTCTTGAATGAAGACATAATGCTCGTATATATTGCGCATTGTCTAATTTACGGGGGGTTGTGGAAACTTGTGTATCGCCACACACCAGATGATTTTTCTTTGGATTTCGCTTTTGAGTTGATTTTAACTAACAGGAGTTGGTAAAAATAATTTCTTTCCTTCTAATGGTTTTTTTAATGGGGCAATGGTTAAACATCCCACCTTAGGGTTCCTAATCCAATGCCACTACTTGCCTATAGTCTCTTAGTTAAACCCACCTTTATAAGCTGCCTCCAATCCTTTCGATAAGCTCCCCTAACATAGCACCTACCTCTGAGGCCTCCCCCTTCTGTGTAAACACGATGTCGAGGAGTGCCCGTTCTCCTATAGTTACCAAAAAATGTTTATAAATTGGTTTTTACGAACTGAAAGTTTAACAGTAAAGTTCTCATTGCATAAAATGAAGTAACTATCATTAAATTATGAATTGATTATTGGTAAGACCATATCTCTGATGATTATTGGAAACAAACGTGTCCAACCTTGTTCTGTGCTGATTTCACAATTTTACTGTGATGAGACAATGATCCCTGGCCCTGCCCTTTGCAAGTATTGAAAAGTTTTGAGGGAAGTAAACTTAGTTGATCAATAGATAGCCTCAACCTTAGGTAGCTATCGAGAGGATTGGAGAAGTTTACTGCCAATGCATTTCAATCATAAGGTTTAATGGTTCTCAAGTTGTTGATCGTTTAATAGTCTGATCTCCACTGCCATGCTTTGAATTAGGTCAGTCAATTAGTACTAAATTTTAAAAATTTTATTGTGTCTAACTCCATTTTGATGCCATAACGTGTTTTAAATATGCATTCTTGATGATAATTGAACTTCTCAAATGTAATTTATGTTTGATAGATGTATGTATGTTGGCCACTTTCTTATGATGCAAGTGAGTAATTTCATTCTTCTTAAGGATTTGGCTTCATTATGAGTCAATGTATTGATTCTGTACTTGTTCTCAGATACTACGGCATAGTGTACTATGAACTAATGTTGAAACCAATATTGAGTTGGTAATAATCAAGTTTCAATTCGTGTACATTTTTGTTTTTTTATTGGTTTTACAGGTCATACAATCCTATAGATCTAATTTAATCCACTTCAGTGTACTGCCTTTTTTTGTGCATAATTTTTCCATTTGAAACAGGCATTATTGAAAACTGCAATCACAGCTTCATTTAATGCTAATTAATAGAGCTTGTAATACTTTGAAACTATACATTTCTGTTGCGCAGAAATACACAATTTCTGATCAATGTTTAGGAAACAACTAATACACATGATAATTCATGAAAGCTTCCAATTTTATAGTAGTTGAAGGATACCTTCAAAAGCTGAAATCACTTGGTAATTTTGTTGTTTTGCATAACCGTAATGTACAACTTTCAAGTTAATTTTCCTTTGATCATTTCTGTATCTAGAAAATTCCTCATTGTGGTACTGAAATATCCCTTCTTCCAGTTTTTGTCTTACCATCTACGGCCTCTAGGCGGTTTGACCACCTAGTAAAGAGTACACGTTCCCTTAATTGTGAAGGATGAGGAGTTTGTAGTTCTATTAGCTTCGTAGTAAAATTGGCGCACCGGCTAACCCGATGCTATTTAGATAGCTTTGTATGTAATCTTGCCCAGAAATCATTCAGAATATGGCAACTTCTACTCACTTTGTAGAGTGTTTAGGCACCGTGACATTTTGATTCATTTGAGGGTTTTCCATTATTTGCCGTCAGTACTAGCTTCCTGGGGCTTTTTTTTGAGCTCCTGAGTGGTGGTGCATGGGGATGATTTGCCAAAAATGCATCTATATGTACAGCCTATCTGCTTTTTCATTGCCCTCAGCATCCCTGGAACTCCTCACCGTGGTTTTTCAAACTCGAGTAGATTATAAGGCATGAAATTACGCTATCATAAATTGAATATATTCGTTCGTGTAGTACCCATTTAGAAGACATGTATGTAGTTTATGTTGAAAGGCTAGAAAGGTGTTAAAAACCTTCAGACTCCAGGAAGATGGTCTGAGATTTTCTCATTTCCTAAGGAAGGAGTTAAGGGATTTAGATTTGATTTCATCAAAAGGATTCCTGATTAACTTTCTACTTCAATTTATCTATCTGTAGCAGGATGAAATATAAGAATGAGGAAATGAAGCAGTAGAAAAACGGCAACAGAAACTAGTCAGTGGAACATGAAAATGAGGATGGCTGATGAACACTTGAATTTGAATGTGAAGTAGACATGTTTTTGAAAGTTAGTAAACCCTCATTGACCTCTGCCATCATTATCTGTAAACTAGTGCCAATGGCAACAATTTAAAATGGTGTAGCTGTCTACTTTTCACATTCTGTCCTCTCCCCTTCACACGTTCAGCAGTGTCAGATATAATCACTTACGTTTCAATATGTCGCATTCCCCATGTCAAGTAACTCAATTGGTTGTAAGTTTTTAAAAATACATTAGGTGTATTGTTTCACTAATTGAAAATGTATGAAAAGTAGTTTAGGCAACTATAGTTCTCTATTTCATTGAATGGTGCAGTTAATGGAAACTTAGAAGATATATGTGTCTATGTTCAATGGTAATACAGTTTTCAATCAATTGTATGTGCCAAAAACCTCCCTGTACCATCTCCACCATGGGTAATACTAACTTGTTATGTCATTGTTACTCGATTTTACCAGATGTGAACTTACATTTTGGTATTAAGTATAAATGATGTATGAAGCATCGTTTTCTTTGCATTTCTTTTTCTAAACATTTCTGGAAGTGTAAATATATTTATACTTTTATTTTTCTGTAACTAACATTGCTGTTTTGTTATTGGTTACTATTAGTCAAACCATGATTACTTGTTTCTATTGTAATTACTATGGGATAAATGTGGATTTTTGGTGTTTCATAATGCCTTTCTGTCTGTGATATCTTTTAGTGTGTTAGGTATGATGTAGTGCAAGAAGACAATCTTAAGACTATTTAGAATGCTATGGTTCATGTTGCTAAGGAATTGGCACTCTGAAATCTACGAAATAGGTCAGAAATAGTGTGCCTTTATATCATAATCTTCCATTAAAACATGTGCACAGTTTTGAATTGAACTCGCTTGATTGAATTGTGCTGGTATGTTGTACTAAGCTATGCCACGTCTGAGTTCTATTTGTTGTTCATCAACGTTTTGGAATATTATGGGGTACTCAGCAGCTTAACACAAAGAGCTCAATTTCGCACCCTGAATGATAATTCAACTAATATTTTACATTGATTTAAATCACAACTGTCAACAAAATTCTGACAATTCAGGTGAAAGTACAAGATGAACTAATGATTTGTTCAATTGTGTTGTGTGACTCCTGTCAAAGGCATTCCAAATTATAATTATCTAGTGGATAAGGGTGAGGACTCATACTTGAAGTTTTTATTCGAATAATTGTTTGGTTCAATTAGCTCAATAATCCGCTTATTAAACTCTATCTGGATCATTAAAAAGGGTGGGTATAGCTAGGAGTTTGTAAAGAGTACTGCAGCCTCAGGGGATATGAATTCGCTTCTGGAATGGTTTCACCTCCTATGTCTATTGTGTGTTGCACTAGAGCTGATCAGAGCCTAATTAATGAAGTTCTCTCTTGATGAAATTCTGAACTTCCAAAAATATGCTGCTAATGATCTGAAGTGTTGCCAAAACCCGTGTCAATATTTAGGCTGAGGTCTGTGTGTCACCTCAATAAATACAAACAGCGATTACTTTATCCATTAATTTTTATATTGGTTGAGGTTCCCAATCGTGACACAAGATTATTAGTAGAGTTTACTAACTTCATAGCTTTCATCAGAGTGTCTCTTTCCTTTGCGTACAAACTGAACATTCAGATGAGCCTTAATATATGTGAAATTGCAGTAATAAGTATATTTATAATTTTTTAAAAAGTATCTTGTAAAGTTGTTCATACGTAGAAATAGAATATATTAGGGTATTGATTGATACAATTATTATGGGGATTTCGTGTAATTATTCCTTGAGCATTATTGAATGGCTCAGTAATTGAAATGTGTACATAGAGTTTCAAACTTTTACTATGTACATAAGTGAAGAGGGTTTGTTCTTTGTTGAAATAAACGGTGAATTCCGACTATTGTCAACTAACATAGCGTACGTCCATTTTGTCGATTCCCATCTTTCCGTGAGAATTTCACGTGAGTACAACATCTTGCTTTTGTTTTGATACGGTCGTTAGAGATGTAAACTGCTCATTCCTCTATTACTTACGAAGGAGTTGGACAAACTCAAAAGAAGAGTTGGACAAGAAGTTCGAAGTTATCAGAATCAAAACAAAGGTGGAAAGTGTTCACAGAGAGAGCATTACCCTCATGTATACATCTTGGGTTTGCACACAAGATTCGCTTGAGTAGGAATATGGATGAAAAGTATTCATAACTCATGAAAACGTTTGGTTGTTCTATTGAGAGTGAAGCAGCAAGTAAAATCAAGTTACATGAAATTGTGTAACTCAGTCTCAGTAGATAAGTGAGGGGAGTAAATCTTACATTATAAATACAGTCTACGAAAAATCAGGTGCAACACATCACAACTTCCCTTGGCACCACGTGCATTGAGCAATTTTCTTGACTCTAGTGAATAATCAAATCTGTTTTTCATTCCGTTTATAACAAAGTTCCATGTGAAAACTGGTGGCATTTAAGGTTCTAGAATTTATTGTGCTGCTCCTACTTGTGCCATGACCATTACTGAGCAATCGGCGCACAGAAGATTCTTGACTGTCCATGTGATTATTTTGAAAAGTTTTCCAAAGAATCGGAAATGACTTCCTATAAATGGTAGCAAGTGGAACGTCAGTGGTTGGAATTCAGGAATATCTTATGAGCCGTTATTAAACGCTCATAAGATAGGAAATTCATTCGACTAATACCTCCATTTTTATGAAGATTCTAGTAGCATTTGAGCGAAGATGACAATAGAAAAACTGCGCCAAAATCAATTTTCGCTGAAATAGTTGGTAATGTATTGTGCTGCTCCCGTCGTTTTCCCACGAATGAGAATTTTATATCATTGTTGCGTCGTTTGGAGCTGTCAATGCAAAAAAATCTAATCAAAATCGATGCAGACGTTTTTGAGGAAAAATACTTACTGTTTTGATCACTAAGATAACAATAGTTAGTTTCGGGCGGATTTTGCTCATACCCTTATTTTGGGGTATGAACCCACAAAACCACGCACTGTGTAAGGTTTGATGTGGTCAAGGACTCTTCCAAGCCTCAGTTCAATGTTAAGAGTTAGAAAGTTGTGGGGAATCGGTTGAGGAAATTCTTTTTTCTTTTAAATGACCCAAAGTATGGGCGTAGATCAGAAATTTTGGGTATATTGGTGAAGGATGGTTATAGCAGTAGTTAAATTTTGCTTTGACAATTTCGATTTGATTGAGAAAAATCCCCGATCTCCCTTACCTGAAGACTACCAAAAGTGCACAGGCAATGTGTACTCCATCCATACTCAACACTCAAGAACTTATTGAGAAAATTCAGTCCATTTGAACCTTTTGAAACACCTAATTAGTTCGTATGTGCCATAATTCCTAATGAAGCGGAAATATTAGTAATAACTTTCTTTTCTTTTTTTCAAGGTTTCATGAGCTTACAGTGTACCTGGTCTATACCAGGTGAGTCACAACACCTAAGAGCCCCCTTCTCACTCTATCCCTCCCCCCACCACCAAGAACCCATTATATATATTAAAACAATCGTAGTAGGACCCCCCTCCCCGCACATATTCTGAATGTGAAAACATCCGTAATTTTATTTAGTCCTATTTTCAAGTCTTAAAAATTTGCATTCACTCAACGGTCTTTTGATACCATCATTTCAAGAGCTGTCATGTCCCACATCTACTTCGGGGCTGGCCAAGTAAACTCAAACTGTACCATAATGCTCCATACGCTCATCGGGAGTTGGTGAGCACACCTGCACCACGTGATTCTGCTACTCAAACTCTCATTGCGGCTCATTAAATTTAAGCATGAACGCCGTTCCTGCCAGTGGAATCTTCAAAACTGAATAATAAACGTAAATAATAATCAACGACAATTATGTAATAAACTTTCAAGTCAGAAAGCTTAGCTGAGTGAGGGCTAGTACTTGCCAACATTTCCTTACTCCAGACTGTTGTGTCGTCTCAGCTGACTAATAGTTCGAGCGGGTACTCTGACATGTGACCAAAATATCGCGTTAATCATGCGATCCAGCTTCTAAGTGACAGTTGAGCAATTTCGTGATTCGTGCTCGGGCATCCCGCTTGCTTCATTCCGAGAGTCGGCGTTTAGTTCATTTTTCAAGATGGTGAGTTGAGTTTCTAAGCATCATTCATACGATGGTCGCTAGTTTGTTTACATCTGTTGTTTTTTTCTTTTGTGGCCGCTGTAAACAGACACATTCCTAAACACCTCAGAAGACACTTCAGAAAGCCTCGAGAAATCGTAGCTTCGGGCTTTCAAGAAATTTGACTCCCAATTGAATTTGTAGCGCTCGTGCAATTATAATTTTGGAGGACTTAAGGCGATTTTGAAGTAGCCGGATCTCATTTTAGTGAGCGAATTTTGGCTTCAGAAGTCGTATAACAAAATTGAGTTGTCGCAATGAGAGCAACACAGTATCCAAGTTTGATTAACTTTGATGTCGCAATGCTGAGCGGAAAAGGGGATATTACCGCTTCTAAAAGAGGTCCTGATGTTCGCCAAGGGACTGGCTAAGTTTGTGCGTGCCAATTGTCGTCTCCATGACTGTAGCAGCTTGGGGTAGGGGAAGGGGGAAGTATGACTGACACCATCTGCTGATGGATCAGTGGCCAAGTTCTTGGATGTTGACTGGTGTTATGATAGCTAGCGATTACCTTCTGTGGGATCTAATGATTCTCAGTGGAAGAAGTTTCTACATTGTGTGTGATGACTTGGCCAACCTTAGGTACATTTTGATATGTGTAGTAGTTGATCTCACTCAAGCAGCTCTGAGCGACGTGGGGCAGAAGAGTTAACTAAAACCCAAAAAAAGATCATTTGTACTCCCAACCAAAGAAAGGAAGGTAGGGGCCCTATTTGAAGACTTGTTCTTCAACGTTAAGGGGGTGGTTTATGATGCGACTTAAACTGAAAATTGGCTCTTCTGCTTCGACTGCAGCGCGAGAGTGAGACCACAACCCATGGTTGAGTATTGTAGTCTGTTGATGAGTCTATTATGTATTTGTGTTGATTATGCCAATAATTAACACTGTAATGGAAATCCAAGTAGAGTTACTATTGGAGGAAGATGATTTGCTCTTATATTATACAGGGTGAGCCATAACAAATGGTGCAGTTTCGAAGGGGTGCTGCATGCCTTGTAGTGGGGTTAACGACCTGGGAGGGGTCTCATTGTGCCCGGGCAGTGGTCCCGTTTTCAGTCGTGACAATGGTTTGGAGCAGAGAGCAACGAGGTTTCGTCATTCGCACGTTTTTTGAAAGTGGCCGTTCATTCATCGCCACCCAGCGGGCCTTCCGACTGCGTTACAACATCCCACGTCATGATCCCGTCCCTCACCGCAATGTTATCGCACGTTGGGTTCAAGCATTGGAAGAAACTGGTTCCACAGTAAGGCGTAGAGGTGCGGGAAGACCAAGAAACGCAAGAACACCTGAAAATTTGGCTCGAGTGAGAGCAGCAGTGGAACAGTCGCCTCGGCGCTCTGCTCGGAGGCACGCAGTAGCACTGAACATCTCTAACACCTCACTAAGGAGGATTTTGCACATGGACTTGTCATTCCATCCGTACAAGATTATGATTGTTCGGGAATTGTCACCTCCAGACTACCAAAACCGCTTGAATCGATGCCGAGAGATGATAAACCGCGTCCCACCAACGCCACTTTTTTCAGTTCGGACGAAGCCCACTTCCATCTCTCTGGAGCGGTTAATAAACAAAATTTCCGCTATTGGTGTGACCGCAACCCAAGACAAATTCACAAGAGACCTCTCCACTCCCCGAAAGTCACTGTCTGGTGTGCCATTTCAAAATTTGGGGTGATTGGGCCTTATTTTTTCGAGGAGGATGGAAGGACTGTTACCGTCAATGCTCAGCGTTATCTTTTCATGCTGGAAAGATTTTTTGAACCCGAATTGAACCAGTTAGCTGAAGAAGAGGATCTGGGGGATATTTGGTTTCAGCAAGATGGGGCTACGGCCCACACAGCGCAAATCCAATGGTGAAACTGCGGCAGATGTTCCCCGCACGCCTCGTCTCTCTAAGGGGTGACTTGGGGTGGCCGGCAAGATCGCCAGATTTGAGTGCGTGTGATTTTTTCCTGTGGGGCTACTTGAAGGAAAAGGTGTTCAAACATCGACCTCACACTCTGGAAGACCTCAAGATTCGAATCAGGGAAGAAATCGCCGCGATTCCCATCGAAATGTGCCAGAGGGCGGCTGAAAATTTCAGGAATCGCCTACATCAGTGCGTCGCTGCTGAGGGCGCCCACCTTCCTGATGTAATTTTCAGGACTTAATCTACCGAAACGGGGTGATGTATGGCGTTCAATAAAACAAACTGTAATCTTCTAAGGTGCACTGTTTTCTTTAAATCGCCCTTTGAAACTGCACCATTTGTTATGGCTCACCCTGTATTTACAAATCTAAAAATAAAAAAAATTACCTATTAGCGACTTTTGTGGGTGGAATGTATTCAATAAGCATTTTGCAGTCTTTGTCAGGAAATGCAGCCATTTTTTAATAATAAAAACACGTTCTTTTCAAGCGCCTCATGAGGATCGTCTCGTTGTCTTCAGTCTCCTGTCTCAGTCGTATGTGAAAACTGGCAATGATTGAAATTCTAATGACACTGGTGGTATCTATCTGGTTTAGCGAACCTCCACATTTTGGGTACTAATTAGGGGAATCTTCTAGTATCTGGGTGAAATCCTGGATACAGAGCTCACCAGGGAAGGGCAAAGGGGCTCTGATAATTACCAAACGAGTTTGAAAGGAAAACCTCAGTTCTGAAACTGAGGATGGCCTTTCGGAACTCATACTCATCTCATAGGACCAAGAAAGGCCTTCTGTCGCCATTAAATGTCCGTTTGCGTTGATCTGAATTGTGAACCTTTGATTCATCACTTTTCAGTTACTAATGACAATTGTTGTTACTTAGTTGTAATAGTATTCAACTTGACCGTGTTTGCCTACGATGGAAACTTACAAGTCATGCAATTTGATTTAGCTGCAGTGCAAACAGACAATTTACATCGGATAATGTGGAAATAAGTAAGATGACAGCAAGAGTTACAAATAAAAGAGTGGTATCCTACACATTATTTATTTTTTTCAAATACTTTTCAAATTTGTGAACAAAGTTATTTTTATGATTATAGATGGCTGTACCATACATTGGGCCTCTGGAAAGGAAGCCCATGACAACGGGGCTTACTATAGAGATTCATGGTTCTCCTTCACCCATTGCACGCAGGTAATTTGATTTGCAGGTGAATTTGAAGAGTTATTATCACAGCAAAGGAATGCTACACTTAATTAGTTGGAATAAACTAACAGCTTCTGAGATATGACTAATTGCATCAAAGCACACGATGATGTAACCAAAATAATAGCTGTTAAGCAGCTGATTCTCATTCTAGTTCTCTGCGTGAGAAGACCTGCTGCTTTGTCCCGTACCCGAATTGTCTTTGTTCCCTAGAAAAGTGTAGATGGGCCGGGTGGCTACAGACTTATTTCAGTGTCGTCTATGGTCAACTGGCACTTCCAAAAAGCGCTGGCGTGTCAACTCCAGGTGGCTGGTGTCATTGGTGATGTCCAGAGCTCATTCCAGCCAGTGAACGGTACTGCCAAGAATCTCACGACTCTGCAGACAGTGCTGTACCTGGCCCAAAGAAAAAGAATCAATTGCATATCGTTGCACTGGACATTGCTAAGGCCTTTGACCTTCTGTATCTCATTCTCTTCAATCTTGTGATTGATACTGCCCTGGGTTAGCTGCTTCAAGAAGTAGGATTAGATCTCGCCCCAGGTGTGCAGGTGGGGCATTAGCCTTAGTGGATGGTGTCCTTGCAGGTACTAAGGAAGGCTTGCATATTGCCCTTGACAAGTTTGTATGGATGTGTGGATTGAGGGTGAATCCTTAGAAGTGCAGCTCAGTCTCGTTGGTGCTGTCCTATCAAGATTACAATGTTAAGGTTGTGGATGCAGGGTTTTTCATGGGTAAATCCCTGGTCCTGGCCATAGTTGTTCTCAAGAGTTTTTAAATTCCTTTGTGGAGTTATTCTTCATTTCATGTCATGTTAGAGCCTATCTTATTACTTTAAGATTTTCATGTTTGTTTCAGGATCAATATCAATCTTCAATGTGGACCCAGTGTCAACCCCCGAGATGATGTGGCTTTTAACTTATCAATTGATTTTGATAATCGGTGTCTCATTATGAATAGTATTCTAGGAAATCAATGGGGACCACAAGAATGTGATTCAAGATTATTCCCATTTCAAAGAAATATACCTTTTTCCATGGACATAACATGTGAATCAAGTGGATTCAAGGTAAATGCATACTTTTTTCAATTTGATCATGTTCTAATGATAACTTTTTGTATTAGTAATTCTAGGGACGAACTTCTCTTTCTTGTAGTTACATGTGTACCAAGTCCAACTGCATTCCATGATTTAATGAGTTTTTTTTTGAGACTAACACAACATCCATATTGTGCTGAACTGAGAACAGTCATACCTGTCGATGTTGTATGACAATTCGTCACCTCCTACTATCTTCAAATCTTTCATCCCTTCAGTTTAACTCCCTCCATCTCCTGTCATTAGATTTGTGTATTATGCATTCTAAATGGACAGTTGGTGATAGTTTCAATTGTGATGGACCATGATAGTTTTGAAAATATAACACTGAAATTGAGAAGTTTCTCATCTATCAGTTGTCGGAACATTTGCACCATGAAGAGACCAATGTTTTTCCCCCAGCACAATGAAAATAACATCTCCCCTTTCCTGCTTCGAAACTTTCCTTGGGTACCCCAGGAAGGCCACAGCAGTCCCAGCAGTCCTGAATACAACAAGTCTGGACGCTACAACTACTTTGAATCTCTTTACCACCTGTTCTCAGAGCGCAGGATGAAAATGTGAACAGCAGGTGGTGAAGAAAACGCCTCCACACAGAAGTGAACACATTCTCTTAATCTTAAAAGCCACTACTGTTTTGGACAAAAACCTACAATCTACTGAAATGTCTACACTAGAGGCATGGTTGTGAGTCGTATTCTATTTTTTAAAGCAACTAAATACTGTTATTTCCCAACACTTTTTGATCACAGGACTTTTGATCAAAATTGTGAATTTTCCTTACATCAAATTGATTAGGTATAGTTTAGTTTGATGTCGACAATGACAGTTTGCAGTACACCACCCAGAAACCGCAATTGTCCTGAATGGTGGAGCGATGATGTAGTCAACAATCATTTGGAGTGACACCCATACATTCAGTTGAGCCGAGATGCTCTCTTTAGGTGTCTGCTGTTGTCCATGTTTCCTTTTCCTCTGATCCTTTCAACCAATCCCCTGTTTGTGGGAGTTCCTTACTTTGTGTAATTGTGACTAAAACCCTGTATTCAAATCACATCCAGATATATATTGAGACATATTCTCCTTTACATCGTACTATAATGTAACAACTTGTCCCAGTTGTCACCCCCCCAATTGAGAGGAAATTGACTGTTTTAGAGATATTTTGACACTGTTTTGAAATTTTTCTCATTAGCCTCACGTCAGTAGAAACAAAAGTTATATATCTAATTGGATATGATTTGTTTTCCTATTTTTAGATTCTTGTAAATGGAAGTAATTGTTTCAAATTTGAGCATCGAATCGATCCTTCAAGGATAACTCACTTAGCTATTGATGGTGATATTGTTCTACACAAAATAGTATACTCAGGAGGAATGGCTGGTTCAACTGGAGGCCTGATTGGTTTCAATGTTCCACCAAGCATACCTGTTCCCACTTCTTATCCAGCTTCAGTGCCACCACCCTATCAATCTGTACCTGTGGGTGGGGCTTGCCCATACCCCCCTGCACCCACTCCTTATTCTCAGCCTCTACAACCAACTCCTTATCCTGCTCAAGTTTACCCTGCAACTCCACATTACCAACAGCAGCCAGGTATACCTTCTCATCAGCCAAATCTGTATCCTGCTCAGCAGCCTAACACTTATCCTCAGCAACATGGCCTATACCCACAGCAACCTCATACAACGGGCCCACACTCACCATCAGTAAGTAATGAGGAACTTATTCTTCATTTTATAATTTTCTTAGATGATGAAGTTACTAAGTCTACGTAGTACTCTAGTAACAATTCCCCCCTTCCCACGATTGTTTAGTGATGAGTTTATAATTATTTTTAAGAAGAGAGGTAGATGGTTTGGATTTTGTGCAAAAATATAAATTGGTAGGTTTGGCTATTGTGGTGAGGAATATCCAACTCACAACAGCTGTAAAATGTCCCATTTTCAATACAGAGCGGCAAGAGTGGTTGAGCTTTGTGTTGTGCCATGTCACAGGAATTGAATACATTTTTAATCCGATTTCCACGAGAACCTTTCTGTTTTTCTTCTACTGACCGATTTTGTCAGGGGAAATGGCATGATCTATACCATATTCCACTGCTGGTCTATCGAAATTTCATCTGCATGGAAGGGCTGGAACTTCTAAAAGGATTAATGTATTCAGAACTATACCGCATGCTGTTAACGAAGACAAGATGAAGCTGTTACACCAACTAGGCTGCTGGTGTAGGATCAGATATTGGAAAGATCGGTGGTTAGTTAGCCTGAAAATTACTGAATTGAATGCGAAAAGTTACATTGAAAATAATTAAAATTAATTGACAACGAAAGGATAATCTAAAATTAATCTATAGAATACAATGTAAAGTCTCTTGTTTGGAAATTCAACTCTGACCTGCCGAGACGCTAGTGTGAAGATGAAAAGAAATATTAAAGAAATTGGGTTGTGTCCGCCAGTAGGCGTACTAGGAGTACTGACTTAACGGCCAGACGATGATGTCTTTACATCGAAAGCGCTTGCCCACAGTAACTCACAAGCCAGAGGAGACGGACTCACCTAACAGGTACGTTAACTTTAGTGAAAAGAAATATGTTGGTGAAAATCAAGAAAGTCAGAGGCTGAAATTCACAGACACGTTGAGCATGGGTCACGAAATTGAAAAAAAAGTTCAAGCTGGTCAAGAAGCATGAGAACTGAAATTGGGAGCAGCATAGAGAATGGAAAATGGAATAGAAAAGTCGAGAGCGGTTGTAGCACAGGTTGAGGTACAGGGGGTGAATGAAGAGTCCAGGTCTCAGGGTGTCAAGATTGAACAATCCTTGATGATTGCTTGGCTGTCAACAATTTATTGAATTTGCCGAAAATTCCTTCGTGGTGCGTGAACAGAAGCTATGATGAACCATGTGTTGCATGGTTAGTACAATTTTTGTACAACTTGCGTTTCTTTGCAGTAGGTATGATTAGGTATTGTTGAAAGAGGCTACTCTCTCCATGTGATTAGCCTAGGGGCTTCCAGCTACCTGGAAGAGAGTAAAATAAATTTGGAACAGTAATCATAGCAACCTGTCGTTCAATAACCACTTCTAAATCACCCAGACACTTGCACCCTCTGTAGGAGGAAGGCGCATGCACTATCATTTAGAAATGAGCAGACCTGTAAGCCATGGCAATACAAAGTTCAATCTGCAGAGAATAAGTGTATTGGAAACTGAATTGTAAATAGTATTTTCTATTGAGCTATGTACTTCTCTATTCTCCTCAATCTACTTATATTTGCTAGATTAGATTCAGTTTCATTTAGTTAGTAGTGCACTGATGAGCTTACAAGCACCTATGCGGTGAATTTAATTGTGATTTTTACTTGAAGAAAGCTTAGTGGGGAAAGGGCAGAAAAGTGGACAGTGGTGCACCAAATGCTTCCGTTTAGTAAGCAATCATTGAGTGTTTTTTGCTAATTAAGCAAAATATTATGCCTAATTAGATTGAATCCACCAATATTTGCTGAGTAGGTTTTCTATTCCTACATTGTCTCTGTGCAGGCTTCTTAATTGTAATAAATATTTACCAATTCTACTTGCATCTGGAGTTACTGATATTCTATGTATATATAGCAGCATGGTGAGGGACACGAGTTTTCCAACATTAGTTGGGCCCTTGTATTCCACTTTGGAAGACCTTGCAGAGTGACAGTCCTTGTTATCTTCCTGCCATTGCTTTTTATACTGCTTGTATATATATATATATAGATACATAGTCCATGTAGAAGAAACCGCAGATACACCTTACAATTTCCTTAACTTTTTTTTTAGACTCAACCCAAACAGGGAATGTTTGACAAAATTGGTGGGTTGGCTGGAGGTGTGGTTGCTGGAACAGCTGGATTAGCTGGACTGAAACATATGGTAAGTCATCATCACCATTTATATAATTCAGTTGAAAGACTTGTTCTTCTATCAAATTCTACTTGGCTAGTAGTAGTGCTTTGTCAAAAAAACGTGTAAGATTAGCAGGTAGGTAGAAACCCCATTTTTTCATTTTTGTAAATGTTCAACAGCCGAAAATTGGTTATGATTTCTAACTTTTTACTTATCGTCCATGTCAATGAAAATCGGGTTCTTAAAGAAAGAAGAGAGTTGTTTGGTTGATGGATGAATTGCTGTAGATTGAGGTTTGTATAATTAGCTCAAAAGTCACTGGGACACTATCTTCACATGTTCATTGCAGTATCAGTGCATAGATGGTGCCTATTACTGCAGTACATGGTGCAGGACACGAGTTTTCCAACATTAGTTGGACCCTTGTATTCCACTTTGGAAGACCTTGCAGAGTGACAGTCCTTGTTATCTTCCTGCCATTGCTTGCTATACTGGTTACCTGGAATCACATTTGTGTTCATGACTACAGTAGGATCTAGGAAAAGGAACTGAATGAAAAGGTTGCGGGCAACACTGCAGTTGGAGCTTGGAGTTGAACATGGTGTTCTTAGAATGCTGCAGCCTGAGAAAGATGAGTGACAAAGTGGAATAATTGACTCATTTTTAAGGTATCTGTGGTAACATGAGTAGTTCACTGTGATAGGACTCAGTCACGTGAGTCACATGAACCTACATAGAAATATAGAAAACGAAAACTTTTGCAGAAATGTCATACATGATTTGGAGAAAGTAGAATTCAGATGTCTTGTGAGCTGATAAAAGATTGTATGAGTGAGGGCAATAAGTTGATGGTTTAATAAATATTGGAGGAGCCATAATGTAGTGAGTGTATTTCTTATGAATCAATTGAAAATGTTTCGAAAATTAACTTTCAACTGTATAAAAAACCTCTGTATGCCCTTTACATGTTGTATGGCACTTCTAAGAACAATTTGATTGTTTTGATGACAATTACCCTAAATACGAAGATTTAGGTGGTTCAAAGTTTCCTTCAATATTTGCCGATGAACGTATTCAGTGAAAAGTCTGTTATTTCAGCCAAAATGAGTGAGAAACCAGAAGTTTCCCAAATGAAAACAACTGTTTCATTTACCAAAATTAATTCATCAGTCTGATCAGACTCTCACATTTTCAGCAATATGTATCAACAACTTGTAGTATATACATTTCAGTTAAAGTTGTTGAGCACTGCCTGTTTTCGCGTTGATCTGAAAGGGGAGTAAATTGTTCTGTACGTCCCAGACAAGCGTTCAATATTTGTAACAAGGTGAGCAATGTCAATTCGATACATGGGCAGTGTCCAATAGATCGTTGAGAATTCACTCGGTTCAAAAAATAGACGAGTGATGTGCTAAATGAAATTCTTGCCATACCTAGTATCGAGGTAGCTGAACTGTAATTCTAGGTACCAGGAGGCAGGATTATATTGATGTTGGTCTTATTGTCCATTCAGTTTAAAGATACTGATGTCGATACAATAGGCTGTTCCAATTGAGCATCTAGATGAGACCAACTTTATCGTCCTTAAGATAAAACTCGGTGCACAAAAACAGAGGCAAGGGGAGTAGAAGATTTTAGACAATGGGCTACAAAGCAGTGAGCGATAAAACAGAGAATGAGGAGAGGAAGAGAAGAAGAGAGGAGTTGCGTGTTCAAGGTAGAGTGGAGGAGGTGAGGTCCTCCTTTTTCCATGTGGTAGGACCATGTACTCTGCTCTCGTCTTCTCTCACAGGTGAGACACTGCACTACAACCTCTGATGAGATAAAAAGAACGATTCGCGACACAGGTGCAACAATCGAGAATTGAATAGAAAACAAAATCTGAAAAAATAAAAAATAACACTACGGTGCGTAGCAACACACAGCATTCCGCAACCCCTGTAAATCTGATGGCCTACCGTGTATAGGAGCGCTGTGCCTTTGTTAAACACATTCCTATGGAAACAGTTATGGACAAGAAAATGTAGGTACAAGTTAGTTTAATTAAGTGCTCCGTAAGTTTATTGAAATCATTAGAGCAGTAGAGGCTACAATACTGCAATTATAAAGCACTGTTTTAGTACTCATAGATAGCGTCTCTGGAACAGATTGCTAAAAGCTTTATTGTGTTTAGTCTACTTTATCTATACCACCATATTATGCCCGTGAATGTTGTTCCATTGCATGTACAATGATTATTGGATTGTAAGAATACGTTCATGCATTTCAAAATAAGTTTGTTACTTTTCAGAAAAAACAAGCTAAGATATCAAAGAAAGCACAGAAAAAAGCCTTGAAGTACGGCATTCCCATTGCTGGGGTGGGTCTTGGGGCATATGCTCTCAAAAAGTCTCACGGGTTTGGAATGTTCAAAGGAAGCTCAAGTAGTAGCAGTTCCAGCAGCGATAGTGACTGAAGAAGAAACTTCAATTTAAAACTTTCATTTCAAAATGTGATGCCAAGCCCGTAATGTTTTCTTTAACTGCAAGATTATCTATAATAATTTATAACCTTATTATTTAGATTAGTAATAATTAATTACCAAACCTGAAGATTGAGATTGCAGACTTAATCTTAGAATAGTGTTGATCTGCATCCCGACTATGGAGACTGAATAGGAACGAAACTACTAGCATTAGGGATAGATAGCATTTTTACTTTTTCAACTGTGAGTTTGTTAAATCGAATGAGTTACCCATTTAGCCAAAATCATCATACTCTCTAACAGTGACAAGAATTGTTCTGACGTTGTTTATGGGTTGGTAGTATTTGGTCTGTAACAGCTCTGACAAGGGGTTACGTTGCAGTAAATAGGTCCAGATTCAATTATGCTATTTCACAATGTGACGCCTCATGACAGTTTACTGGTGAGTTTGAATGCAGGCAATACTGCGATTCTTTGTGAAGGAAAAATAAAAATTATTCCGCTACACTGAATGAAAATCACGTTATAGATGGAAGAATCGAAGAAGAAGAACACTGAAGCAGTATGTTCCTTATGACAAAAGGTTGTTTACTATAGCGACATTTTCAGAATAACAATTCTTCGTGCAGTCAATTTAGTTAAAAGTGAAAACATACCATTATGATTGGTATATCTATAATGTTGCTGGAGCTCTAGGGCATAGTTAACTACATTCTCTTGGAATAGAAAAACCTATACAATTATCATTCCACCATGTTTTCATTGAGAAGCATTGGAACATCACATACGCAAGAAATTGAAATGACGAAGCAGAGGTTGGAAAAAAATTGTTTATCAAACTTGTACAGTTCCCTCTGCATTCACTAGCATCATTGGGGGAAATGGCGATGGGTTTATGTATATGAACACAATGAACAGCATGCTGTTCAATAAAGGTTGTAAGATAAGTACCAGCCCAATAAACTTCAGGACGTTAAGCTCTATTGGTTGTGTGGTTTACTATTTTCTACCCCAGAACTGTTTTCAAAATGACTTTTCTTCAACCTCGTGAAAGCCCGTAATTTATTCATAAACTGTAAACATCTTCACGTCAACTCAGTGAAAAGGATTATACTGGCTAGCATATCAAACAAACATGAACAGCAAATGTCAAGCAGGGCCTGAGAAAAGTTGTGAGGTTACTGGCGCCTAATGTGTACTTGTTTTTATTCACACTAAATTCAGATTCTAGAGAGAATGTTACCATGAAAACTAGTGGCATGAATCCAATAAAGAAGAAATTACTATTGAATACCTTTGCTGATTTCTTTCGGAGTAGATGGATGCGAAGTTTGTTAATGTTACCTGTTTCGTCTATTTGATGTTGATGGTCAATGTGAGCTAGTTCTTTTAACTTTGAGGTGTAGAGAGGGGCTCTGAGCCACCTTCAGCAAATTGCCATAGGTCATTATGATGAACAAATATTGGTGTATTCTGCAGTCAATAAGACTGCACAACCAGTTTTTAAAGTTTAAACCAGCAGCAAAGTTGTAGGGGATGGCCACAGTGTAGTGATGCGTTTTAAATGCTTTTTGTTTAAGTTTGATGATCAACTGTTTCATATATAATTCCCGATATAAAATGTTGTCTATATGTATAATCTTGCAATGCTTGACCTCTTTCATTTTGTGGTTGTTCAAAGTGATCACACTAACTCTCTGCTGCAGTTCCCTCCCAACTCATTTGAACAGTTACACATCAGAGTAATCATGATGGTGTCGATCTTAACAGCAAATTCGATTTTGCCTTCACCAATTGAAATTTCTTCTATTTCAAGTAATTCAACCCCTTCAATGTAGATGATATCAGGATGTTTGGCATTGAAAGGGATAATTGAGGTAGACAAGGGAAATGATAGTAGATAGGAGGAAATCAATCAAGTGAATGTATAACTCAAGTTCTCACCTTACCATGGGGTATGGGGTTATACTACACAATAAGCTTCCATCAAGTAAATAAATGAATATTAAAATCCATTGTCGCAAGACTTGATGAGTAAGTTTGAACTGTTCCCACATTGGTACTGAATAACTAGAAAAGTATCGAATTGACTAACTGAATCACTTTAAAAAGAGTATGAAGAGTACCACACTTATAATCAGTATTAATGGCAATTGTGAACAATATGGTAAATTGCTAAGATAAAAAAGGAAACGTAAATTTTGAAATTAGTTTTAAAACTGTAAACTTTGAATTCAAAATGTGATGTCTTGTTTGTAGAATATTTAACCAAGTCATGTTTGTGAGAATTCGCTAATTAACACCACCCTAGGGTGAGCCCTCTGTTGATATAAAATGCTGTGTACACTCACCTCTGCTGTGCATTGCGTGTAGAATTTGTTTTGCTTTTTGAACAAAATGGATGTTACTTTATTGTTACCATGGTAGCTCTCATATAACAATTATTCCTGGAAGAAAGTTCTTGAAAATGTGTTTTTTGAAATTTCCTGTCGACTGACCATTTGCTTCTGTTGATGCTATTAAATTATTATACATATTTTCATTTTTATTTCAAAAATTGTTCTCAAACTATCTTCCTGCGTCAACGTTGAGGTAATTTTTCGAAATTAGTGTGATATGACAAAAAACACGATCACAACTACTTTGCACTTGTTTACTTGGGCCTAAGTGATGGATCAGTAGTCTTAGTGGGTAGATGAGTTAAGGGTTGGTTGGTTTAAACCCCGAGTGTTTCCTGCCAGAGTCGTCTTTGATGTTTACCCTTGGGGAAATTGTACAAAAGACCAAAAATCGCTTCCATGTCTCTGTCATTAGGCCTAGACATGATTGGGAGTCTCCTCATCAGCCCCACACCACCTGCATCAAGGACCAATTACATACATGTGTTGGTTCATTTTGAAATGTTAAGTGACGATTCCCACTATTTGCCTCATGTCCTTCCACTCCTCAGCCTAAAAAGGCTACGTCTCATCTTGTGTGTTGGTCCTGAGGTAAACCCCTCAGCTGATGGGCTCTTTTCGGGATAGTTTTCAATCCAGAATCACACCGGCAAACTTTACTTCAGCTGAGCTGAACTACTGTGCCCATTACTTCCCGTGGACTCAGTCCTGACTCTTGTCTGGTGATTGACACTGATCATATTCGCTGGGTTGATGGACAGTCACCTGCCTACCCAACGTTCAATTCATATGCAGAGCTGTCCCTATTAGTTCAGATAGCACACTTTGCACTCGGCTCTGAATGAGTACAGCAACATCATCAACATATCCTTGGGAGTAAAACACTGCTGCATCCAACCTCTCAAGACGAGAGTCCATCACCAGGTTCCATAAGAGGGGAGGTATGAACACAGCAACAAACCATTTCATTACATTCCTATTGACATTAAATCCAGTTAATGTCATTTCCCTAAGGCAATGTCCTTATTTTCTATTGGCCCAGGCCAGTTTTCCGAGTGCAATGAAAAGTCGCATGATCTCCCTGAGTGATAGACAGGTTGACTATCAGCCAGGGGTGTCAGTCTCAATAAATCTGTTCCTCATGTACCTATCAAAGATCTTTTCCGTTCTCTTGAGCAAAAAAGGTGTCAGAAATATAGGTCTAAATGCCCTCCCATCTTCATAAGAGTCCTTGCCGGGTTTTGGTGTGAAAGTCTTTGTGATAGTAAGCACAGCATTCTCTCCTGTCAGTTTAGAATTGGATTAATACTAGCACCAGGAATGAATAATGCAGTCATACAGTAAACAAATAAGTAATTTTATTATCTGGATATTTCATGCAAGTCCCTCCACATTAGGGAGAAAATGATTTCACACGCACTCAATTGATAGATATACAAAGTGCACAAATGAAATGCAAACGATTCTCAAATTCAACAATCAACAACTTCGACATTCATTCACCAAACTCAATTAATCGTTGACAACCATTACGGGTCTGGATGCTGACAGTTCATGATTGTGACTAGCGGCTGTGTTTGGTAATGATAATAAGTACAAAGAATGAATATACGGAGCTAATACAAAAGCAAACAATTTCTGTGCACTCTTCCCCTTGATCACGTTTCCCCTATTAAACTCTAGCATCCAAGAGCTTATGCAAGAGCATTGATTTTAATCCTTAACAAAATGGTACACATACCCTTAATCTAACCTACACACAAATAGATGACAAATTGTAAAGAAAAGGGACATGAACCACTGGTAGATAATTAGCCAGCTAGTATTCAAGAATTAGACGATTGTTGAGCTGAAAACGCCTCAATGCAGAGTATTTGTCTGTCGTCCAGTTAAAATTCTAGCTCTGAGTGTAGTTGACTAGACTAATAGATAGCAGCATCAAAGAAGAAAGATCACGAAACATTTTTTTCTTCATTTGTTCTGATATGTATCCAACCATGAGTGACACAACTGAGCAGGCTGCTCGACATCATCTTTATTACTCGAGCACTGTGGCATTTATACGCGGCAGATCTTGCTATTACTATCAGCCACCAATCACGAACTCAACAAATCTGGCATAAGGAGACAAATTAGTCAAATTAATTACAACGAAGAGATATGCTATATACACTCAAGTGTATATATGAATAGAAAGTTGAATATAAACTTCATACCACTTACTTGCAACTCTCAAGTAATCAGTTCATTATTCTGTTCTTTTGTGAATTGTGATGAGACCCAAGCTAAGCCCCATTTCAAGTTGGTTAATAGGAATTTCAAAGCTTTAGTCCATTGCTCCTCTGAATTAAACTGTATTCTAGAACAAAAAGGGGAAAAAATGTTCAGTTTTTTTCACTTCTTAATCATCATAAACACAGAAACTCGAGGCAACCAGCCCATGATCACGAGAGAAAATTTGGTATGGCCCAACCATATCAGAAATGACCAGAAACCACCCCACCAAAGCATCTACCTTCAGCAAATCATCAGCCTTATATTCTGCTCAAGAAACTTCTGAGGGAATATATTTGCTGTGGGCCATTTGTAGTGATTAATAACACTTGAGTTTGTCCTATAGAGCGACACAATGAGGATAAGAAGTAAGGCCTGAAATTGTTACAGTAGGCCTTGGCTAGAAGACAGGGGATTCTAAACGCTCAGGAAGAGTTTTTAAAGCGTTGTTCAGCTCTAGCATGGTAGGGTGGGTCTTTAAGTGGTTGGATTAGAAACTCATAGAGTGGATACATATAATATAAAAGTGGAAATACTGAAGCGTCCTAGACCAGATTGTGGTACAAGAAAAGCCCAGAAGAAATGAGTCTACTAGGCTTTTATAGCAGACATTCTCTGCAGAATATTGCTTGGGTTTTATCTCAACAAATTCATTGTGGAAAATCTTCTTAGCATTCTTTCCTTCTCCATTCCAATACCTCATACTCGTTAGCAACCAACGAATAGTCCCTTTGTTGAACTGCTTCATTGTTTCTAGAGGAAGCCTTTGCAGTGAAGTTCTAGCGAAGAATGTACTATAGTGAACTGAGAAATAAAAATATTTAAGCCTCGTATTTTCCCACCTAATCGATGGGACTGCCTAGCTCAGCTGAAGGCACAAACCAACGGAATTTACTAATCTTTAGGTAGGTGCGAAGCCTTTAGAGAACCAAAGTAAACAAGGAAGCGAATAGGTTGGCAATGAAAGAATCTGTGAAGATATCTCTGAGGTGTGAATCCCTCATTGAGATCTCCAGGAGCCATCAAAACATCTAGAGATGAAAGGGCAAGCCCTGAGTTGAACCTAGCATAACTATTAGGAGGAAAATGATTTGAGGAGTCAACTAAAATTATAAAGAAGAAGAACCTGCGTAAACACAATGGCATCTGAAAGACTATTTCTCTTGGTTTTCTCAATTTGAACAAATTAACTTTTGGGGCATACTGCCAAAACACTCTGAGACCACAGTCAATGCACCTATTGGGTGAGTTTGTCATCCCTGGCTAGTGTATACAGTGGGTGCCCATAGCACACTACCAGCCAAGGAAGAGGGGCTTACCCAACAGGTACTTTGACGTTGACCATACTCCTGCTAAAGGAACCAAATCCCTTTAACACCATTCGAGAGAATGATTAAAAAACACTGCTCCAACAGACAAAGGACCTTAACAATAAGTTGGGAACTTGGTCATATAGAGATAGAAGGAAATGAGGAGATTGACTAACTGGCAGGGCCTGCGCTTCTCCCATTGTTTGTTAAACTCGCTTGCGAGCGAGCAAGAGAGGTTCTTAGTGTGGAGAGAGAAATTATACGGATGGTACATGGCCTGTTCACAGGGCACTGTCCACTAAGGTACTACATGGCCAAGATTGGTAAGTCATAGGTACAGAGTTGCAGATTGTACGAGGCAGACCTGGAGTATGTGCGATGGACCTCAGAGTTCTTGGGGTTCCTTAGCTCAGTCGGATGGACCTCAAGGTTGTCTCGCGTTTTGTGTGGGAATGGTGGGGACCCATTGAGGACGTCACATCAGGGAATGCCACATGAGATGGCTCACTTACACTCACACAATAGGCCCCAATTGAGGCCCCAGTGGAAGTTTTCTCAGTTACATAAAATAAAAATAAACTTACCTGTGGTACTAACCAAATCACTTTAATACCAGTTTGAGACCATATAAGAGAATGATCAAGAAATGCTGAAAATCAAAGCCTAATTTATGTTCTGCAAAAATATAGATAGCAGAGACACAGGGCTAAGAAGAAAAATTGGAGGATTTCCACTTCTTGCAAAAATGTGTGCAACGATTTAGATTAAACTCACAGGGGGTGGGGGGCTTTACAAAGTCGATACCTGTACGTTTTTCTTGACAAATGCTTCTTTAACAGTCTGCTAAATGCAGATAAACTCAAAATGTACTGAAAAAACGTATTTAAAAAACATTATTCAACATTTTTACAGTAAACGAAATACAACTGAATTTAATTAACTTGACAGAGTATCTTCAAGCGACCTACACCAGCATATTGTTCCTTAAAACTCTTTTTGTAACCATCTGGTAAAAGAGATGTAAGTCAACAACAGAAAATAAGATGGTCGAAACACCAAAGTTTTTCCAATTTACTCGAAAATTTGAGTGTCTATGAGCCGGGCTCACTAGGCACCAGGCGTGTGATGGGCTTTGCATAAGTAAAATGATTTCCCTTATTTATCAAAATGGTCAATCGACTGGATCTTTTTTTCTAGCAGGGTAGAAGTTCAAATATCACCAAGCTGAAGTCGGAGATTACTTGGGGCGGCCTCTTAAGAGATTTGGCTATCCAAAGTTTATTTTTTCGCAATTTATTTTCAATGTTTTGGCAAGTTCTTTTACTGTGCTTGTGGCCATTGCAGCATGTCTCAAAGTTTGTCAATGTTATTCTGGAACATCATCTACTTCTGAATCTCTTCATAATATTATTAGATCAATATTGAATATCTCAGCCACCTTCAGAATGTTTTTTCCCAACTTTTTCTAGATATTTTGTGACGTCCTTATACGCTGCTTCTTTTTTTGTATGATGTCTGATGACATGATCCCAACTCGTCATCAAATTTACAAGAAAAATCAACCAGCCAGATAATAGATTAAAATTTGATTCCTAGTGCTCATCACACACCCTCAATTCTCGGTCCCACTTAGTGACTTAGAGGGGCCAGCATGGCTCATTTGCCTAACCAAAAAATTAAGCAGCGAACGTGTCAAAGTAAAAATAAGATCCATGCTCCAAAACGACCCTCGTTACTAAGGAATGTTATGAGATGATGTGCTTAGAAATTCAATAAGATTCAAAAATCTATTCAACCAGAAATTCATTATTGACATTCTCGCTTGACAAATACAAAATTAGCTGATGTATGAAGTTACTTACTTGATTGAGAAAGAATGGCCTGTCGCAGAATCTTCGAGTTTCCCTTTGTCTATCCGATAGGGCAGGCAAAACCCTGAGTCCCCTTTCTCTACTTCCTCTTTGAATTCCTGTAAGCACTCTAGGAAAGCTACCATAGCAGCATCAAACTTCGTATCCCACAGGAATCTAAAGCCACCAGAACCATATAGAGGGAGGATTCGTTGCTCTGCCAGCACCTATAGATAATAAATTCTGTAAGCACAGCTTAAAATTATGAGAACTCCATGAAGTTCACTAGTGATAGTTTAATTTAATTTTTATTATACATTTCACACTTGTTAACAAGCCAAACCGCTCTCACTTGCCTCAATATAAGAATGGTTTCCATAGGGCACTAAGCGAAACTTGGAGAACGAAAAATTCATTTTATGAGCTAAAGCAGTCAGCAATAGAGCAGTTTGTCCCCAAGCTGCATTAATCTCACTCCAGTCAACAGGTGCTGAGGGTAAACGCCCAAGCTTGAAGTTATTAATTGTACCAAAGTGCCCGCTGTGCCAAATGTGAAATGTCGCATTGAACACGTTAGTTCGTTTCAGCTTATCCAGTTGATTCTCAGCATAGGTCAATTGGCATTCCAAGCTAAAAACAGTGAATTTGATAAGATTTTTATATATTTATCGATAACGTAAAAGTTTCCTGCATGTTATTAAGCTAACTTAGTGGCTGTGCTCATGTGGTTCTGCCTCATTAGTAGTCAGAATTTGAAGAGTAAGGACAACTGAAGAGTTGTGAAGGGATACGCGTGGAGTGCTCATTTCAAAAAGGGGAGAGGAGCTTGATGCCTAGTAGAATCCAGATCCTGAGGCATGGCTAAGCTAAGACCTCTGAGTGCTAGAAGCTATGGTGGAAGTAATCTAAGGTGAATGAGCCCTAGTTGAAAAAAAGAAACCTGGTAGCTTGGCCACATATACGCATATGTGGATGATCTAGATACAGATTCATTTGTGGAGCAAAGAGTAATGTCTACACTCATGTCTGATTCCACATGATCCATGAAAATTAGCTCATTGCAAGCTGTTTGAGCCAGCACCCAGAGATGATGTGGCCATGATGATGTGGGCTCTGGGCCTGCCTTTTGATATTTGGCGGCAACTCCGCACAGCTTACCAACTTGAAAACTAGGATTCGATGGGTCTGAGAAATTGTGAACTGTGATTTGAATAACTGGATACAAAATGGCAGCAGGGGAGTTTAAATAATTTATTAATAATTATGTGGTTGGTTGTAGGACTCAATAGAGGGAACACGTAAATGAGAATAAATAACTTGGTACTTGTACTCCCAATGTCCAGGACCGAGTGCTGAGAAAACCAACTCAGAATCACAAGTGACGAATGTTGAGAGAGCAAAAGATAGATGAAGCCCGTTCCAATGTCTTCCCTGATAAATGTTTGGAAGTTGCTGTTCAACTAGTTCGAAAAGGATGGTGAAATCCCGAACAAGAGAAGGTGGGCGAGATATAAGACACTGTGAAACGATGGAGAAAATGGGTATATCAAGTTCGGTTAAACGCTAACAGGAGGTCGCAATGATGATGGCATTAAAAAAAAATAATGAAGGAAAAGGTTACATCCTCTTTCCCTCAAGTGGTGGGCAGCAGCTGCTGCTGAGAACAGCGCCGCTGGTCAGGTTAGTGATCTAATTGACTGGTTCTTCACAATCAATAAACTTAACGAACAGAGTGGAAAACAATGAACAATATCAATTAAATAATAATAATAAATTAATGAAACATAACAACAATAGTGTGTTGGGCAATTAGCATTACTGTTGATTATTGATAACGGTGAAGAGTAAATATTACGTTGTTATGCAGCATTATCGTATTACATTGAGCAGCAGCATCGGGAAAGTGTGGGGTGGTGGATGTGGAATGGGGAGGAGTGTTATTAAGCAGGGTGGTCTGGTTCGGCAGAATGCATACTCGTAGTTGGCGATTTGAGTTCCAAACACGAACAACTTCATGATACGGGAACTGGTTTTAATTTTCTTTGCTCTTTAACTCTTTTTATTCTAGTTTTCCCCCAACTCTCTTGACAAAACCGTGTTACTGAAATTTGAATTGGAGGGCAAGTTATGGATGGCATACATAGCACTAACTGCCACTCATTCACTCATCCGGGAGGCGGCTGCGGGCCACACGACACTGCTAGAGCCGCAGGACCAATGGCATTTCGCCGTGGCACACCTTGGGCCCATGTCCTGACACCCCAGTGGGCCCATTGGGGGGCCCACCTAGTTTCCCAGCCGCTGCCGGTACCCATTGCCTCACCCCCCTGGGTTTGGAGGAGGGGGGTGCCCGGTCGGGGATCGAACCAGAGTCCGCTGGTTCTATCCCCGCCTGGCTCGGAAGGCCTCGCGCCCCAACGCACTCTGCCACCGCGCCCCCAAGCCGCACTAACTGCCATTCACATTTTGAAAAGTGGGTTTGGGCCAATGAAACATTATTGAATCCAAAGGTGTAGATACTTTAAATCAATCAAGTGATTGGTTACAATTATATAAATTCCCTATTTCAATCTTCAAAAAGCTTTTTGTACAACCTGCAAACTAAATATGAAAATCTACTAAATTAGGAGGAAGGCAGATGATGTGAAAGTAATGGTTAGCTCAAAGTTATTTTAAGGGCCCTAGTTCATTACAGAGAAGCTGAAGCAGCACATGAAGCAGACTTTCTTTTAGATATATATTAATTTGAAAATATTCTACCACAAGATTTATTTTCAGTCATCAAATGCGAGACTGGAGATCAATCGTGAGTAGAATGACTATGATCCATGATACGGGAATGTCGATCCTAAGAAATTTTCAAGTATTCACAGTGATTTTAAATGTGTCATTAGACACACCTACCTGCGTCGTTCATCTTCTATCAGAATGAACTCATTACGATATTTGCTGTACTCTTTCCAGTACACTTCTTCCTCTCTTTCAAGCCTTTGCTTCGTAGCCTCCTGAGCAAGGTACTCCTCTTGAATGACTTTTTCTTCAGATTGCAAAATATTGAGCTCTTTCGTGAGCCGCTCTTCTTCCTTGATGAGCTAAAACAAACCAACCAATCCCGACAGTGGGGAGTTCTCATACTGAATTCAAAAGTTACATGAGAGACAGAAGATACTCAACCACATAAGTGTGAGTAATAATAATTGTTCGAAGTGGACTGCATCAAATGGAAAGGTGTATATGGGGGAGCGTAAAGAAGTTTAAGGAAAAGAAAGAACCATCCTACCTATTCTGAATGACATCGACTGATTGACAGGGATTTTTTTGTGAAAGAACAGATTTTTTAGATGCTAAAAGCACAAAACAGCCAAGATGGCAGACGGACATTGCGGTTTTGGAATCCCGATGTCTTGAAATGTATCAAAACTTGAAAAGTATCAAATTTTGAGGGAGGGTTGTGAAAAAAATTTCCTGAACCGAAAACATAGGGTTATTATTCAGAATGACAGGGGGATTCCAAACCTGCAATGTTCTTTTGCTGTCTGGGCCATTTTGCGCCTTTAACGTAGTCTAAAATATCTGTTATTTCCCACAAAAATCCCATTTGGTATCTAGTTGGGCCCGCCTGCTCGGCAATCCAATTGGACAAAGCCCATGGTTTTTATGGGCAAAAACTGGTTTAAAAATAGAACGAAAAAGCAATTTTGGTAGTTTTATGGCAAGTACGCTATGTTTGGTAACGGTTTTAAGGTATTTTTAGATCCTGGCTCGAATGGAATGAGTGTGTATAGTGAAATTACAGTAATTATAGGGAGCCAAAGTCTACAATTGAAAGAACTCGCTGAACAACTCTCACGAACACTTCTTTCCGATCCAGCTTCTCTGTTAACACGGGTAAATAACCTGCACATTTCTGTGTGTGTACAATTCTTCTTCCTGATTATCTTAGGAGACAGTATTATTAAGTACTAATGCACCCTCTGAATGTCACTGGTATAGAGGACAAAACAACATAATTAAGTACTTAAGACCAGCTGAATGTAAATGTTGACAAATTACCTGATCAAGCTCTTTTTCCAAAGTTTCTAGGCTTTCAACTACATTTTCATTCTTCAGCCTGCAACACATCATGATGTCTCAAATCCACGGTCTATCATTTATTTCTTCGAATAAAATACGAATAAATTTACTGGTTATCTTATTACATGCTCACAGATTGTTTTTCTCAATACATGGCCACATATGAAACAATCAAGCAACAATTTAAAATCACTGATAATAATGTTTCTCTAATGACTTTGTCTACTCTATCAATCTCTTCCTCTTGAAAATATCCCTGGCACATTTTCACTTTTGCAGATACACTATTTAATCAATCCAGTTCATCAATTCTATATTATTGCAGGGGTTTCAATAAGAAATTGTGGAAACATAAACGAAACCTATCAACCAACCTTTAACTTCATAACATTATTCATGGCATTATAAACCACTTCCAAACACATTTCGTTTTTCGATTTATGGGGAAGTAATAACTTTGCAGGTGTCTCAAATGCATAGGTCATCTTAAATCGACTGAAGTGAAGAGGCTTCCAATTGACAGCCAGCAGGTGAATTTGAAACTCTCCCGAGGCAACTCTCTCTTATGCATGCCAACGAGCAACAACTGACTTGTTTTTTTTTTTTACACCTCGTCCTCAGTTTTTTAAATTGTATCTGTTCATTTTTCTTCGCTCCGTTTTTATTCGTGTGTTTTGGTTTGTGCTGTAATATCCTGATTGTGTTTCCGGAGTTGTGCCACTGAGCTAGCTACCTGTTGCTGCATCACCATTAATTTTTAATTGGATACCCCTGCCCATCTCCTGGATGTCAATGTATTGTGCCTTTCTCTTTATTAGTGTGTTCGCTCGTTTTACAATTCAAATTTGTTGCAATCATATAACATATCCCTCATGAACTCAACCGGCCTCCTATTCAACAAGTCCCTCCCTGCCTCTCCTTCAAAACCACGCACAGATCATACTCTGACAGTTGAAATGGGAATCAGCAAATTGCCATTCAATTCCGAAGGTGGTGACTTCACTATCAAGACTTGATTAATATTAACTCAATATCAGCCACTAATCATCTCCAGTTCTATTTTTATTAAGTATTTTGGAACAAAAATAACATAGTTTAGCAAATGTTATGGAGTTGGAGGGGAGTGTGTGAATAATTCGAATGGTTAATTTCTGCAATGAAGGTTGGATTTAATCCTCTGATTGCCAGCTATATATCCTTCAGGGCTGTTTCCTCATTTGATGACTGTTCCTTAACCCTCAATGAGGGTTATATCAGTCATGGAAGTTGCAGTTTCGCTAATGTGCAAGATGCCAGCCCCTGCAGCATCCAACGAACTCAAACCTGCAGAGGTAGGGTAGGTATTCAGTCGTTAACCAACTCCCGGTAGAGAGCTGTTGCCCTTGTGTGACCTGAGTAATCTTGTATGGTCTGGGAGGAGTTCCTAACCTGAGCTACCTATTTACTTGGATGCCAGGTTTCAAAAGGACAGATCAATTGTGACCACTATTTTAGCCATCACCTTATTCGCGAACTTTGCAAAATAGTTATAGGCTTGCTTTGTAAGCAGTCAATGCTGCTAAGCTCGTGTGCCCTCCCAACAACCATCGCTCACTGTTGAAGAAACTACAGTGGAGCAGCACCATCCTGTGGTCTGGCTCAACCCATTTTCTTAAGAGACATTCAAGGATGTTGGCGAAGAACTCATATGTGTCAGGACCCTTCGACGAGGATTCCCATCCCATTTCAGTCATTTCCCTAATGCTCTTTTGTCGATAGCAGCAAGTTTTCGTTCGGTGGTGAGAACCGCATGGAATTCAGCCCAAAATAGGAGATGCTCCCATTTCGCTCTCCATTTGTCAACCATGCACTCCATGGCCAAGTCAACCAGTAACTGACCAGTGATCACTTGGAGTGCTTCTGTTGATACAGTCTTATAGGCCTTGGTAATCCACAGGAGTGCAGCTCCCTGGGATTGGGCCAATACTCTCTTTTGATTGACTGTTAGTTTGCTACCCCAGACAACGGGGCAGTAGCCAATCACACCTAGATAGATGGCCTTATACATGAGGAGGCGCCGTGGTAACACACACCCCAAGTGGCCTTAGTAATGGCACTCGGTTCTGGAAACCTTGCAACGGTAGTGCCTTTAAGGGACTGGAAGTGTTGGTTGAAGCCCACCTCTCACCCATATTCACTCCTAAATACTTGACATGCTTTTCAAGGAGGAGCCTCTGGTTGATTATTCACTTTTCCTTTCAAGAGCTGGGTTTTTCCTCAGTCACCTGTATCCTGACATGTTCGCACCATTGGGTGACAGTGCGGAGCACGTGGTGGACTGACTCTGCAAAGATCAGCACAGTCAAGTCATCCACATAGGAGTACGGCTAGCAGTCAGTCTGCATGAGCCTCCTGAGAAGACCTTAGAAGAAGGTGTTTCAGAGTGCAGGTCCAAGGACTGAGCCCTGTGGGCACACCTTCTCAATCTTTCTACGGACAGAGACATGCCTGTATTCGATCGTAGCAGTTCTGGGTGTCAGGTAACTTCTGACAAGCGAGTACAGGTTGCGGGGGATTCCCCTACCTTTAATCTCATTGAGGAATGCTGGCCACCAAAGGTTGTCAAACGCTCCCCTCATGTCAATCACAACTGCTACGATGTACTTAGCCAGTGTCAGCAGGGAAACACGCAGAATTTCGAATGACATCCTGCATGGGCCTTCCTTTGGTACACCCATATGCCTGTCTGTGAGGTTGCGGTCAAAGACTCATTCGAGGGACTGCAACATCAAGATTTCCAAAGTTTTGCCTAGTATGGAAAGAAGGCTGGGTGACGACACGTGCAGACTTTCACTGAGTGGGGAACTGGCGAACATTAAATAAATTAAGGAGGCTGCTGGAGATTGTGTGCTGACTGACTCCTATTAAAGGTACCGGGCGATCGTGGTCTAGTGGATAAGACATTGATTCATAATTCTCGATTCTCGAATTCTCTCAGTTCAATTGGCGCCCAACTAGTGGTCGAACTTCTTCATTCCAAGAAAAAGAAGAGGCCCAGAGAGGAAAATGTTTTTGAAAATTAAGAGAGAAATAATGAGACGAATTCTCGGGTCCGGGATTTGCTGACGCTGTGAAAGTTACAGCACGAAGGGAAATAAAATGGGCAACTCGCGTACTACAATGTGAAAGAAAAGACTTTCCTTGTCGCCCCCTCGTTTCTCGAATCAAAGATTGGATTTTCCAGGGATTCGTTCAACTCTTATAAAGTCTTTCGTTAAAAGAGTCCACTCCAGGAGCAGCGACTAAAGACGAGGGGGGAGATGTGCTGACTGACTCCTATTAAAGGTTCCGGGCGATCGTGGTCTAGTGGATAAGACATTGGTTCATAATTCTCGACGTAAGTCGAGGATTGTGGATCGGAGCTCCAGAGCGATTGCCGTAATTTTTGCCTGAGTCAGCAGCTCTTCAAAAGCATCTCCAAACTACCTCAGTTCAATTGTCTGCTCAGCCTTCCTTAGCATATTGCTTTCTATTCTATTTGGCCCAGGAGATTTGTTGGGCTTGAAGGTCGTAAGTGCTCTGCCAAGGTCGCCTATTGTCCACAACGGAATGTCAGGCTCGTTCTGAGGGTCCATGATCAGCTCCCTTGATGCCCTCTGGGCTTCAGTATCTTGAGCTACTTGTTTGTCAGGGAACGCCTTCTCAAGAAGTTTCCAGCGAACTTTCGATGCTGCAGGCCCAGCCTGACTCGTTTTGTATCACAGCTAAGACCTGTACTATGTTTGCTTTTCCTACGGAGCACTTATGTCTGCCTCAGGGGTTACAGAGCTCTCTGCTTCCACGAAATTTCGCTAGCCTTGCCATTTGGCTCGTTTGATGGCGGGATGGAAGGCCTTCTCCAGGATGAAGGCAGTTCGTAGTGTGACTCTGGCATCACGGTCATAAGTGTGTTGGTACATCCTTCTGGTTCTATTCACACTTTGCTTGATGGGATTAAGTTCGTCAGTCCACCATGGGACTTTGATCGCCCAGTGCCTCTGTAGCCTAAGTACTGAGAGCCTAGCAGAGTGTAGTGCAGTGGTAAGTATGTCCCCTTTACTGTCCACCCCCTTGGGTGTGGCAGCTTTCACTATTAGGTTGGTGTCTGCAGCACAAAGTTTACCTTCCAGTACCCTAGAGAATGGTGGCTAGTCAGCATTTTTTGTGTGGAATCGCTTTTCACACGTGTCTTTGCAGAGGATGTTGTCATCTGCAATGGTAAAGTCAATAACCATATGATCGCTCTGCGTTGCACCTGATATAGGACTCGCCAACCCAGCAATTTGAGTAGTAGGGTATGAGACACCGCTGTGACATCTATGCACGACCTTCCTCCTGGCCCTTCATAGGTCTTTCCAGTCGTGGGGTCATTGGCAGCAACCAAGTTGTGCGTAGCTACTCTATATACGCCTCCCCAACCCTAGATGGGTCGGTGATGTGGCGTTGGCATCAGCACAGACTATGCAGGGTCTTCCTGATAGACCTGCTAGAGCCCGCTCGATTGGTTGAAGGCTGTTGGCAACTGGTGCACTAAATTGTCTGTAAAATGATATTACAACCAGCTCAGATGAGCACAGCGCCAAGTGCTGGCTGTTCAGGTGGGTGAGTGCGAGCATGTCGATGGATGGGCCAGTGCGGGCCACTGCTGCCTTTGCTCCCATTCTTGTTCCAGCCACTAATTGTGCCTGTGATCCCAGACCAAAGGTTTTGGATCCTATGTACAGTTCTTGTATGCGTCTTTAAGCGCAATTTGCAGCAACTCAGCCCTAACCAGGAACTCTTATTTGTGTTGTGCTGAAGGATTTGAAATGTTCCTAGCCCATTCATAACCCATTCGTGATTCCTAGAGGGTAACTGCTCGCTGACAAATGGTACAGAGTGCATCTTGTGTAGGGTGTGACGATTTTGTTCCTCAGGGAACCTCAGGTTTGCACTCCTTGCTGAGATGTAGTGTGGTAGACCAGGGGCACACCACAGGTCTCATGCAGGCTACTGCCAGGTGGCTGTAATGCTGACATTTTTACCACTGTGTGGGGACTTGGTACTTATGGATGGTGCACCGTTGCCAGGTAAGTTGAGGTTCCTTGCCCCCTCTAGTTTTTTGAGTAGGCTAGGTGACACCTCGAACACCCAGTCCTTCTGTTTGCCCTCCTTTTTGGGGAAAAGGGGCCTGATATCCTGCGGCTGCAAGCCTAACGCAGGGTTGTGCGCAACAACTTGTTGGCGCAGGTACTCTTTTTGTAGGTTGGTCCACACATCGTGCATTGGCAGGCATGGGAAGCGATCTAGGGGGGCTGATGCATGTAGCTTCAACTCCTCCTTAGTGGAAATATGGCTCGTAATCGCCTTGGCCAATTATGGATTTTCCGTCACGATAATGCCCACCTCCCACTGCGATGCGGATGTCAAGCACCCAGACGCTAAATGCTTGAAGGTCCTTAGCAGGGACATTCCGCATCAGCCCTTTCATTAAATCAGGGATGGAGGAGCCAGCCTCTCCTTCCTCACATGCAGGCTGTACTACTACCACGTTTTGTTGTGGGTTTTTAGGAGGGTAGGAGTCTTTTTATTTTTGTGCTTGTTTTTGGGTTGAGGCATGGGTGGGGCACTACCCTTGGCCTACATGTCCTGCTTTTTTGGGGTCAGTTTCCCCCCTGCGCTTCCTGGGCCTGGCAAGCTGCCATTTGGCCTCGACTCTATGAGGGAGGTAAGAGGGCTCAAAAGCGGCTACTGCTGGGAAATTACACTACACAGCTCTTCCCTCACGACAGCCGCCAAAGTTACGTGAAGGGGGCGGTGTCATCAGGAGGGCACTCACTTTGATGGCCAGCTTCGAAATTTCGAAGAGGCAGTGGGTGTTGCAGCTGCCAGTCCGGCCACCTACCAGGACTAAGAGGCATGAGGGATTTGTCGGCTGCTGCTCAGTCAGCCCTCTGCCACTGGTGATGTGGTGATCGGGATACACACTATCAGCCGCCCCAGGAATGCTCAAACCCGGTTTTTCCCCCTCCTCATTCCGAAGATCCCACCTATACACGATCGCTCTTGAGTGTTAGTGATATACTTCCAGGACTGTCTTTCGCTCATTATGTTTTGAGTCAATGTGTTCTGCCACGTAAGCCGTTGCAGTGTTGCTTGTATCTGGAATATATCGCATATGCCAGTGTCGTGAGCTTTAAGCCATGCAGAGGATACGGCAGGAGAATTTTGTCCGTTTCCTGCGAGGGGTGTGTTCTGCAATCCCAACTCAAGGTAGGGGGTTCACAGTGTGTCGTGTATGTGGGAGAAGTGTAAAGGGGCATGCTTAAGTCTACCTCATACAAACACACAGGGATTACAGCAGTGGAATCCTGGACCCCCAAATGCAGGGTGAGCACAGTGTGGAGACAAAGTACACTGTGACGACCAGCCACCCTTAAGCCTCATTGGATGTAATCCTGCGGGGACCTTGTAGGGGTGAAGTTGCCATTCTGGCTGGGCCCACCTGGCTGTCCCTTCTAGTCGGCTCATACACAGGGAATATGGCAGCGGCAGAATTGTGGAACCCTGACTACAGGGTGAGAAATCTATCCTTCAGTCTACTTCTTAAACACAGCAGTACTTGTACTCTCACATACAGTAATATGACATTGAGCATTCAAAAAAAAAGTAAGAATTTTATTTTTACATGAAACCACTCAGGAGTGAGTCTTCCAGGAGTAGAGATTTCAGCTCCTCTACAGTAAACGCATAAACTAATAACCGTAATAATTATTCCCTGGTTTTTGTACACACAGGACACTGCAGCATTTTATGGCAAACGAGTCCACACGTGTGCGGTGCTATGTAAAATAAGTCAAAAGAAAAAATTGACCTTCTCAAAAATTCATTGTAATCTCCATATTCTTGTTCCGTAAGAGCTAATTGTTGATCCATGAGATCTATCAAAACATCAGTACATTCTTCGCACAAAGGATGATCAATTTCAGAATTTGATGACACAATGTCAAATAAGCCAGCTGTCACCTGAAAAAAGAAAACGAAGTGATACATTTTAAATTATTGGAATAAGGTTGTCAGATTGGACATGAAACACTAGAATAGACAGTGTCAAGCTTGATGAGAATTACAAAAACACTAAAGGCCTGGGTTTGTTCTCACAATTCTGAAGCATCCAGCATAGCCACCAATTTTTGACAATTTCTCAATAAAACTTCAAAAATACTGGGGGAATGTTTGTCAAAAGATCTAAGTTTATTCCAATTGCACAAATGTCACTCTTCTTCAAACATCACTAATATAAATAGAATGAATTCAGGAGTAACAATTATAAGACGAGTAAATGTCATTTGCCCTGGGTACCTTGGCTAGAGAGGTTTGAATTATTGGTTACTGAAACCAGAACTGCTCTTGAGTTATTTAAATCTGAGAGACAATTATTTTCAGATATCATTTGTAGCGTATTCCTTCCATGATTTGGAAAATTTGGTGATACATAGTACCTAATTTTTTCAACCACGGCTCAGCAACCTAGATTTTGACAAACTCTTCCTGCAACTAATTGCTATATATCCATCCATTATTTATATTTACTGGGACAAAATCTAGGCATTACTGAAAACTACCCAGCACCCATACTGTAGAGCGTTGGAACTACACTGGCAACCACAAAAAATAGGAGCTATCACTCAATGTGCAACAAACTTTGCCAGCATATTATACACCCAAAATACAGTAAATATCAACTGGCATATAATTTTCCTTCATTACGAAGGTAAAGCATAATTTGATTTGATTTCTCAATAAATTAGAATTTTTAATTGGGGACTATGTTTAAATCGATGAGTTGGTGATCAAACTTTTCATAATAAACTAAATGTTCGCAAAAATGTGAACAACACAAATTATTATTGTTCTCTTCTATTCGACGTTGACTTTTGGAACCCCCTCTGCCCTTGTTCTTCCACCATTAATCTCCCAGTCCTTCCCAGGAAACAATGCATCTTTGTGACTTTATATGTAGCAACAAAAACCATCATATACTGTTTGAAACCTTATTAAATGGAGAACTTTTGAGAATATTTGCAAAAGCTCTCTTCCAACGATGAACATTATACCGAAGTTTAGAACACATATTTATGGAAACTTCTGAACAGCATAGAATATAGGGACTTCAATGGTTTGCAAGATACAATCTACTTTATCATAAATAACCTCAATTTATTCAAGAAACGAACACAAATAGTGTTGCTGCATCTTCAAACCAAAGTAAAATCTGACATTAAGTGATAAGGATTTTTTCTCTGTTTTGGATGTAGAATGTGGTAGCAAAAATCGTCCAGTACTTGAGTGATTCACCCTGTGACACATATTCACATTCACAGTTTTCATTCAACTCATTTTGAGCAAATGCAAATATAACAAAAATATCAAAGAGGAAATGATAGAGAGAATACACTTAAAACGTTAACATTACTATTAGGCTTTTAGCTCGGGGCCGTTCATTAGTTCTAAGTTCCAATGAAAGCGTCACACTGAAAGCTCAACATTAATGTTCACCTGTTAACACGTTAGCAGCTCAAAACACGACAGTGCATCAATCCTGTCTATATGGGTGTCCACCTCATTGTGCTCATGACACACTAGGCACATGAGGAGCTCTGTGTAAATAAAATGATTCCCCTTTTTTTTACGAAACTTGTCTTTCAGCTTGATCTTTGTTTGAGTAAGGTAGAAGGTTCAAATATCTATAGTAATTACTACGTATACATAGATTGGAAATCCCTATGTATACATGGTTGAATATTGATGTGTTAGTAAAATGAAAATACTGATTCATGCGTGCAATTAAAGTATTAATGAACTGATTATGTAAATGTTTGACGTAATTTAATACCACCTTATTCGTATAATTGTGTACATAACCATGCACACACGTGTCCATAAATAGGGTCTTGGTCTACTATACACTTTGGGCTCAAAAAAATTCTACGTGACTAATAAGTAGTAGTTAAGTTAACCATTCCGTATTCCAATATCACAGAAAAAAAGGAGGAAGTAAATCGTACTCGTAATGGTAGTAAGTATTACCAAACTCATGAGGCTGCTCCTAATCATTCAGTGATGCGTAAGGGACGCTGGTTGTGTTTATTTTATTTGACTGCCAACCAGCTTTTTTTGAGCATTTGTATCGACTAAGGAGGAATCATTCGACACTGAGTTGATCATATTTTGTCTAGATACTTGACAAAACTAATTTGTGGCTCCCTTCGTTTGGTTATGATAGTTTGATTGGAATTTGATGATGTGAAACTATATTATTCACATATTTCATTATCCTAGTATATCAATATAATAGTAAATGCTAATTATAAACGACTAATTACTTTCATTTGATGACTAAATTCTCCAGAATCGTTTTGAGGCCCCAACAAAGTGAAACCATTTGTGCCATTTCCAGAGTCCTCCAAATGAAAAGCAGGGATTAGGTGGTCAATACTGGCTGCTTCAATATCCACTTCAGGGGAGGCATGAACAGGCACTGTGAAAGATGAACAACCAAAAGTCTAACTATGAAATGAAAAGAAGAAGAATTAAGAAACACTTTTTATCGAGTGGCAAGAAACATTTTCCCATGTACTATAGGTATTAAAGAAATTGGGTTGTGTCCGCCAGTAGGCAAATACTAAAGTTAACGTACCTGTTAGGTGAGTCCGTCTCCTCTCCTCCGTAACTCACAAGCCAGAGGAGACGGACTCACCTAACAGGTACGTTAACTTTAGTACTATAGGTATTCTAGCACAACCCTACTGTTCAGCTTATGTAACTGACACACTAGGCTCAGGGCATCTATATTTGCCTGAGATCTCATAATCAGTCCACAATCCTCATAGACACTACCAATTTAGAAACAGAGCAATGAAAGACATTGGTACTACATAAGTATGACAATCACCAGAACTGCTTATTTTTCTAGAAAAAGTAGAGTAAAACTCAAGTTCAAGATAACGTCAAGTGGAAGATAACGTCTCTTCCTCATTAAAAATGCGAAGAGACTGAAAAAAAATCATTCGACATACAGAGGATACAGGCATTCTACTCTAGGATTATAAAGACGAGGATGATGCATTGACCTCATCTTCAATTGGCCTGTGTGCCTTTGCATTCTTAGGGAGAGCCAAGAAGTGGATAATATCTGGGTAAGAGTAGCACGAAGCTTCACAGCACCTCTCTAATTAGAGCCTCCAGCTCTTACCCTATTGTATGATATGTTATTGCATCAATCATCCATTGTATTCATTCCACGACAATTAGACCATCTAATCTTGCGTTGTCAATAATGTTGTGCTTAATTTTTCTTGTAATAACTTTATACAATACTGTCTTCCAGCAATATTACATGGCGTCAGATGTTGCCAAAAGTATCTTATTCAGGAAAACAGTTCGGGTTGGTGGTTCAGGCTGTTGCATTTCACTGAATTTGTGGCTGCCAAAGCCATTCATCATTTCCATGGTTTCCATGGTTTGAAAGTAACCTTAGCAGTAGAGATGGTAAAAGTAGCTACATAGATGTCCATTATTGAGCAATATATATATATTAGCCACATGTAACACTTTACTTTTGATGGTGATCGAACTCGAGATGAATTTGATAATTACTTTATGGCAATGCAATGTAGCTTTTGAACATTACTCGTTCAATACTCTGTATATGAAAAATGACTTTAATTAGAACAATAGCAATAAGTGTACCTGCAACTCATGAATCAAGTTTGATCTGTGATAGAATTATAGTTCTAATGTCTGACTATGAGCTTCATAAGTAGTATCTAGTAGTTTCAAACTTGACATTTGATGAGATTACTCGAGTGTGTCAGGCTACAACTCAGGCTAATCTCCAGCCAGCCAGAATGTATATTAATAACCCAGTAAACAATTTAGATGCAATGCACTAATTCGTTCACTCCCAAGTCAGCGAGAAAATAAGATACAGCAATTCCTGTTATGAAAAAGTGACGTCCACGACATAACGTGGCTACTTCACATAACAGTCGACGCCTAGGGCGACCTGACAATAATAACCTATTCCTATAATAACCCTCTCAATGACGTAACAACATTATAACTGATCATCGTCGTAAGCGCAACATAAATTATTAACAGTTATCATTAAAACTTACGGGTCAAATCTGCTAAAGTGTGTTCTCCAATTACTCCGAACGAATCGTGCAATTTCAAGGGCTGCAAACATCGCTGACAAAAAAAATTCACATTCACTTTGCGGTCCCCCATTCTCGCAGTAAATAACTGCAAATTTCGGATATCGTCATTCCCAGCGACAATATAATGAACACTTTTACTGGTCAAACTGTTGTAAAATGATATCGTTCGGATCTACTGGTAACAACGTTATTTTATCACAGCGCACTAATCATCACCAAACCTTATTACGATAAGCTGAACGTCAAAACTTCATAAAAAATATTTGATCGCCCGCTCGAATTCAGCTTTGTTCGAACTTTGTGCAAAATATTTGGGAGTAAACATATTTAATAGAGTTGACGCGTTCGAGGGAATAAACCGGGATAACTGATTACGTAGAATTGGTAAGTGACCAACGTGTGAAAATAAAAAATGCAACAAGGTAACAATTATGACGAATCACCTAATGAAAACTAACGAAACATCCGATTCGATTAACAAAACATTTCTGACAGATCCTCACTGGATAACTGATAAGTTCTTGATAACACCACTATGTTGTTGTTGTTGTGTCAGCTTTTACTCATGACAGAGACTCGAGTTACCTTCCAAACGTAATCATCAAAAAGTTCAAGTAGTGCTTGTCCCGAACTTGCCTTGTACTACGCCATTCTATGGTGTTAGCAATCGCAGCAGATTTACAATACAGATCTAGGTGAACATATGATGCATAAAACAGATACATGAAACACTACTAGAACGGTAGTATTCAAATACCAGGCCTACCTATGTCCTTGTTGCTTAGGGTCTGTTGATCAATTCCCCAGTTTAAACTTAACGTCAAATCCCAATGCCTGGGTCGTATATGGGCTTTGATAATTTTCAACTGTTATTGGCGAATAACAGAGCTGAATTGTGCTCTGAGCTTGACATTTTAGAGCTTAGATGCGTCATATCCCCTTCAACAACCCTTTTTATTACCTTCTGCTACCCAAGAAAAAAAAGTATCAAAATAAGCAGGTGCAGGAGATTATGGGCCAGGGATCTGAACAGCGATACCACTGGGTGCGCCGACAACAGTTTCCCAAGCAGATCTGTTTGCTGTGACAGTGTACACTGTACACTTCCCATATCACTTTTCTGTTTATGTTTCGATCCGCCAAGGGTAGGCAAATCAATATATCTTACATTCATTGATAAACACAGAAAGGCTTGTTATAGCATTGTGGATTTGATGTATGATTATCAGTTTTATCGGACAAGTATGCTTGTCCAAATGTGCCGCTGAAATTGTGTGAAAAGCTGGTTAACAAGAGGGTTTGAATGGCTGGCCTGGAATGGAGACTTTCCAGACATCTGTTGAACATCGTTGCATTGAACGACGTTTTCATGAAATCCAATATTACACCGAAGCATAGAGAATATCAATTGACAATTACTCTCCAAATTGATTTCTAAACCAAGAGATTAAGCCTGAACAACACCCAAACCCCATATGTAGATACTGGTCGATATCTGGGGGGCTTGTTACGAAGATAGTCAAAAGGGTTCAACTGCGACAAATCTTCTCAACCCCTTGCTCAGTGGCAACTTACACCTATCACGCGAGACAAAAACCAACTGTTCCTTAAGATGATGTCCCAATTTGGCAGTCCACCTGTTCTGTTCAGAGTTAGGCTCAAAACCGATGCAGCTGATTCGTCAAAAATGCTGATATCGCCCAATCGCTGATTCTATTTAGCGGCAGTCTTCGATTCGGTATTGCAGATTTCGTTTCTCCGTGAGATGCTCTACGAAGATAAACGAGGAAGGTCGAGAATCGAGTTTACCGACAATTTCGGGAATCTAGATGGCGCTTGAATTGACTTTCTTTGAGGTTACCTGATTTCGGAGCGCGGTGGCAAAATATCGCAGTGTTAGATTACGCCAATGACGGTAGGAAGTCCATTATTGAGCAATCACTACACAGAGAATTAATGAGATAGTAAACATCATAATCACGGTTCCAGAGTTATCGGGTAAAAACTGTGAGAATCGTAGAAAGTGAAATGGTGAGGGGTTGAAATTCCAGAATTGCCTGAGCAGCTCTTGTTTATATTGTGAGCGTAATCAAACGCTCATCGTATGCTTGGTTGGACTACACCGTCAATTTTTCTCAGAACTCTTAAAACATTTGAGCAGAGATTATAAGAAAAAACTGCGCTTAAATCGATTTTCGTCAAAATGTTAGGTAATTTATCGTGCTGCTCTAATAATTTCCCACGTATTTTCATGGTATTGTTGTGATCTGTGTAGCTGTCTATACAAAATATTTAACCAAAATCGTTTAAGCAGGATAAAAAGAATTAGGTTTTTGATCATCGTGATAACCACAGTAAGTTTTCAGCGGATTTTGCTCATAGTAGTATTTTGGTGTCCCATGGTAACCTGCAAGCTAGATTTCAAGTTTGAGCTGATCAATTCTGTAACCGTCTCTTAATTGCGTTCTCAGACACACACAGACCATTTTCCTTCCTAGTATTTTTTGAATTCAGTAGATCGTAACACGTAAAGAGAATTCAACTATTTTTTCCAACCAATTACATAACTTTCCTTTCTACTCCGTAGAGCCAAAGAAAGTGTAAAATTGATTGTGATATGTAAAATTGTTGAAAAATTGAATATAATCGTTGAGCACATGGACCAAACTATGGTTAGCTACAGTTCGTTGAAAATTAGACTAAAACTAACTAAGTGTTAGTAAATGCAGACATTTTTTTCTTCAAAAATCACGAGAAACAGCACAGAACTACCCGAAAGGTAGTGGAATATGGAAGAATAATTTACAGAAACCAAATTATTCGTTTTTCAGCTGAAATGGGAAATGGTGCAAATAGTAAATACTGTTGGAAATCAATTAAACGTTGAGTTGGAGTACAAATCGTTATGGGCAGCAGAGAGACAGAGAGGGAGGGATGACAAAGTAATAGGGAAATTCAGTAAGAATGTAGGCAAATTAATCGAAATTGCGATGCGATTTTGCGGTACAAGTTTTAATAAGTGATTTAACACTGGTCGGAAGATCAATGATGTGGATAGTTGGGGAAAACGGATTTTTGGGGAATATCGTACAAATAGTTGAAACGAAATAAAAGTTGTTAAATTAGAAAATTGAACAACAAAATTTATAATTAGGTAAACCTTTTTTTGAAGCTGAGTAACGTTCATCAGGCCAAATCCTCAAAACAAAATTGAACTACTAATCCCTTAGAGAAAAAAAAGAAAAGAAAGTTGAGTTACACTTGCAAGGAAAATAAGTTAGCGATTTATCAGATATCAGTCCATGTCCCATCTTATTATCAGTTTGTATAAATATATGGCACTCGTATTGGAAACATACTCCAAATGAGCTACACTTCCCAAAAATGTCTCCTCCTCCCTTCCATCTCCTTGAGAAACTGAGAGAAATAGCGAGGAATTCTATCTCTGTATTTCTATCAGAGGAACGTTTATTGAAAACAATATATAGGTATCAACTAATAGAAGACATCCTGAGAGTTTAGTAAAAATTGTTTGAGATGTTTGGGCAAAAAGCGAAACCCCCTTACTTTTGGTCTAATGGCCTATATCTTCATTCACCTAATTTTCATGGAGATATTTATGGAGAAGAAATGTTAACAACTAGAACATAATTTGAAGGTTAATCAAAATCGTTAGAACCATTCATGAGAACAATGCGAAAACACTTAGTTTTAGGTACATGTCTGTCCCCCACCCAAAGTACGATACCAAAAGCTAGTGCTTCTCGCATTTTTCTCCAATACCGCTCTTACAATTTTGGTTAAACTTTCAAATTATCTTCTACTTGTTAGTAGCCAACTTTCCTTCTCCATAAATATCTCCATGAAAATTCGGCGAACGAAGATATGGGCTTATGAAGCAAAAATAGGTTTGTAACGCTTTTTGGCAAAACGGCTCTAAAGATTTTCACTCAACTCACAGGTTGTTTTCAAATAGTTATATTGTTCTCAATGAATGTTCCTCTGTCAGTCCATCGAACAGAGATAGAACTTAAACTGTGTCGAAATTCTTACGGATTGTCTTCTAGCAACCTACATCCATATTTTGATGTCCGCTATCACGGCTGCATCTATTTGATGAATAGAAATATAAGCCACGATATCTCGGTAAATGAGATTTGTTGAATACTATTTTACGGTTAATGTACCTGTGAGTTCGTCTTATCTGGCGTCCTTTGTACTGTTCATGTAGTAAACGACGGAAACTGAACATATTAGAAAACATGGAAATTTATAAACTAAAAAACTTCAATGGACAAATCGAAAATGAACAAATCAACACAAAATGCGACACCATATTTACAATACTCAAGACACTACACAAACGAAAACAACTAACTGACGGATTTGTAGGCCACCCTATACAAAAAAAGACTTAGAATCGACAATCAACGGACTACTTAAGACATACGTAACTACCCTTACATTTCTTTTCCCTTCTCTTCCAACAGAGTTCCCCAGAGGTGCATGACCTCCACCACCACCCCCTTTCCATGTCACAATACCAACCCATTCACCTTTCTCTTCCGATATAGACAACGGCCAACTAACTGAATTTAGTACTGGCTCAATGGCTAGACGATGATGTCTTTACATCGACAGCGTTCGCCCACAGTATCTCACCAGCCTAAGAAAACCGACTCATCAAACAGGTATGCTAACTTTAGTAATTTACCTACTCTAACGCTTTTGATGAAACTCTTTGGGGTACTCTCAACTAACTAGAACCTACATTTTGTTCTCCATAAATGTTTCCATAAAAATGTGTTGAACAAAGATACAGCGCCTGTATATATCACAGGTCGTCGAATTTAAAGGGGATTGGGGAAAGTTGTGTGCTGCTACGAACCAGATATTTTTTTGACACGATTACAATACTTTCCTTACCCTTCAGGTTGCGCAAAGTAAAGTGTTTGCAGTCAATTTCAAGGGAAAACAGCGGTTAAAGGTCGTTTTTATTCATTTTCTCCTTTATTTTTTGGAGGAGCCTAAAATAAGGTTATGAGCGGTCTCCGTTAATGCGAAGAGCACGATTTTCTCATAAAACGGCTGTAACAACTTTGATTAATTTTACAACGTATTTTCTTGTAATCGTTACCCAAGTTTTGTTCACTATAAACTGCTCTGGAGTTTCAAACTTGTCGATACCGAAAATTGGTTGACCTTTGAAGTGTCCCTGACAGTCCGTCGAACGAAGGTGAAACCTCAATGTGGCCGAAAGTGTGTTTTTTGAACGCTTTCGCATTATCCACAGTAATTGCCTAACTGAATATAATCAACACGACACAATGCCTTTAGGTTTATTATTCATTATGAATAATACACCAATGTGTTCGGTCATGCATTTTTTTTACAACTCCAACTCAAAATTCCAGTCACATGATGCTTACGTTTCGAGGCATGAGCATTCCAAAACCGCAATATCGGTCCGTCGCCCAGGCCATACTTTGCTCTTAACGTCGACTAAAAATCCGATCTTTCGCGGAACCATTCCGTTTGTTATCTAGTTGTATCCGCCTATTCAGCCATCAGATTCGACGCAGTGTGAAGAATTAGGCAAAAGCAAACCATTTAGCAGTTTCATTGCATTTATGTCATGTTTGGTATCGTTTCCTAGGTACGTTTTGATGCTGAGTCAAATAGTATCAATTTTATTGCTTGAAGGAACTCGTGGGACGATTAGCGAAAGTTGTCGTCTATCCCACCACTTGTTAGCACGAATTGCCTAGTTGTTCTAAGCGACGCTAGAACAACTAATTTTCGTTGTTGTAGTCAGGTCAAGTTTGATATGGTTAACTAGTATTTCGACGTTGGATTGAATAGGATGGGTCACAATCACACTGTGCAAAAGAATAAAAAAACGTGTAATAATGTGCAGCGTTTTAACCTGTATGCATAACTCATTTTTACTTCCCTTGGCTCTACAAAGTAGAAAGAAAAGTTATGTAATCGGGTGAAAAAAAAATTTGAGTTTTCCTCAGATCTTTACGTTTCAGACCCTCCTGAGTCCGAAAAACACTATTTGGGAAAATGGTCTGTGTGAACAATTTTTGGAGAAAACCATCGTACCAAATCAGCTCAAACTTGATATCTCACCCACAGGTTACCATGGGACGCCAAAATAAGGGTATGAACAAAATCCACCGGAAGTTCACTACAGTTATCATAGTGATCAAAACACCAAATTTTTTTTTTTCTCAAAAATGGTTCTAACGATTTTGATTAAATTTTTTATATTGGTAGCTCTCAATAAGGCAATTATACAATAAAATTCCCATTTGTGGGGAAATGACGAGAGCAGCACAATAAATTATCAAAATTTTCGACGAAAAGCGTTTTTAGCGCAGTTTTTTACTTTCCGCTACCCTAAGGGAAGGAAAGTATAGTAATCGGCCCAAAAAAAAATTTGGGTTTTCTTCAGATCTTTACGTTTCAGACCCTACTAAGTCTAAAAAACCTAATTTCGGCGCGTGGTCCGTGTGTGTGTGTGTGTGTATGTATGAATGTGTGTTCACCCTGCAGTCGGGGGTCCAGAATACCGCTGACGTATTCCCTGCGTGTCGTATGAGCCGACTAAAAGGGACAGCCGGGTGGGCCCAGCTTGAAAGACAACCTCACCTCTATGAGGTCCCCGCAGGATTACATCCAACGAGGCTTAACTGTGGCTGGGCGTCACAGTGTACTCTGTCGCCACACTGTGCTCACCCAGCAGTTGGGGGTCCAGAATTCCACTGCCGTACTCCCTGCGTGTTCGTATAAGCCGGACTAAAAGGGACACAACTTACACTTCATGCACATACATGACACACTGGGAACCCCCTACCTTTAGCTGGGATCGCAGAACACACCCCCCGCAGGAAGGGGGACAGAATTCTCCTGCCGTATCATCTGCGTGGTCGTTAAATCCGGCCTTAAGGGGGCTTAAAGCTCACGACACTGACATACACAACATATTCCAGATACAAAATACACTGCAACGGCTTGCGTGGCAGAACACATTGACTTAAAACACTCATAATGAGCGAAAGACAGTCCTGGAAGTAGCTCACTAACACCTTTGAGCGATCCCCTATATAGGTGCGGCCTTCGGAATGAGGAGGGGGAAAAACCAGGTTTGAGCGTTCCTGGGGCGGCTGATAGCGTGTGTCCAGCTCACCACATCACTAGTGGCCGAGGGCTGACTCTGAGCAGCAGCCGAAAAATCCCTCATGCGTCTTAGTCCCGGTGGGTGGCCAGACTGGCAGCTGCGGCGCATGTGGGGGCCTCCCTTTGACCCTCAATGGACCAGCGAAAGGGGCTAGAATCAATATGCCTGAGGGGGAGCTTCCAGGACACTGCCTCGAGCACCTCTTGCTCATACCACTAACACACACACCAAATGAACTCACAAGGATACACTACACCAGTCTGCTTCTTTTTTCTTCCCCCTCCCCCCTCCCCACCAATTAGTAAAAAACATGACAAAGTCAACTAAATCTTCAGCAGGTAATAAAAACGCCATCTGCGCCTCTTCCTCGGGCTCGCCAAGCTCGACCCCTCCCTCTTCGGACGATGAGCAACCTACTCGTCGTCCAAACAAACAAGGGCGGAAAGAACCGGGCAAACCGTGTTCATCTCCCCCTTCTCCCCCTTCTCCCCCTAGTAGCCCGGGCAACCCGGCTACTACAAGCACTCGACATCCCGTCGACCCTAATCTGTCGGACATGGAGCAGATTTGTGCATATGTCCAAATCATCCACGGCCAACTGGCACGGATGAGGGTCAACGCGACAGGACCTATGCGGGACCTCGTCACTAGTTGCCTCTTCGAAATTTCGAAGCTGGCTATAAAAGCTAATGACCCCCCAACGATATCGCCCCCTGCCACTCCCCCCCTGCGGGAAACTGTGGCGGCTGTCGTGAGGGAAGAGCTGCGTAGGGCAATTGCCCAGCAGCCAGTGCCACCAGCCCCCCAAACTCAAGGAGCTTTAACGAGCCAGGGTAGTACCCCAGGCCCCTCATATGCGGCAGTAGCCGCTACTGCGCCTTCCTCCCTCCCTCAAGAAGCTGAGGCTGAATGGCAGTCTGCCAGGGCCAGGAAGCGCAGGGGGAAGAATAAAAAGGCCCCAACTAAGCAGGCCGAGGGCAGCGCCCCGCCTACGCCTCCGCCCAAAAACAAGGGCAAAAATAAAAATAAAAACAAAAATGAAAAGCCTCCACCGCCTACCAAACTCCCCCCTAAAAACCCACGACAAAACGTGGTAGTGGTTAGGGTTACATGTAAGGAAGGAGAGGCTGGTCCCTCCAACCCTGATGCAATGGAAGCGCTTATGCGGGGTGTCCCTGCTACGGACCTCCAAGCTCTAAGCGTCCGAGTGCTAGACATCCGCACCGCAGTAGGAGGTGGCGCCGTCATTGTGACGGAAACGCCAGAAATGGCCAAGGCGCTCACGAGCCACATTTCCACGAAAAAGGAGTTGAAGCTCCAAGCGTCAGCCCCCCTGGGTCGTTTCCCACGCCTGCTATTGTGCGACGTGCGGACTGATCTACAAAAAGAGGACTTGGCCCAACAAGTTGTTGAGCACAACCCTGCGTTAGGCTTGCAGCCACAGGATGTCAGGCCTCTCTTCACCAAAAAGCGTGGCAGACAAAAGGATTGGGTGATCGAGGTATCACCCAGCTTATACAAAAAACTAGAGGGGGCAAGGCACCTCCAAATAGCCTGGCAGTGGTGCGCCATACGAAAGTACCAAGCCCCCACTCAGTGCAACAAATGCCAGCACTATGGCCACCTGGCAGTGGCCTGTACAAGACCTGTTGTGTGCGCCTGGTGCGCCTTGCCACATCTGAGTAAGGAATGCAAGCGTGATGCTCCCCTCAAGTGTGCCAATTGCGTCGAACGCAAAATCCAACAGGTCGCACACTCTACACGAGATGCACGCTGTACCATTCGTCAGCGAGCAATTGCCCTCCAGGAGTCACGAGTGGATTATGAATAGGTCAAAAACAGTTCGAATCCTTCAGCACAACACAAATAAGAGTTGCCCAGTTATGGCTGAGTTGCTGCAAAATGCACTCAAGAAACGCTGCAGTGTTCTCGCCATACAGGAACCATACATAGGATCCAAAATTCTTGGTCTGGGATCGCAGGCACGAGTGGTGGCTGGAGCAAGAACAGGATCCAAGGCAGCAGTAGCCTGCATCGACCCGTCCATTGACATGCTCGCACTCACCCACCTGAACAGCCAGCACTTGGCCGCTGTGCTCATCCGAGCCGGTGGCTTTGAGCTGGTTGTAATATCATTCTACAGGCAATTTGGCGCACCAGTTGCCAACAGCCTTGAACCACTTGAGCGGGCTCTAGCAGGCCTATCAGGACGACCCTGCGTAGTCTGTGCCGATGCAAACGCCAGATCACCATTGTGGGGATCCCCAACCTTGGATGGGGCGGGCGAGGCGTATATAGAGCTGCTCACTAGGTACAACTTGGTTGTTGCCAACGACCCCATGACTGAGGCGACCTATGATGGTCCGGGAGGAAGGTCGTGTATAGACGTCACAGCCGTGTCTCACACCTTGCTACTCAAATTGCAGGGTTGGCGAGTCGTACCAGGTGCAACGCAGAGCGATCACATGGTTATTGACTTTGCCGTTACGGATGACAACATCCTCTGCAAAGACACGCGTGAAAAGCGATTCCGCACAAAAAATGCTGACTGGCCACAATTCTGTAGGGTACTGGAAGGTGAACTGCGTGCCGCGGACACTGACCTAATAGCGCAAGCATCCACACCTGAAGAGGTGGACAGCAAAGTGGACATATTTACCACAGCACTGCACTCTGCTGGGCTCTCTGTACTTGGCCAACAGAAACACAGGGCGATCAAAGTCCCATGGTGGACTGAGGAACTTAATCCCCTCAAGCATAGTGTAAATAGAGCCAGAAGGATGTACCAAAACACTCGTGACCCTGATGCCAGAGCAACACTCCGGACTGCCTTCATCCAAGAGAAGAAGGCCTTCCACCGTGCCATCAAACGAGCCAAACGGCAAGGCTGGCGAAATTTTGTGGAAGTGGAGAGCTCTGAGAACCCCTGGGGCAGACATTACAAGTCCTCCATAGGTAAAGCAAATGTAGAGCAGGTCTTAGCCGCGATGCAAAATGAGTCAGGCTGGGCCTGCAGCATCGAAAGTTCACTGGAAACCCTCCTTGAGAAGGCGTTCCCAGATGACCAAGTAGCTCGAGACACTGAAGCCCAGAGGGCAGCAAGGGAGCTGATCATGGACCCTCCGAACGAGCCCGACATCCCACTGTGGACAACAGGCGACCTCGGCAGGGCCGTTGCGACCTTAAAGCCCAACAAATCCATTGCGGCAGATAAAATAGAAAGCAATATGCTAAGGAAGGCTGAGCGGACAATCTCCAGCGGTCTCCTTAATTTATTTAATGACTGTCTGCAGGTCGGACAGTTCCCCACTCAGTGGAAGTCTGCGCGCGTTGTCACTCTTCAAAAGGGAGGCGACCGCAATCAGTCGGACCCGCGATCATGGAGACCACTCAGCCTTCTTTCCATATTAGGCAAAACACTAGAAATCTTGATGTTGCAGTCCCTCGAAGGAGTCTTTGGCCGCAACCTCACAGGCAGGCAATACAGGTGTACCAAAGGAAGGTCCACGCAGGATGTCATTGTCGAAATTCGACGTGTTTCCTACTGGCACTGGCTAAGTACGTCGTAGCAGTTCTGATTGACATCAGAGGATCGTTTGACAACCTTTGGTGGCCAGCGCTCCTTAATGAGCTCAAAGGTAGGGAATCCCCGCAACCTGTACTCGCTCGTCAGAAGTTACCTGACAGACAGAACTGCCACGATCGAAAGTAGGCATGTCTCCGTCCGGAGAAAGATTGAGAAGGGGTGCCCACAGGGCTCGGTCCTTGGACCAGCACTCTGGAATGCCTTCTTCGAAGGTGTTCTCAGGAAACTCATGGAGACTGACTGCGAGCCGTACGCCTATGTGGATGACTTGACTGTGCTGATCTTTGCAGAGTCAGTCCGCCAAATTGAAGAAAAAACCCACCACGTGCTCCGCACTGTCAACCAATGGTGCGAACATGTCAAGATGCAGGTGGCTGAGGAAAAAACCCAGCTAATCCTCTTGAAGGGGAAAGTGAATAATCCATCTACAATACGCTTTGGCGGCCACAGGCTCCTTCTTGAAAAGCACGTCAAGTATTTAGGAGTGAATATAGGTGAGAGGTGGGGTTTCAACCAACACCTCCAGTCCCTTAAAGGCACTACCATTGCAAGGTTTGCCTCACTGCGTGCCATTACTAAGGCCACTTGGGGTGTGTGTTACCATGACACCATCCTCATGTATAAGACCATCTATTTAGGTGTGATTGGCTACTCCCTGTTGTCTGGGATAGCAAACTAACAGTCAATCAAAAGAGAGTATTGGCCCAATTCCAGGGAGCCGCGCTCCTGTGGATCACCAAGGCCTACAAGACTGTATCACTGGGGCGGCTGATAGCGTGTGTCCCGCTCACCACATCACTAGTGGCCGAGGGCTGACTCTGAGCAGCAGCCGAAAAATATCTCATGCGTCTTAGTCCCGGTGGGTGGCCGGACTGGCAGCTGCGGCGCATGTGGGGGCCTCCCTTTGACCCTCAACGGACCAGCGAAAGGGGCTAGAATCAATATGCCTGAGGGGGAGCTTCCAGGACACTGCCTCGAGCACCTCTCGCTCATACCACTAACACACACACCAAATGAACTCACAAGGATACACTACACCAGTCTGCTTCTTTAATCCCCCCCCCCATATTAGTAAAAATAAAATGACAAGGTCAACTAAAACTTCAGCAGGTAATAAAAACGCCACCTGCGCCTCTTCCTCCGGCTCGCCAAGCTCGACCCCTCCCTCTTCGGACGATGAGCAACCTACTCGTCGTCCAAACAAACAAGGGCGGAAAGAACCGGGCAAACCGCGTTCATCTCCCCCTTCTCCCCCTAGTAGCCCGGGCAACCCGGCTACTACAAGCACACGACACAGCGTGGACCCTAAACTGTCGGACATGGAGCAAATTTGCGCATACGTCCAAATCATCCACGGCCAGCTGGCACGGATGAGGGTCAACACGACAGGACCTATGCGGGACCTCGTAACTAGTTGCCTCTTCGAAATTTCGAAGCTGGCTATAAAAGCTAATGCCCCCCCAACGACATCGCCCCTGCCACCCCCTGCGGGAAACTGTGGCGGCTGTCGTGAGGGAAGAGCTGCGTGGGGCAATTGCCCAGCAGCCAGTGCCACCAGCCCCCAAACTCAAGGAGATTCAACGAGCCAGGGTAGTACCCCAGGCCCCTCATATGCGGCAGTAGCCGCTACTGCGCCTTCCTCCCCCCCTCATGGAGCTGAGGCGGAATGGCAGTCTGCCAGAGCCAGGAAGCGCAGGGGGAAGAATAAAAAGGCCCCAACTAAGCAGGCCGAGGGGAGCGCCCGCCTACGCCTCTGCCCAAAAACAAGGGCAAAAGTAAAAATAAAAGTAAAAATAAAAGCCTCCACCGCTTGCCAAACTTCCCCCTAAAAACCCACGACAAAACGTGGTAGTGGTTAGGCGGACATGTGAGGAAGGAGAGGCTGGTCCCTCCAACCCTGACGCAATGGAAGCGCTTATGCGGGGTGTCCCTGCTACGGACCTCCAAGCACTAAGCGTCCGAGTGCTAGACATCCGCACCGCAGTGGGAGGTGGCGCCGTCATTGTGACGGAAACGCCAGAAATGGCCAAGGCGCTCACGAGCCACATTTCCACAAAAAAGGAGTTGAAGCTCCAAGCGTCAGCCCCCCTGGGTCGTTTCCCACGCCTGCTATTGTGCGACGTGCGGACTGACCTTCAAAAAGAGGACTTGGCCCAACAAGTTGTTGAGCACAACCCTGCGTTAGGCTTGCAGCCGCTGGACGTCAGGCCTCTCTTCTCCAAAAAGCGTGGCAGACAGAAGGATTGGGTGATAGAGGTATCACCCAGCCTATACAAAAAACTAGAGGGGGCAAGGCACCTCCAAATAGCCTGGCAGCGGTGCGCCATACGAAAGTACCAAGCCCCCACTCAGTGCTACAAATGCCAGCGCTATGGCCACCTGGCAGTGGCCTGTACAAGACCTGTTGTGTGCGCCTGGTGCGCCTTGCCACATCTGAGTAAGGAATGCAAGCGTGATGCTCCCCTCAAGTGTGCCAATTGCGTCGAACGCAAAATCCAACAGGTTGCACACTCCACACGAGACGCACGCTGTACCATTCGTCAGCGAGCAATTGCCCTCCAGGAGTCACGAGTGGATTATGAATAGGTCAAAAATAGTTCGAATCCTTCAGCACAACACAAATAAGAGTTGCCCAGTTATGGCTGAGTTGCTGCAAAATGCACTCAAGAAACGCTGCAGTGTTCTCGCCATACAGGAACCATACATAGGATCCAAAACTCTTGGTCTGGGATCGCAGGCACGAGTGGTGGCTGGAGCAAGAACGGGAGCCAAGGCAGCAGTGGCCTGCATCGACCTGTCCATTGACATGCTCGCACTCACTCACCTGAACAGCCAGCACTTGGCCGCTGTGCTCATCCGAGCCGGTGGCTTTGAGCTGGTTGTAATATCATTTTACAGGCAATTTGGCGCACCAGTTGCCAACAGCCTTGAACCACTCGAGCGGGCTCTAGCAGGCCTATCAGGACGACCCTGCATAGTCTGTGCCGATGCAAATGCCAGATCACCATTGTGGGGATCCCCAACCCTGGATGGGGCGGGCGAGGCGTATATAGAGCTGCTCACCAGGTACAACTTGATTGTTGTCAACGACCCCATGACTGAGGCGACCTATGATGGTCCGGGAGGAAGGTCGTGTATAGACGTCACAGCCGTGTCTCACACCCTGCTACTCAAATTGCAGGGTTGGCGAGTCGTACCAGGTGCAACGCAGAGCGATCACATGGTTATTGACTTTGCCATCACGGATGACAACATCCTCTGCAAAGACACGCGTGAAAAGCGATTCCGCACAAAAAATGCTGACTGGCCACAATTCTGTAGGGTACTGGAAGGTGAACTGCGTGCCGCGGACACCCATCTAATAGCGCAAGCATACACACCTGAAGAGGTGGACAGCAAAGTGGACATATTTACCACAGCACTGCACTCTGCTGGGCTCTCTGTACTTGGCCAACAGAAGCACAGGGCGATCAAAGTCCCATGGTGGACTGAGGAACTAAATCCCCTCAAGCAAAGTGCAAATAGAGCCAGAAGGATGTACCAAAACACTCGTGACCCTGATGCCAGAGCAACACTCCGAACTGCCTTCATCCAAGAGAAGAAGGCCTTCCACCGCGCCATCAAACGAGCCAAACGGCAAGGCTGGCGAAATTTTGTGGAAGCGGAGAGCTCTGAGAACCCCTGGGGCAGACACTACAAGTCCTCCATAGGAAAAGCAAATGTAGAGCAGGTCTTGGCTGCGATGCAAAATGAGTCAGGCTGGGCCTGCAGCATCGAACGTTCACTGGAAACCCTCCTTGAGAAGGCGTTCCCAGATGACCAAGTAGCTCGAGACACTGAAGCCCAGAGGGCAGCAAGGGAGCTGATCATGGACCCTCCGAACGAGCCCGACATCCCACTGTGGACAACAGGCGACCTCGGCAGGGCCCTTGCGACCTTAAAGCCCAACAAATCTCCTGGGCCAGATAAAATAGAAAGCAATATGCTAAGGAAGGCTGAGCGAACGATCTCCAGCGGCCTCCTTAATTTATATAATGACTGTCTGCTGGTCGGACAGTTCCCCACACAGTGGAAGACTGCGCGTGTTGTCACTCTTCAAAAGGGAGGCGACCGCAATCAGTCGGACCCGCGATCATGGAGACCACTCAGCCTTCTTTCCATATTAGGCAAAACACTAGAAATCTTGATGTTGCAGTCCCTCGAAGGAGTCTTTGGCCGCAACCTCACAGGCAGGCAATACGGGTGTACCAAAGGAAGGTCCACGCAGGATGTCATTGTCGAGATTCGGCGTGTTTCCCTGCTGGCACCGGCTAAGTACGTTGTAGCAGTTCTGATTGACATCAGAGGAGCGTTTGACAACCTTTGGTGGCCAGCGCTCCTTAATGAGCTCAAAGGTAGGGGAATCCCCCGCAACCTGTACTCGCTCGTCAGAAGCTACCTGACGGACAGAACTGCTACGATCGAAAGTAGGCATGTCTCCGTCCGGAGAAAGATTGAGAAGGGGTGCCCACAGGGCTCGGTCTTCGGACCAGCACTCTGGAATGCCTTCTTCGAAGGTCTTCTCAGGAAACTCATGGAGTCTCATGGAGTTGGATCTTAATGGAGTGTCTTTAAGTCACCTATACTAACATTTCGTTTTCTATAATTATTTCTGTATATATATGTTGAACGGAGATATAAGCCAAGTTAACTCAGAAAAGGAGATTTGTCGAATATTAATTTATCGGTATTCCAATTTTCTCAAAAACGGCTCCAACGATTTTGATCAAACATTCGGAGTACTCTCAGCTAACTAGTCCCTACATTTTGTTCTTCATAAATGTTCCTGTAGAAATGCGTTGAACGAAGATATAGCACCCGCATATGTAGGTGGTGTTCAAACTTAATGGGGTGGCGGAAAGTTGTGTGTTGCTACGCACCAGATATTTCTTTATAAACTCCGCTGGAATTTTAGTAGAATGTTAAAAAAATTGGTATTGTAGTCCAATCCAAAACCTAAAGGGTGAGTGTTTGAAAACGCTCATGAGATACATGGGGTCACTCCGAGAGTTCCTGAATTTCAACTACTGCCGTTTCGCTTACTACCAGTTCTAAACGTCTTTACCAAATAACTCTGCAAAAGTACTATCCTGAAGTACTATCCATCTTCAAAAAATTTGTGTTGGCAACCTCATTAATTATCTGGGTACCAGTTGCTCAATAATGGTTCTGGAATAAGTACGAGCGGCACAACAAATTCTGGAACTGTAATCGCTGCCGCTTCATGCTGCCGTAAAGTATTGTTTGAACAAGTGCAAATGAACTGAGTGGTAAATGAATTGCGTAAGCAGAAATAGCCATGTACAACGTGAATTGACGTAGAGCTAAGGAAAGTTGTGTGTTTCAACGCACCAGATATTTTACTAATGGTTCTCTAGCCCACCATTGAACACGATTTAATCCAAAACAGTCAGAAAATGGGATTCTTCGGACATTACAAGTTCTTTTTTTTCACATTTTTTCGAAAACGGCTCCAACACGTTTCTGACCCCAAAACACCTCATTTTCATGCGTGTTTATGTGGGTGCCTTGCTGCAGTTCAAACGGATAAACCAACTGTGCTGGTTCTTTTTTGTATTGTTCGTTGAATACGTTTTAAATATTCATCTATCGCTCGTAGTACCACTTTCAAAAATCCGCCATTTAGAAAAGCGCCGACGTACATTATTGTCTGATCTGCACAACTGCATATACGGATGTACGCTTGTAGGGAAAAGTAAAGTATTATGTTATGGAGGTGCTTGAAGTATCGAGGGACAGTTATTACATGACAGGGGAGTCAATTCAATAGATTTCTCTGAGGTGCTCAGCTAACTACCAACAACTGACCGTTTGCCCTTGATTAGAGTCGACTTTGAAATACCCGCCAGTTGGTTCTGGACTTGGCCGCGAGTCTTCGTTCCTGCTCCTGGGGGTTGAATCCAACGCGCCCCTCCATTATACATAAACCCGGCAAACCTTCCCCTAAACAGCCTTACTGTGGCAACAAGTTAGCGGTGCGTCTGTCGATCGATCATTTTGTGTCAACCCGGCGTCTCGTCTAAACAGCTCTGCTGCTAGTTATTGCTCTGACCGTAGTTTTTCAATTGGTCTGTGTGGTGTGCGGTTTTTTGAGGGTTGTCTTCGGTTGTCAACGTATTTTCTTTCGGTCGAGGTCCACCTTTTCATTATTCGAGCACGTTGCACTTTTGTACTTCTTCCGTCCACTTGGAAATTGATAACGCATCAGTTGCTCATCGGTCGCCTGGACATTGTGCGAAACAAGGAAGAAAAAAGTCTTGTCAGTTAACGTCGAAAAACTTTAGCAAACCGACTTCAGGTTAGTGGGCCACCTCAATTCAGATAGTGCTTTTTCCACTGCGAAGACTCGTTCTGTTACAGGCGTCAAAATTGTGAACACGCTATGCTACTTTATTAGTATTATTATTTCCAGTTCGATATTAACTGAAGACTAAACGTGGAATTTTTAGCCCAATGTCGGGGCTGTGATATCAGGTGTAGATCAGGCTTTGATTATTGCTGGCTACTGCTTAGCGCCATACTCCATCACTATTCGAATTGATCACTGGATGAACTGCTGAACTATTGAACTATGGAATCAAAAGTGTTCGTCCCCCACTTCGTCAATTTTCCGTTAACGTCCCTTCGTCCTCCCAGTTCGCAACTTGCCGCCACATTCTTCACTTACCCCGTCAATCGTTTTATCGTTTTGCACACCTTCACTTTTTACTATCTTTAGCCTTAGTAGGAACGAAAGTTATGTAATTGCCTGAAAAAAAGTTTTCTTCATATCTTTTATCTTTTCTATAAGGGCTACTGCTTCCGAAAACACCATTTGAGAGTGGTCTGTGTCTCTGAGAGTCCGATTGAGAGAAAAAATATGAACCAAATGTTTTTTGTTAATTAGCCTACAGATCAACGTCAAAATAAGGGTATGAGGGAAGTCTATCTAAAACGAACTACACTAGTTTTATGTTATTTATCAAAAGAACGTTGATTCCAAATTCCGAACCGAAGTTCCAGCCTTATCTACTTGCAGCCCGGATATTGGGCATCAACCGAAAACACCGACATTTTTTGTTCTCTAAAAAATGGTCAGCGATCAGAGTTTCTTATCTTCACTTCCAAATGACACGGCAGTATCACGAAATTCTAATGCGTTGGGAAAACGGCATGAGCAGTAAATAAATTCTCAAACATTTGACAAAAAGCGGTTTTAGTGCATTTTTTCCTTATAAATCTCGCTCCCAAGGATCGTAGTCCACTAAACTACCTATACAATGGAAGTTAACTAATTATCATTGACTGATCTGTTTGCAACTCCCAAAACTCCGGAATCCAATCCAAATTCGTTTAGTTGGCTATTTTCTTCGCAGCGGTTCATCTATAATTCCAGGAATGTTGAGACGAACCATCCCAAAAAAATCATTAAGTGACGCATTGCAGAAGATATTTTTAGCTGCCGGTACTTTTTGCCACCTTTGCTGCTTTGCATTTGTTAAAAAGGAACAACCAATATCGAACTGACGCATAATTGTGCGCCCAAGGGAAACTCTGCCAATCACACTCAGCAAAGTGGGCCATATTATTCGACTTCTTTTAGCAAGGCTCTTGAAAATCAGCCCATATATTAGGCTCAAGAGCTAGTATGTCTAGAGTAGCAGCAATAGTGTAGGTATGTAGACTTTATCAAACTTTAACAACAACAAACAACTTAAATCCAAGGCTCCAGACTGCCTCAAGCAGGAACCTAGGAGTCACCAATTATAAAACTGGCACACATAAGCTCCATTCTCTAACCTCGATGCATCTGCAAGATGATTATTGACAGAATGATCTTGCTGAACATGAGCCTTGAGGTCTACAGCACACGTGCCGACTCGCCCAGCATTGTCTCACATTCTAGGTATTTGATTGCCTCGTTTTAATACTCGTTGGACAGTAGAGATCGAATTTTTCAGCCAATAACATAATTTTTCCTTATTCTCTCTCCTTATGTGTCACAATAATAGGTTGTATTTCAATTTCCCATCAGTAATGTTTCCTATACAGCATTACGAAACAAATATTACAACACTTTGTGAGTTCAACTAAATATTATCTATGTTGCAAGGGGATGGGGCTTTTAATAAATCAATAGCATTGAATTTCGCTATCCTGTACCATACTATAATACTGTTGATGAGTTGATGCTGATTCAAAGTTCTCAATTCAGTTTTCCTGGGCCAAAACACATCTAAGTCCCTCTGAAACTTGATCTACCACTTAATTGGGTTTCTTAATTATATTTGGCTCTTCTTTCAGGAAACTGCCTACTAAAGATGTCTGGAAATAATGGGCCAGCCTTAACTGTGGAAGCACAAATGAATCATGTTTTAAACTGGTTCATTGAATTCACTCCCACAGAGCGTCGTCAATTCATGCTCATAATCTTTCAGTGCTTCGGCTCACCACATGCTCAAAATGGAGTATCTGTGGCGAATTCCTTATCACCAGGTAACACATTGTATCCATCCATATTCCACTGCCGAATGGAATTATTCACTGAATGGTCAAGTCGATGGAATCTTGTTGACCGCTACACATTCTTGGATAATCTCAGGTATCTACTACTCTATAATAAATACATGTACTGATTTATAGTTTTATTATGCAAACTATCTATTTTTACTGTTTTGTGATGTCCCTACTCCTTGAAAATTGACCACTAATTCGTTTTTTCATGGTTCAACTGTGATTAGACGGAATTCGTATGTGTGTATATGAACGTTTAGCCTGAGTTCAGAAAGAAACAGTAACAGTGCAAACAATGAATTGTTACATTATTGCTACTATATTGCACCAGCTGGTGTAATTTACTTGGCACAGCGCCAATAGTTTATCAAATTTAAACAGAAACGTATTTCTGGATGTAATCCAGGGCAGCCAATACACAAAAACTTTTATTCTCATAACTGCAATATCGTTAAGATAATTAAGTTTTCGTTATGTGTTTAAACATAAAAGTGAACTGGCAGAATTGAGCGCAGTGCGGGGCAGGAGCTGCTGAGAGAGATTCATATTGCTGTTTGTGAGGTAGTGATGGAGATTCTTCACTGTCTATGTAGAGGGAAAGTCATCCTTCAAAATAAGCACCATCACTGAATGAGGTGGTGTTGAGAGATATCTATTAGAAATCAGTTTACCTGTATGAAAGTAGACGGTGAAAGGCAGGTGGACAAAACTGCTCCTCCGAAAATGAGTAGAAATGCATGGCAGCTGTTACCTTCAAGGACCCTTATACTTTACACATTTTATTTTATGCATCTGGGACAACTGAAGTTAGAGGATTGAGATCATGACCACTTTAATATAAAGCTAAAGTACTATTTACTAATGTGATGTGCAAGACATTAGAGAGATTAGAGGGGAAGGGTAAATTGTTGAGTGAAGTTCACTACTTGCGGTTTAGATTACACTGACACTATTGCTGTTCAGTAGTTATCACTGAGCCTCGGAGTGAATAGGGCAGATTACTGGGGGGGGGGGGGGGCGAGCCGTTTTTAAATAAAACAGATAACAGCAGGGTTTTGGAAAGTTGTTTTTCTTGATCCTCAAAAAAACAAAGTATGTACACTAATGAGAAGGGCTAACTGTCACTAAGCTGGAAGTCCGTACTATTTACCAAGGTCCCTTTGAGTCTGTACTATTCCTGACTCGAGTTACAGAACTAAAAATACTGATATTTCCTAGGGAAGTATTCTTTCAAAATAAACACCATTGCCGAATGAGGTGGCATTTGGTTTTGGGACGTGGAGACATAAACTATCAGTAAAATGTGCTTCACTTTTTTTTCTCTATAATCAAACAGCTCAAAAACCTTTGGGTTCGAGTCCATCTTTCTCACTCGTAGGCTTCCAGACAACTAATGTGGTTTTAATTTGCTTAGATTTATAGATGACAACTTTGTTGATGCTTATGAAGCCGGGTTCCTTCCTGATCCTCCATCAGATCCAGCAGATCAGGATGAAAGCTTCTAAGACTAATGTCAGTAGTATTAGTTTCTTGGCTTGTGTTAGTTTTTTTTCCACTTCAAACAATTGGCATTTTATTCTAGGTTGAGAAAAATCTCTTTTTCAATATTGGTGTTACTCCTTCCTATTATTGGTACTTAACCTTCTTTTTCTCCTGGGTACTGAACCTTTTTTCTCACACAAGTGGTCATAAAAAATTATGTAAGACAATACGAGGAAAAGTTTAAAAATATTCTTTGAGGTTTGAATGATCAGCTAACAATTTGGCAAGTTGATTATAACTTTTTTGATTTGGTTGTCTCATTTACTTGCAAGTAAGATTAAAAGAACCTTGTTGGGGATCTTCATGATACTTCCTGACTAGAAATTCACCTGTTTTAATTACATGGAACATTCCCTCACATGATGATCACAATAAGATCCTCCTGCTGCAATTGAATTGAATTGATTGTTTTTGCTATGCCATGGCATGTTACTAGTTAGCAAACAACCAGTACACCAGTATTGAATTGGGAGAAATAAGTAGTGACAATAATTGATAACAGTATTTTATAAATACGTATTGATAGTAAGAACTGGAGAAGTTCAGTTAAAACTAGTCTTGATTATAAGTGATATTGTTTGCTGCATTAGGATTGGCATTTGTATGATTCTTGCCACTGGACCAAAACTATTTTGATTCACTTCATTAGTATTTTATACTATGACACTTACTTTTAGAATTTGATGTAACCCAACGCTTCCCGGAGAAAATGTTCAATGACTTACTACAATGTTTCAAATTATTTTCAGTCTTTTATTCATATTCATATATTAAATTCAGTACTTGCTTTGTCCTCAAGGTAAGTGCTTATTTTGAAATGGGTTTCCTGGTCTCTTGTCTACCACTTGATGTTCGTTTGTAAATCTCTTTTTGGTTTATTATTCATTCTGAATAATACACCTATGTTTGTAGTCAGGAACATTTTTTTACAACCCCTTCAACATTTGGTATTTAACGTTCCTGGCATCAGGATTCCAAATCTGCAATGTCTGTCTGCCGTCGGGGCCATTTTATGCCTTTAACATGGTTTTTAAAAAACCGTTTTTTGCACAAAAATCCCATTTGGTATCTAATTTTGAAATTTTGAAAAAATACTAATTGAAAGAAATTGCGAGGCCACCCTGCGAAAGTAATGGTTTCATCATTTGTACTTCCTCCTGTCTCATTAAAACCATCCGCCAACTCGACTCGTCACGCTGTGCTGATTGCCTAGAGGCACCTGGAACATGAGTGCTTGTCGTTCCGTTGTAGTCAGGTCATGTTACGTGTGGTTAAAAATTTCATTTCTGGGTAATATTGGGAACTGGCTGGTTAATACTACACTGGTTTTTTGTACAGACTTTATTAGTAATTTTTTATCCTTTCATTGATCAATTATCATGGTGTTGACTTATTTATATAGATCTTCTACAGTAAAACAACACCCTTCGCTCAAATTATTTACCTCGCCTGTTGATATTATTGGTAATGTTTACAGTAATTCAATGATTAGTTTTAAATGAAATCGATTTATGTGCTTTGGACATTTTTGGTGAAACATGTCATGTAACACTTCTTTTTGATTCACGCCCATCTTAGGTGAATCTGATCAATTGTGTTGAAATAATGTAACTTCTAAATATTTAAAAGTAAGCCTTGTCCTCAATTTACCACTTTTGCATATGGATCTGGTAGGCTGTGGCCTGTCTCCTCTTGCACCCCTTCTTATAAACAAAGTGTAATAATTCGAGTTACCTGCCAATTTAGAATAGGAAGTGTATCAAAAAGGGAATTTCGCACTTTCCTCCAAAGTGGCTAAAAGGGTTTCTATTCAACTCACAGGATGTTTTCTACCAGGGTATTATATTTTGTTTGCAATCAACCATTCTATTGAAACTCAGTGAACTTACATATGAGCATAAGGTGCACAAAGCAGTTTTCCAAATTTATTACAATTTTTGGCGTTCGAACATATATTAAAAAGGCGTTTGCAAACAGTTCCATTAACAACGATACTGCTAAAGTGTACTAAAATATTTGTTTTTGCGAACGTTATAAACTTTATGGGAAAATGTTGATCAAACTGTAGAAGTACCTTTCATCGATCTACACCTATCAATAAATTTATGTAGGGATGAGAACTGTGTTATGCGTCACTCTTGATTAGTTCATTTATATCATCATTTCAGACCCAATGATACTTAGCAGTTATTAGAAAAAAGTCCAACTATTTCAATTGTATTATTACGTCTGATGAAATGAAAAAGTCCCACTATTGTGTCATTCAGTGAGCCCAGATAATGCCAGAACTATAGCTATAAATCACTCAAACTGCTGAAATTCTTAACTTTTAAATATTATGGATGTACAGCATGCAGTTGTTCGCTTTTCCAGTAACCAGTAAGATTTTCCTTTATTTTAATTGCTGCCTAAAGGTTCGCTAGCTTTGACCCAGTAATTTGTAAAAGTGGCAGCATAATAGTTAGCGGACAAATTTAGCTCCGTGGAAGTTGGCCTAAAACCAAAATCTAGTAGTGCCAATAAAAACAAAAGAATACCATTGAAAACAAAATAATACCATTGAAAATAACTGGAAACATAAAAGTAGTCACGTTTAGTTCCTGCCCTTTATCAAACTCACGAGTCATCTTTATTTATCCAATATACTTTTGTAAGATACAACTATTCTAAAAATGCCTGCTCAGTCAAGTTGGAAAAACCAACGCAGTACTTTATAACAATAGCAACTGTTGCTCAGTGTGTAGTGAGCTGAATCCAGATTCATTTACGTGTCTGTTCACAATCTGTTCAATTTTCAATCATGACTAGAAAACTATTTTTGGCGTTCGACTTTTTGGTGACGATAACTTTTTATGTCAGTGAGGTAGACTGGTTTAAGAGATGAATGGGATTTATTTATTCTGAGTTGTGCTACAGGAAATTGGGGTTTCCTCGAGGGAAGCCACATTTGAAATCCATTTCTGGGTATTTTAGTGTAGGGCCACATTCTATTGTTCCTACATTTTTCCTTTTGTTGTCTCTCTCTCACTGAAGATGAGAGCAGCATTCTTTATTGTAAATTAACTTTATGTTCTATCAACTGTTGTCGATTGTTTAACTAATTTGAAAACATCACAAAGACAAGCTTACTGGGCCCAAAACATTTTAATACTAGTATGTCACAAAAACTGAGTGTTATAGGCTTAAAATATACTCAAGTAGGTTTGTTCTCACTTCCATCATTCCTGCAAATATGATGATACAACAATAATGGTAATGCTGTGAAAAAAACTATTCTGAAGAATTAAATTAGTGGGCAATATTCTACAGCTGAATAGCTTTATCATAAGTTAGCACAACAATTATTTCCATCTAATAAAATTAGATCCTCAATTTCACCACATACCTAGAAGACACTGAAAACATTTGTCACAGGAATTTGAAACTTTTTGTAGAGAGTCTGTAAAACAGTGAGTAGTAGCCTAGCCCATTCAACTTAGGTATGTTTGGGCCAAATTCAAGTATTGGAAGAAGACGAATTGAAAAGAATTGAACAGTTCGAAGAAATTAGTGAAACAAATGACTTTCAGTAATTATTTAGTAGCTGGTTGATAAGAGATCAAAGCAATGTTTTTAACTGTGTCATTGTAAAGGTTGAGTCAAATATAGAAGGTGTCCTTGAGGTGTACATTGTCTAAACCTTTGCTTATTTAATATTTAAAGGCGTAAATAACTATATCCTCTTAAAAATGTATGTATTTAGTCTAAAGAGGAGTTATATCAGCTTAAATTTAGAAGTATGGTATTGTTGTGCAATATTTTTACTAAAAAAAATTATTTCCCATGTTGTCACGGTACAGCAGATAGGGGATTTTAAAGGCCTATTTCATCTCATGGCGATTGCTACTTATGACCTAATAAAAATCATGATTGATCAGTCGAGGTTTTTAAATACTTGCGTGATCTCATCTGTTGATGGTCTTCATAAAGTGAAAAACTGTGATAATCTACCTTACCATGACTGTTGATGTGTTCTTCACACTATGATATTGTCAATTTTTAAGATACAATTAAACTATTGTAAACACAAGTCGTAATTTTCAGTTTGGCTGTTGCACTTTCCATTAGAGTAGGCAAGACAAAAATGCTTTTCAGTTAATCCATATTGAACCAGTCAGTGCTGAGGTAACAGCTAATTTTCATACATTGTATTTGAGTCTGGATATTTCAAGTTAATTGCTGCAAAGTTCCTCGTTATTATTATTTATTTCAGTGAGGTAACCTCATGTATTTATAAGAAATATGTGATCATTAGTGTTGAGACTGAAAATTTACTACTTATAATGTTTAAAAAATGATTAAACTTTTTATGATCCCCTGTGTGGGTCAATGTTATTATTTGATTATTCTGTATTCCTTTTGATACAAACTTATTTGTATTTTATCACGAACTCTATTTAAAAAATAAATTAACGTCGCTGATTAAAGTCTGAGATCTTTTGGGAGTATGAACAATTGTGCTGATTCATGGAAACTAATGAGTGATAGCTTGCTCATCAATGGTTCATGAATATTGTCACTTGACAATGTTCTAGATCCTGAGGTGTATCCAACTGCTTTGCCTTCTCTCTGAAAAATGATGTAGCCACGAGTAATTAATTCATCAGCTGTCTGCTGGTGGTATTACAATGTTGTGTGACATTTGATTGCTTTAACTCTATTTGAAATCTACTATGCTGTAAAACTTTCTATGTATTCAATTTTTTGGTATAAAATTGGTTTCCAGGTTTTGTTTCCGAGTAATGTAGGTGCAGTAAAGTCAAATACATTTGTTCATGTTGGAGAAAAGTGGACATGTTGGTAGTTTGTGAGATGACTTAAAACGGACGCTGTGTGGTACTCTTGAATATTGGTTTCCAAGGCTATAGTAATATCTGTAAGTATGATGACAGTGAAGGATGGCAAAGTAGAAAGCATAGGAGCACAACATGACGAGGAACATCTCTTTTGAAGAGATTCAACACAACTCTAAGAACCATTATTGAATAAATATCAACAACGTGAGCATAAGTCAAGAAAAGCAAAGTGCTGGAATCATTCGAAATGTGTTCGTATTCATGTGTTCTCTTGAGATATCCATGTTATAAGGCCGACAGAGTTTGAAAACATTATTTCGGAAAATGGACTGCATGTATGTGAACACGGCTGGCCCAAATCAGCTCAAACTTGATATCTAACCCGCAGGTTACCATAGAACACCAAGAAATAAACACCATTCGGCCCAAAACTAACTACAGTGATCAAAACATTAAATTTTTTTCTCAAAACTGGCTCTGACGATTTTAGTTTATTCATTTGTATTGACATCTCCAAATCACATGACAATACCATAAAATTCTAATTATAATAATGTTTCACAGTAACTATAACCAATACTAATCAAACTGATAACGTCTTTCATCAACCCCCCCCCCCCCTTCAGTTTTCTACAACTATTTTTCTAACAAAAAATAGAATACAAATATTATTCAACGGGTGTGTTACATTTTTTCTTTGAACTTTCTCAAAAGTGATAGATCATTTTGACTAATGCAGGGTGCATTCCCAACTAACTAGCAGACACATTTGCTTCTCCATGAACTGCCTGTTGAAGCACGTTGAACAAAGATACTGCCGTTGTATGTATAGGTTATCTAATTGAAGGGGTGAGGGAAGCTGTACTTTGCTCCTGGTACGTTTTCTTGCGTAAATATTATCTAAACTTTGCTCAAGGTGCTATTCTATTATTTCATCTTCATCTGCAACCAGCTTTGTGATTTGTAACTTGAGTAGTGGGAAGTACTCAACATCAGGCACTTCTAAATGGTTGGAGTGATGTAAAGTAAGGAACATTCTTCCTGCTCGGGTAAGAATGAAATGGGAAGAAATAATTAATTTATCCTTTCTTCGACCGCACTCGTTCTGTGAATTATATAAAATAGAACACAGTACCTACTGGTTCAGTAGTCTCGATGGAAAATGGATAGCAATGGTGCTTTAAAAACTACTAGTTGTTGAATTAGCTGTAGGGAGTATTTCAATAAACGGTATCAAGTCTCCTTCCAGGTTTGATTTGAAAGTTAGCCTGTTTTCAGGCAGCAGCACATAATAATATAGTTGTTCTATTTTTGGATGTTGTAGCGTAAATATAGTTATTGTGTAGTAAAACGTGTCAAAGTGTGTTATAGTAAATTGAGATTAACGTGTAATTCACATTAAATAATGGCTCTTTGCTTACTGTAGAGGACTCACTTCACAACAAGTACCAGATTTCTGAGTTCTCGTCTCAAAATAAATCGAACTAAGTACAGTAACTGTATCAAATATTAGTGAAAACGTAATGTGGTGCTAGATTTGTAAAATTATTGTGATTGTATTAATGTTCAGTCTTGAGTCATCAAAAATTGTCCATTGAATGTCTGTGTTGCATTCCGCCCTTATTGATGATTCACTGTTCATGATTAGAGATCAACTGCTGCAGTTCATGCAGCAATTTGATAGTTTTAATCGTAAGAAGTTGAAACTCCTGTAGAGTTTTGAACAACTTACAGCTCAAAATGTTTCAATTGGTCGGTTGTACTGGTCAATGAATGACTCAACCGTTTCTGAATATGTAAATACAGTTTGCCAACTATGAGTAGCAAATGAGTCATCAAACTTACCGGGTATTATATTTTTGGATGTTGTGATATAAATGTAGTAAATTTATCATATAATGAGAACTATGTTATGTTAATTAATGTTGAATAATTGTCTCCCTGCTCATTAGATGGAATGTAACTGAGGTAAAACCTCTATTTTGTTCTTTGTCTCAAAAGAAATTGAAGTAAGTACAACAGTTATGTTACTAATGATTAAACCCACCTAAAAACATAGAGAGTGCTAGATGTATGCTATCACTCTGCAGATTGTTCAGTCAATAAATATGAGTATCATGAATATAGCTGTCTAGTTATCCAGATTTCCTTAGCTCTGATCCTACATCTGGGTTTCCTCAAAATGTGAATCTTTGTCCTTTTATCATTAGAGTACGATAGCTGAGGGTGCCTGCTGTAGGAGTTATGCACACTTTGTTGGATTCCACCTTTGGTGATGTCATTGATAGTAAACTTCAACTAAGACCAGCTAATAGGGATTACTCAGGTGCACGGGAGACCCTTGAATATTTGTATCACGGCTTTAATGCCATAATATTGCTTGAAATGGCTTGCAGTTGTTGCACAAATTGAGTGACAACCAAACCCAATGATAGCATGAAACTACTAATTATGCTGGCCCCTCATCGCGAAGACCTTGTTGGCAAGTGATCAGAGTCATAGATGACCAACATTTTATTATTTAACGATTTGAAAACCCCCTCACCCCAGCTACAGTTCAGTATGGGTGTTCACCCCAGCATTCTATATCCTGGTTTTACACTTAGCTCTCAAGGAGCTGGTAGCTTTAAGTGCAGCATCGCCCCCATTCCCATACACAACTGAAACCATCCTTCAGCTCTGCTCTTGCCCACCAAGCACCCTTAGCTGCATCAGCCAGCGCCTAAGCATCACACCCAGTTGTGCTGACTAGACCCTTGCCTCGGATAACCTGGAACTGTGTACCTATGACGTAACAAGAATGGTTGAGAGGTACCTTACTGGACCATGCCCTGTAAACAAGTTGCATACTCTCCCTCTCTAGACTGTGGACCTTCCTCCCACACTCCCTGGAGACTGATAGATAGCATCTCTTTATAGCTTAGCTTGCTCAGCAGTAGTTGCATTATCTTTTCATTTACCTTGGTCTACCAGCCCAGGGGTTTGATTGAGCTGGTTCCTCTTTTGTTTTGTCTGTTATTTTTTGTAGTTGGGAAAATAAGGTTATGGGCGATTTCCATCGTTAGGAAAGGGGGGTGAGGCGAAATGTACCAAAAACGAGCGGTGGGAAGCAACACAATTTTCTACCACTCCCATAAGTTCGAACACCAGCTACATATGCGGGTGCTATATCTTCATTCAACGTATTTCTACAGGAACATTTGTGGAGAACAAAATGTAGGGACTAGTTACCTGAGAGTACGCTGTAAGTTTGATCGAAATCGTTGTAGCCGTTTTTGAGAAAATTGGAATACCGCTGAATTAATATTCGACAAATCTCCTTTTCTGAGTTAACTTGGCTTATATATCCATTCAACATACTCAGAAATAATTATAGAGAACGAAATATGGGTATGGGTGGCTAAAAGACACTCTGTAAGATTGATCACATCTGGTGAAGCAGCTACCCTGCAATTTACGAAAATGTTCGAAGAAATGTTATTTTTGACACGTTTTCATTTCTATCTCTGTTCAATGGATGATCAGAAGAACATTTGTTGAGAACAATATGTAGGTATTAACTATTTGAAAACATCCTAAGAGTTTGGTGAAAATCGCTGAAACCTTTTCGAGAAAAAGCCGAAAACCCGTAGTTTTTGGTACATTTTCGTCCTCCCCCCTTCCCATCGCCCGAAATTAGGTTTTTCAGACTCAGTGGGCCTCAAAATGTGAAAGATCTGAAGAAAACCCAAATTTTTTTTTTACACGATTACTATACTTTCCTTTTCCCGTTTGGTAGCGAAAAGTAACTAGGGTTTTGTGCATTTTTCTCGAAAAAGGCTCTAAGAATTTTGATTTAACTTTCAGAGTATCTTCTACCAGTTAATAGGAAACATTTCCATTCATGAATATCTCCATGAAAATACGGGGAACGGAGATAATACCAAATAATGTTTTTCGAACATTCCCGTGAATTCTGCGGTAACTGCTTTACCAGATTTGGTCGATTGGTGTTTCAGTCACTCATACCCACATTTCGTTCGAATTTCCCTCTTATTATCACAAAATTCTGTACTCTCTTAATTTTCAGGCCTTCTCTTCCACTAACTCATGAGGGATATTTCTACAAACAAAGAAGCACTCCCATAATCCTTAAGAGTATGCCTCCCCTAGTTGGCACGACAGACAGTGCATCTTCCCCAACTTCAAGTAGACCAATCTGCTTACCAACATATCCCTGGTTCAGGAAATTAGGAGGGCATGTTCTCCTATCATAATGGCTGTAGCCATAATTACCCTTCTCTCCTATACGCGACATTGGTCCAAAATTAACTTTGGTTATCATAGTAGTCAAAACACCAAATTTTCTGTTTTGAAATGGCTCTAACAATTTGCATTAAATTGTTTGTCTGGTCAGATCCAAATAACACAATGATAATGTAAAATGCTACCTGTCAGAATGAAAATATGTGGTGCGTAGCAACACACAACTTTCCGCCACCCCTTTAAGTTCGAACACCACCTATATATGCGGGTGCTATATCTTCGTTGAACGCATTTCTACAGGAACATTTGTGGAGAACAAAATGTTGGGACTAGTTAGCTGAGAGTACACTGTAAGTTTGATCGAAATCGTTAGAGCCATTTTTGAGAAAATTGGAATACCGATAAATTAATATTCGAGAAATCTCCTTTTCTGAGTTAACTTGGCTTATATCTCCGTTCAAAATATATATACAGAAATAATTATAGAGAACGAAATGTTGGTATGGGTACTTAAAGACACTCCATTAGGATTTAGCACATCTGGTGAGAAAGTTACCCTGGAATTTACGGAAATGTAAGAAAAAACGTTATTTTTGACACATTTTGATTTTTATCTCTGTTCAATGGACCGTCACAGGAACATTTCTTGAAAAGAATATGTAGGTATTAACTATTTGAAAACATCCTGTGAGTTTGGTGAAAATCGCTGAAGCCGTTTGGCCAAAAAGCGTAAAAAACCTGTTTTTGCTTCAGCAGCCCATATCACCGTTCACCGTATTTTCATGGAGATATATATTCAGAAGAAAAGTTAGGTATTGATTAGGAGAAGATAATTTGAAAGTTTAATCAAAATCGTTAGAGCCGTATCCGAGAAAAATGCGAAAACCCCTAGTTTTTGGTACATTTTCGTCCCCCCACCCCCCTTACCGCCGGCCGAAATCGTCCATAACCTTATTTTGGTGTCTACAAAAAATAACAAACAAAACAAGAAAGAACCAGCTCAATCAGATCAGCCGTTCTCCCGCAAATCGAACTACAGACACACACACACGGACCACGCACCGAAATTAGGTTTTTACTTTCCGCTACCCGAAGGGAAGGAAAGTATAGTAATCGGCCCAAAATTTGGGTTTTCTTCAGATCTTTACGTTTCAGACCCTACTGAGTCTAAAAAACCTAATTTCGGCGCGTGGTCCGTGTGTGTGTATGTGTGTGTGTGTGTGTGTGTGTGTGTGTGTGTCTGTAGTTCGATTTGCGGGAGAACGGCTGATCCGATTGAGCTGGTTCTTTTTTTGTTTTGTTCATTATTTGTTGTAGACACCAAAATAAGGTTATGGACGATTTCGGCCGATGGGAAGGGGGGGGGCGGGGGACGAAAATGTACCAAAATTTAGAGTTTTTCGCATTTTTCTCGAAAACGGCTCTAACGATTTTGATTAAACTTTCAAATTTCCTTCTACTAATCAGAACCCAACTTTTCTACTTCATACATATCTCCATGAAAATACGGTGAACGGAGATATGGGCCCCTGAAGCAAAAATAGGTTTTTTACGCTTTTTGGCAAAACGGCTTCAGCGATTTTCACCAAACTCACAGAATGTTTTCAAATATTTAATACCTACATGTTCTATTCAATAAATGTTCCTGTGACGGTCCATTGAACAGAGATAAAAATCAAAATGTGTCGAAAATAACGTTTTTTCTAACATTTCCGTAAATTCCAGGGTAACTTTTTCACCAGATGTAATAAATCTTAATGGAGTGTCTTTAAGTCACCCATAGCCACATTTCGTCCGCTCTAATCATTTCTGTATATATGTGGAACGGAGATATAAGCCAAGTTAACTCAGAAAAGGAGATTTGTCGAATATTAATTTATCAGTATTCCAATTTTCTCAAAAACGGCTCTAACGATTTCAATCAAACTTTCGGAGTACTCTCACCTAACTAGTCTCTACATTTTGTTCTCCGTAAATGTTCCTGTAAAAATGCGTTAAACGAAGATATAGCGCCTGCAAATGTAGGTGGTGTTCGAAATTACGGGGGTGACGGAAAGTTGTGTGTTGCTACGCACCAGATATTTTAGACTCAGTAGGGTCTGAAACGTAAAGATCTGAAGAAAACCCAAATTTTTTTTTTGGGCCGATTACTATACTTTCCTTCCCTTCGGGTAGCGGAAAGTAAAAAGCTGCACAACTTAGCAAAACTTTCGAGGAAAATATATTATATTGTATTTTTTTAAAAAGTGTGACAGTCACACATGGTAGAAGTGAAACTTTAACGTGCAAAACCGAATCGCAACCGACAAGTGGAAAAACGAATCACAACAGACAAGTGGAAAAACAACGGAAAAGTGGAAAAACGCACTGCAAAAACATTTTTACTCGAGTTTTACGGGCAGGTTTTCAAATTCGACAAGTACATTAACAATCTGCTCGTAAAACTTCGATGCTCGTTTTTGCGATGCATTGTGTTCCACTTTTCCGTTGTTTTTGCACTTGTCCGTTGTGATTCGTTTTCCCACTTGTCCGTTGCGATTCGGTTTTGCACGTTAAAGCTTCACTTCTACCATATGTGACTGTCACACATTTCTCTATTCACAGGTTTACTGCAAATTTTGATTTGGTTAGGGTAGGTAAATTGTAATGAATGCATTTTTTATATTATTTAAACATATTTTATTTTATTAAACAGAAAAACAGAATTCAATCCGGAAAAAAACATCCATAGTCTACTCTACAACGCGGCACGCTCTATTGACGCCACCGGGCGAGAGCACACAAGCGAATTAAGAAGTTAAGGAGAGCGAAAATGTCAGGCGGAGGCAACGATGCCCAGCCACGTGGAGAGCGGAAATAAGAAAATAACAGTTGAGCACACGCCGCCGGGACTCTGGTGGAGGACATATCACACGAGAGCATCTGCTCAGTTGTTCCTCGTATCCCCGCTCTCCGCGCGCGGCTGCGCATTACGCAGTTGCCCTCTCTTCACCACCCCTAGCCTTCCCTCTCACTGTCGCTGCTGCACCTGCTCTTGCCGTCGTCTTGCTCTACTACGTGAGATGTAACGGATTTTCGTGACTCGAGAATCCTAAGAAACCCCCCCCCCCCCTGTCTATATAGAAGTTTCACTTCAAAATTATATCGCTCACATGATCGTTTTGAAAAAAAACTGCAAATTATTACTCAATGGTTTATTATTCTCATGAACAGTATTACTGCTCCGAGACCCTACCCATTCAATTCAGCATCAAATACTAGTAAACCATATGAAACATGACCTGGCTACAATGGAACTACGAAAACTAAATATTCCCCTGGTGCCAGGCTCCCGTAAACGTCTGCAGGCGTTTATGATCCGATGGAGGGGTGTGCGGAGGAAGTGGCCTTGGCGCCCCGTCGGGCAAAAAGAGTCAAAAGGGTGTTGCGAGTCGAGCGGGCGGGTGATTGAGTTCGATATGACGAGAGGGAGGGAGTACTAACGACGAAACGTTGACTTCCACTGTAGTTCCCACGTTATACTGCGTTTCATTAATTTTCTTAACCATTTCTTGCCTATAACTGGGCTTCGTCCGATCGGATTGCCGAGATGGCGGGTACAACTAGATACCAAATCGGATTTTTGTGCGAAAGAACGAATTTTTTAGACCACATTAGAGGCACAAAATGGCCCGGACGGCGGACGGACATTGCAAATTTGGAATCCCCATGTCTTGAAACGTAAAGTATCAAATTTTGAGGGGGGGTTGTAAAAAACTTTTCGTGACCGAAAACATAGGGTTATTATTCAGAAAGAATAATAAACCAAAAGGGAGTGGTAGTTCAACAATCTGCCTATCTCATGAATGGTAATTAAAATAATCAGGAGCGTGCTCAAGAAAGCAATGTAACGTAGTCTTTCTACCAACTTTTCTGTCGAAGTGCTCCCCCTATAATCCCTGAACTCTGAACATGTGCCTTTCCAAAAAAATAGTGTTGACGGGTAGGTTTTAGCATTATCCAGCTTTGCAAAGTTGATCCTAACTCCATATAGGTGAGCTACCTAATATTGTGTGATTCTGTACACATGTTTACTTTCCTTAGCTCTATGTAGTGGAAAGGAAAGATACGTGTTTTGCCTACGTATGTAGGGCTACTGAGTTCGAAATCGTCGTTTGGGACAATGGTGTATGTACAAGTATGTTCAGATGTGGTCATTATGATAAGGAAAGAAACGCGTGTTAGTGAACACAATTGAGTGATACGGGTTGACTCAATCGTCTTAAATTTCGTATTTAGCCTACAAATAAACAAGGAATTCAAGAGTATGAACAAAACTATTCAAACTACTTATCATAATGATTAAGCACAATTGTTTCTTGAAAACGGCTCTAACAATTTTGATTAAATTTCGTGTACAGACAGCTACACGTAATACGACAGTACTCTACAATTCCCATACGTGGGAAAATGACCACTATACATTATCAACAGTATCGAAGAAAATTTATTTAGCCCAGTTTTTACTGTAAGGAAAGTATTGTTATTGTGACCAAAAAACAAGGTTAGTTTTCTTCAGATAATTTTGAGATCTACTGAACCCAAAATAACCTGATTTGGTCTAAGTGTGTCTGTAGTTCAATTTATGGGGGAATGGCTAGACTGATAGAGCTGGTTATTTTTCTATTGACGGGAAAATAAGGTTATGGGCGGTTTACATCGTTTGGGAAGGGGGAAGGGGGATGGGGGACGAAAATGTACCAAAAACGGAGTTTTCACATTTTTCTCAAAAAAGGCTTTAACAGTTTTGATTAAAGTTTCAAATTATCTTCCACTAGTCAGTACCCAACCTTTCTTCTTCATAAATATCTCTATAAAAGTATGGTTGACGAAGATATAGGCCTAAAAAGCGAAAATAGGTTTTTTACGCTTTTCGGTAAAATGACTGTTTTCACCAAGCTCACAGAATCTTTTAAAATAGTTAACACGTATATATCACATTGAGTCAATATTCGTCTGACAGTCCATTGAACAGAAATAAAAATGAATAGGTGTCGAAAATAATTTTTTTCCCCATTTTTTTGTAAGTACCAGGGTAACTGCTTCACTGAATTTGATCAATCTTACAGTGTCTTCTAGCAACCCATAGCCACATTTTGTTTTTCGTAACTATTTCTGTACTTATCAGTTGAACGGAGATATAAGCCATGATAGCATGGAAAAAGAGCTTTTGTGAATATTAATTTACCGTTTTTCAAATTTTCTCAAAAACCGCTCTAACGATTTCAATCAAATGTACACAGTACTCTCAATTAACTGGTACCTACATTTTGGTCCGGTAAAAATGCGTTGATCGAAGATACAATGCCTGTATATAGAAGGTTGTCAAATTTACGGGGATTTGGGAAAGTTGAGTGTTGCTATACACCAGATAATAAATGAAAAGAAAAAATGTATAATAATAAAATAAATTTATTAATACTATTACACACTACTCTACTAGCAGAACATAATTACATCTTTTAAAAAATTTCTAAACTAAATGAATCTGCCAATATTACAAGTTTTTCCTGACTGAAAATGTGTTCTTAAGTCCTAAGCTAGGAGGCTGTTTTGTGGGGAAAAGCGTCTCTCCTATTCCTCACAAAATAGTGTTTTAAAGTGAACGTAAAATAAAGAACACCTTTTCATCTCTGATCTCAAAACTCAACTCCCTTTATTTTCTCTCGGCGCAGCTCATTGCCTCAAAACAGCTGATGACACAAAACAGATGGTATTAAATATAATTGGCTGAACGTGAAATTTTTCTCTTTTTTTTCCGAATGGTTTGAGAGGACCCCCCGGGATTCAGCAATTCTAACCACTGCCGTTCCCTTTATTATTCACAAGCAGTGAAAAATCCTGTAGACAGTCTCATAAATCCCAAGTATATTAATTACTCGATAATGATAAATAGTAAATTCTGTAACTTTAAGAGTTATCCTTTTGTCGCGTAAAATGTAAAATTATGTTTTAGCAAGTTCTAATATGCTTAGTTTGGTAGCTGAAGCCATAAAAACCAGTGCCCAAACTGGCTATGGAAAGTTGTGTGATGCGTCGCATCAGAGTCGCTTTTCTGATCAACGAAAAGTGGGCAAAAACATCTATGGAATCGGGCGTGAACAAAAATATCTCGCAGTAAAATGGAAGACAGTACACAGCATCGTGTCTCTATGCAACCACTAGCCTCGTTTCTCCGGAGCACGGCGTGTTGTTGGCAGCTCTGATTTGCCTACGTGTTATCAACCTTCTTTCCACTTAACATTCCACGGTTGACTTTTTCGTTTTTGCTGTTTATTGTTCCATAATCAATTGTCGAGGGGCGAGGTAGAATGATAAGGGGCGAGGTAGGGCGATAAGGGGCGTGGTGGTGGTTGTGGACTGGGGGGGGGGGTTACGTAGACTCACCGTCATGACACAACCGCGGGAAGTACCCTCTCGGCTCGGTTTAATTAAATTACCTGCTCAGTGAATCATCCTCCGCGCTGAGCTTTCAACTCCAATTTATGTGACCATACACGAAGCGGAAGGAGCTGAAGCTCATACGCTACTTTCATTCCGCGTTACTTGTTATCACCGGCTTTTAAAAAGTGGCGTTATCTGACCGTTTATTTACCATTTTACTCCATCGACCGATTTTCAAAGTAAAGCTTCATTTGTTAATCTCGAACGTCTCTATTTGCGTTTTTAGTCTCGTTCAATTCCTCGGAAATTTCCCATGGCACCTGATTACGGCTGTCCCCCTGACGAAAAATCCACGAATATTCAAATCCACCTCGCGGCTCTCCTATTTCTTTGTAAAGCCCGCACGTAACGGAGGAGGGGTTTTTTTGTTGAAAGCCCGGGAGTTTTTGGTTTTGTTTTTTTCGTTACTCCGCGCCAGCGTTTGGAGAGGCGAAGAGTTGCGGACCTGAGTTGGTTCTGAGTCGTTCATTAGCCGTCGTCGCCCGACTAACATTCCCTGCCCTCCCGATGGATTCGAGCAGTCTGTTGAAGAAAGTTGTCACTGACTTTGTCGTGATTGCTGCAGGTATTTTCTTGGCTTATTTTGAATCTAAGCTGCGATTGATATTTACGATGAAATGTATATTTCTGTTGTTATGTTCGCTGACCACCTGGCAGCTTGACATTACTTCGTAACTTTATTCTTTTAGAATTTTCTGTAAAAAAGACGACCGTTCCAATCTCTTCAAAAAGTACAAATTAATATATTTGAAAACGGTTCGTACTAAAATTCGTAATCCGTTATATGTCATCCTCAAACGCATTCTAAATTTGAATGTTTCCTTGATGTATTTTAACCTTCCGCGATCCAAAAGGTAAGTTAAGCATAGTGATTGTGTCTAAACAATCTGGTTCTCAGCTACACACAACTTTCCGCAACCCCCGTAAATTCGACGACCTGCTACACATACGGGCGCTATATCTTCGTTCAATGTATTTCTACAGGAACATTTATGCAGAACAAAATGTAGGGACTAGTTAGTTGAGAGTACTCCGTGAGTTCAATGGAAATCGTTAGAGCCGTTTTTGAGAAAATTGGAATACCGATAAATTAATATTCAACAAATCTCCTTTTCTGAGTTAACTTGGCTTAACGACTCGTTGAACGTTGTAAAGATGCTGTTAATAGATTAATTTTAAATTCACAACTAGATTTTAATAAGAAAGATGAGCTGTCCCAATTGATGAATTTATGTATAGATCAAAATTATTTCAAGTTCAATGGGGATTGTTTCACTCAACCAGGGGTAGCTATGGGATCACCATTGTCTCCGCTATTAGCAGATGTTTATATGGATCACTTAGAAGGCATCATCGAAACTATATTCAAAAACAATGTTATATATTGGTATCAATATGTTGATGATGTAATTGGCCTCTTCAATGGGACTGATAGGCAACTACCTAACTTCTTTAATCAGCTCAACTCCATAGATCAGAACATTCAGTTCACTAAGGAAGTGGGGGGGTAGTGAGCTGAATTTTCTGGATTTAACCATAAAATTGGAGGGGGGTGAACATAAATTTACAGTGTATAGGAAACCAACTTATACGGACGTGGTTATCCATAATGGTTCCAATCACCCAACATCTCATAAATTTGCGGCATTTTATAGTATGATTAATAGGGCACTATCGGTCCCAATGAATCAGGTAGCTTTTCAAAAAGAAAAAGAAATAATTTACTCTATAGCGGTGAGTAATGGTTATCCTAGAGCTACAATAAATAGAATTTGGGGAAGGATTAGCTGGAAGAAATCCCAGTTAGCAGTCACAAATTTGAAAAGGGAAGATAGGGAACCAGATAATAGGAAATGGGTTAGCTTACCCTTTTATGGAAATATAACCCAGAAAGTAGGCCGTATATTAGAAAATAGGGGCTTCAGAGTTGGTTTTTATTCACAAAATTCCACAAAGAAAATATTAGGGAGTGAAAAAGATAAGATTCCTTTAGAGGACAAAGTGGGTGTATATATATTAAAATGTGACTGCGGAATCCAGTATGTAGGACAAACCGGTAGGAAATTTAAAATTAGAATGAAGGAACACAGTGATGATCTTAGGTTAGGAAGGAGTAGGGAAGCTTTTGAAAAGCATTTGTCAGAAGAAAACCATAGAATCAGTTATGAGATAGGTAGTAATAATCCAGCCATTGGGATAGCTCATGTTTGCCAAAAAGGTCCAAAATTGGATGCTTTAGAATCTTTGGAAATTCAAAAAATTCATAATTTAGGAATATCAGTCAACGACCTGGATGTAATTAGGCGCTCCCCTCTAATTGATATTTTCTTGTGAATTCCCACCCCTTTCACTTTTTGCCTTTCACATTCCCTTTCATGCCACCTTTCTAATGCCAGGCCCATCAGAAGGCACCTTTCACTTTTGTATAAAAGAAACTTCTCACAACTTCCTCACTCTGTATTGTACTGATGATGGTCTAGTAAACCGAAACGCGTATACAAGATATCATTGTCTTTATTTTACCCGTGGAAATAGACTACTTCATCTAACTCGTCTTTTATAATACGGATTTCCACTATTTCGCCACACCCACCTTACATTATACTTACGAAAATGTTTAACAAAACATTATTTTCGACACATTTTCATTTTTATTTTGGTTTAATGTACTGTCAGATGAGCATTTATTGAGATAAATATATAGGTATTAACTATGTAAAAACATTCTGTTAGTTTGTTGGAAATCGTTGAAGCTGTTTTGCCAAAAAGCGTAAAAAACCTATTTTTGCTTCTTTGGCCTATATCTCTCTTTCGTGGAGATATTTATGAAACTAAATGTGTCCTACTAACTGGTAGAAGATAATTTGACAGTTAAATCAAAATTGTTAGTAGTGCCTTTTTCGAGATAAAGGGAAATACTCTAGTTTTTGATACATTTTCGCCCCCACTCCCCTTTCCAATCGATGGAAATCGCCCATTACCTCATTTTCGCGTCTACAAAAAATAATAAACCAAATGACAAAAGAACCAGCTCAATTGGTCCAGCTGTTCTCCCCCAAATCAAACTACAGGCACACACACATGGACCACACACCAAAATTAGGTTTTTTGGACTCAGTAGGCCTCAAAATGTAAAGATCTGAAGGAAACCCAACTTATTTTACGATTATTTCTTTCATCCTTTGGGTAGTAGAAAGTAAAATACTAGTAAACGAACGTACATGACCTCTACACCGGAACAACGAAAATTATCATTGAATCAGTAAAATGTAGTTCACTTACTTTCCAGTAAGCTGATGTTTTCCTTGCTTATTTGTATGAAAGAGAGAAAACTGAATTTAGGTAAGTGATCACTGACTAGTAAAAATGTCAACTATTAGAAGGAAATTGTGTGTGGTGCTACAGTTTTTATCTTTGAATCATATGATTTTTCTTACAGTTGCTGCACCATTGCTGGCATTTCGTCTTTTGGTTAACCCGACAATCCGTGGTTTTTTCTGTAATGATGAGACCATTCGTTATCCTTACCATGATTCCACCGTGCCTAGCTTCGCCTTGTATATTGTCTGCTTTGGGCTGCCTTTTTCAGTTGTAAGTTATCTGGTTTTGCCTATTTCATTGTTTGTTACCTGTATATAAGTATGACCATTTTTACCTCTCCATTGTGGCTTTTCATGCCAAATTTTTTCAAAATTGATCATCATTGTTTTCTTCTTCAAAAGAGCTTAATAAATGATGTTGAATTGATTGAAGCGAACCACGATACTGCAATAATGAATTGCTCTCTAAAATCGACAGTTTCGTCAGAAAAATTAGTTAATGGATATCCAAATTAGTACATAAAGACTTACCATTGCCAAATGTGGAGATGAATGTTTGAGAGACAGAGGAATGGTATGGTTCACACACTGACTAAATGACTCAACAACAAACTCAAAACAACTGTTTGATGGAAATTAAATTTTTTGGTTGAGTACTTTCCTTAGTAAAGTTAACATATCTGTTATGTGAGGTTGTCTCCTCTGTCTGGTGAGTTACTATGGGCAAGCGCTTTCGATGTAAAGACATCATTGTCTGGCTGTTAAGTCAGTCAGTTGGTCATGATCTTTATATATGAAGAGAAAGGTAAACGGGATGATGGAGCATCGGGGAAGGGTGCTTGCCCTTCGATTACATCGAAAGCGCTTGCCCACAGTAACTCACCAGACAGAGGAGACAACCTCACCTAACAGATACAATAACTTTAGTAATTTGCCTACCAGTGGACATAACCCAATTGCTTCAATACCTTTCCTTAGTATTTTTGTCGAGGGATGTAAAAATGAGTAGGGATCCCAGAGTACTGGCTCTCAGGCATAGAAATTGACGATAAGACAAGGTAGACCATTACTTGTAAGTGAGTGAACGTGTTTGAATTCAAGACAACTATTGAGACTTGTGACCTGCCTGATGAGAAACTGCAATTACATGGCTTCAATTTTATCTACACTGAATGTGCTCAGCTACCACATTGAACAACTTACTCAGTTGAATACTTCTACAGTAATAGTACAAAACTGACATAGGTTGATCTCAAATATAGGCTAAAAAGAGAATGCAGGAAGATACCCGCAACTATAATTAACGAGCTCCTTGAACTGGTTATTACATGAGTGACAACAAACAAGACTAGGAAGTACTAAATCATAAGAAGGGAAAGTAGTAGGAGAACAAATTAAATCAACTTTCCTCTGAAGGACTTCGAAAATCAACAATGCCCATACCCAATGGGCATTGTTTCAATTGAAGCCGTACCCAATTCTGATCTTTTGGGCCTCAGTAAAAGAATGTCATGAGGTAGGAGGCACAATGTCCAGTTCTTCCACTTGGCTCTCTCAAATGTAGCTTTCCCTGTTTACTCTGTATGCCTGACTAGAGATATTTACTATATGGCATCAATGTGATTCATTTCAGGTAAATGTTTTCGTCTCAACCTTGTCAAATTTGTTCTTCATTTAAATTGATTTTGCAGATGACTATCACCGAATTCGCAATATCAAGACTGACAAGTGATTCTACCCAACCAATATTTCTTCTTGGAGTAAGAATTCCTGTTTGGGTGGCCAGAGTTTATGAAGTTCTTGGAGTGTTTTTATTTGGAGCTGCATGTTCACAAATGATCACGGATGTTGGAAAATATTCAATTGGCAGACTTCGACCACATTTTTATGAAGTTTGTAATCCTTCAACAAACTGTTCACTGCCTGAGAACCAATATAGGTACATCACGGATTATACGTGTCTAGGCACAGATTTCAAGAAATTGAAAGACGCAAGGTGAGTGAGCAGCCACGAATAACAAAATCAACATTAATTAATTGGATTTTACGTGATTAATTGTAGCTTGTCTGGAATAACTCATTTTTCTTTTCTTCGTGTTGAGGATAGTTAAGAGTCAAAAGAGTTATCTAGTATGTGCAGAAACATTACATTTTTTTTGTCCAGAATAATTCTTTTATATTTTTGGCTTCCTCTAGGATCTTCCAGAATATAAAACAATATTCTTATAAAACAAGTATTCTTATGGGAGTATTTATTGATGATGCTTAATTACTTGTTACAGATTGTCTTTTCCTTCAGGGCATTCATCATTCTCTGCCTACACCATGATTTATCTGGCTGTAAGTAATGTGATTTTATGTTGATAAATGTAGAAATAGATGCACCATTTGTTATTGAAATACATGAAACATCTCCATACATGAAACTGAGAAAATGTTGGGTACACACTAGAAGTGAAACTTGTCCTCCCTTTTGCACTGGTTACACATAGAGCACTCCTCAAGGCTTGTAGCGTTGTAACAGATTTAAATTAGCCTCAAAACTAGTTTGCCAACTCCTTAGGCCAGGTTCATTATCGAGTAAAGTCTGGTGAAAAGAAGAGAGGCCAAATTTGAAAATTGGGGATTTGATTTTTGAAAATTTCAAAAGTTCATCGCACAGCTCTCTTGAGTAGACCCATTCCTGCATCATTCTTCATTTAAAAATCTTACTATATGCATCCTGCTCCTTTCCAGAAATGTTGTAACTTTATTTTTTTGTTTATTGTACACAGTTGTTGATCTTATATGTTTAATTCGATGTTTACCCTGCTCCTGAGCCACTCCTGTAGATAATTGGACAGATGGAAATAGTTTTCAGACTAGATTTTTCTTGCTAATCGGTTATTTGTTACGGGATCCGTGATTCCATATTCATTTCCTGTGTTCGTTTGTGCTCGTGGTTGGTACAATAATAATGTGCTGTACATATTCCGAATACTATTGGAGGATGAAATGAAAAGGCTATACAGAGCTGAATTAATATCCCTTTCTGGTGCTCGCAACTGCTAATGAAATCCACATGTATGGCTGCTGAGGTTGGTTACCTGGAGATAAAAGTCAACTCCATTTTCCATTGACGGAGGGCTTTTTGTGCAGTCAATTTCGTTTGAAATAGTGAGTAAGGGAAAAAGGACGATTATTTCGGGGTTTGTACTCGCGTGGGTTTACCAGAGAACGGTGGCAGATGGACTGACTGGGGAAGAGGAAAAGGTGGAAGGGAGCAACAACAGAAAATACGTGCACTGGTATGAACTCTGTGCGAGGCGGGCTGATAACAAAATCAAATATACCCCCCACCCAAAATTGATGAATCTTGAAAAAGAGAAATAAACAGAAGATGCAAATATTAACTGAAAGAGAAAGCAAACTTCCAAATTGGAAAATGAGAAATTGGATCCCTTGCAAAAGGAAAGGAAAAAAAAAACGAAATCTTGGGGATCACATTGCTGAGAAACAACTTATTCAATGGCGAGAACTACCAGTTTATTTATGGGTCTTACCAGAATATTAGATGAAGTCTACGCCTCCTGAACTAGCGACCTGAAGGGCTGAACACCTGTTCCACCCGAGCTAAAGGCCATTGTGTCGGGGTGATTTCAGTAACACCATTGATCCTTCAGAGACAATCCGTGCGCATCCACTTCAGCTGAGATTGCAGTGAATGGAGGTACTCCTTGCTCCAATGCGGGGCCACTACAATTTTATGAAATGATTACTGTATTAATAAAAACTATTCTTCATAAGACTTCAATCATCCGTCACGTTGACTCAGTGAGGAGTTTAAACAACAAATTTTGGGTTATTGTAGTGCTTGCAGTCTTGAACACAGTTATGGGAATACATCTGCACCAAACAAACTCAAATTTTATCATCAATATCTTGCATTGTATTCGTCATCATAGTCCTCAGCAATTGAGATAAGGAAGGATGTGTAACACGTCATATCTGATGTGAAAGGGGAATAAGCTTGAGTTGTTTCTACTCAGGGTATTCCGTAACATCACTATCATGTGGCAATGATGAACTAAATCTGTAAACTTGATCATTATAGCCATGCTGTAGTTATGACGTATGTTTACCTTAGAACATATTATTGTCAACTTTCTTTATTTCCAGTTGTATATTCAAGCCCGCATCAATTGGAAGGGGTCTTTCTTACTCAAACACGCTGCTCAACTTTGTTGCGTTCTGATTTTTTGGGCAACAGCGTTATCTAGAATCACCGATAATAAACATCACTGGAGTGATGTTACGATTGGGCTCATCATTGGCACCTGTGTATCCCTCATAACAGTAAGTTGTATGTTGTAATCGTTTTTAATTTGTTGTTTCCTGCATGACTTGTAATTTCTTTTGTATTCTGTGGAACTGTCTCATTGTTACCTTAAATGTGCATGGGTTATACTGGCATTGTTATCTTTTTCGGTTGCTTTATTTAACCTATATCTCTCTCACAACTAAGTAAGTGTGTGGGCGAAAACTGTCTTGCATATATTTGGGTGATTTTTGACATTAGTCATGTAATTCGAGCGCAAACGTATTATTGTGTTCACTTTCCATTGTGAAGAGTAAAGTTGTGAAATGTGAATCAGGTCCAGGTGGGTCCCAGGACTTATTATTGTTACAGTTGGTCCAAATATTATGATGCAGTCCCCAATGCAGTTTGGTTCCTTGACAATTGTAGCCTTACCAGTGAATTTTATTCTGTCCATGCCATGTGATAATGATGATACTAAGACTGAAGGTGTATTTTCAAAGGGGCGCCAGTCTTGATAGTAACGTTGCTGACCCTCGGACTTGTATAGCCATCTAGTAGACCCCTCACCCCTCAGCCAACCATTACTACTATCTTGATGAAGCACTAGGAGGTGACGTTTCCTCAGATTCAGACTATGTGGTCAGTAGATACTGCATAGTCTTCACACAAATTGTTAGACATCTTTTTACAGCTGGAATAGCTGTCTCTCATCACATTCACGGAAACATGAAGGCACCCCATGCTTCTGCTTAAAGTTAGCCAAATTGTCCTTCCAGTCCTCAAAGGTACGATGGATCAAAACACTTTGTTTCCAAATAACAACAGCAGACTACCTGAAGGCAGTTGTTCTCTGTGGAGAAGTTGACAAAATTATCTTTCAACATTAAACAGACTTATTCTACAAGCCTCAGATATTTTAGCTCAATTCAATGGAGAACTACAACCCAATAAAGACACATTTGGTCGTTTCTTTTAGTTCATCAATTTTGTATTTGCTTTCCATCGCAGCACAGGCGTATTTTTATGCCTTTGATGAAACTTGTCGAATATTCTTGCTTTGAATGTAGTAGGCTCCATTTGTTAACCGTGCTTGTTTATTTGACCCTAATAACAAGTTCTGTGAGATTATCTGAAACTTTGATTTGACTGCCAAGTCAAAAGTGAGAATAGGTATGAAAATTCAGAAATGAGGGGTTGATTTCCCTTATTGATCAATTCATTAGAGCCAGGGTCAAAATACTGGGCTTGTTCAAAAGAAGAATTAGCTTTTGCTCTTTTCAAATCATCAACAGCAGTATCCATGTAAGAAGCAACTTCACAATCAGCTGTCTCTTAGCTGGCAGTTTCCAACAAGTCTTCAATGTGACATATTATGAACAGTCAGCAGGAGCTAACTAAGGAGCTGTTATTTTGTAGTTTTAGTCACATTTCGAAGACCAATGTTCCTTCAACTTATAATGGCAGTGAGATAAGCCATAATAACTAAACATGGGACCAAGAAATGTGTAATTTAGTTCGTTTTTGTATATTAAATTGAAATAGCCTACTGAAAATCCGTGGATTTCTTCTCATTTATGTTTGACTTCTTTGCTCAAAATTAACTTTTCACTCTTGTTACATTGATTGTCCAGACTGAAAAGGGGTGACTGCAAGAGAGTTTGACTTCTTTGCTAAAAATTAACTTTCCACTCATGTTACGTTGATTGTCCAGGCTGAAAAGGGGTGACTGCAAGACAGGGAGTTCACAAGTTTACACCTATCAGTAATTGTAAAAGCTCTGTCCTCACCCATCCCGCGTATTTTGGTATTTCAGTATGCGCATTACGCCTTTTTACATTGACTATGACAATGATTCTGCATTTGTAAATATTCTGCAATTAGGGCTTGAACTATATGTAATTTGGATAAAAGCACTCTGGCTTTTCACATTGGCAAATTACATGGAAGAATTGCTTTTCTGTTGTTACATCTAAGGTAGAACGAAGAAGTATTAAGAAGCAATATTTTGTACAGGAAACTGTTACATTTAATAAGTGATTTAAACTCAGTTATGGAAGAGTGAGAGCTTACGCATGCTGTGTACATAGGGCTTCTCGATGGATGCTTGGAACTGACAACTCATAGTTTTATGAATAGCACAAAGTACACTAAACAATAATAGGTGTTGAGAACATTATATCTCATTGTGTTGAGAACGCAATATCTCATTCAGAGAAAACTGAACGAGCGTGTAGATGAGAACATTTTGTCTGGCTCCACGTGTATGATAGGGAAACAATCAATAAGGCTCTAGCTAAGAACAAAGTTGACAATGATTCCTGATAATGATGCTCCTTCAGTTCTTTTGCATTTTCAGTTCAGTGATTCTTCCTCCTCTGCATGTTAGTTGAGATTCAACCTTCTCAAGAGGCAGATAGCATTTTTTATGCTTCCAGTTACTGCTGGTTTTCTACAAGGGTGTGTAGGATCTCACTAACAAAAAATCTCATGTAACATCACTTCACAGTACTTGCCTCACATCCACATAAATTTCAAGGTACAATACGTGGGCAGATGTCACATTTCTGAGAAAATTAGTAAAAATAGATCTTAATGCTTGAGAAAGCTCATTTTCTCTTATATTTCAGTTTATATTTTCATTCAGCAGATTGTTGGAATAATAGCTGTGGAGAATACATTGGTGAATGACTTTGTTTGCTTGGCCATGCATTATCTGTAAAAAAATGTCAGAGCCAATCACATACATTTTTGGGTACATTTCAGCACTTATCTCGGCGTGTTCTGCCATTAACACAGGAATATTTTTATTGAAAACCATGAACAATTCATAAAAAACATAGTTCATGGTAGTACAAGTGCCCCCCGCCCCCAGTAAGGTTAATAATTGTTGGCATCAAAAGCTTTCTTTTTGTAGACTACAGTTGTGAAACCTTTTTTTCGGGATTAAAAACAGAAGAAAAAACTACGATTCATTCTTGGTATTCCCTTGGCGATCAGAGAAGAGGCTTGATGAGCTCACTTGCATTTTGCATACCTCAGATGTGGATTTTAGATGAATGATTTTGGTATTCTTTTGGGAGTTAGTTTCATTGTGTACTTCATTGGCTACCTCTTTCTGGCTTCTTTTGCACAAGGGTTTGTTATTTCTGTAGAGCTTATGTAGTGTGATTCCGATGAAGTCTTGCTACTTTTATTATAGCACTCATCTTGGCTTTGGTTGTTCCTGTGATTGGTGGTTCGTCCTGTCTCTGAGCTGCACTGTTTGAGGTTGCTTTCTCTTCCAAATTGTATTTAGACTCTGGTTTACAGTTTCTCATCTCACGGAGAGAAGACACTGTGTCTGTTAAGGCAAGTCATAAGGAGAACACATACCTTCTATCAAATGTACTCGTGCGAAATAACGATTCTAAGGACACGTCTACTTTGAGAAACAGGGGCAATCGTGAGCAGATAACAACATCCAATGAATGGGTGTGAGAAAGTTAGTTTTGTGCCTGTGATTGTGTGATTACCGATAACTTAATAATGTTACTACGTGATGATGTTTGACTATTGATTGGCAACACTATTTCAACGAATTTTCTCTGTCTGCTGTTATGAATTAAATCATAATTGGATTTGTTAGTTTTTTTGCGCAGATCAATCTTAATAAAATTTCTTCAGTGTCTTGAATTTTCTTGAAAAATCTGTTGAAGTTGATGGCAGAAGGTTGGCTTATTATCGGCAACCCAGATGGCTACCCTTTCCTTCAGTCTTAGTTTTCTGGCCAGCTTTTGTAGACCTCCTTATCTAATAAACACTGCTCGAAGGATGGGAAATTGTGTCCATATGTGCCCCTTATTATAAGGGTATTGGCAAATTATTGACCAACTGTAGCTTTGATTGACTTGTACTGATTGGGATCTTCATAAGAGATGAGTGAGGCAAGAGAGATGCTTGGAAAGCTAATAAAAGCCTTACTGACTAGTGGAGCTTATTGCAGATAATATGAGACTATGTTGTGCTCAACCCAGTGTAGAGAATGGGTATTCCAAGGATGCCTGTACTCTCATAAGGAGCAGAGGGGGTTGTCATATCATAATCAGGGATATCTGTGACACATATTGACAGAGTGGGGTACATGAAGGACAAGACCAAGACCCAGAGATTTATTGTTATAGACTTGCTTAGCACCTATCGTTGCTTGAAGGAAGAGATTCCATTCGTAAGGGTCACCAATTATTTATAGAAGTGACATTTTATGAAGACTTGATTACTAGGGGAAAACAGTTTATTAGAAGAAGAGACATTTCCCTAGAACGTCCCATTTCCCTAGAGCCTAAATATTACTAAACTCTATCTCATGGTGTTTGTGTTTGTTTTGTAATGTGCTGAGGAATCTCAAGTGAAATTAGCTTCAAAATGAGATTGTATTAATAATGATGTGGTATTAATAGTCTAGGAGCGTAGTGCTCAAATTGTTGGTTCATTAGTAGCTTGCTTACTACTTTTTCTAACAATTGGCGAAAGATTGGTTCTCTGTGGAGGAGTATGGACTACGAAAATGGAGATTCAATAAAAATGTGAAAATTTGACTTAGTAGTTCAAAGTTCTAACATGTATCCTGGTCGGTGAATTGGGTTGTACTATCTGAATTCACGATTCTGCTACCCCCATCATTAACTATTTAACTACAGAGTTGATCAAAATTCGTTTCAATCTGTATCAAATTGTGACCAATTGAGTTGATTGCTGTAACTTAGGCTACACAATTGGACTATTGAAAAGTGACAAAAAGTGTGAGTCTGCTGCTTCTCACTTTTGGTCCAACATTAGCAGCGCAGATTCAAATTCATTAAATTTGGTCTTATAAGTCACCCAGAATCGCCTTTAGTGCATACGTTGCATTAGTTTCAACAGTCTTTTGATTGTTAAGCGACATTTTCAGTCGAGGAACCAGCCTAAAGTCGCTGAAAGCTATTTCTGGATTACATGAAGGCTGGCAGAGCTGCCCAACACTGTGTTCCAATAAATACTGTTGCATGTTTCAGGATCATATTCATAAACCATGATTCATACTAGAACAACCTTTTTAAGCAAGTTTTCATCACAATTGATCGTGAAATGGCCATTTCTAAGCAAAGATTTTTTTGCTGGTCTGAGAGCAGTTTTGGAATGAATGTTGCATACACACAAGCCGGTTGAAATTCGCCAAACAGCAGTTTTTAGTATACCAAGCCTATCTTCCAGGTCTCTCACAATTGAGCATGCTCAACTATGACCTGCACACCCTTGACATTATCCGATGATGTACCCGTTGACAGTCGACCAGAATGAGGAACACCTCAAGAGATGCGTGGCCACTTTCGTACCGCCCATCCCACTCTTTTATTTGTTTTTTGCCCATAAAATCGTTTTTGAAGGTCTTTTGCCACATTTAAATAGTTTCTGCACAACTTTTACTGAGATTAAAGCAAAATTTGATGCAAATTCGCTGTTCAGTTCTGCCATTTTTAGCAATAAACACAGAAACTTTGTTGTAAACAAATACACTCTCGGGAACTAAGGCGTTTTATTAGTATGTCTGGCTACTAATGAGAAGGTTGGGAGTTGCTGGTCGTATCCTCTAGAGGTTGCCTGAGTCTCTCCACATGAAGATATGAATGTAGGTTGGATGCTGTTGAGACAGACCTCGGCCCTGCGCCAATGACACATTGTTGAATTTTATATAATTACATTTAGAAGGAGAAGTTCAGTTTGAAGTCATGTTTGGATTACTGATATGTGTATTTAAAATCTATTTCTCCCCATGGATGTTGTATGTTTTGCTCGTTGTATTGCCATAATATTTGTGTATAAAACAGGTGGTTTCTTCCACTCATCTTATTGTGCCCAATGTAGGTGTAATTGCCGGCTTTTGTTGCAGGTTTTTTTCTTGTCAAACCTTTTCAAGAAGGATAGTGCAGGGAATGCTGCCAAAAACTCCTCATCTAATCAAAGTATGATCGATGGCCGAACCCGTCCTGGGATTGAACTTTGAATTCCTTAGCTTTTACACCTAGTATTTAACGTCTGGCATGATTTTTATAGGGTGCTTCGTAATAAAATGGTAACTTACGAGTCCTGCCATTACTGCTTTAAGCCAATGTTGATTAATTTTCAGCGTGAAAGGGTTCATTTGTCTTAACAATTTTATCTCTTAGAACGTATGAATGGCATTTAACGGCCTTGTTAGAAGTGCCATATTGTATTTAAAAGGCGGCTGTAGGGAAAAAAGTGACCATTAGATATTGAAATTTTACGCAAACAAAACTACATCGAATTCTAAATATTTTGAAGCATTATAAAACCGATTTTAGAGACTAGGAGACATTGAAAAGAAGTTATGAGGGCTCTAATGAACTTGTGTTCCATGAGCTGGACTATCTGTTATTTTGCTGCTTTCTTGCCAAACTTCTTTTCTACTGTCTTCTTTTTTCCTTCACATATTTTAAAAATCTCCATTGCCTGTTTTCATCCTATTCATATCAGTATCATTCACACCTTCGTCAATGAATGATTCCAGGCTGGTTCCTAGTTGTTTCAAATCCGTGTTTGATGTTATTTTCAGAATTGTGTGAGGATAGCACCGTACTCACTGAATTTGAGGTAGTAAGTGCAAACAAATACTCTTTTGAAGATACTTGATAACTACTGCTACTATGTTGGGATGCTAGAACGGAATTGGAGGTAGCAGTTCATTTATGTTCTCCCTTGCTGTGCCCTAAGAGTTTCAGGTGAATCTTTCCAACTTCCTACTGCAGAAAACATTCATTTCATTGACTCTTTTGATATTCTCTCTGTTATACAGCCCTTATAGAGATTGTTTCTATCATAATTTGTCTCAGTAGGGGTTGTTAGTATTATACAGGCAGTATCACGTGCAGTCACAAAAATAGTGAGCTAATGTGTTACCATTCCTCGTGCATACACATTTGGGAGCATAAAAAACATTCATAAAAAAAAGAGAATTATTTCAAAATACTGATGACGAGTACGAATCCATAATAGTTTTCTGTGTCATCATTCACACATGGACATTTTGCTAACAAGGGTTGCTATTTATTGAAGTTTTGGCACAGAGTTGCTCCAACCATAGGTGAACGGGCTGTCATGATGGTGGGCAATTAGTAATTTTCAAATGGGGAACCCTACCCAAGCGGGTTGCTTTCTTTCAGTCGGATGGTTCCTTGCTATTTGGAGTTCCTCTAGCATAAAGTTGTATGTTATGGAGTGGTGTTATGAAGGAATGGGATTGTGTGAAAATAGCTGACTTGGCAAAACGCTACAGTGTAATCTAGAGGTCAGTACCAGTACCAAAGTTTCTTTCTTTGTGCGTACAGTAAATTGAATTTCGTTTTGATACGTATTCCCTAATCAACTCGCTCATGGGTTCAATTGATTCTAGAGTACATGTGTGAGTGGTTGTGGCCTAATTTTCTGTAGATACAATGGAAAGAGCACTTTAAAGTGCTAATTAACAAAACAAGGTTTTGCTGTGCCTGGATTGGTGTGTCTTTTTCGCCAGTCAGAGGAAATAAAGCTGACATTTGAAATGTCAACTGCAAGAGATGGAAAGCTTTGAAATAGTGAGGGGTTTCCTTCCATCAAGCAGTGGAACTGCGCCATTAACATGTTTAACATTTTATTTATGAACAGCTAAAACACCTCCATAGTCTGTAGGTTTCAGGTCATGTGTGCTCAATATTTTTTATGGATGCAATAGCCATTCTTTCCTCGCAATGTGATGAAAAGAATGGTGAAGTAGTTGAACAGCATGCTTCTTCCTCTTAACACACAAGCTTTTTCATGAGAGTAGTTCAAACTAACTCAACTGTACTAACTCTTGGAGAGTATGGAGCTCAGGCATGGCCTTTAGGCCTCGTTTTATTTATAGAGCCAAACAATGTTGAAATTCTCCATTAATGCTTCTACAATGTTTCATGAAGGTAACCAGATCTTTTAGACTTAACTAGAAATGTTTTCAAAATGCATGAACAAGTATAATAGAGCAGAAATTATAAAATGTGATTTAAAAACACACTTATGTAGCAACATAGTGCCATGGTAACATATTGTGAAGTACTGTACTAAAAGAAAAAAATACTCCAATGTATGTAACCGTTTCTGATATATGAGCTTGTTCACACTGGCCAGAGGTGTACTGCATGTGAGCACATATGATGTAACTTCTTCATTTTAGTTGTAAATTGTTCTAGGATAGTGAGAGTAATTTATGGAACGAACTCTCAAATCTTTTTTGAGATTCATGGATGTGAAGTGGAACTCATCAATTAAGGGCTACCAGTTTGGGCAATTTCCTACCACATTGGAGGATGCCACTTTACATGCTTCACTACTAAAACATGCTTTAAGAACTAAATCATTTAGTAACTAGCTGGTGGTAATCTATACTCATGATAGAAAACATATGAGCATTATCATTATCAGGAGGGAGTTCTGCATACGATTGTTATGTGGACACTTATTTAATGAAATATCGTAAGTAAATTGAATTCCTAAATCTAGAATTCCTGATTTGTGATAAGAAAGACAATAGTAACTTTTCAAATATCACAGGTCTGATCCTATCTTTAATCCTATCTGTAGTTACGATAGAGAGTATTTTATTTCTTTTTCATATCGCCAAGTGTATTAAACGTGATGAGGAGAGGAGAAAATTAGGTTTAATAGTGTAACATACAGTTAATGAGGAGTGCTGTGATTAGACCACTTTGAAACTCACTTAGATGTATCTATACTGCTTTGCAATTCACTTAATGTGGTTGATTCAACAGTGAGTTACAAATGAACTAAGCAGAGTGGAATGAATTGAACATTGATGTTGCTCATAGTGGTATGTGAAACGTGTGGTCTTTCTAGAAGCCAGTGGGGACCCGGAAGCACACGGGACTTATCACTGCAGCCACACATTGGCCCTATTGCGATGATGCCTTATCCTTATGCCCTTACCCAATAAAGAAGTTGTTCATATCAGCCCCTCTTAAGAAGCTGCGTATCTTTTTTGCCTTAGACTTCGCTATGGTTTAGGGTGCAATGAACCTCTCAGAAAAACGTTTGAAGCACCTAGGTGCTAGGACAGGGCACTCGTGTAGGTGCTCAGCTATTCTGCATGCAACTGCCTCTGATTGGCCCATCTTGTTGAGGTGATATCTAGGTTGGCAGGGCCAGGTGAGGTAACTAGTAAGGACTCTTAATTTCTGTCTGATGAATGCAAGCATTACTGTTGCCCTTGAAGTCACGATGAGTCCTTTGAGTTAGAGTCTTAGTCGTCACTGGCCACGTTAATGGATGTCCTTGCACCTTGATTTAAGTGGCTTTTCGTTGCTCCTATGCGAGGCTCAGGTCCAATGGGTCGGAATTCTGTGCCCTTGTTTGCAAAGTGCAAGGATGCCTAGACCAGCCTTTCCCCAACTTCCATGATACTCATGGAAAAAACCACCTTCATTGAATAAATCCTAGAAACCATAGGTGTTTCTACTATGAATCGCACACCTTGATCTTGACTACAAAACTGTGAGTGGATGAACCCCTAAAGATCGGGGCAGCAACATCAACCTGAGTTGGATGTTTAGCCTTAGCAGCCAATTTGAACTGATTTGATCTCCCTCCTTTCACACCCCTCCTGCTTTTTTTTGAAATGCGTAGGGTTTGCAACGTGATGTTGAATAGGCCTTTTATGTGCGAGAGTTACTATACAAAGCATAGTTCCAAAGACTGTTGTACAACACTCGGCTTTTTCATTACTAATATGGTACAAAATAGTTAGGTAAATAATGTTAAAATAATAAATAAGTATAAAATAAATAATAAACAAAGTAAATAGGAGAGATGAAGATAGTTTTTAAGAAAAAATGGAACATAGGGTAATACAGAGTGATTCAAAAAGAATACCTCATCTTTGAAAATGGAGAACGCGACAATGAAAGAATGGAGAGTGGCTACGAGTCATGGTTTGAAGGGCAGGCTGAAGTTTTTGGGTATCTGTTCTAGCCTATTTGAATGGCGTTATCTTTTATATACCCCCATAAAAACAAATCGCAGGGAGTCATATGAGGGCTTCTTGGAGTTCACTGATGAAGAGCTCTGTTGCGAGCTACCTGGCAGCCAATCCATCATTGTGGATATCTAGATAAGAGCCAGTGAAAGTGTGCCCCATTCTGCTGAAATATCCTACCGAAATTGGTAACACAAAACATTTTTTCATTGAGCAGTGGCCTTCTTAGCAATGTAACGACAAACTAATGTAGAGTGCATAGAAACAGGAGCTCATAGCTGACCAGAATAAAGGTGAAAAAAGTCAAATCTTCGAATAACTCTTAATGACTCGTTCATCAATTCGCGTCAACGGCCATTAAGGGCTAGGTGTCAGTCATCAGCATTTGATGAGTTGTTTGACATCCTGCTATTCCTACTCACTGAATACTGTTGACGGATGCCTACTAATGTTTTAACTGGAGAATTGATAAATCGGCCTTCAGTTTTTCATTGCCGAGTTCTCCATTTTCAAAGATGTATTCTTTTTGAATCCCTCTGTATATACCACAAATTGAGATGGAAAATAAATTAAATTTAGAATATTGAATAGGTGAGATTCGAGATGGCTGTCTAATGAAACTGTTACAGATTTTATCTTATGGTATTTAGTTCTGTTCTGACTGCACTTACTACAAAATTACATTGAAGATTTTAATATTGTTTCATTGTTACATAGTTGCATTTTGTAATCACAGTTTTGAAAATTGCAACGGATGGCCTAAAGCATAAAATTACGCAAATTTAGCAGTGTGTTACATTTTATTTGAATATCCGTTGTCAAGATGTTTCCTCTTCATTGGAATGTTAAGTGTACGAATTTATAATGTTAGTTGTTCATCTTATCGCCTGGAAGTATAGGTTTTGCATTTGTTGTTGATGTGGTCCAATAGCAGGCATTAGCCAAGAATAACACTCAGAATCTTTCTATGCTCTTCCGAACTACATTTTGTTATCATTCCAGTAAACATCCGGGCAAGTAAATCCTCTTAATGTAGTACGTGTATTGCTTCCTGCTTACACTAAACTTTGCCCACCCTAAAAGGGCCTAGCTACCAAACCTATATTATACCACAGGACTCCCATTCACCGTTGCAAATATGCCATGTCCGTCAAAACTCGTCTTAAAACGTAATCAGAAGAACCTGTTAACACATTGTGGCAACAGAGCCTTCCATGAGCCTCATTCAGCTTCTGTAGTCAACTAACTGAGTTTGAATAAATTATCCAATAACCATATTTTTATCACTCAGTAGTTCAGAAAGTGACTAAAACGTAAATAAATAAATTACTAATTAATTTATGATTAACAACAGGATTACACTTTTGAGACTATTCAGGCTGACACTTGAGGAGAGTAACTATTGATTAGAATTTTTAGGGTGTATTATGAGGTATTATAGAATACAAAAGTGCACCAAATTCAGTTTTGTGATTTTCTAATGGTAACCCACAAATCATCTCAGACTCAGTAGTGTGTGGTGTACTCAATTATACACAACATCAGCCACCTCACACAGTTGTAGCAGTAACCTATTTGGATGGTTTTTCCAAGCTTGTTTTTAAAAAAATTAATAACTCAGACTGTCCCTTATTTGAAAGTTCTGCAGTCATGAGTCCTGTCGTGCCAGTTCCAATGCCTCACAGGCCCATGTCTAGCTTCCTAAGGAACACCAGGTATTTTCTGCAAGAGTCTTCAACAACACCAACAATCGTTCTCATTCAAGTTTTTGGCCAGGACGTGGTCAGGAGTTTCCTCATCTATACCACACCAACTGAACTAGGGGGGGGGGGTTCAATAATGCCTTTGACATACATGTGTTTGTTTATTTTACAGTATCCCATGATGATTCCCACTCTCTGCTTGATGTCCTTCCTCTCCATTATCAGAAGGCTGCTCCTTATCTCGTGGTCTTGGTCCTGAGATAAAGCATTCAAAGTACCTCAATCCCTCAGCGTTCTAGAGAGTCTGATTCATTCTCCTCTTTCAGCCTTGCACAACAGGGAAGTGACCTTATTGTTGGTCCACCCTCTCATTTCCAGTGATACCTTTATGACGAGGAATCCAGCAGACATCTACCAAACGTTGTTTGCTTATTAAAGAGGAGGGAGTGGGGGAGGCAAAACACGTATGACTGACCTATCTTACAAGACCAAAAATAAAGCTCTCAGCTCTTGATAGCACTAGAGCTTCTAGAAATGCCTCATATAAATATTAGGGGATGAGAGGTCAGCTTATTCTCCTAATTATTCATAATCAGTTTCCTGCTACATGAAAAAAAAGTAAAAATTACTGACGGATGAATTAGATACAGTGAGATACTATATATATTCTGCTACTGTATGTTACTGTAAAATATAATCTCCTAAATTTAATACATAGTTTTTGGTACTAGTTGATTGGGAAGGAAACTGCAGGCTCAGTGTTCTGTATGTGCAATACCAAATATAAAACAGTGTGCATTTTGGCAATGCCTAGATCAAACTACTGTAACAATTATTGTCATCATTCAAATGAACAAAACAAACTTTATCTTCTTTAGCCTGCTAACAGATGAACGAAGTTGTAAGATTTACAACTATTTACCAAGTATGTTTAAAAATACTTACTGTGTATAAGGTGACCTGTGTTAGAGTGGAAGCACCACATTGCTACTACTGCGTTTAAACTATTGAATTGGAAAATATCATTTATATTCAGATTGAATTGTTTATACTATATTTGTTGCAATACTTTCTTTATCAGTTTGTTTTTGTTATGAAAGGACTAGTTAGTTAATGTATTTAGGTTAGTCTCTCAAATACTCAAATTAAGAGTTGAACATCGCCGAATATTTTTGTACCATCCCTAAACCCTGGGGTAATAAGGTTCCTACTTCCATTGAAGAAAAAAAGGCTTACATTCCACTCTTCTGAACGATTAATTACCTCGAAGTTATATTGGGTGCTGTTGTTTATAGCTTGTTACCTTCTTATTTATGTAAGTTATTTTGTATTGAAATAAAATATTCTTCGCAGTAAATTTGACAATTTATTGAACTTAACTAGACACCTAGGTGAGGGTGAGGAGCCCCTTGACTGAAACCCAGCAGAGCATTTGAGCCACTGAGGTATGTGCCTTGCTCCTAAAATAAAAGTTGGTCCTGTGTCACCCCAAAGCACCGACGGTGGAATCACAGGAGGCTGAGGCTTGCTAGCAGGCCTATTCTCACAATTAGATTCCAGTGGGTAATACAGAGCAGCATGTTGATAACCCCATGGGTAGGGGCTCTGCCAGTAGTTTGCTTCGAGCATGCTTCTCTGTTTCCCTCAAATCCTACTAGTGTGATTGATAGTCTTTCAGAAAGTGGATCTTGAGATGCCTATTACTGATTCTTCTTTTGGCCAAAACACCCCCGTGCCACATTCTGCCACCTGCTTCAGGCAAACTCTATTGCGCTTTGATACTTTTGGCCCTATGGATGAAGATGCCCAGTGGGGCGAGGCGCAAGAGGTACTTCATTTATGCTGTCTCACACGATCTTCCCTCTGAGAGGCAAACTGAGCCTGGTGTAGAGGCATCAAAATTAGAACAGTTTCTTTAAGATACTTGTTTACCATCTATTCCAGCATCTTCAGCATGGTGCATATGAAGCAAGTACGTGAACACGCCTTTACTCAGTTATATGACTGTTGGTACTTCACTTAGGCTGCATATCAACTGGATACAAAATTTCGCAAAAAAGGTGCACAGCAGTACATGCTAATTCGCATAAACTGTTTGCTTAGATCCAGTTTGCTGCAAACACTCTTATGAGGCAATCTCAGGCAAAGGGATAGCAGTTGAATGAAGTCAGTTTCATCTACTACTTCTTTTTACATACTTATCCTAAGTGTAAGAAAAGTATTGTAATCGATTAATGGCTCTTTGAATAGAATGAATTAATTTCAGTGTGTGGTATTCGTATTTGAGTGTGTTATTAATTTTGCAAGATAAGGGCTGAAACGATTAAGCTCATTCTGTTTTTTTGTTTGGCCTATTCATTATTTTTCTTTTCCTTTGCTCTACAAAGTAGATGAAACAGTTATGTTGTGGATGGCGGCGCCACACGAAAAGCATGAAAGGAGCAGTGATTTCTATCATTGATTCGGTAAATCCTTGAAGATTGTGTCGAACAAAACACTCAATGGGACCGTTTTAAAACGTTCAGTTTATTAGAACAGGAGTTTATACTCCAGTAATATATCATGGAAAATATATTCCAGAATTATATTTCCTTATCCCCCACCATAACTGTTACATCAAACGCTGAAAATCACTTTTCGCCCTTCAGAAATGGTACTGGTAATTTATTGTTATACTCTCGCCATTTTCCCACGAACAGGAATTTTATGGTGTATTCACCTTATCAAAAGCTGTTCACATAAAAAAAATGTAATTAAAATCGTTAAACCCGTTTTCGAGAAAAAAAAGTGGTGTGTTGATCACTGTAACAAGTATAGTTAGGTATTAAAGAAATTGGGTTATATCCGCCAGTAGGCAAATTACTAAAGTTAACGTACCTGTTAAGTGAGTCCGTCTCCTCTGGCTTGTGAGTTACTGTGGGCAAGCGCTTTCGATGTAAAGACATCATCGTCTGGCCGTTAAGTCAGTACTGGAGTCAGTCAGTTGGTCGTGGTCTTTATATACAAAGAGAAAGGTGAAAGGGGCGGGGAGAGGAGGTCATGTACCTCAGGGGGAAACCCCCTAGAGATAAATGGAACACATGGAGATGGTGTTGGATGGTCTGTCAATTGTGGAATTTACGTCTTTTTTGTGTAGGGTGGTCTGTAAATCCGTCAGTTGGTTGTTTTCGTTTGTGTAGTGTTTTGAGTGGTGTGAATATGGTGTCGCATTTTGTGTTGATTCGTTCTTTATGACCCGTCCATTGAAGTTTTTTGTTTATAGATTTCCATGTTTTCTAATATGTTCAGTTTTCGTCCTTTGTATTGTTTGTGTAGTAAGATGGTGCAGTCCTGTATTTTGGTGGGTTCATGTCCAGTTGTTTTGAGGTGGTTGGCAAAGTTTGAATCGTCTTTGTTCCTACTAAGAGATTTAATGTGTTCTGAATATCTGGTCCGTATTTTTCGTCCTGTCTGTCCTATGTATGCGTTTTTACAAGTACAAGTTATTTTATACACCCTACTTTGGTCGAGGGGGTCTGTCTTTTCAGTCTTTGCAGTTAGTTTGGTTCTAAGTGTGTTGTCTGTACGTAATGCAATTTGTATACCTTCCTTTCGGAGGATATTAGTTATTCCGTATATTTTTGGTCCTGTGTACGTGAATGTGTAGCGTCTTGTTAAAGTCTGTGTATTTTGTGTTTTTGAGTCGTGTGTTTTGGATTCATATTGTCTTAATAATTTGTTTATTGTTTTTTTGGAGTAACCGTTATTTTCTGCGATAGTATTGATAGTATCAAGTTCGGCGTTAGTTTTTGTAATTTTGTTCGGATAGTGGGATAGTTTTTAGTCTCCGTATCATGTGTCTAAATCTAATTTTCACACCACTCAAAACACTGCACAAACGAAAACAACCAACTGACGGATTTACAGACCACCCTACACAAAAAAGACGTAAATTCCACAATTGACAGACCATCCAACACCATCTCCATGTGTTCCATTTATCTCTAGGGGGTTCCACCCTGAGGTACATGACCTCCTCTCCCCGCCCCTTCAGCGACGCTCCATCACCCCTTTCACCTTTCTCTTTGTATATAAAAACCACGACCAACTGACTGACTCCAGTACTGACTTAACGGCCAGACGATGATGTCTTTACATCGAAAGCGCTTGCCCACAGTAACTCACAAGCCAGAGGAGACGGACTCACCTAACAGGTACGTTAACTTTAGTAAGTATAGTTAGTTTGGAGCGGATTTTGCCCATACCCTTATTTTGGCGTCCCATGGTGACTTGCTGACTAAAATCAAGTTTGACGATATTCATTCAACGATCTGAACTCGGGAATTTCCGATACGATCGTTCAAATCCGAGCGCGACACGACTTTCCATTGCGTGCCTAGCGGCGAATGTGGAAACTACATTAGCTCATCTGCTGTCCGGTACATCGCGAGGCACGGCTGAGGCCAAATCGAACGTTTCAAAAGTCGAGCGCGTAAAATAAGTTTCTGAGCTGTTACTGTCAACTTTTTGTGAATTGAACCTATTCAGGCGCATTCCCCTATTCCCGCAAGTTGAACTACAGACACACACGTGGACCTCTCGTCTAAATGAGGTTTTTTACTTTCTTCGTCACTACGAAGTAGAAAGGAAAGTTATGTAATCGCCTGAAAAACAAATTAAATTTGAGTTTTCTTTAGATCTTCATGATTCAGACCCTATTGAGTCCGAAAAACACCATTTGGGAAAATGGCCTGTGTGTACTGACTGACTCCCATTAAAGGCACCTTCGCGATCGTAGTCTAGTGGTTAAAGACCATGGTTTATAATCGTTGTAATTTTTGCCTGAGTCAGCGGATTCCCATACATCCACTGCTGTTGCACTTACTACCATTTCTAAACGTTTTTTCCTGATAACTCTGGAAAAGTGATTATTATCCTTTTTCGAAAAATGGGGTCTACACCCTCATCGATTCAGTGTGCACCAACTGCTCAATATTGGTCGGGGCTTGAATACGAGCAGCACAATAAATTCCGGAACTGAATGAATTCCGCTTTCCGCCGCCGTGAAGTGGTGTTTAAAAGAACTGAGTGAAAAATAAATTGAGTAAGTAGAATAAGCCATGAACACAAGTGAATTGACGTAGAGCTAAGGAAAGTTGTGTTTTGCTACGCACCAGATATTTTCGAAGCGCAATAATAAGGTAATGAACAGTTTCTGTCAGTAGATTGCAGGGGGGAGGGGGGAGTGGTGTCAATATTACGCTCTTGAGAAACACAGAAGTTCCTGTCAAAATATATTGTTGTGACGCATCACACAACTTTCTTTAGCCTCATGTATGTTCGGCGAATTTCGTAGCTTTAGCGACTAATCCGATCTATTTTTAACTCAATTAATTTGAAGTTCCTAAACACAACTAGCACGTTTTACGTAGAAAGTGGTAGCGTTTCGAGTTTTCAAAAGCTACCTACTCTAGCTCATAGCTGCTCCTACTTTTTCCATTATCACTGTTTACCAAAACGTGCTCGGCAGAATTATGGCATTGTCAATGTGATTTTTTAAAAGAAAGAAAGCCGTTTTATGAGGAAAAACTGCGATAAAATCGACAATCTTTCAAATTTGTCAAACTGCGTCGTGTTGTGTTTGTTTCTTCATTTTCCACAAATGAAAATTTATGATATTGTTGTTTTGTTTGGAGCTGTTTGTACGTAAAGTTTAACCAAACTCGTTGGAGCCGTTTTCGAACAAAACAGGGGTGTTTTGATATAAGGAGGTTCGAGTCGACTTTGTTCATATCCTACTTTTGGCGTCTCATGGTGACATGAAGGCTCTTTCTAGCGTTCACACAGACCATTTTTCCCTAACGGTGTTTCCTGGGCTCGGAAGCCCTTTTTTAATTAGTTGTGTAAAGATACTAAACATAATATTCCTTATTGACGCGTGTATCATCAGTTCTATATATTAATATTTACAACTGTTTTTGAAGGACGTGGTTTTGATTGCGTGCAATGCGTTGAAATTGGGACTTCAAGCGGGTACCCCAAGCTGGTAGTCTTGGTCCAGATTGGTCTTGGGCTCTTAGTTTTTAGATTTGGGTTTTATTGTCGTTCGACACAATCGAGGACTAGAGAAGTGGTTGCAGTGAATTTTCGTCAGAAGTTGGGAGACATGAGGTGAGAAAGTTCAAATTTAGTCCAACATGGCCCACCTAGATCTCGTGCGCACTCCGCTTTTGGGATGACTAATCTCTTGAAGTACACCTCTAGTTCAACAAAGTGCCGTTTGTTGATGAATGTGCCGATTAATGAAAGCCCTTACAACGTAAAAGTCTCAAGAAAACTGAACGAAAATCAATTTCCGTCAACAATCTAAAAATCTGGGTGTCAAGAAACTCCAAAATCTTCAGGAATGACGGGTTACAGATTGTGAGTTACTGTAAATACTACGGACTGTTGGAACTACAATTGAACTCGAGACTTTCAAATTATTAAGTCCACGGCGTAGGCTCAGATCCACATCAAGTTAATGGAGAGCCGATAATTGGGAGTTTATATCAAGTCTGAACGTTTGTGAATAAAGCGTTTGGGAAGTCGTGATTTCAGTACCGGAAGGTAATTACCGAGGATAAGGAGAAAGTGGTAGAAGTTTTACTTTACGGCATTGACGACCGTTCTGAGTGTGAGGTTCAGATCGGGTTCGTCGATACTACAATTCACTTCAAACTTTCTTATCGGCTCTAAGAAACAATAAATCTCCGAGTTTTTTTTCTTTGTATTTCCCCCCCCCTCGTTTTTCCGAACAAATCCGTTTAATCTGAAATCCCGTTTTAGCGTTGAATGAGATCGCAGATGCCAAGAACAGAATAAACTCAGTTCTGGGGCACTTGTTCTGGATTAGCTATTACCGAATGACTGTGAGTTGGAGGAACACATTTAACAGTAATGTTCCCTAGTAACTACATTCACGAAATAGACCCGGCTTTAAGGAGCATGGGTACATAATTACACGATGTGCGATCACTTCAACTACACATGATCGTTCGAATTGACCGGCTCCATCCATCGAATCTCCCAAAATCATCGTAGACTCGAGTAGTCAAATGTCCTGTCGTTGCAGCATAATAAGGTACTAACCGGACGAAACTTCACTTCGTTCGCATCAATTACTACTTTGGTTTGTTCGGAATAATATCTCGAATCGTTTTCGACAAGGACTAACTTTACTTCTCAAGAATGGGAATTCCCGATCTGCAATGTCCGTCTTCCGCACAAGCCATATGATGACTTCAACGTTTTTCGCTCGAAAATTGCGTTTGGTATCTAGTTGTGCCTCCCTACTCGGCATTTCCATTGGACCCACGATTGTTATGGGAAAAAATGATTTTTAAAATTAGCCAAAAATGACATCTTCGCAGTTTTATGGCAATTACGTAGTATTTGGTATCGTTTCCCTAGGTATTTTTCGAAGCTGAGTCGAATGTGTCTCAGACATGTTGGAGTGCGTCTAGAGAGAAAATAGAGCGATCACAGTGATCATAGTGAGACAAATGTAGCGAAAGTTATCGTTTCTTCCAGGCCTGCGCTTCAATCCGACTTGTTATGTCGCGTTCCCAAGCGTCGCCTAGAAAACGCCAATTTTCGTCGTTCCGTTTGCTAGTAGTTCTCGATGACGAATCCAACGGGATGGGTGGCGGAGGTGGGCTACAAACATTGTCGTTTCTCGGATTTTGTATAGCCACATTATATTCTTGATATTTTTTGACGTTGGATTGAACAGGATTGGTCACAATCACGCTGTAAAAGAAAATAATAAGCCGTTGTACTTTGATGTGCAGCATTTTTTTATTCAGTAGGAGTAGGCCTCGAAAAGTAATGATGTCAATGAAAGTCTTTTGCACGATTACGTTACTTTTTTGGTTGTGGGACGAAATTAATAATTAAACTCATCACATTCGATGTATATATGTATTTTTCGTCCCCTTCAAGTTTGTCATCTCTTACATTTACTTCAAGAGGAGACGTGAAGGAGTGAAAGTGAAGACCCAGCCTTTTTCATGGTTCAGGAGGAGGCTGTTGCAGATGAGAATGAGAAAAGAGAAATTGAACAAGTGAGACTGGAACGCAAATAAGTTGCCAATGTACAGAAAATATTGGAGGGTTTTAATCCTCATCAGTTTACCTACTTCTACTCCAAACAAACTAAGTCGTTTTTCGTTAATTACTATTTGGCTTTCATTATGGTTATTACCACATGCATTAATTTGCTTTCAAGTTCCTCTAAAGCATTCCACCTCGTAATGGTTTGAACTTGCATCGAGTTTCAATCGTAATTTTATATAAAGAAAAAATTCGACAAGTAGGAGAAAAAATTAGCACTTTCAGAACGTTTGACTCCATTTGGGTCAAATATGAATTAGTTGGTCGGTCGATAAAAATTGGTGGTTGCTCGAATACCTCGGACCAAAACTTGTTACTTTTATAACAGCTGGTCAGGATATAGACCTGATTCAAAACATTTTGAATAACTATGCGGGCAAAGTCATGAAGTTACAACCAATTTGATCTTCTCGCAAGCTTCTTCATTTTATTGTTCCGCTAAACACCTCAGGGTAAACACGAAAGAAAAAAGAAAGGCTCAGAGAGGTGTGATACAGGCCCTTTTATTTGGGTGAAGACGCGCAGAGGGAATGAGAGAGCTCGAAAAGACCTGATGTAATCTTGTAGGAGAGTTGAGTGCTCTGGACCAAACACAACAATGGGAATGTCATTATACTGACAAACGCGCATGGTCCTAACAATGGGCCCAACTTGAAGGGGCGAAAACAAAGATAAGTGTTCGCGATATGCCAGGAGCAAACCACTCTAAAAAAAAGTCATTAACCAAGTTTTTCATAAAGAATAACTCTATGGTAGTTTGCGAGGAAGAATAAGAAGATAAAGCGGGTAATAAGGAACAACCCACCTAATTTGACGCCTTGATCTTCAACCAACAACAATCAGGATGTTTGACTTTTTTCACTTCGTTCTTTCCTGAAACTGAAGCGGCAATTTCCGCAGCACCGACGGATGCCCCAAAATTAACGGAGTGTTCATTTCAAGAACGTTTAAATGTGTTTAATCACGCTACGTCGTGCACTCGCCAAGTCAAGCGCTCGAATTCAATCCAGCAGATACAAACGTCGTTTAAAATAATGTTCGTTTTACTTGATCGGAGATTTAACGACTCCCAGTTTTATCCGCAACTTACCACAAAACTTCGGTTAAATGAAACGGAGATGTACCGTTTGAGCGTTGAGTTAACAGCATCGTGAAGGCACTGCCCACCGAACAAAGACGATTCTATGGCTGGGTACTTGTTGGGTGCAAGAGAGGGAGAGATATGAAGCAATGAATGAGATGAGCTAGACTGTATTGCTACACTGATGAAAAAAAGGGTGATGTTTGATCATTGTGATAGCTGCGAGTATAATTAGTATCGTACCGATTTTGCTCATACCCTCATTTTGGCGTCTAATGATGAGCTGGAGGCTAAATATAAAATTTGGGCAAATTTGTTTAGCCGTTTTCTTTCGATCGAGCTCACACACACAGACCATTTTCCCAAATGGTGTTTTTGAAGTCAGTAGAACTTAAAAGGTAAAGATTTGAAGAAAAATTAAATAAAAATATTCAGAAGATTATATTATGTTCCTTCCTACGCGTAGGGCTAAGGAATGTAAATCAAACCGCGAGAGATCATCAGTTTGGAGAGAGGTAGTATACAGATGGGATTTTATAGGTCCACTAAGGTACCACCTGGCCAAGATTGGTAAGTTAGAGGTACAGAATTGCAGATTCTGCGAAGTGGAGCTGGAGCGACTCAGATTGCATGCGGTTCACCAGCTAGGGCCAGAGGAGGTTGCAAGGAAGGTTGTCTTGCGTTTTGTGCGAGAATGATGGGGACGCCGCACCAGAGAACATGGGAGCTGGGAATGGAACTGAGAGGACATGGGGGGGCTCATGTTCGCTCACTTAATAGGCCCAGTTGTGGCCGCAATATGGGTTTTCCCAATGCCATCCAGAAAGGGGGGGGGGAATGTAAACAAAATAAGTTGGAAGATTTTGAATAAATAATGTGAGGTAATGGAAAGCAGACTATGTGCTTATCAAATAATTTGGAAGCAGCAGTATTCTTCGTCCGTCTCAGGCACCAATTTATCTTGAAACTGTTGAGAGGAGGACGCGTTAAGTTACGTCCGAGAAGCAAAAGACTTAATTTCCTACTGACAAAGGGTTGAAGACAACTGACGGTGCCGTCTTGTGCATCCGACGAAGTGCTTACTCATTCATTACTGCGCAAACTGGGAGATAAGATCCCCCAGCTGATAAAAACAACCCCATGGAGCGTCGTCTTAAGAATAGTAGACACCTACAATTCCTCATTGAAAGAAATTGGTCAGGGGAAGAAGAAATAAAATATGTCATTCTGTTCGACCTGTTATGAGAAAGAGGGTTGAGATTGTGGTAGTGGAGGAACGGTCGAAGAAAGACCGAAAAGAGGGAGGGAGACATCCAACAGATAAGGAACATTGATTTTCCTCAAAATGAGTTTTCGGAAGCGGAGAAACTGTAGGGATTTTTCCAATAAAGGCTCTGGCGCCCTAGAAATAAATCTAGGCAATTTGTTTTCCGAACGCCTGAGATTGAGAAGCAGACAGGGGACTAAGTTGACAATATCGTTATTCGAATGGATCCGACACTTTATCACTGAGCCTGTTAACTAGTATTTATGCGTTTTCCTCCCGTTTGAAATTCACCCGTTTATCACCTCATCGATAATAACGCTTCGTCTCTCGCGTCTATTAAAGTGATCACCTTACCCGCTTTTTTTCGAATATTTCTTTTTCTTCCCGTGCTCAGTTTCCACCCGTCTTAATGCTCGAGTCCTTAGCTGTCAAGTTTAGTTAATGAGCAAAGGGATGGAGGGAGGTAGCTAACGATATTTTCTGGGGCAAAGTCTTCATGCAAATTCGTCTTCTTGTTCTGTCTGATGAAAGCAGCAAAAATGCCGATAAATTCTTCAACGAATTGAAGGGAGTTTTTCAAAAGACGAATCTGTTAATGAATTTCTGGAAAAAAACTCGTTAGGTTCGGCGAGACAATGTCTTCTCTTCTGCTCTATTTCAATAACAAACTGTGACAACAGAACCGTTCCTCTGTCTAAAGACAAAGGCTTCTCCGCATTAGACACTTCGCTCACCGCGTTTCATGCTGTTGGGTTGCCATCATGAAAATCGAAACTATAAATCCACTTCAAAAGCGCTTGAAGTCGACCCTGGTTTTCCCCCATTTGTCACTTAGGGCCGTTTTCGCCAAAACAGCACTGATCGTGATCCAACTGATCACGGCTAGATAAGTAAATCAAGACTAGCCTGTTTCGTTCCCACAAGGCTAACCGAGATCACTGTAGGATGGGGTTAGGATAGCTGTGATCACGCTGAGATTAGGCCATATCAAGAAGGCAGAGGACTAATGAGGATACAGTAAAGTGAGGAAAATGGGAGTCTGCTCAACATACCGACCCATAAACAAGTGTCGTGGAAACGTAAACGTACATCCCGTAGATGCCCAACCCTCATCAATCCAGATTTGACCAAATTATTGTTTCTAATAATTGTCGGAAGCCAAAGTGGCCGCATTAACTTCTGCCGACGTTGAAACTGGCGAGAAGCGTCAAGTGCCAATACGCGTACTCCAACTGCAAGAGCTGCAGAAAAAAACCAAATTAGTACGGGGGAATTCTTTGTGTGAACAGAGAAAATCGGAAGTGGTACAGGAAAATGAGAGCAGAACAAGAAATAATAAAAACCGGAATTGTGAAGACAACTTTTACGAGCAAGGAACTTTAACAAGGGAGGGAGAATTATCGTGTTTAATAAAGTTGTATAATTTTCCAGCCTATGTGTTAAAGTGTGTTATTATTTAACACTTCCTCCCCATCTGATTTTAAATCCGCCCGGGTAAGCCTTTTGCGTTTGGTTTTTCTAACATGGCGGGCGATATGACGTTTAGAGTTTTTTCTAAAACTGCTCAACACACATTTTACGCTAACAACAACTCGTTTTCTATCGTTCGCAACAGAATTTAAATTCATACATCTTGAAGAAGTTGGAACCCTCTCATATCGATCTGTGGCGCCGGGTGAGATGACAATAACCTAACATATTAGATTATCGTCGTAGTGGAAAAGCAACTGCAATAACTGCGCACATGTAAACAGCTTCTTTGTTTATTATTATTATTCCTAAACATACGCAAGTTATTAACAATAATAGAAGAGAATCTCGCCGGAGCATTGTAACGGTGAACAAATATCAGAATATGATGTAGAAAGATAAGCGCTAACCGGCTCTAACCTCCCAATTTTCTTGGGGCAGGAGGTGGTTAGGCACTGTTGGTGAAAACGGCTCTTATAGTTTTGTATTTCAATTGGCGATTATATCTTGGGACCCTCGTTAGCCTTCAACCAACTGCCAAATAGCGTCACGCTGGGAGGGAACAATATCACGTCACAAAATACACAATAATAAGTTATTATTGAACCCATACGAGTAGATGCAAGTTTCTACTGAAGTTTTTGCCGATCCAAGGTAAGGTTAACTGATTGAAATAGGTAAAGATATTTCTCGATCACGTCCTAGACGGATTCGCTGCCACTCTCACTAATTGGAACATTGATGTTTTTTCTTTGATAGTTGGTGTTTTACTTCTCAAGATTTTTTCTGCCCTAAGAAAGAAGTCCAGGACATAACGACGATATGTTTCGACCAGGATAGACCCGAATGAATCTCGGAGACGGGTTTTAGTTGAGCACGAACTTGTAATTGATGAGTTGGTATATCACAAGATTTGAAGACTTGGACGTACAAAGAAGAGGTGACTTACACAGGTTATGAGTTGAGTATATAAGCGTGAACAAGAAGGGCTCTGAAGGCATGAAACTGGTTGTACTGGGAAGGAAGGAGAAATCCGAATTAGATGTCGATGAGAGGTGAAACAAGTGTTCGTTGGTAGAATTAGAGACGACTGTATCGCGAAAGGTGTTAGAAGATGACTTGTGTTGGAGCACTGAAGACGACCAACTTCCACAAGACTTCATAGGAGAATGAGTTCGGGATGAGCTCTGTCGTGGAGAGGAATGTGAACAGGAGGGGAAGAAATGATATTTCGGAATCCCAGACGAAGCGGGAATTCCGACGCCGTTGGGATACCTGCAGAGGTGGGATTTCTGTAGGTAACAATAAGCGTTCAAGGACGAAGGTCTTTCCAGGCCAGGGAGTCCCGTTAGGGCAGGTGTGGGAATTCTAAGGTGAAAAAACCCGATAATGATTCGACGTTTTGCGTCGAACAACGATGTGTTTTAATAAAAATAGCCATCACTTCGACAAAATTTAAATAAAATGAACCTCAATATTGAACATCGACATTAAGGCGTTCCGATGCTTACATCGATGTTTCATCGCCACTGTCAGGGCAGTAGGATAAGACAGACACTGACAGATTTCGAATGTAGGTTTCGCCACGCATGGCGAATCTTCGGAATAGCTGCGAGAATGTCCTCACACGATAAGTCCTAAGTTTGGCACGGATAAAAAGTAGAAGAGCCGTCGAGCCTTTTCAAGCTTCCTCACACCCTGACGAGATTGGTTCAGCGCGGTGCGGTTTTGCCCGCTGGAACAGTTAATTGGAGTGTGCTCAGAGTTATAGTCCTAAGCAACTCCAAAATACATAACTTGCAGAAACATATAGATGACGCGTGCGTGTGTAACTGCGCCGAGTTTGGCTCTGATAAGCGCTAGTCGATTGACACTACGTGTGGACTGAACTAACTTACTATTAATAAAATGTGTGTTTGTAAGGGTAGGAAAGGGTAGCAGTACGCTCCTGGCGTAGAGATTCTCAGACCAGGGAGAAGAAGCGATGACGTATTGCCGCGTGTTTGGTGTAAATTGTTACGAAATCCCCCCAGAAAAACCTTCCGATTTTAAACAAATTCCTTTTCTTCTACGGCGTACGAAAATTTAAACCTGAGGTGTTGGCTTTGTGAGAGAACGCAGACTGCCATGCTGCAGTCTACTACAGTTGCTCTGAGCCATGTTATGCCTGTATGGATCGGCCCTTGTCAAATAATCGTATCCTCATTCGCAAATCCCAACGAAAACTCCTAGTTCTGCGTGCAGATAAACTTACAGCTTATTTCAATCCTGAAGAGAAGGTAGAGAGTAGCGTTGCTAATTTCTAAGGAAGTAATGCACTTTAGGTGTCTCTGATATACAGTAGTCCCACGATTTATCGGATGTGAAATGTGAGGGGGCATGGTATTCGAGGAGCCCGGTATATCCGCTAGCGAGTGGGGGAAGGGAAATGCCGTGCTAATACACACGTACGTACAGACATCATATTCTTTAGAAAGGGAGGGATTTACGAAGCTTTTGGCGGCGTTGTTGAGGCATTATCAGCCGTAGGGACTTAGCTGTAGCTGAAGACTTTCACACCAGAGCCACGCTGTTTCGAGCAAGCTTCATGTACGTTCAGCCAGCTTTCCAGTTTCGCTGTTCCTTTTCTGAATCCGACAAGCGAGACTTTACAAGCCCATGGAATCCCCAATTAATTGTACCAGACCTCTCAAAATTCCCCATATCGGGGATTAACGCTCCTACTTGTCAGTCCACTACAATAGTTTCAAATTTTAATGCCGCAAATCGTAATAGAGCCACCAACTAACGAGCTTTCATAATTTCAGGTTTCCCAGATCCTTCCTGTCACCCCTCCACTGACCACAAACATCCTCCGTGCTAAATCTACCAATAAAACTCCAGACGCCCTTTTTTGAAAACCATCCTCCGTTAACTAAACAATCTCAAACGTGCTCTAGTCGAGTTGTGATCTCCCAACTCTTTGAATTCCAAGTTCGTGCTACAGTAAACCCCGTCTCCGTGATTCTTTTAAGTCTACCCTGGTCAAAACATGCACGGTAGCCAGCCGACAACCCATCACAGACCGGTCTCTCAACGTCGACCGTGATCTGCATCTTCCTCACTCCATCCGTCTTTCAATATTGATTTAAAAACTGAAAAAAATAAATAACACGCACGGTATGTCCGCCACCCTGAATATTTGTGCCGAGTGAGTCGAGGGACTACTGTACTAGTATTGGTTAGTTTAAAGAAAGTTAGTTAATGGTTTTGCGTGTTGAAAACTCGTTCTTCTTCGCTGTTCTAATTAAAATAACTAGGAGTAATTAGTGTGTCTTCCACTACTTACTGAATCCATAAATATATATATTTATGACTGGAGAAGACTTTACAAATCAAAAGGTGGTCTACGCGTAAAAACCACAGAGCAGAAGGAGTACAACAGGTAACCGAAAAAGGTTTACGCTTCGCAGGCTGCAAAAATGAGAGAAATGCGGCGGGTAACTCAACTCTTGTTGTTGTCCTTTTATAATGAAGAGGGTAGGAAAAAAAACTACACAACCTTAAAAGAGGTAGTTAAATCCTCTTCAGAAGAGTCAGTTAAATCCTCAAGAGGAAGCGATGCCGGTTCTGACGTTGTAACTGCTGAAATGATTAAAAAAGTTCGAGATGTTATACTTACACTCCGTCGCTAAATAGCCTGGTGCTAGGCCTATTCCATAACGCACTAAAACTCGTCTTTTATAGATGCTATATAAGAGACTGTTTATGGTTGGGCTCGCTCACTCTTCCCGCTCGGCGGCTGCTGGGAAAACAAAAACGCCTTCATCTGAATGTGGTCTCGAGTATATCATCTAGAAAAGGCAACGCCTGTTTTAAAAGCAGACGTTGATTTTAATTTGAAGTGGTTGATCAACTTGAAATGAGCTTGCAATATTAAACGTCATTTGAGTAGCCCAAACATTCGCCGAATTCAGAATTTCTCGAACTAGTCAGCGATATTTTGAATAAAACCTTTCAAAGTATCAGACACATCATAAGTTCATGAATTGCCGCGTGCATGTAAAATGACAGCCTGTAAGTTCAATTAGGCAAGGAACAAAGAGCAGAGAGTAGACCTGTAGAGGTGTAGTATACGAATAGTTTTTCGAATTTTTAGTTCCTAATTGCTCCGAAGCGCTACAACATTTTGTTTTGTAGTCAATATACGTTCATTTATTCAATTTCATTTTCACCGTAGAGGTACATTAGAGGCAATCGATCTTAATTTATGTGCTCCGATTCTGTAGCCCGTGTAGGTTATACAGCGCAAGGTCGAGGTTGTAAAGACCGAAAACACTGGTGAATTAATCAGAATGAATAATAAACCAAAAATCGATACTATCATAAACCATCTGTGCACGGATTACTCTATAATGGTCGTCGCGTGAGTAAACAATCCTGAAACTTGAAGCGTTTCCACATTCCACGTTATGAAGTTACGTTTTACGAAGTATCAATGAACCGATGTTATAAGTAGCTAAAGCCATGAACAGTTCTAAATATACGTTGGGCTGAGGAGCGTGTGTTGTTCACTTGGAGGTCTTTAAAATTTCAAAAAGTTCGTAACATACCTTTTTACCTTGGTTAAGGGCAGTAAAAAGACGGTAGTGAATAGTTTAATAAATCGAAACCTGGTGTCGAAGGAATCAATGAAGGAGTAGGGGTGTTTTGGGGTGAGACGGAACGTTTAGTTGTAAGGGGTGCAGGTACTTGGAAATAATAATAGTGTGGTGATGTGTTAATGGGGGGGGGGGCGGGAGGAAGAAAGGCAATGTAACGCTGAGAGAAGAGGCCGCCTGTTAGGACGGATAACTGCTTGGAACTTCTACTTCTAACCCTATGCCAGCAACGACCAGCCAAGAGGTTCCCCTTCCCATCTCAACGTCCTCCTCAACCACTTGCAACCACTCCCTACCCTCCAAACCCCTACCACTACTTCACCTTCGTCGACAACCATTTCAGTCCACCTCGATCCCTCGCCAGAAACCACTTTCTGAAGAGCGCAACTTCTTCATAACTTTTATTACGAGCTGCGGACACAAGTTCGTTAATGGCGACCCTCGTTCCGTCTTGCTGATAGTAAATGAAATTTTCTTTTCCTTTCCCTTCAATTTCTCCTTCGTTCCGCTTCTACAACTTCCACCGAACATTCGGACCAACCGTTTTTATTATTAAAATTCCACCACAACTGAACTAGAACCGGGAAACGCCTGTCAAAACCACTTGCCAGGTCTCGGCCGACTCCGACAGGTATTCGAGAGATCTCTCGTGTAGTAACTACTAGTCCAACCGTTAACATCGAGCCGATGCAAGTAATCGGAATGCGTGAGAAACACCAAATTGATGCATGACCCCGAAACAATTGTAGCTGCAAGTGCAATTTCAACGGCAGAAGCGATACAGTCGAAAATATTAATTAAATTCAATTATTTCGCGTCACCCAACATTTCTCTGCTTTCAGCGACTTTTATCGCTCTGTCAACCATTCTAATCTGTTTTTAACCCAATTTGTGCAAATCCTGAACAACTTAAAGTTGTAAAATGTTGCGGTGCTTTACGTCTTATTTATTGGGTTACTTTTATACATGCCCCATTTCTCTATGAATTACCAACCCTATCCTGAACTATCCCCTCTCCTACACCCCAAGCTAGTCCTAACCAGCTCCCATCTTTACTGCATCGTATGACGCCATCGCTTCCTCTTCCAAGTTCAAGTGGACGAAGAGGGCAGAGATTGAAGCGACTGACTTTTTACAAATATCGGATGACAGTGAGACTGGACACATCTTAGAAGTTGACTAGAAATATCCAAGGCCACATAACTATATATGACTCCCGTAAGACAAATGGTACTTGATGAGATTGACAACGTGGTTTATTTTGGAGCGTGCGGATATACGGTTCTGGAATTATAGTGACAACACTGGGAAACATCTGGTGCGACGTACAGATTCCTCAGTCCCACGTAAATTCAGCAATTTCCAAGGCAGTAGCCACTAATCCAATCTATTTTTCAGTCCGTTCATTTGAACTGACTATTCTGGTCAATAGTTAACAACCTACAAACGAAGCATAAAATTTGAGTCAGTTTAGTCCTGTCGTTTTTTTTTCAATCGCGTTCACAGGCACACGAACTTTTTCCACACACCGTTTTATCGCATGGCGGTTCGCGGACTCAGCAGCCCTTTAAATGTCAATATTTAAAGAAAATGGTAATTTATTTTCGGCCGATTACATAACTTTTAATCGTACTTCGTAGGACTAAGGAATGTAAAAAAGAGCTCTTCCTCGTGGAAAATGTTAATAAGCTTCCTGTGTAGGTTGCTTATTTTACTTCCAACCCCGTATTGGTGTGCACGAGCGGAATTTATAAAGGGAAAATGGTATCAAAAGGGATTTTAGTCAAAATTTCAAGTTATTTATTGCAGTATTTTCTTCATTCCCGCGCGGTTGAGAATATTGTACTACCATTTAATTGTTTAAATTGGTACTGACAGAAAAGTTTTCAAATCGCAGGCGGCGTATCAAATTTGAGCTGATTAGGTTCAGCCGTTCCCCCTCATTTGTCTTCAAGCACTGAACACGTAAGCAAGATGAAGAAAGATAGTTTAAGTACCTGAAATATTTTGAACATTTGTCGTCAGCAGTGAGATAGTTCGCGATGTATAGACCAAGAGTTCAGATAATGGGTGGTCTACATTTCCGCGCGGAATCACAACTCACGGGAGTTTAGTAGTTTTGCGATTTTGGGCAGTGAGAGCTTGCTTCCTCCACAGGCATCTGACAGGGTGGGATGTGGCACGCTTTGTGGCTCATTTGGGATTGGTTCAGGATCATCTGCGGTGGAGTTACATGGTGATACCTTTAACCCCATATCCCAGTAAACCGTCTGAATTTGTGGCTGGTTTGCTTGATTTTTTTCCTAAGATCCAGGTCCTTGCAATGAGCTGCAGTATCTTATAGCGCAACTTCCAGGATAGACACAGCCAGAAGGCGTGTTGGTTGATGTGCGGCTCACCAGATGATGGTCCTAAGGGAAGGACACTGACTACTGACCCACGGCAAATGGAGTTCCACAGCTCTTCATAGCCAGTGCATCGATAATATTTCTGCCTGCCTCAAAGATGTAGCCAGCAAACGTCCCTAACAACAAAGATCATCATGGCGTAGAGGAAGTGGCAGTAATAGCTACGTAGAAGCAGAACTGACACTTCCCAGAGCTAAGCCATTGTTTACGCCGCCCCATGTGGATCGAAGGCACATTATCAATGAACGTAATCGTTGTATTGGAGCAGTGGTGGGTAGGAGTTGGTTACATCTTAGTCGTTCCTGGTTTCACGATTTGTTTGATACGTTCTTCGCTCTTTTAAATCTTACTTGATGGGAGGATACTACGTTAGATAGCACTGGAAGTTTTAATGGCGACTTTACACCCCGTGAATGAGTTAAGGGAGAGTGGTTCGCGAAGTCAACACCCTTAGGATATGCGTTGCCCAGAAAGCACGTGCCTGTTTGGTGCAGATGTCAAGGGAGTGAGAGGCCGCTTTGCGTTTCCTTGAATTATTTGGCCAATTCGTCACGTTCCATTCAGCTCGCGGCTATCGTCCAACAGTTGTTGTTCCAGACTTGTGGCATAAGCACCGCGTTCTATCTGCTTCTCATTCAATCCGCGGCTCAAAACATTGATCGGATAGGTACTTAGTATTGTGAAGAGAGGGTAGGGTGTGGGTGAAGGAGAAGAGAGGAGCTGAAAGGGATGAGAGAAGGCAGAGAGTATTAACAACACCTGCAAAGCAGAAGCACGATCTTCCCAACTACGAAGGGAGCAACATCGCTCAAGGGCACCATTCGAAAGCTCGGAAGGTGGAAGGAACTGGGGAAACAGCAGAAGTTCGTTCTATCAGCGTTTAGAGCTCTAAGCCCCCGCTCCGTCAAACACAATGAAATTGTAATCCATTACAATTCAAATCAAAAGTGTGCGCAGTAAAATTAATGCGCTTTTGTCAGCTAAAACTGCCGTTGGAAGCAGAAATTGTTATACAGCTGGATACGGCAACTCCTTGGACTGCCGTTTTTTAAGAACATATCAGGTGGTGAGGAAAATTGGGTGGCAGTTGACATCATCTCCAACCCTGCACAAGCACAAATGAAGAATCTAGCACTAGGTATGGTCCAAAAGACCCTTTTCAAGCAGGAGTGCATGTAGGCAATCAATGGTTCGACGTCATCAATGATTCCAGGGCAGTATGACTAAGTGCGGAACATTACCCCTCCATTGTGGTTTGACCAGGCCCTCATGATCAAATGGAAACCAAAAGAAGAGGGCACAGGAGTCTGGTCTTCTATCTAGGGGCAGTTTGTTGTTTCTCTCAACTTGATGGCATGTCATTTGTAGCATGAATGTTTCGCAATGATGAGCGGAAGTGGTTTCAAGTATTTGCGTCGCGTGTGCCGCTTATCTGCCGAATAACGCGAGCCTCACGTAGTTCGCAAACGACCTGTAAAAAGTATAAAAAAATAAAAGAACGTACGCCATTCACAATAAAATGAAGAATGTAGCAGTGACAATGGTCAATTAGACCCTCCTCAAGTGCATGCGCGTATAGCAGACAATTCAATAAATTTAGCAACCATGTAAACTGGATGAAAAAGAAATGTTATTAGTTGATAGGGTGATGAAACATCAATGAACGCACTTGGAGCTGAGGAAATTTGTGTGATGCGTCACACCTGCTATTTACTTCCCTTGGCTCTACGGTGTAGAAAAAAATTCTCGGCTGAAAAAATTGTTTTTGAGTTCTCTTCAGATCTTTACGCTTCAGACTCCACTAGGTCTGAAAAACGCTATTTGGGAAAATGGCCGGTGTGTGTGATTGCCTACAGCGATGAGGTGTATTAGTGAGCATGATCATAACGTCGTGAATGCTCGCTGCCTGTGGTTACCGGTTTGAGTCGCTGAATCATGTGGTGCAGGTACGCCCGCGTTCTCATAGGAGCCGTGTCAACCGTCATGACGCGGCCTACAAGCAGTGTACTGGTGCATTCTCACCTGATGGCTGGGAAGTAGAAAGAGAGCGACACTATCAGTCTGCAGTAGTCCTGGATGTCCAGATAGTACCTGGCCGTACTGACGGATCTTCGTATGGCGGTATCGAATGTAGTCACAGGTAACATCAGGGTTGCAACATTGGCTGTCTCGTGGCACCGTGTGTGGTGCAAGAAAAGTTCTGAGGAGATGGTCAGCTGGGTGTGTCAGCGTATCCCCGTGTTGCTCGGGTCGTATCTAAACTGGAGGTGGTTCTATTGTGGAACTTCCTTTTATCCTTTTTTTCTACCCGTTCCCAATCCTTTAATCCCAAGAGCTGACGTAGAATAGCCTGATGCCCACGAATTTTCTCATTTTTGGGCGACACCGTCCCATTTACGGTGAGCTTCGAGGAAAAAAACCCTGCAAATTATTACACAATGGTTTATTATTCTCATGAACAGCTTGACCTAGTATTAGTGCTCCCTCATCCCATTCGATTCAGCATCGAATACTAGTAAACCATACGAAACATGTCCTGGCTACAATGGAACTACGGAAACAATACCTCTGATGATTTTGCCCCGTCGGGTCGGGGAAATTGGAACGGGGGCGCTTCGAGCGAACTCGTTGCGAGGCGAAAGGGGAGTTGAGCGGGCGAGCGGCGTTGCGAGGCGAGGACGAGGTGGGTGGTTTTTTATTGAGACGGGAGGTTTGGTGGACTTCAAACGACGAAACGTTGACTTCCGCTGTAGTTCCCGGGTTGTACTGCGTTTCGTTAATTTTTTTAACCATTTTTTGCCCATTACAACCACGGGCTTCGTCCGATCAGATTGCCGAGATGGCAGGCACAACTAGATACCAAATTAGATTTTTGTGTGAAAGAACGAATTTTTTAGACCACATTAAAGGCACAAAACGGCCCGGACGGCGGACAGACATTGCAAATTTGGAATCCCCATGTCTTGAAACGTAAAGTATCAAATTTTGAGGGGGGGTTGTAAAAAATTTTTTGTGACCGAAAACATAGGGTTATTATTCAGAATGAATAATAAACCAAAAGGAAGGCCATTGAGAGGAAATGGCTGAACCAAATCAGTTCAAACTTAGTATGTAGCCCGCAGGCCGCCATGGAACGCCAAAATAACGGTATGAGAACAATCCACCCACACTATAGTTATAGTGATCAAGACACCAAATATTTTTTTAAAATCAAAAATGGCTTTAACAATATGGGTTACATTTTTTGTATGTACAGCTCCAAATATTTCAATTTTAGAGAAAAATAAGTTGAGTTAGTAGACAAATTCATGAACACACGTGAATTGACGGAGAGCAAAGAAACGATGTGTGATGCGGCGCTCTTGATATTCTTCTTCCGTAGCGGGAAGTAAAAAGATTCTGCCCTAAAACAGCTTTTCCCGTAAACGCTTTTCAGAAATTCCTACTCCACATGCAGTTCTCCGCATTTTCACAAACATGTGTGCTGTGTATAAAACAATATTATAAAAAATCACGCTCATAAAATTTGCCAGGAAGCAGGAGGGATCAAGAAATGTAGGAATTCTTTCTTGACTAGTTCACGTACCGAAAACCATCAGTTTCAAATCTTTCTCGAATGTGAAAAGTTCAGCGAGTGAAAACGTTGTGATAAGACAAATCACCACAACCAGAAGTACATGACAGCGAATAAGAGCTAAGAAAAACGTGTTATAAGTGATGAATAATGAACCTTTGTGTTTTTGAAAGAACTAATCACACTTTTTCTACCTCTCAAACGTTTTTCACCTTCTTGGGTCACGGCGCTAAACAGTTTGTGCAGAATTCGAGTTGTTTAGATTGGACGAATGGTTAGGACAGCGGAGTTCCCTCGTAATTGTTGGACTTCCAGGGCGCGCTCATGTTTGATAGTCACTGATCAAATTGAATCCTGTATATTGAATGAAGCAGAGTTTTCTTCAAACTCAATTCTAATTATTGGGAATTGAAAAACTTTCACGTAATTCGCTAGTCAGAACTTTCTTTAATTGGAACGAAGAAATGCATCAAAACTTTTTGAGAAGCAGCTTCTTATTAATCGGCAAACGCAGGTATAGACGGCAGGGTCGGCCATCGAATAAAACCTTCTGAACGGTGGATAAACGCAAACGGTACCGTTTTACAGGCTCGACCTCCTGTTTTTTGAACAGAAAAGCGAGTGCGTGAGTGTGTGGAGTGTAACCACTTTATTGAGATCATCTCTATCATCACGCCATATTCAGGAACTTAGAAACCTTCACAGAGCTCCACATTGATGGTGCCCACGTATGGGTTTGATAGGAAATACAACGTGCAACCAGAAAGAAGCCCATGGAACCACCAAAGTCGTCGGTTCCAGCCCGGATCGAAAACAATAGAGGGCACTGGCTATAGGGTGTGGATAAGTGGCTCTGGGAGGAGTGGGACGTACGTTGCCCTGAGTACCACTCCAACGGGTTTTCATCAGCGATTTATACTATCATTGCTGGGACCATCATAGTGGATGAAAAAGGCGATAGTAATAAAAATATCAACATAATGATTGATTGAACTACTACTACTACAGCACAACGTCAAAACTGGTGCACTACTTGGCAAACACGAATAGAGTTAATGTCTATTGGATGCCTGGGCATAAAGGGATCGTTGGAAATTAGAGGGCAGCCCATCTGGCCAGACATGGTTGACAACTGGCTCCAAATAAAGTTAGTTACATTTTTTGCATGAACTATTCCAAATAACACGACAGTTGGTCGTGATCAAAGATTTCTTGGATATCAATTTTTGAGCAGTTTTTATCCCGTAAATCAACATTCCATACGGTTATAGTTTAATAATGCCCGTAAGATGATTAGGAGCAAGCCAGGAAATTCTGGAATTTCCACACAGTTTTACTAGATTATTCCAAAAAACGTGTTGAAAGTCTCATGAATTATCTGTGCACTGATTGCTCATTGACGGTCTTGACATGTGTGGGACTACCTCACTAAATTTCAGAACTACCACTTTCTTCGTTAAACATGAAGTTATATTTTACCAAGTTCAAATGAAATGAGTGAAAGATGGATTGAATTAGTAGCTAATCATAAAATCTAATTTTTTGTCCAGTGCTTACACAAAATTTTATATTATGATTTGATATGAAGTAATTAAAAAATTTTTTTTTTAAGTAACCAGCGGACGCTCGACCAACTGACAGTTCGTTTGGGCCATCGTCTCATTATGTACTCGTAGTGATGTCATTTTTACTTTCCTTGGATCAACGAGGTAGAAAGAAAAGTTATGTAATCGGCTGAAAAAAAAGTTTGAGTTCACTTCAGATTTTTACGCTTCAGCCCATAGCGACTCCGAAGAAAAATATTTGGGAAAAAGGTCTGTCTGGCTGTGAATGCGAGTGAGAGAAAACGGCTGAATTAAATAAGCTCAAACTTTACATCTAGCCTGCAGGCCACCATGGAACGCCATAACAAGGGTTTGAGCAAAATCCGCAAAATACTAACTAAGGTTTATAGTAGTATATAAATTTAACGTTATGGTAGTATATCACTGTAACTAGCTATAATGCAAAATAGTAATGTAGTGATCAAAACACTAAATTTGTTTCCTCAAAAACGGCCATTGCGATTTTGGTTAATGTTTATGTATAGTCTGCTCCAAATAACACAACACCATGAAATTCCCATACATGATAAAATTACAAGAGAAGCACAATAAATTACCTAACATTTCAACGAAAATCAATTTTTCCTTATAAACTCCATTCAAATGTTATTACAATTTTCAGACAAATTCAGGAATCATCAATAACTAAATATAAGGAATTATAACTAAATAAAGTAATACAACTACAATTAATGAATCTTTAATAACGCTCATAAGACATAAACGTTCCGAAATTTCAATCACCTATGCTTCACTTACTATAATTTCTAAACTTGCTTACCTGACGTAGCGTGAAAGAGGAAGGATATGTACTGGGCTGGGTGTCTCTTCTGTCGTTGGTCCAAGCACCAATCGAGGCCGCATGGAACAGCCATGGAGGCCCTATTCATTCCCTGGCTGATTTTCTTCGGACACGTTCCCGTTTTACCGTTCCGGCAAATCTCCCGCTCTCTTCCCTCAGGAATATTGGTTCCCTTAGAATCGGGGAACTTCTTTTTGTTCGAGCGAAGAGAGAAGACTCCAAGTTGGCAAGTCAGTGGTTTTATTTATTTATTTTCAGCACACCGTAGGTTAGATATGAGAAGACTTAGTTCTTTTCTGCCAGTATAATTTATTTTAAATCAGTTTTTGTCAGCTTAATTTTGCTTTTTTTCCTTTTCCCTCTCTTCTAAAATATAACTTTCCTTTCTTGAGTTTATTATATTTTGATTTAATCTCGATTCATTCCCCACAATCTATTTATTTTCTTACTTTTCCGTTCATTTTAATTTCACACTGGTAACTCTTAAAAAGTGATTACTATCCTTCTCAAAAAATCGTGTGTACAGCATCATTAATTCTTTGTGTACTAATTGCTCAATAACGGTCGAGGCATGAATATGAGCAGCACAATCATTTCTGGAACTGTAAGCGATACCGCTTTCTGCCACCGAATGAGTGGAGACTATTAGTAACCCATTAAACGCAAATATCTAAAGAAAATTCTAAAGTTTGGTTTCGGCTAATTACATAATTATCCTACTAGGAAAGGACTGAGTAATACCGGCAACTATAAAACTGATTGTTGTCAAAATGTTAGGTTATTTATTGCAGTATTCGCATCATTTTTCCGCGGATGAAAATATTGGGCATCCGTTCAATTACTCGAACCATTACTGAGAAAAATCGTTTGAAAAAGTGTCAATGATTCTTGGGCTACAAATTACTGTTAGAACACGGGAACAGTTTCAGATTAAAACGGAGAATGGTTTCACCGAGATATTGCTCAAGTGAACGAAAATGTATAGCTCTAAAGACAATGTGAAGATGCTTGCAGCCCGACGCGTAAGAGGACATCAGACGAAGATTTTAAATGACAAAACACGGGATTATATTATGTTCAGTATCAAGTGTTTTATGCAGAACATAATGAATAATTGAAGTAAGATAAATCAATACGTTTCTGTTTATTGTTTTTCAAAAGCTTTATTTCAAATCTGGCGCCCGATAGAATGTTTAGAATATCGATTTCGCACTCAGCTCGTCGGAAAATACAAGAATCCGAAGGAATTCCTCGAGGGAGTGAAAACAATTTTTTTTTTTTCATTGCGGAACAGAGTTATCGCAGTCAAACAAAGAGAGCCGTCTACGCCTTTAATAACCTCGTCACTCCATAACAATTAGCGGGCGCTGAAGTTCAGAACAATAGTAATACCCTACGTTCGAATATAAGCCTTATAAGTTTGAAGTAATTCTATGTAGAGATCTCGAGATTGGAGCGCTACACGTTAATTACCTTTTGAAGGCGGTGACTGCCAGATATGTATTCGTTTCGCTATGATATTATGATATCCGGTAGCATTTTCGTTCCACGGTCCGCTGCACAACAGTCGGGGATGCGTGTAAAGGTTTTTCAGACTACGGTGAGAGGATGAGGGGATTATATGGAGGTTAGCAAGCCGCCAGAGGCTGAAATTTAATATCACGCTAAAACCCAATGAATAAATAATGGCCTAGCACACGCTATTGTGTGCTTTGCCTCTTCCTATGTGTTGCTACCGTAAAATAGCACTGGTTTCGAAGCGACCGGGATAGTTGGACGGTCGCTATTTTTACTAGCGTCATGATGCTGAGCACAATACACGATCCACTTGGTCAAACGATAGCGAAAAGATTTGAATAATGCGGAGGCGGACATTAACGGAAATACGATACTCGGTAAATTGTGAATGAAGAAAGAACTAGTTGCGTGGGCTGTTTGATGAACAAATTTTCGTGGATCATCACAGATGCAGCTTCCGAAATTTGCCTTTTGTTTGATTTGCACGGTCGACAACAACCTACCTACTTTCTCGCATTAAATACTATTGGAATTATGACAAACAAAAGCCTGATCTTCGCATTTACCGAAAGGGTGTGCACTCACGACGCAGTGGTCATTGTGTAGTCGAGTGAGAGAACTCCACCTAACTGTTTGAAGAAATATGAAAAGTATTGATGACGCTGGGGGTCCAAGGGGACATGAAGCGAACATATGGTCCAGAGTGAACCACGTAGCCTCTCTGTCTCAACTCCACTCTCACCTACCCGCGGTGGGCCCTGTCACGCTGAGTAACCCACCTAGAGGTTGTGGTAACCAATCCCTTCGGATAGGTGGGTAGGCAAACAAACGAGAGAAGGGGGTCCCACCGGGCTACCCAAGGGTAACTTGGGACCAGGCCAGTGGGATAGGATGAGCTGGCAGCAGGACTCATCTCTAGAGACGACAGCGGAAGAGCACACAAAAGTGCCAACGGTGGCGTCTCAAAGCTCAGTCAGGTAGCCTACTGCGAGGGGGCAGGAGGCACTCCCTAAGCCAGGTTAAGGCAAGCACCTAGGGGTTTGGACCCTAAATAAATTCACCGGCCCTCCAGGCTCGGAGGTTGGGCGTAGGGCTGACAACCCACCCCGGAAAACCCCACCTGTTACAGATTCTCAACAAAAGATAAAAAGTCGGACTGATAAAAGGCAAAGACAAAGGCGTGGAAACGGACCATCACTACGGATTGCTACTTGGAACGTAAGGAGCTTGTTCAGGGCGGGCGCGAGCCGGAACCTGGAAAGGGAACTACTCCGATATAAAGTGGACATTGCTGCGCTTCAGGAAATCCGATGGAGAGACACCTTGCTTACTGAGCTCGATGACTACATACTAATCAACAGTGGGAATACCAGAAACCAATTTGGTACAGGATTTATGGTGAGGAAGTCATTGAAGCATGTGCTCCTGAAATACGAGGCTGTAAATGAGCGAATGTGTGTAATTCGAATCCGAGGCAAACACCATAACCTATCCCTGATCTCGGTGCATGCACCAACCGAGGAGAAGGACGAAGAGGAGAAGGATGACTTCTATGGGGTACTGGAAACGTATTACGACCGGCTTCCTCGATGGGACGCCAAGATAGTGCTTGGCGATTTCAACGCCAGAATAGGAAAGGAGGACTTCCTGCGCCCAACAATCGGCCCCCACAGCAAACATCAAGTGACCAGCGAGAATGGCCTCCGGCTGGTCGACTTCGCTTCGGAAAGAGACCTCCGACTTTGCAGCACCTTCTTCCCCCATAAAGAAATCCATAAGGCTACCTGGATATCGGCCGATGGGCGTACAGAAAACCAGATCGACCACATTCTCATGGACAGCAGACACCTCGCCGATTGCCAGGATGTACGTAGCTATCGAGGGGCAGACGTAGATTCTGACCACTATATGGTAGGAGCAAAAATCAAGCAAAAAGTGGCCCCCAGACCAAGGGGTGCAGCGGAAAAGCTTGTCAGGTATAAAGTTGACAAGCTCAAAGTGGAGGGTGCCCGCAGGGATTTTCAGGAAGCAGCCGGTGCAAAACTCAGCACTGCCCAGTACACGGGCAACCAAGCAACCCCAGGCAGACATGACATAAATATGAAATGGGCCACACTGAAAACAGCAATGAAATCGTCGGCCGATGAGGTGCTTGGAGTACGGGAGAGAAAGCCAAAGAAAGACTGGTTCGATTCCGAGTGCGAGATGGCCCTGCACGAGAGGAATGAAGCTAGGTTGAAGAAGCTGAGTAGAAATACAAGGAGCACAGCTCAGGACCATCGAGAGAAGCGGACAGTGGCAAGGAACCTATGTAGGAACAAGAAGCGGGCGTTCGAGGCGCGCGAACTCGAAGAGCTGCAGGAAGCTTTTGACTGCGGTAAATCGAGGAAGTTTTTCGGCGAGGTGAGACAGATGAAGGCAGGCTTCAACCCCCAGGTTACCTTTTGTAAGGACACCGACGGGAACTTGATTACTGACCCTCTGGGGATCGCTGAGAGATGGACAGGGTACTTCGACGACCTGCTAAATCAGAACACCACAGGAACGCCTACAGAGGAACATGGACTCCTTGTAGATGGCCCAGACGACGAGACAGCTGAGCCGCCTACCCGAGAGGAGATACTTGCCATCATTAAGAACCAGAAGAATAATAAGTCCCCTGGAGTAGACGATATCCCTGCCGAGCTGATAAAATGCGGTGGAGAAGAGATATGGAATGAACTCTACGAGCTCATCCTGATGATATGGAGGGCAGAAGAAATGCCAGATGAGTGGAGTGTCGCCGGGATCTGCCCGATACACAAAAAAGGCGATAAACTGACCTGCTCTAACTACAGGGGCATAACCCTACTGTGCACAGCATACAAGGTGTTTACCTGTTGGCTGAACCAGAAGCTGGTGCCCTTCATGGAACGGGAGGTAGGCGAGTACCAGTGTGGCTTTCGCCGTGGTCGATCAACCGTAGACCATATCTTCACACTGCGCCAGACACTAGAGAAAACATACGAATACAATGTGGATCTCCACCACCTCTTCATTGACTTCCGCCAGGCCTACGACAGCATCATCAGAGACCAGCTGTACGGTGATCTGGTGAGGTTTGGCATCCCAAAGAAGCTGGTTCGTTTGATCAAGATGACAATGAAGACTGCCGTGGGCAGAGTAAAGGTGCGAGGATCCCTAGCTCAGGCATTCTCAGTTAATACTGGTCTTCGTCAGGGAGATCCCTTGGCACCAACACTCTTCAACTTTGCACTCGAGAGTGCTGCAAGGAGCATCCGGACCAACCCCGGCGGAACAATCTTCAACCGGCTGACACAGCACCTCGCCTACGCAGATGATGTCGACATCTTCGCGAGAACAGCCCCCGCCCTCTCTGGAGCAGTAGAGGAGTTCGAGCGAGCGGCCAATACAAGAGGCTTGCAGATAAATGAGGAAAAAACAATGTACATGCGGACATCAAGGAGGCCACCGACACCAAATGCCACTTTCCCAGTCGCAAACCACGACTTCCCAGTCTGTCACGACTTTAAGTACCTGGGCGCGCGTATCACAGAAGATAATGATGTGACTACCGAAATCAAAGCACGCATAGCAGCTGGGAATCGGTGCTTCTGGGCGGTGCAAAAGACTGTAAAATTTCGTGGACTCTCGCGCCGAGCCAAGCTTACAGTCTACAAAACAGTTGTGCGCCCAGTTGTCACATATGGTTGCGAGACTTGGGCCCTCACGTCTGCGAGCGAACGTTTGCTGAATTGCTGGGAGCGCAAGGTCCTGAGAAAAGTCTTTGGCCCTGTATATGACAACGGTGAATGGAGGATCCGAGGGAATGCAGAGCTGAGACGCCTGTACGGTGAGCCTGACCTGGTGGCATTCGTTAGGCGAGCTCGTCTCAGGTGGCTGGGTCATGTCGAGAGGATGCCCACGGATAGATTCCCAAGAAGAGCTTTGTACGGGGCCCCTGGTGGAAGACGCCTGAGGGGAAGGCCACGCCTGAGCTGGCTGAGGGATGTTGAAGAGGACCTGACTAGACTAGGTGTGAGAAGATGGAGGACCCATGTCCATGACAGGAAGGAGTGGAGGTCAATTGTTGAGAAGGCCCTGGTTCTTGGAGGACCGTAGCGCCGGATAAATAAATAAATAAATTGATGACGCTCAAAGATCAATGTTAGGGAAGGATCTGGCCGGTCAACCATTGACTTGTTGCTGCAATTAACTCTCGCCTGTTTTTCGCAATCCGCGTAAACGCGATTCTCATTCTTCTCCAAGCCTTTTTCAGTTCCGCAGCCACCAGGTATCCCATACTTAATAGAATTAAGCAACTCCACTCCCTATTGTTTCTAAATCCAATCCAACTCAGCTTCCAGAGCGCCGATTTCCTTTCTTTACCGACTGAGTTATCTTAAATTCTAATGTAAGAACCACTCACTCATCAACCCACTCTACGATCCACAGTCTTCAGTTTATACGGTCAGATCCTTCCTTTAATTTCTTCGTAACTTATTAGTGCGTTGCGGCTTTGTTGGATTTGTTGTGATGTGTAAGAACTCGTTTAATTTATTTATTTGCATATTGCCGTTAATTTTATATTTTCTACATTTTATTAATACAGTCCATTGATTTTATTTGCCGCTAGTTTTGTCTAATATATCCGACCCGAACAAGTATAGAATTTAAAACGAAAATTATCACACGAACTTACATCAATCCTAGTAAATTCGATGTACACAAATGATGTTCTCTTCAACGGATCTCTACTAAAACGATTACGCCTGTAACAAAATATTAGTCTGTACTAATTGACTAAAATTACCATGTGAGATTGATCGAAATTTCATTTGAAAAAATAGGAAAAATAGCTTAAATTTTAGAATCTCATTATTACTACAATGTCCCACAGTTTTTACACGATTATTCCAAGACAGAAAACACGATCCTTTTCAAGCGCTGACAGTCTCTCTTGTGAACTGATTGCTCAATGACGATTGTGGCATTTGTAGGAGTACCTCAATAAACTGCAGAACTTTAAGCACTACGACATTCTACGTGAAACATGAAAGCGGATTGGATTAGTTGTAAAATCCATGAAAATTGTGTCTCGGCCGTTCAAAGGTTAAACGGCATTTGCTGGGTGGCAAAATAGAAAGAGTAAGTTGTTAGAAGGCGCTTCGTCCGGTTGATTAAATTCTGTTAGGCATTTACTGTGGAACGTAAAAAAATGTCTTTCTTTCTTGGCACAACAGTTTTGGCACAGGAACATGGAAAAAAATTAAGAATATAACATGGGTCTATAAACAACAACAATGTTTGTTTCCGCGAACCATCCCATTCAATTTAGTTTCGAGAAATACTAGTAAACGATACGAAAGATGATCGTACAGCGGAACAACAAAAATTGACATTTTCTAGACGACGCCAGGTACGTCATGACGGGTTGAATCGAATCATATTGCCATTTGAGTTCCTTCAAGTTGTAGAATTTGCCTCACTATAATTACTGTTCAATAATTTCACTAGACGCAGCTCTACACCTTTGAGACTCTCCCTACTCGACTCACCACCGAACCATGCCTAGAAAACGATTTAGAACATGACGTATTTGCCATAAAACTGGAAAAAGTTCGACTAATTGTTGCCCATAACAAACATTGCTTTCTTCCGATTGTCGAGCAGGCGGGCACAACTACGTCTCAAATTTTTATGCGAAATAACTTCTTCTTGCGTGCATTCAGTTGTCTGGTTGTATAAGGCTCCAGTCAATGACTAATGCTGTGGAAGAGAAAGCGGCACCCATCCTAAAGGAGCTGACAGAAGAATAGATCCTGCACAGTTTCAAGCAATGGATGGTGCGCATCGAGTATTGTAGTTATTGGAGGGGGGGGGGGTTACATATTGAAGGTGATGGTTTATAAAAGTTAGTAGATTCAAAATCAAATGTTTCCAGAACGAACATTATGACCGCCGAGTACTACGAAGTTTTAAGTTTCTTCTTGGTAGAATTTGTGAGGAATTTTTCGCCCGTTTGTAGAGACACATTTTTTATTGTCTACTACACCATCAAACATTAACTCGTTGTACTTGTTCAAGAAAGGCATCCAATTAATTGGAATTCACCCCTGTTAGTGCGGTGAGGATCGACGCGGAAGGGGGGGGGGAGAGAGAGGTAGTTTGTTTGGAGGTGAGGTATAGTGTAGAGGGGCGGGGGTGTAACAGTTATTATTCCCTCGGGTCGTACCAATAACGGAGTACCGAGCGTAGAAGGGTTGGATCCGACCCCTGATTTGCTATCCTAATATATACAGCCAACCAAGCCGTAGACAAGCTAGCTGGCCCTTCCCTTAAAGACTCGAACCTAATAAGCTATCGAGAGCTCCCTAAAACCCCATGATCTCGGCTCATAAACATGACCCCTTTCAATGTCGTTTTCATCGATTCGGGTAATATGCCCCCACGGAAATATCCATCGGCCCTCTGAAATATCATTATTCCTGACAAGTGCGCAATCCGAACACCCTCACCTCCTTTCACGGAGGTATAAAGCACCGCCGCTCGTTTCTTGAAAGAGATTTAAGTGATTTCTTATTTTACGAGCTCAACGTTAAAGCATGAAAGTTTTCTGAACGGCTGTATATTGGGGAAAAACTGAAACTGATACCTCTTGCATGTTATTGAGTTTCTCAACTGCTGCATTCCCCGTTTTTATGGGATGAGGAGGTCAAGCGCTTACGATTGCTGACGTTCCACGTGAATACATTAGTCATTGGTGCCAGTAGTTGAGTGCCTTCGATCAGATCACAAATATTTCTCATTATACTATTCTAAGACACAACAAAATATCTAGCGCGACGCATCAGGCTTTCCTCACCCCCATCTGCATTCGAAAATACGCTACGTACACAATACGTCAATCTTAATTCGACGCATTCCGACAGAAACGCACCAGGAAAACGAAAATTACCAACTGATTTCGATCAAAATCGTTATTGCTGTAAAAAGTGACGCTAATGAGTGCGGAAGTACACCACAGTGTACAATAAAATACAATTTTAACTTGGGAAATTCCCCCGGGGTAACTCAAGGGTTCAAAGATATTGCAGCAGGTGGCATACCGGCTTGGCGATCGAGAGACTGATGACGTTGATGACGGAAAAAATGAACATCAGTTTTGTAGGGCGGTTGGGTGAGGTCTTGAAAAACCTTCCGTATCCTTCGCCCCTCCTTGGATCTGTTCTCCAACTCCCACTCAGCAAGGAATGGAACAGGATGGTAGGTAGATAGCTCACAATAAATGAGTTTAAAGGGAAGAGGGACATGGAATAACAAGCGTACACTTCTTATGCGGGTTCGGCTTGTATGTATAAATTAACCGAAATGTTGGCTTGAATGTTGTATTTCATCTTGAACTGATTCTCGAGATCGGCATAAGAGAGCATAGAGATAAAAATGGTCAAGAATTACCTTCTTCTGGTTTTAGAGAAATAGCTGTGGGCTACAAAACGCGAGTTTAGGTTTGTAAAACACTCTATTAAGTTGATAAAATTTAGTTGGGCATTTACCGGGGTAAACTATAAAAGAACACCCTTTTTGGACACCCTTCAATAGACTGCCAGAGAAATATTTCTGGAGAACAACGTATTGACTGCGTAAAGATATTAAATGATTACTAGTGTTTTTGCAGAAAGTTGAAAACCCCCCTCTTGGCTCTACGTTCGCCGTTTTCGGAGAGATGATTAGGTGTTTATCAGTAAGATACGCCCTAGGATGAATCAAAACCGTTTTGGGTAAGAGATATTGGCTCATAAAGATGACATTTGTTAGGCATCCCATGTCCCTCGTATTTCGAACTGACCTTTACAAACGTTCGATTAGCTGATGTAAATCTTTGCAAATCAATACTTTACCGTACTCACAGCAGAGCGGCGTTCTATAATATCCTGTCTCTACCGCCCTCAACTAATATGGTCAAGTGTACATACTGTATTTGGGCATTCACTGTAGAAATCCGCCATTCACAGGTCAAGTTGAAGTCGCATGACAACCTAAATTATTAACTAGACCGAAAAACCGAAATTCGTTTCTTAATCAAGTTCGACAGTCGAACCACATACAATCTGTACAATATGGCCGTCTGATTTTATTGAACGAACGAATTAATAATTACGAAAGTTCGCGTGTTCAGAATGCTGCTTACGTTTACCATGTATGAAAAAATGGTCAAAGCGGACGAGATTCGCTCAACTCTCAATTTTCGTTTTTTAGGTTCGTTACAGCACCGTGAAAATCAAAACGATCTGTAATCAAATCTGTGGCTTCAAATTACTTTTGGCAAATCGTTCTAGTGTCGCCGGGATTTTGAGTACGAGGGAGAAAGGTGAGAGTTACGCGGTGATAAAAGTAAAGAGAGAATTTTATAGGGGATAGAAAGCAGCGTGCATTAGACGTTATGATCGCTCCTTGTGAACCCCCGTCCCTCTCATCCACCATCAAAACCAGCACGTTTTAGTGGGATCATAAACTCTTCATAACCTCAATCCCTGACTGTTCTCATTCCTTAACTGCTCCCCCAATATAGCGTTGGACACAACTCCAGCGTCGTCCCACGAGTCCAAAAACCTTTTTTTCGTGTCGTGTCGTCAGTGAGCAAGGGATAAACCCGACCGGTAGCCAGAAAATAAACTATCTGGGATCTGCTGTGTCAAACGCGTTGGTGAAAATACAAGGTTGTGTCTGTATTCAGGAGATCTCTTGAAACGAAGTACTCGATTTGGTTTCTTATGCATTACACTTGGCGACTACCTTCATCCCGCGGGCGCTGTCATCTGCACTATCCCACCTTGGCCATGAATAAAACCGACTTTTGAAGGCTTCAATGGTCGTTAGTTTCGTACTCGCGAATGAGGCTGGAGGGTCTAACACATCAACAGATTGTTGTCTGAGGTTGTGTTGGACTGAACGCGGAACGACGGAGCTGACGTTCACATTATTTCCCGAGGTGGAGTTAGGGGTCCTTGGGTTATTACTAACGTAGCCTATGACCGAATACCCATACTATTTCGTTATACTATATCGCACAACAATTCTCCTCGCAGCCCTCCCAGGAGCTCTTGGTTGAGAATCGGTCGTTGTCCGGAATAACCATGTTGCGTACAGGTCGACTTTTATAAGCAAAACAGGCGTATAATTCTCTCCAGTCGTAAATTTGGGTTGGAGTATACAAAACGTGAGTTTCCTTTTCATTCAACTTTTTCGTTCAAGGCATCGGGATTCTGCTCGCTTGCGGCACTGGAAAATTATCCCTTCGTAACAACAACCACCTTTTTACTTTCCGCTACCCGAAGGGAAGGAAAGTATAGTAATCGGCCCAAAAAAAAAATTTGAGTTTTCTTCAGATCTTTACGTTTCAGACCCTACTGAGTCTAAAAAACCTAATTTGGGCGCGTGGTCCGTGTGTGTGTATGTGTGTGTGTATGTGTGTGTGTGTGTCTGTAGTTCGATTTGCGGGAGAACGGCTGATCCGATTGAGCTTGTTCTTTTTTTGTTTTGTTCGTTATTTTTGTAGACACCAAAATAAGGTTATGGACGATTTCGACCGATGGGAAGGGTAGGGGACGAAAATGTACCAAAAACTAGGGTTTTTCGCATTTTTCTCGAAAACGGCTCTAACGATTTTGATTAAACTTTCAAATTATCTTCTCCTAATCAATACCTAACTTTACTTCTCTATACATATCTCCATGAAAATACGGTGAACGGAGATATGGGCCCCTGAACCAAAAATAGGTTTTTTACGCTTTTTGGCAAAACGGCCTCAGCGATTTTCACCAAACTCACTGGATGTTTTCGAATAGTTAATACCTACATATTCTTTCCAATAAATGTTCCTGTGACGGTCCATTGAACTGAGATAAAAATCAAAATGTGTAAATAATAACGTTTTTTCGAACATTTCCGTAAATTCTGGAGTAACTGCTTCACCAAAATTGATCAATCGTTCAGAGTGTCTTTTAGTCACCCATACCCACATTTCGTTCTCTATAATTATTTCTGTATATATATGTTGAACGGAGATATAAGCCAAGTTAACTCAGAAAAGGAGATTTGTCGAATATTAATTTATCGGTATTCCAATTTTCTCAAAAACGGCTTTAACGATTTCGATCAAACTTTCGGAGTACTCTCAGCTAACTTGTCCCTACATTTTGTTCTCTATAAATGTTCCTGTAAAAATGCGTTGAACGAAGATATAGCGCCCGCCTATGTAGGTGGTGTTCGAACTTAAAGGGGTGGCGGAAAGTTGTGTGTTGCTACGCACCAGATATTTACTTTCCTTGCTCTACGAAGTAGAAAGGAAAGTTATGTAATCGGCTGAAAAAAAAATTTTGAGTTCTCTACAGATCTTTACGTTTCAGACCCCCCTGAGTCCGAAAAACACTATTTGGGAAAATGGTCTGTGTGTCTGTGAACGATTTTTAGAGAGAACCACCGTACCAAATCAGCTCAAACTTGATATCTAGCCCGGGAGTCACTATGGGACGCCAAAATAAGGGTATGAACAAAATCCACCGAAATTTAACTATAGTTATCATAGTGATCAAAACACCAAATATTTTTTTTCTCAAAAACGGCTCTAACGATTTTGATTAAATTTTTTATATTGGTAGCTCCAGATATAGCAACTATACCATAAAATTCCCATTTATGGGAAAATGACGAGAGCAGCACATTAAATTACCAAAACTTTCGACGAAATCGATTTTAGCGCGGTTTTTAGAGAAAACAACCGTACCAAATCAGCTGAAACTTGATGACTAGCCTACGAGTTACCATGGGACACAATAGTGAGGGTATGGGCAGAACCCACCGAAAGTTAACTATAGTCGTCATAGTGATCAAAACACCAAATTTTTTTCTCAAAAACGGCTCTAACGATTTTAATTACATTTTTTATATTGATAGCTCTCAATGAGGCAATGATACTATAAAATTCTCATTTTTGGGAAAATGACGAGAGCAGCACAATAAATTGTCAAAATTTTCGACCAAAAGCGTTTTTCGCGCAGTTTTTTCCTTATAAACTCCGCTGGAATTCTTATAGAATGTCAAAAAAAATCGGTATTGTAGTCCAATCATATACCTAAAGGGTGAGTGTTTAAAAACGCTCATGAGATAGATGGGGCTCACTCCAGAAATTCCTGAATTTCAACTACTGCCATTTCGCTTACTACCAGTTCTAACAGTTATTTTCCAATAACTCTGCAAAAGTGATTACTATCCCTTTTTTGAAAAATCGTGTTTACAGCCTCATTAATTATCTGTGTACCAATTGCTCAATAATGGTCCTGCTAATGAGTACGAGCAGCACAATAAATTCCGGAACTGTAAGCGCTACCGCTTTCTGCTGTCGTAAAGCGTTGTTTGACCAAGTTCAAATTAACTGAGCGATAAATGAATTGATCAAATAGAATTAGCCATGTACAAAGTGAATTGACGTAGAGCTAAGGAAAGTTGTGTGTTGCAACGCACCAGATATTTTCTTTAGACGAATAGGCGAGGGTGACTCGTGAGAGGGCGACAGAAAAGTGAGATCGGACAGGAAGCGCAAGAAACAAAAGTGCCACGGCATAATCGCCAACGTGAGCAAACGACTGAGCTTTGCTCTAAACGAGCTAACAACAGAAGTACGTGGCCCGGTCGTTCTCAACAAAACCCCATTAGGTATCTAGATATGCCTGCTAGGCAATCTGATCGGGTGAAACCCGCGGTTGTCATGGGCGAAAAATGGTTTGAAAAATTAACAAAAACGAAATTTTGGCAGTTTTATCGCAGTTATGTCGTGTTTGGTATTTTTTTCTAGGTATTTCTCAATGGTGAGACAAGTAGGACTAGTCCAAGAGGTGCAGAAGTGCGTGTAAACGGAAAAAAGTGAAATCACAGTAAATGTAGTGAGGCAATTTCTACTGTTTGAAGGAACTCGCGGGACAATATAGCAAAAGTTACGGTTTCTCATTTCCCGCGCTAGCTCCTGCCTCACCCCAATTACCCGTCACGTCATGCCGAATGCCTAGCGTCGCTCAGAAAATGTCAATTTTCGTCGTTCCGTTGCAGTCACGTCATCTTTCGAATCGTTCACCAGCATTTTTCGATACTGAATCGAATGAGATGGGTTTCGGATGTGTGAGACTACCTCAAGTTGAGCAAGATAATAATAAACTGGAGTGTAATAATTTGCAGCGTCTTTTCTTCGTCTGATACTGGCATTTTCAGTAAAATCTGGCGGTAATCGAATAAACCACATTCACGATGAAAGTACTAACGGCGTAAGGTAATTAGGAGTAACCCCAGAAATTCGAGAATTCAAACCACGACCGTTTCCCTTACTACCATTTGTGACCGTCTCAAAACGGAAAACTCGACCCTTCTAAAATTTGTTAGAAACAATTTTTGAGAGTTTTATAAATCCTGTAGCTCATGGTCGCTGTATGAGTACGAGTACTTCAATAAATTCGTGAAATTATGTTTTACCAAGTTGAAACGAACTGAGCTGAGTGAAAAATACGTCGCATACAGTTGCTGAAGACACGAAAATCGTGGGATGTACGGAATGAAGTACGGAGGATGAAGAAAATTGTTTGATGCATCGCACCAGCTATTTGTACTCGCGTATGAACTTTGCACCTTATATACATGTTTACTTCTGTTGTTAGCTCGTTCAGAGCAAAGCTCAGTCGTTTGCTTACATTGGCGATTGTGCCCTGGCACTTTCGTTTCTTGCGCTTCCCGTCCGATCTCACATTTCTCCCGAGTTGAGTCTGTCGCCCTCTCACGACCCACCCACGCCAATTCGTCTGAAGAAAAAAGGTGGTTCTTGTTACGAAGGGATAGTTTTCCAGTGCTGCAAGCCGTCAACGAGGAAACGAGAGCGACCCAGCCCTCAGGTACGTCGTCATTTGTGATATACGCGATTTGGGCTTTGCGGGGTCAATTATCACTTTCTTTTAATAGGAATTATTGGAGCCTCCGTCCTATTTTTATTTTTATTTTGTCTGTTTGTTGTTTATCACCGGCGCTGTGCAGCCTTATTTAGTTGCCCCTGTCGGGTAGGTGCTGCACATCAATATATAAATAAATACATGTGTATGTAGAGTGTGCGACCGTCCGTGAAGGAGTGAGTGATGGGGTTGACCTTTTTCTCAAGAACAGTTCTTTTTCTTCTTGTTTTGGCTAATTTCGTTAACCATCGTCGTAAGTGGAAGGCTCTAAATTGGATTTCGTTCACGGTCTGTTCTTTATTTTTATCCCCGTTGGTTTTTAAAATATCATTATGGGGTTTATCGGTTTATTTCATAAGTTCTGGAGCTTATTTCGCGATGATCCATGAAAATGCGCTCGTCATTAGAAGAACCACGAGCTTGGCAGTTTCTGTTTAATTAACAGTGAGGTCCACGATGCTTTGATTGCTGAGTGCGGCGAGAACTGCCGTGTGGCGTCCTCTTACTGTTGAAACAACAAATTAGGTGGTGACAATGTACAACTCTTCGGGTCGTCGTTCGATTTGAATCCCCGCCAAACGTTTTATACAACCGAATTGAAAGCGTTAACCACTTCGGAACTTGCTTTATTCATTAAAGCGGCTGCGTTTTGTTTGGAAGTGAACGCGCTTCACGAGCAGTTAATGGTCGATGATTTTCGCTTTGGACCGAACTAAGAAGCTTAGGCACGGAAGATTAATATTACATCAGTTCTCTCAACCAATGAGGGAATTAATCCGGACTGCTTGATTTTGCTCCAAAGTTGATATAAGTAAAAGCTCTTCCTTCTACAGCGAGAGCTTTCAGTTTTATAAACAGTCGTTAAAAAGTGTTCTTTCGAGCGTTGCAGAACAGCGTGGTCCCAGTTTGATGGGGCGGAGGTGGAAGGAAGGCGAGGGATGGATGGTGATACAGTGCGAAGGGCGCGGAGAGGTAAAAGCATTGCCGGTCAAGAAAACACAAAAGGTAATTTATAGAAGAAGAAAGGAGGAGGAGGTCAAGATGTTTGCTCGAGGTAAACTGTAGTAAGAGAGTTGGTGATTAAAGAGCCCACGGAACACTCTGTAGGTTTTGTTTACCGCCAGACTCAGTTTATTGCTTCACCTTCATGATTTCTTTCTTTTATTTCAACGACTAGTGTCGGTCGGCAAGTGTGCGCGTCTTCCTTTCAGGGGTAACACGTCTGGCAGGAAAAAAAGCCCCTGGACGGCTGATGGCCGACAAATGGAAAATTGAACAACTAGCCTTTTACAACGGGTTTCGCCGTCGTTACACGAAAGAATCCGTTCTATCGAGCCAATCGCTGTTTCCGCTGAGTTATGTTGTAGCAGTGAGGTATAAGCTATGCTCCCGATATTTAGAAAGACCAGAGATAATTATGAGAGACCGGGGAACTTTCGACCGGTTTTAACCTCGCCATATACTTCTTATTTATTCAGGGCTTGGACGAGCATAATCCTCAAAATATCATCATAAGCACTCAAAGTATTCACCCAACGTCATTGACAACTAATCGAAAATGGTTTGTGGGCGACACACATTTACTCTTTCCCATGTAAATTCGGCGATTTCATTTGCTAAACCGACTGATTTATTTATTGAGCTCTTACATTTCAGTTTTCACGGCTTACATTTGTGTTTAATGAGACGGCACAAGGGAAATCGGCCAGTTAATGCCACTCTGTGAAGTTAATCCAAATCCGAGTTCACAAACGTTTAAAAACCCATCGCATTATATCATACACAATTCAGAGTGATGGTCGCGGTCTAGTCTCTTCGTGACAGTGCTGAACGGGTCAGTGTGACATCCTACTTCACTTTTCAAATTAGCGAAAGGTGACATTTTAGATCAGCTGAAACCGTTGCTAGAAGATATCAAACTAAAGTTTAAAAAAAAAATTGACTGTACTCTATACGTTTTATTTTCTTCTCCGAGACAATCCGCCAGTGCTACTCTTCCCAGCCGTCGAACGGCACTGCACCAGAAACCTACTCACAGACTGCGCCTTGACGCTTGACGCGGCTCCCATTTATACGCTGTTACACCTGCGCCACAAGATTCAGCGATTAAAACTGTTTACCAAAGGCTGCACAGCGGGCATTTGAAGAATGAATTCCAGAGTGGAATACCGCCCAACTTCCAAAAACATGTACCACAGAATGTAGCAATTATGTTGACCCCCGGTTGTTGTCATTCAGCAGAGTCAATTTGGACTATTGGCAACTTACAATCAGGGTTGGTTGGCACCATCTGATGAGATATCGCCCAACTTCCAATAATAGTAACCCTCGTTTTTAGCAATTCCACCTTGAAATGAGATATTCAACAATTAAATCAACGGAATCTCACTTAAAACATTAAAATGGATACGTTCGGCGTTCAGATACAAAACAGGCGATGGCAAGGGGCGCCGACTCCCTTAATCCTTCGAAGACTGTCCACTCGACTCACACACTTGGGATCAACCCTTATTTTTACTGGGAGGGGGAAATGCCAGTTTCAAAGTATATTCTCCCCATGAAGTGTAAAGGTTGTCGTTTTCAACTGATCGCCGAAAATTTCAATTTATTGCCTAAAGTACTCTAACTGCGATAAAGGAAAAATGAAGAGGACACGAGCTGAGAGGCTACAGAAAAGGACTGTATTCGACTATCTACTGGAGCCAAAATACGAAAACAATTCTATACGAAAGATGAACATAAAGGCAAGACCTGAGTGAAAGCCACTGGACTATTTTCGGCAGGAGGCGGAAGTTAGGAGTACGGAAAAGATCTCCTTTCCGCTGAATCTTCCAAATTCCTGAGGGAAGAGCAAAAGGTGAAAAGACTCGTGTGATGAGAGTCGTTGATCGAGTTGTAGATGTACCTGTTTGAGAAACAGAAATGACATCCGACGGTCAGCAAAGAGCTCTGCCTTTTGCTCAGTCAGTAAAGAAGAGTGCCAGCCTGGCCTGTTAGGGTACGCCACTTCAGTGCCATGAACCTAGACGTAGTCGTGAAGGATGTTCCATCATGAAACGAGCAAGAGAAATTCATACGTCAGAAAGTTTCCCCAAGTGGTGAACCGATATGAACGGGTAGCAATCGACTTCCCCACTCCGGTTCAGCTGCAGCTTGCCCTCAACCTCGTAATTCCACACTCCGACTACGCCTCAGCTGCGCATTGCGACACGAACGGGGAGAAAGTTGCCTTAAGACTCTGATTAGATGAGCACGTAGGCCCACTCTTCAAGCGTCTTGCTTAGTTAAAAATTAAAGAATGTAAGATCCTCCACGTAAGCAACCCTTGTCTTAAAGTTTAGGGGACTTGAATATCTTCATAAGATCTTTGCTATTTCTTAGGCCGGGACGTGAGGGAACGCGCCACAATTCTAGTGATTATATCACTTAGTTGTGTGGTATCATTGATCCACACCAGAGTTACCTTATACTGTCAAGAACGACCACATCACAATTAATGACAACTAAAGATCTTAGTGCGGGCGTCCAAGGTCTACAAAGAAAAGAGGGAATTGTTCATCCAAGAGTGACGGGAGAAGGAAAATTCTTAAATAAAGAGTTGAGAAAAATGGACGAAATTTGTATCAGTGCAGAGGTGAAGTAGTGCCACCACAAGAAGACCAGAAACGAGGACAAAAGTCACGTATCTCCTGTGAAACTTTGATTGAGGGTATTGTCCTCCCACTTGGCGAGTATTAGGTCGTGAGTTAGGGTTGGGAGATGGAATGAAACCGATCCAGGGTCTTTCTTTTGTGTGGCGGAGGGAGGAAAGCAGTCCTTCGGAAGACCAAACTCTGTATGGTAGTTTCAGTGAACCATTTAAAAAGGATTAACAAAATATCATTTGTTGGCGGGGGGGGGGGTAGAGCTCTGCTCTACTATTAACGTCTATTTTACTGAACTCTATATTACTACAAGACCGCTTAAACACTGGACTACTAAACGAGTCAATCACTAAAACTCACGAGCACATTACCACAAAACAACTTAATAGATAGACCACTTAAACGCTAAAAAACCTATCAGCCCACTTGATCGCTCGACTACGATCATTAGGAGGTGAATTAAATAGGATTTAGGTAATAAAGTTATGCTATGCTAAGCGAGGGAGCTTGAAACGTCCATAACTTGTGTGTAGTGGGACTTTTCGATGGTTTTGTATCTGGTACAGTTAGCGATAGTGTTTCGTGTCTCTACATCGAACATAACTCTAGAAAGCTGAAAGGGGCAAAGTACGATGCTCACAGGAATACTTTCAACAGAGGATAAGAAACGTATAGTGGAACTTTCGCTATCTTCATATTGAGGATCGGCAAGATTTTGTGCAACTGAAGACATTTAAAAGTGATTAAAAGTAGTATAGCTCCCTCGAGGCAGATGATGAATAATTTAAAGATAATTCCGCTACAACATGTTCTCGGACAAACTTTCATGAGGTGAAAACTTTCCGGCCCAGTGAATGAGGAATGGGAAATCCGCGTTTTCCCTCGACACTTCAATAATAAGGAGCGGGAGTCTCAGAACGAGCCCATTTGGCCGTTGATTCGGTATTGCATCTGCAAGAGGAATCTGAGGAGTTCAGGTAACCTTTTCATTGAAGTTTGCACGACACTACGTTTCTCGGCTAAACTCTTGCAGTAGAAGTTGAATCCTTATCTTTTATGTTGACGAAACGGGGCAAAAATGCTCCATTTCCCTTTAACGCGGCTCGAGTTGAATCGTTAATGCTCCCTGCATTCCTGATCCATCATTTCCACTTCGTGCTCGACTTTCATCCGATGTTTGATCATTTTACCTCTGATGGGAGATTTTCTTCCGAGAAAAGTGACAAAGACGAAAGGGCGAGTTAGCTGATCAAATCTTCTGTCCAACACTTCGGTCGAAATAACGGCCAGAGCATCAAGAGAGGTCTAAGGTCTAAGTTCTGTTGTCGGCCAAAATGTGGTTGCTTACAGAGCTTTTCTCGTCCAGGGTTTCACTCGCTAAATCGAAAGGTGAGCTACTAAAAGGCGTTTAAATTTATCGTTTTTTTCCTCCATTTATCTGTTTTCAATTCATTAACTTCATTAAATAAGTTCATTAACAGGGAGTCGTATTTATTAAATTTGTGTGGGTCAATACTTTTGAATAATTTACATCATAAATCATCTCATTTGTTTATTTTCATTCCAAAGTACGTGATATTGTAAAATTTTTCATTTGGGCCCTCCGTTCATGAAGATATTTTATACCATCGACAGTCCGTTTTTCGGTTATTCCTCAGGATTAATTGGGAAGGTGGGGTAACTCCCTGTATGGGAATTCGACGGAGATTTGTGTGTCTGAGGGCGTGAGTACGGAATTAGTGAGTTACACGCTAAGAAATATTCTATCCAAGAAAAATGAGCTTACGATGAGTGGGAAACGGTCCAAGGGTAGCAGCTGGTAAAGTGAGGAAAGGGAAAGGAGTTAATCCCCTAGAAACAACAGGCCCACTGATTAAATTTGAGGTGAATTTATGTGTTGAGGCATTAGAGGGATCTTTGTCTTAACCATAGCCTCATCCTCATCCTCTTCCTCATGCCCTCCGATAGTAGCTCTTCTCCCTGTACCTCCCCTCACCATTGAACCTAAGGTCCTTTGTGTCCGATTATAGTATTTCTCTCCCCCGCCGTCACGGCATCGGCCCTTCTTTCACCCGCCACTTGCCATTGGCTCCTGAGTGCCAACGTTATATCTTCCTGCCTAAACAGGTTCTGCCTCGTGATTAATTGCAAGCGTTTGTGATGTGGAAGAAAGGCGACTCGGATCATTGGATTCAATGTAAGGCACAACGGGTTTGTTGGGTTGTGTGGAGGTTGTCAAAGACCGGGTCGCGTCCGACGTATTCAGAAAGAAAAGGATCGACGACGCTTTGTGCTTCCGTTCTTAAGCTAATCACCGACAATGGCAACTATCCGCGAAACAGCCGTCTCTCAATGGATCCCTTCAACCGACTCTTCTCCTCTGTGCCACTTCATTAATTCTCTTGGAAATGCTTACGGAGATTGCGATGAAATTGGGAAGGACCGGCTCGGCCACCATTTGCAACCTCTGCCTCCCGCTCCTTGTGGACGGGAATATCCGATCTGATCATCGCATTAACTAGCAGCTTGAGCTCCACTTCAAACGTCCGAGATCCTATTAAATCAAATATCTGACGAGACGCATCACATAACTTCCACATAACAACCATCGCCCTCTCGTACATTCAGGTATATTCATCGGTCTATCACGTTGCAAATTTATTGACTTGATCCTAGTTACGTCTCAACCTTTATTAAGTAACTCGCGTATGGGTAATTTGTGACTGTCAACTTGTTGTTTGTTGAAAGGTTCAACCCGTGGAATTGTGAGGAAAAAGTGTAAGAAAAAGTAGCAAGGAAACGACAGCGGACTGCATTCCTGAATTAGTCGGTTGTTTCTAATTATCTTATTAATCTTAGTCAAAATTCGTCATATCGATAGCTCATTCAGTTACCAACATTATTCTGAAGAGTATTGTGTTTGTTCATTAGTAAAACCCCGTTTTGTCGATATTTGATGATTCATCACTAGTTGATCTGCTTAATCGTGTTCACAGATACACGTCACTTGGTGGAGGCTGCGTTCACAGTCCCCCAAACTTAGTGAGCGTTACGTCAATATTAATTCACGTACACACTTCACTCAACATTCCCGAACTCCAGTGAAATCGATGTACATGTATGTACTAAGTTCAAATTTCGTAATGTATATAAAGCTCGTTACTACGTGGGCTAGCGGCCGCGAATCCTAGTTGAATCAACGTAATTGGTAGTAGCCGGCGACGTATCGACGATGATACGGCACAATCAGGAAGCAGCCGCAAGGTTTTTTTGAGCCTTCCTCAACTTGCGGAAAATGTGATTCGAAAGACGCGAAAGTGAGCACCACTCAGAAAAAAAAAATGCAGAGCGACTGGCACTGGTAACGGACAGAATGAAAACAATGATAATAATTATAATAATATTGTTCGAGGGGGAAAAACAGGAAACCTTCTCTCAGTACAGTCAAGGAGGCATAATTTAACGGAAGAGGCGTGTTGGGTTGGCAGAAATGAGAGAATCATCCAGTTGTAAACTACCGTATCAATAAACAAGGAGCTGATAAACTGAATGTTGTGTAAATGGTTGGCTTTTTAGCGGTTGGAATTGAATAGAGATCGGGTTGTGAGCGTGAAGGCGCCATGATGCAAATCCCAAGCTGGTATTGTGGGTAAGCTTAAAGTCAAAACAGGCCAGTTTTAAAAGAGTTGGTGTCTTAGTGTCACTTTTCAAGTATATTAGTTATTACGTTAAAGAAGTAGTTGAGATGAACAATTCGTCAAAATTCTATGGCTGGCAAACAGCTGTGACGACGAAATCGGGACAACACTACATCATTCGACCAGTCCAGCGGGGCAGGCCATAGTGAAATATGGAATAGTAGTTCTTGAAATATTCAACACTTACTGAACGTATGTTTCAAGTGATTGGTGCTAGGGATTTGTAGGTAAACGGGTTAGTTTGTAGAATAGTGCAATTTTCTGCGGAGTACTGTTGGATAAGTTTTCCTGCCGCGTGACGAATCATTCTATTCGCTAGTAATTAAGCCCAGAAATGAAGTCTGAGTTGCCCCTTAGAAAATTAGTTAACAAAACTTTTATCGTTTCTTTTTTCCATTTTTTGTCAAATGAAAAGGTGAGCTAGTAAATAACAGGCGGTGTAGGTGCTTAATTTTTGTTGTGTCTGTGTCCCGTCTTCTCTACCGTTAGCTTTCATTCGTTCAATGCATCTGTTTTTGGATAACTTCGATCACCCAGCTTCCTTATAGCTATTTCTTCCTATTTTGAGGTGGGCTTGTGCTCGTTCATTTGATAGTTTTTTTTTACAATTATTTCCTTCGCAATTTACCAAGAATTTAATTTCAAACCCCAAAACCCGCGCCCTCGTTAGAATAGTCACTTGCTTCTAGAACTAACCCGCTAGTAGCGCTAAGGGGCTGAAGTAAATTTGTTATTTTCTGACAAAATCTACAAAGCTGAGGATCTAGAGAAATTACGAGTTAGCGTCAAATACGTTGATGCGCGTTATTAGGCTGATAAAATGGATATACCAAACGGGTAGATCGATTATGATCGCACTCAAAGTTATTTGGTGGCCTCTTTATTCTGCCGAAGTTCTTGTCTCCTTATTTTTAAGTTGGAAGGATGTTCTACAATAAATCGTCATCAACCAGGAACTTCACAAGTGGCTCATTCAGATTTATGATTCATCAATCGCCGGCCATTCTGCCAGTTCCAGTCTATTTTCGCTTATCTTTCTGAATTACAAAGGTAGGTTTATTGGTTTCCATCCAATAAATAACGGCACAATAGCTGCCGGATTAAAAGAGGCGTAGATTCGATAGGCGATACGGAAGAAGGCCGCTGGGAAACAGAGGAGGGGGTTATTTGACGTCCAAAGGGAGGGTTTTGAGGACCTAGTTGATATTTGAGTTCTGGCACGGCGCCACTCCCGGGACCGCTTCGCCAAATCCTCACACTACCGCTCGTGAACCCTTTCAAACCTGCTTCTCTCGTTGGGGTGGTTCACATAGGTAACTGGCACGTCAGCTTATTTTAATGTTTTCCATTACATCATGACTACAGTGAATTAGCTCGATTGGTCGAATTTATTGGGTTGCCCCTACTTATATCACGACGATTATTGAGTTAACGAAGAACGAGTCACTCATAGTAGTTTCACCCCGAGTTACTATTATTATTATTATTTTTTTAATTCCTGGTTCACCGATCTAGAATTATGGGAGAAAAACTATAAAACGTTTGCGTAATAGATGGCAACTGTTCGTAATCCGGTTATTACACTATTAGTTAGCTTATTGGCCTACCAAACTGGTTGTTGTCAGAACGCTACAGTGTTATTTGTTTTCAGAAGACTACATATGAAGAAATTTAGAGGATTTGTTTGCTGCTGGTCACATAAATTTTCTCCCCACTACTTCATAGGAAAGTAAACAACAAAAGACGTTTGATTGTTATCTGGATTTCACAAAGTCAATCATGAAAAAATTAATTTTTTAAATAGATTCCCTTTGTAGGCATTTTTAGATTTAAGATTGCGATTCGTGTGCTTGTAGAGAGCATGTGAAGAATAAAGAGAGCTTTTCTATAGAACTAAAAACGATCCTAAAACATCTCAGAGAATGCCCAGTACACTCCATACTGTAACCACTCGACCACGAGCACCGACCAAACGAAGGGTGAATTCACTTGCTGAAAATTCATAACGGCTGATTAAGTAAGCCAGAAAAGAAAGTAGGTCTCATCGTTCACAGGCTAGCCAACCAATACCCTCACCATCAACTTGATTCAGTCTTTTGTCAATCAGTAGAAAACTAACTGAAGGAACCTCTCCAGAACCATTCAAAATTTCAAAAAGTCGTCTTCCGTTTACCCTCACAAAAAAGCGTCAGGAGAAGACCAAATAGTTAACCCTCTTTTGAGTGTCCTGCCTAGGAAAAGCGATTGTCCTACTAATCAAAATGATTACCAAAGGCAGAAGTAACAGGGAAGGTAAAAACATTATTGACGGATAATGACTCTTCTCAAAATTATTCGAAAGATTGCTACTACCCAAACTTCCCCAATTACCTGAACCACTTCAACTCTCAGAGCAGTTTGAACTCCACTTCAGCCTTTCATGGGCCCAACAACTTCACAGGGTAGTAGGTACCTACGAGAATAAACAAGTCCGGGGAATTGTGGCCTGCTGTTCCAAATCAACTTATTACACATTTATTCGACTCGGTAAGCTCAAGAGTGAGATTGTAAACAGAGAGGAAGCTTGTGTATGACGGAACGACTAGATTAGGAGAAATATAGTTTGAGACCGGCATTTCTCAGTGAATAGAAAGTAAGGATTAAACACCAGAGTTCGGGTCCAAGTAAGATTCGATTGAGCATTGAAGGATTAAAGAGCTCAGCAGACGCCTCTCGCGATCGCCAGTTTAGTATTGAAGTATCAATAACTAACATGCTGTCTAAAGCTTTCTGAAAATCTCGCTGGGCACCGCTTCCAGCTTATCTACTGTTATAGATTCGATCAGAGTTCGTTAATATCAGACTGCAAGGGACTCACGACACGCCACAGTGGGGACCTGATTCGAATAACGTAAAGGTGGAACTCGTTCAAGAGGATGCCGATAAAATAATATTAACTCGCCAACTATTCTTATTCTCCAACGGGGAACTGAATATCCCTCGCTGTTTCCGGTTAGGTACGGAACAAAATGTTGTAGCACGAAGGCGCCAATGCCTACCTCCATTTTACCGCAGGAATGTTGACGGAAGAGCTAAAATTCCTCCGGCAAAAAAAGAGCTAAAATTCCTCCGGCAGGTTCAAGAAAATGTCAGAAAACTGGACATTAAAATAAGTCAAAATCAGGTTTTTCCGATTGAGTGGGAATAGGAATGCAATGAAAACTCCGTTATTTTTCTCGATTAAAATACTTTATTTAGCCTTTGAGTCGAGAAAAGTGAAAGTCGTGACCTCTGCGTCGAAACGTAGGTAACAACATTCATGAAATGCGTCAAGAGGTTGTGTAAATCGGCATCCCCACTATGAGACAACTAGAAATTATTATAATAATTATTTTCGTCTCCCTTTACATAGTTTCATTTCTCCTCCTTGTTGCTCTTCAAATCTCTTCCTGAATCCCCGATTTCATCACGCTTTTCAACTCAACGAGTTTTCGGATACTCGGCGGTTAACTTCCCTCATCTCTGAAAAGTTAAATAAAAGTGTGAATTATTTTGAAATGTTCTTCTTTGTAGTTAAAATAACTCCCAGGCAAGCGGTTTTTGCGGTCCGGCTCGGACATAGGTGAGGGATGGTTGGAAGGATTTCCTTAAATGGCGGAGATGCTCTCTGCCCCGATTCCCCAAGACTCCCTTTCGAATAGTTGCTAAACAATTTCCACTTTGGCTCACCACTTCGTAATGAGCGCAGCCTTTTGTTGAGAGTTTGTACCTAAGTGAAATTGTTTCATGCGCTAGTTTGTCAGTTTCTCAAGGATTGTAGCTGAATGCGAAAATAGCCGGCTGAGGCCATGGAAATTTCAGTTAATTCCCGCCGCTTTCTCGCTATCAGACAAGTCGACCCTTCAAATACCTATACCCTTCATTTTCTTTCTACCTGAAACCAAATTACTCCGTCGCAGGAACAATGGTGAGGACAACGTGACAAAAACTCGGGGATAGCAACACAACTGAAGTGAACTTCCTAACTTGTTAAGAGTTGTGCAAGCGTTTAGTCGCCATGACGAACACCGGGCTATGTTCGTACCTTAAATCATTTAACCAAATGAGGGAAGCAAATAGTTCTACTATAAAGCATCCGGGCAGGGATATAGTAACTATAAGGAAACTATCGAATGAAACACGATACACTTTACTTCAATAACATCCGACTCTCTAGTGTGAACAGCCTCGGTAATCAAATAATAAAAGTGATGAAATAATAATGACACAAATTACTCATTATGAAGCTATCTCCTAGGATTCTCATGAGAATGTTAAGAAAATTGAACTCATCAAAATGATATCATGAAAAACGCAGAACAAGAAACGCCACGCTTTGCTATCCCAGTCCCATTGAGTCGGACTTCTTAAAGGACCAACAACGATTCAATCTTAATCTCTGAAAGCTTGGTTGGAGTCGCATGTCTGAAAAAGCAGAAGATCCAGATGATGCGCTGAACACACCGGTGCTACTTCACTTCTAAATTTCCACACACATGTTTACCTCGTGGTATCATAGTTACAACACCATTTGTGAAGAATATAAACCTTCGTCTCCACCAGCTCGCGGAAGGAGAACGCTCAGCTCGCAGAGATGCGAATTGCAAGGGCCATCTTTTATTTTGAATTTTCACAAGCCCTACGATGTCCTAATAGCGTTCTTCTGTCATGCCATCTATTTGGATGTTTGGAGCCGACTTCACTTGTACACTCTTTCGACAGGCAGTCGCCTATACAGGGGATTAGTTTCCACGGCGGGCACCTATAATTTGTACGCTTATTTTTGGTTGAAGAGAGGTGGGAGGTAGCGCGGGAAATAAGCGCAGGCCAGGGAGACACCATAACATTTCACTGTATTGTCCCACGATTTCCTTCAAGAAATAGAATTTGCCTCACTATATTTACAGTGATTTCGCTGTTTTCAACCCGCTCTGAGACCCGCCCTATTCGACTCAGCATCGAAAAATACCTTAGAAAAGTGTTCGTGTGATCATTTCGAATAGAAAACAACAATGCCAACTTTTTTCTCGAAACCTTGCATTTAAACGGAGACTGCTGAATTCAAGAATCACGTCGTTCGAGCGAGAAGTGTTAAAAGAGCAGCTTTTACGATGTGAAGACGTGGCTATCAGCGAGTGAGATCTCACATAGCGTTAGGTGCAAGTTATGGAAAGCAGGCACATCCCAACGATCCTGAGGCCTTCAAATCTCCACTGGAAGGCAACCGGTACAATGCAGAATAGAATGAGTGTTTTCCGACAAGCAGCGTCCCGTTTTCTAGAATATTGTTTTCAAGAGGTTACTTTTCAACTCGGGGTCAATAGAACTCGAGGTCTCTCTGGTTCGAGTTTTAAATTTTATTAAAAGGCTTCGGAAGTCTATTCACGCAACTTGAAGAAACATCTTGTGTACAATGCCATCCAAATTATAAAAAAAAGGAAGAAGTGGAAGAAGAAGACACTCTTGAATAGGATTCCCATTACTTTGGAAAAGGGAGGTTGATAACAGAATACTACTTTCCATCGCGGCCTCCTCCTCCTGCTACTTCTACTTGAGACTCGAAGGGTTCTCAGCGCTCGTTCCTCGAAAAGAAGACCGTTCTTGACATTATGAAAAGGTAAGTAAAGTAAACGCACCTTAAATAGATTGAAGAAGTAAAATAAATGGAGATGGTGGGAGGGGGTTAATGGATGGTGAGGTAGCGAGGGATGAAGCCGAGGAAGTAGAGGCGGCCTGGAATGAGTGCGCAGGGGTTGAACGACAACGAAGGGGAACCTGCTTACAATGCATGAAGGGAGCTCTGCATAGAGATTTGAATTCTGGTCGAGAATGCGAGATTTCACCTTCAAAGACTTTCGAAAGGGCAGAGCCCAAAGTTTTACTGCCATTCAACGTTGGCAAAGATGGTACGAGCAACGGCGCAGAAGGGTAGTTCTATAGGGTGATTGGTCTGCGAGATGAGGCCTGTCCGCTAGAGAGAGGCGTCTGGCAGGAGAGACAAGTTGTCAACTCCCTGCAACTAAATGTCGTGGGAGGTTGGGGTCTATCATACCGTTTCAGCGAATTTTCGTATAAATGAACCTGTCGTAATTGAGCAAAAAAAAGTTAGAGAGCTACCGTTCGAAACATGCGTGTACCGAAATATATTTCATGGCCCTTATGGTCGGGTTATGCCCTTTTAACGTAAAAACCTTCATAGTTCCAGCTAGCAGCTCAAATTGTCGTCCATTTCGCCGTCCAGACCATATTTTCTTTAACGTGGATCGATCGGACGAGACCTATGATTGTTATGGGCAAAAATAGTTACAAAAATGAGTCAAAAACGTTTTATTGCATTTACGTCGTGTTCGGAACCGTCTCCGGGATATGTCTCAATGCTGAGTCGAACCAAACGAGTCCCACAGGAGTTACTGCGTTTAGATGTAAACCGCAGTAAATATAGTAAAGTCTACTACTTGAAGGAACTCGCGGGACAATATATCGAAAGTTATCGTTTTCACCGGCCTGCGTTCATTTCCTCTCACTGCCTGTCAACTAACTGTTGACTTGTCCGGCTGCAGCGGGCTTGTCTCGTGTCGTTTACTAGTAGTGAATGACGATTCTGTGGGTTAGTATGTATATGAGCGCCGTATCTTCGTTCAACGCGTTTCTGCGGAAACATTTATCTAGTACGCAATGTAGGTACTAGTTATTTGAGGGTAATCCGACGGGTTCGAGCTATTTTCATTTTACCAGATGAGGAGAGAGTGAGAAAATATGAAGGAGAAAAGATGCAAGGAACTAGGTCAAAATTTTCATTAGCTCATGGAGGTTTTGCATGTTGGTTACCGTTCGGTTATTGTTACGTAAAAATAAAAGAGTTCAGTTCGCGATTTCGATCGCCGCTATGGACTGAATAGTGGGCATGGTATAAAATACGTGTCAAAAGTACATTTTCCTCAATTTTTGGGCGACTCATTGAAATCGCTACCACTTGGGGTTACATGACACTGTAGCCTGGTTAATTGTGGCTATCGCAAGCAGTGGGAAGTTATCGTTACTTGCATATCAAAAGGTCCTCTCGTACACGTCGTACGATACAGGTAGTAGGGTACTTCGCACGTTTCAAAAGAGGCCGATTTGTCTGTATTGCCGACGTTCTTATCCAGCGAGTCGCAAAAGAATTGGTAGACTGCAACAGCGGAGTTCTACCTAGTTCAGAATGTTGTATGCAAATTAGACGACCAATTTAATATCTTCGTGTCTATATTTGTTGAGAAGTATTGCACTGACTCACATGTTACGCGTACGTGTCCATGCGTGTGTCAGTGCGCCTGCGTTGAACGTATTTTATTGAATATCAACGAAACAACTCGTTGGATTCCCAAGAGAAATGGATTGTTGAGCACATTATTTTTCATCTTTTGGTCGTTACATCTTCCTACGGACTTCTCTTCGTCCCCCCTCCCCTCCCAGCACTCTTTCGCCATTTCGGCCACCTGAACTCATAAAGGCCCTCCTCTTTATTTGCTCCGTAGGACGCTCCTAAAAAGGTCGTTACATTCTTCTGCATTCACTGCCATCAAAAGCAGGAGTTCCTTCGCCGCGTTTTTTTCCAATCCATTACAGGATGAAGAAAGTAGATGAAAGTCTGTGGAAATTTTCTCAACGAATACGCGGTTCTATACCGCAAGAAAATCCGCAAGTAACCCGTCATACGTAACATAAGAGCGAGAAGTTAATTTCTTTCCTTTGAAAAAGGGTTGATGTGGAAAAGTAGAATTTATTTTATTCACAAAAAAAGTCGACGTTTACGTACTATTATACGCGCATATTCAAGTATTTTGATTTATCTATTGTATGTCATACCTCATATTAACACAGCAAAACGTAATTATGATGTTGAATACCTTAGCATCATGATACAAGCCAGTGCAGTGCAGGCATGTTGAAGTTGTTCTTACATGATGTGGGAAAACAACTGTAAATATCAACATTGAGAATAAACCACATGGCGTACTTTGCAACAACAACAAAATCGTGTTGACAGTTAACTACCTATACGTTTATTACACTCGGGCCTCGTGAGGCGTGGGGGCGGGAAAAGAGTTTTTTAGCATGATTGATTTGTGACATGATTTCGTTCCTTCCCAGCGTAACACTTTTTGGCAGGTAGCCGGCGATTTCTATCACTCTATGGTGAACCTTAGCTCGATGTTCTACATGCGGACTGGCAGCGCTTATGGTTTCGGAAATTATCGATAATGCTTGTACCTTAGCTATTGATTAGTCAGTGCACAGGTCACGACTTTTCTGAGAAAGTTTGTGTGAACTGTTTCGGTATTTTTGCGTAAAACCTGTGAGAAGTGGGAGTCAGTGAAACGGAAGTGGTTTGAATTAGCAAACTTTTGCTCCTGATTATATTATGTACGTGAATCGGCTTTCACCATATGGGTCATTCATTGGACGATCGTCCTAATTTTTCTGAGGATGCAAATACCACATAGGCGGGAGTTTATGAGGAAAAAACTGATTTTATAGTACTATCGTGTTGATTGGGAAAAAAGGTGTTTCGATATCTACGATAACTGTGGCTAGTTTTGGACCAATTTTGCTTATGGCCTGGACTAAATATAAAATTGCGTTGATGTTAAATGCCTGAGATTTTCTTGAGAACGGTTTTAATAACAATTCAGCTATCTATATTTTGTTCTTCGCAGGCATTTTTGTAAAAAGGGTTGAGGAAAGATATGAGATGTTTCGAACTCGAAAGTTTCATTGTGACTTAACATCTGCAACTTTTCAGAGCGCCTTTGGAAATATCGGATACTCTGACTAAAATAATAAACTAATGAAATTAGTTTCAATTGGTACGAAAACGGGTTTCTCCCAAGAAATTCAGTTTCATTTCGAAAGTCGCCATCGTGCGATCAATAATTCATTGAAAACTGAAAACGGACCATGAGGCTTTTCGGAGAGGAGTTAATTGTATCACAACCCAATAAATCATCGTTGGGTTGAACATCTTGATTAAGGGTAGACGCCTTCACCAGCTCGGACAAATGACCAATCCGGGCCCCTCGTTCCCTCAAGACAATCCCTTAGTCGAGGGTAATTTAACTTCAACTTACCTTGTCTAACAACAGCCATTGGTTCCCAGGATGATTTCGTAAGTGTTTCCTCAGCGGCCCTTCTCCTTCAATTAATTAAGCAACAGAAGCTTGCAAATTATTTTCCACCGGAATACATCCCAAGATTTCTGGGACTGGAAGCTCGTTTCTGGTCGGTGACTCACACCAAAATACAGGTTGGAATGTGGTTTTGGGACGAAAAATGGTAAAAATCTCTTTTTACTTTACTTAGCTCTACGAAGTAGAAAGGAAAGTTACGCAATGAGCTGAAGCAAAATTATTAGTTCTTTTCAGATTTTTGCTACTGAGTCCGAAAAACACTATTCCTTTTCATTGAGAATGGGGTTTGTGTGTCTGTAAAGAGACTGAAAGAGAAAGGCAGGACCAAGTTGAGTGAAATTTGATATTTAGCCTGCAGATTATAATGAAACGCAAAAAAAGAAGCTTGAAAAAATTATTTCAAATCTAACTATAGCTGTAATGGTGCTCAAAACAATAATTTTTTTCCTCAAAAACGTTTACAACAATTTTGATAACATTTTTTGGATCAACAGTTTCAAATAACACGACAGTAGTCCGAATGATATTATAATTTGTCAGAAAGTTCTGAAGAAAAATCCCAGTGACATGAAACTAACATTTTCAGAAAAACTGGGGCAGCAGTTCAATAAACTACCTATTTGGCAGGCCGAATTAGATGGGTTGTTTATGACCCTTGACCGACCCCCTTTTTTTGTGCCAGTTGGAACTCCAGTAACAACAGATTTCCCCCTTTTCTGGACGTCCCAAAGACTATCCTTTTCCAACCCCTCTTTTGACTTTTCTCTCCTCAACAGCCAACTGCGGAAGACATTGCTGCAATCATATAGTGAGGCGTAAAGTCACTGCGCCATTTGTATTTACTCACATCCTTACTCTACTTGCGGCTTAAGGGGGTAGTTACGTGCGAGTATTATGTCTAAACAGTATTGCTTCAGCTCCCCTCTGAGGCCCCTGAAAGGCTCAGCCCTAGTGAAAGCTGCCTCCTTGAGAACAACTGGTAAACGAAAGACACTATTCTCATCCACAAGTTTACTCATTCAGGGGAGATAGCTCTAAACCACCGAAAAGAGATTGATGGCACAGTCTCTGCAAGTCCGACAAGACTGTACCTACTGAGGCACTGCAAGTGGTGACTGGGCAACAAGTTGATTTGGATGTTGAATGTATCGTGCGAAAGTGGAAAGTGAAACATAGTCTCCGCGCGTTGTAAGTTGAATTCAGAGACGGCATCTCCACTGAACACGGATCGGCAGAATTCGATGGGCGATCGACGTTTGGCGAATGAGGTGGGAACCCTCGTCAACGGGTCGTGACACGTACGAGTTTCCCTCAACGCATCACCCAGTCCCTTACGGAAAATAGCGACTTGAACGCCTAGCTTCTCTTTCTCTGAAAAATTTGAACCGGGCATGTCATGCAGTTCACAACCGGAAGACATAGGGAGTTAGTTACATTCAGTTTTAAAAGATAAGAAAACCCTGGCGTAAAATGACTGTCCTGCTCTAACTCTTTCGTAGCGGCATTAGCATATTTCACACCCGCGTTGTGTGATCATTTTCAGTTAACTGGTGAGAAGCTGCAGGAGCGGGGAATGGGACGAACCCTCCAAGGCACCTTCAGTTAGCAAGGACATTTGAGGTGTGTGCTATCGCCACACAACCCTCATGTACAAGGCGATCTACCTAGCCTTGATTGGCTATTGCCTCGTTCGTTGTCTGAGGTATCAAACTCACAGTCAACCAAATGAGAGTACTGCCCCAATCACAAAAAGTAACGCTCCTGTGGATCACCAAGGCATACAAGCATCCACTGAAGCATTCCAAATGATCACTGCCTACCCGTTGACTCGACCGTCCAGTGCATAGTAAACAAGTTTCTTAAAGACTATGGAGGCGCTAGAAAGCGCCAAAATTTTGAATTTTAAACTGCTTAATTATTTCCATTTCTATCGCAGTTCATAAAAGTAAAAAGAACTGTCAATCTTGAATTACCAAGACGAAATATTGGCGTTGGAGCTGGAAGGGAGTTAATTTTAAAAATGAGCTCTGACGTGTTTTGTTGCGAGGGGGAGGGGATGGTGAGTTGGTGTTTGGTATTGGTGAAGGTATTGTGAGGACTGTTAATAAATGATCCAGAAGGTTTAATCAGGGAGTAAGTATGGGCATCGGTAAGTAATAATGGAATTTCAAGGATGTAGTGTGAAGAGCTTGGAGAACAAGACGCACATGCGGCTCCTGCATTCAGGAACATGCACGAGTGAGTTCCTGATCAGTTGATCATGTTGGCTCCTAGGGAAGGGTGTAAAAGGAATAACTCTTTCTAAGGCGGCAAGAGAATGCTCTATTTGGAACACCCGGCTAAATACTAGGAAAAGATATAAAAGAAATAACTCTTTGTGAGGCAGCTAGAGAATGCTCTATTTTGAACACCCGGTTAAATACTAAGAAAGGGTATAAAAGAAATAACTCTTTGTAAGGCGGCTAGAGAATGCTCTATTTGGAACACCCGGTTAAATACAAGGAAAGGGTATAAAAGAAATAACTCTTTGTAAGGCGGCTAGAGAACGCTCTATTTTGAACACCCGGTTAAATACTAGGAAAGGGTATAAAAGAAATAACTCTTTGTAAGGCGGCTAGAGAACGCTCTATTTTGAACACCCGGTTAAATACTAGGAAAGGGTATAAAAGAAATAACTCTTTGTAAGGCGGCTAGAGAATGCTCTATTTTGAACACCCGGTTAAATACTAGGAAAGGGTATAAAAGAAATAACTCTTTGTAAGGCGGCTAGAGAATGCTCTATTTTGAACACCCGGTTAAATACTAGGAAAGGGTATAAAAGAAATAACTCTTTGTAAGGCGGCTAGAGAATGCTCTATTTTGAACACCCGGTTAAATACTAGGAAAGGGTATAAAAGAAATAACTCTTTGTAAGGCGACTAGAGAATGCTCTATTTTGAACACCCGGTTAAATACTAGGAAAGGGTATAAAAGAAATAACTCTTTGTAAGGCGGCTAGAGAACGCTCTATTTTGAACACCCGGTTAAATACTAGGAAAGGGTATAAAAGAAATAACTCTTTGTAAGGCGACTAGAGAACGCTCTATTTTGAACACCCGGTTAAATACTAACGTTATTCAAAAGATCGTATGGTTTCTAAATCTAAAGCGTGCAGCTCATTTAGCGAATTGGTTTTATAAGAACCAATCCGTTTTATCACTTATTTTCTAAACGGGTACAGAAAAATTACTTGAAGGCTTAATAGTTGTAAACGCAAAAACGAAACAGACCAATAAATGCGTAATGAAAGCGTTCCGTCGACTTCTCGCGGAATCCGTCAAATCCGCACGGTTTACTCACAGGTGGTGTTAATTTTTTTCTCCATCAAATAAGAGCAGCCTTAATGACTGAACATGAAACACAGGCAGCCATAACAATTTTGTATTGTGTCCCTGCGAAAAAGAGCGAAGCGCGAATCTTTGGGGTGTGAAACGCTAAACGCTGCTTCTATTTTGCGCTCTCTCTCCCTCTCAAGGAAGGAGAAATGAGTTCCACATGCCACAGTTGGAGAGGGGAAGGTGAGGGAATCAATTGTGAACAACTGGCTTAGAAGTGAAGGAGGCCATTACAAGTTAGGACTTGGCTAGAGGGGAGAGGTAGAGCGGGATAGCGAGCCAAAAGATATCCCAGGCTCCTTTCATGCACTCGCTGGAGACAGGCACGAGTGGGTTCTTCTACGCTGTTTTTATGGCAAAGGTGTGGCGCCTGCTAAAACTCCCTCCCTTCTTCATTGTTCCATGACCCCCTCCAACCCGAAAGTGTCACATTCATGCCGTCAAAATTTGTAATTCTAATCTGGCTATATAACGATATTAAGGCTTCCACAACCTTCTATAATGAACATTAGTAACAAATTTGCATAAAGGGAAGAGTGATAAAGGATTTAGTGTGGCGAAGGGGAGAAAGGCGGAGTTGTTCACTAAGTCGGAACTGTAATTCACAACCGACCGTCAAGACCAGTGATGCAAACTCCCCCTTCAACTTCATTTACTGACTTCTTCGGTCATTGCAGTAATTAAGATCCTGATTTCCGTCATGAGAAAAATTCGAAAAACTCTCCAATCTTCGTGAGCGCCTGTTTTCTCTTTCGTGCCAGACCTTGGACAGACATATCTCAGTTTTCAGCACCCCGTTTTATTTGAATAAGCGAACTGTGTGCACCTAACAGAAGGAAATGACGCCAAAAGAACTTTAATTATTGCAGTATAAACCCCAACAACCCCGCCACAGGCGCGTTTCTACTTTACCATTAGAATATAGAGCAGGAAAAACTTGGACGGAACTTTAATAGTCGTGAAACCGTCTAACTACGCTTGATAGCTACAGTTACTCCACATAAACTTAAAACGTGGACTACACTTGTTTTAATGACTACGGGTTTCCGCTCATTAAAAAGCATAAATTTCTACCTGCACCTTGGGATCTCAGTCCAGCACTTTCATGGAGGCTGTTCGGTGGTCCGATGAGGTTAGGGTACTAGATTAAAAGGTACATGGTCTGGGTTTTATACCGGGACTGGCAGAGATGTTGGGCTAATCGAATCTGAACCCTGTGAGGCCACTATTGGTGTGGTCAGATGTAGCATTTGACTGAAAATAAAATGGAGAAGTTACAGTTGAAATCAATTAGGGTCAGCAGGTTGTAAGCCACGCGTCTTATGAATATGAAGTTATTTTATTGTAATAGTTTAATTTTTTTTAGTTTCCTTAGCTCTAAGTAGTCTGACGCTGAGAAAAAAGGAGTCAGATATTTACTTTTCAATGAATAATTTAGTCAGAAAAACGTTTTTTGAAAAAAGATCTGTGTGTGAACGGGATTGAAAAACGACGACTGGACCAAATCAACCTAAGTTAAGGTATTACATAGCCTACAGATCGCTATGGGACGATGAAATAAGGTCGTGGACCAAATCGGTTCTAAACTAACCATAGTTGTTTTCTCAAAAATAGCTCCGATGGTTTTGATTGCATTTTTTCCGTGGATAGCAATAATAACGAGAACACGACTGTACTACGAAATTCTTATTCAGCGCGAACAACAGAAAAAAGCGAAGAAACCCGGTTTTAACGCAGTTTTTTCTTGAACAATATCGCTCGAAATTGGCATTCCTAGAAAAACTCTGATGGAGTGAAATGAATTACCTGTACGGTCACCGTTTAATAACGCTCGTAAGATAACTAGGAGGAGCCCAGAAATTCCAGAGTTGAAACCATCGTAACTTCACTCACTACCAGCTTCTCACAGCTTTTACAGATAATTCCCAAATATTAAACACGATCCTTCAGGTTGATAGCCTCAGGAATCAGCTAAACACTAAAATGGCCGTGGCACCTCAAAAAATTCTGGAACTTTCACTTCCTACTTAAAACGGGAAGTTGTTTGCCAAGTTCAAATGAACCGAGTGAAAAATAGGTTGGAGTAGTGGATAAAGCTAAGAAAATCGCTGAATGTACGTGGAACTGAGGGAAGTTGTGCGATACGCGGCACGATTTATTTCAATTATGTCTACGCAATTGCCACAACTAAACTAATTTTCAAAGATTGTCAACCAACAAAGACTTTTTATGAAGCCAACTTTATAAGCTTTTTGTTGGTCGAGACTGCTCCCTGTCTGGGGATGAAAAGGGATGCTTCGTTGATCGGATATTCCCTTCATGGAATCCACTGGGCTAATTCCGTGCTTAGTAGGCTGCTTTGCTGTATGCCCATTACCAGCCAGGAAAGATGTACTCACACTAACCATGGCAGTGTATTCCTTTGGATGGACTAACCAGGTCTTTTCCAATCCGTCTTCCGTCGTCACGGACACGGAACAGACTGCATGAAGGCCCGTGTTGGCTTCCTCGTCTGTTTCCAAAATTCGTCATGCCACCCACCACGTTCTGGATGTACTATCGAGAAGCGTCAAACATGGCAAATACAGCAATGTCTGTTGACAATGCTCTCCTTCCATTCTCCGCCGTACAACTGCTGGTAATAGAATGTAACATTGTATTAACCAGCACATACACACAACTTTTTTGTCTGTGAACCTATTCACGTAGAGTACTGTGCGTGTTAGTTATCTATTTGTATGTAGACGTTGCAGCAGTTATTGAACCATAATATTATGCATTCGAGGGGGCTTTATGCTACATCCACCGGGCAAACACTCTTAATTTAATTTGTGCATTATTTTTTTTGAGATGTAGATTTTGACACTTTTTCAACCTCTGGAGAGTAGAGGGAAATGCTACACAAAGTTCTTCGAGCTTGTCTCCAAAACGACTTCTAAAATATAAAGTTTTAAAGGTACGTTTTTAAATTCGAGGCATGTTGCGTGATCCATCAAACCTGAAGTTTTTTTGTCATTTTACGGTCGGTAGAATCACAAAGCGTTAAAAGCTCGATTTGCCCCAGTGCCTCGATACTGCTAACACAATGCGGCCGGCCGCTTTTTGATACATCAATCATCGAGAAGTACGAGGTGAATACGCACCAACAGTCCCCTAACCAGCGTCCTTCCTCATTCAATTCCTCAGAACCGAAATTTAGAATCGATTTCTTTTAAAAAGCTCCTGTTGGATAGGTGCTCTGTTTGCGCATCAAGCGATTTCTTTTTTCACTGTAGGGAGTTAAACCTCGAGCGCCAGCAGATGTGTCTTGAATTGAAATTTGAACAGAACAGAAAAAGATGTAGTAAACTCTGAAAACTAATTCAACTACTCACTTCAACTGGTGAATGATGGCTGTGTAGTTAAAACCGCTCTGGTGGCGTATCTAGTGGGTAAACAGGAATTGCTGCTCCCAACGAGTCTAAAAAAGATGGTCAAACATCGAACAAGAGGTGGGGAGCGTGATGCAAGACGCCGAATAAAGATGCTGGTACGAGTATAGAGTTTGGTTGAGGCATGAGGGGCCGCGATGAGAATAATCATAAGATAAAACGTTTCTACAGTGTGGTTTCCTCCAGCGGTTGGTCAGCAGCCCCTGTCGGGAACTGCACTGTTGATCACCGCTTGAACAGTATGGAAGCCGTTGAGGGTTTTAATTAACTTCTTGAGCCTCCTGACGAACATAAATTGGTAAGTAACAAATTAGTGATGATTAACCAGCTATAGTGAGTGCTGGAATAGGTTTATGTTGGGCTGTTAACAGTAAAGTTGATAGCTGATAAAGACGAGGAGTAACATAAATACGGAATCGTTGAATCAACGTTTGATAACACTACCAGAAATGTGTGGGATGGGAGATGTGGATCAGGAGTAAAATGAACAAGCAGGCAATGGTTAAACGAAATAAGACCGTCGTTTCTTCGTTGGAGATTTGAGGTTTCCAAACAGTCTACTTTTGGTTCAGAACTAGAATAGAAAGACAAAACATAGAACGAAGGGGAATCCTACAATATGTGAAGGGGGCCATACGATTCTGGTACTCGTTCTAGGAGCCCCCTACAATTCTTGGGTCGTTGCCACAACCTTAGTCATTATAAATTATTGAGGAAGATTACAGAGTACTTCGTTAACAATAATTTGCCAACAGGTATAAACGTTTGTGAGGGGAAAACGTAATGACAAAAAATAATGAAGAAAACTTCGTCCAAATTAAAAAACTGCGCACCAATGAAAAGCGGAATGCAGAAATAGCGGATCACGGGGACTCGAGCAGTTATGAGCATCCTTGTTGCCACTTGCCTTGTGGTAGTACCTCCTGGACTTGACTTTTGCCGAACCACTATAGTTTGTGATTTGGAGAACTTCATAGGTAAACGTAGTAGGTAAACCTGTCGTGGCGGGCTAGCGCCGCTAAAGTTGAATTCCATTCAGTTTCCATCAGGTGGACCATGTTGAACGTAGTAGTTAGTACACTATCAATACATAACCGTAGCTCCCTTTCAATCTCATTCTACAACAACCAACGAACTAGTAATGTGATCAGGGAAACTCACTATACATAAACGGTTGTTACGAACTCTACGCGTCACGACAAGATGCGTATTTTATAGTTGAATCGAGAGCGAGTGGTGGTTGCGAGTGCGTATTGCAGTGCGGTAAGAGGAGATAGTTCGTGCGTGCTTATGCATGTAGTTTAATTCTCCCTCGTAAGTTCATGTTCGCACGTCACAGGTCATGTTGAGTTCTGTAAAACCTGGAACACGATTGGTCATCTTGAAACGGACTTGGTAGGGAAGAAAGAAGGAGTACAACACACAACTGTAGAGTGTTTCAACGCGGAGTTCTCAAGTGAAGACAGATCCTCTGATTCATCGCCGTATGATTTTCAACGGAAATTCTTTTAGAAGAGAAATCGAACACGATCTGCGGTGCTCGGCTCTTCCTAAATGAACTAGCTTGAGGCGTTCAAAATCTGATTGACCAATTATCTCGGGTCCCAACCAAATTAAGCCCCTCATCCTCCACCCGTCCAAAGCCTGTCCTGGAAGCTACATCTATCGATCCGAGTTCGATCAATAACATCTGAAAATGATGTGATTAAGTGGTATTGAATGGTAGCGTGGACGGCGGATCCCAGAGAGTAATCCTTCAAATCAAACTTCCATCCACTTTTAACTTCCATTCCCATCAACTCTCTCACCCACAATACAAAGAATTAAATATATTTACTTCAGTCCGCAGATGTTCAGACTACGTACTGGGCTATTTCTTTACTGAATGTCTCAAGTGATAAATGTCCGGGTCGCAGAGAACAAGCCGACAAAGTTTTACGGGGAATTTGACGACCAAAGTTCGGTAATCCCCTACTTCTCAAAACCTGGAAAGCTGTATATTATAGGTATAGTTCTAGGTTATAATCTCCGAACCGGTGAAAATCGAGAAAAAATAATATAGCAGGTAGGAAACGTACATGCTCCCTGCAAAGCTAGTTTAGCTTGTCACTCTTTCTAAATCCCACCGTGCGGAAGGAATACTGAGGAACGACGTAAAAAAACTACTCGTAGTTTGTGTACACCCTCATCTTGAATTCTCTCGCTCTTTCGTGAGCATCAACGGAAGTCAAGTATTTCCCTCATATTTTTCACGTTTTTGCTTTTATTCACGAGTTTCGAGGGTTTCGCATTAGTTTAAATACATTTATGCTTTTTGATCCTTTCAAATCGACATTTTCGTGAGATATGTGCAACGTGTGCGATACCAGCAGTCTTTGGTCGTTATGTGAAGGGCAAGAAGTTATCTTTCTGGGGTTTGATTGGTAAAGTAACTTTGATCATGAGTTTTCAAACGGCACGTATACTTATTTCGACAGAAAATAGGAAAAGTAAATTTTGGTCGATACATTCGACACTAATCCTCGATACCTTGATGTCAGGGTTCATGACCTTTTTTTTTGGCGTACGGGAAGGTTTCTTCTCCTAGTGGTCTCGTGAATTAACGCCTGGGCGTTGAAGTACCGACCCGGAACTGTTTAGAATATTGCATCAAGTTGCCCCTCGGGCTTTTCGGCAACGGCAGCTCTTTTTTTTCTCTCTCTTTCCACTCTCACGAGGACGTTGCAGCGTGCCGCCATTCCCATACGCCCTCCCATACTACCCAGGGCATAACATTGGCGCCAGAGAGAATGATGTCCCACCCATCTGCTCTACTAGAGGTTCCTTGAAGAAATGAATGCCATCCGTCAAAGGTGATTCAGAATTGTTCGACCTACACTTAGCTGAGACGATGTACATGAGCCGATGACCGAACAGAAGACCTGTGCGAGATTTGAGTGAAAAATATGTCTCGCGATATACCTGGGCTCAGAGAAGATTGAATTCAACAAATAGTGAGGATATCAGGCCAGAGTATTTCCCCAGACATAATACGGCCCAGCTCTTTTTCAACATTCCAAATTATAGAGGGCAAGGCACCCTCCTCCTGAACCTTCGTCCGAATCGTGGGGTCTCAATGAGCACCTTACCACGAATATAGTGACTCAGGGAGGTTTTCAGAGACCTTAGGTGTTTGTTGAGGAACAAAGGAATAGCGCTAAACGGATAATGTCAGGGGCAAGGTCCACACAAACTCAATTCTCGTAGAAACCCCACCGCAAGGTTGCTGAGACCAGAGATTGGCCAACGATTCTGATTGATTGGGTTATATCTGGTTTATTTACCTGCTTCCACGATCTTCAAGCCTCGATACGGACCGAATCACATTGGATTAACTCTTAATGCGGAGATGCCAAACTTTACAACTGTTCCTGTAATACCCAAGTGTATCCACAGCGCGTCGATACCTCAACTTGATAAGTGCTGATGCTCGTGTGATACCTACACACACCTCTCTCTGATATTTGGTTTTGTAATTTGGGAGACCTCAAAACGTAATGATTCGATCAAGTCGAACACCTTCTTTCGGCCGATCGTAATACTTTTCTTACCTTCTGCGTTAAGGAAAGTAAAACAGTAAGCGTCTCGTTTTCTTGGCAGTGTTAAAAAGGCCATTTGCTGGCAAAAGAAACTAAATTAATGAAACTAATTTTGTTTTTGGTTATTATATTGTTAATAATTTAACTTTATTATCACTATTCATTAATATGAGTTAAGTAAAGTTCGAAGTAGCTTATTATTATTATAGTCGGCTGTTGTCCTCAGATTTCAGAACTTGTAAGCTAACGGAGTTTCGTCGTTCAGGTTGACCGAGTTAAACGACACCAGGAGGTCAAATAGTTTGCGCGAGCAACCAACTCGCTCGGGTATTTTCGACTCAAGCAGCCAACGTTAATAAATAACTAAGCAGCGAGGGATGACCTGGGCGCAGGTTTCGATCGAATATTCATGTCATGGAGACGCACTTTTGCTATCGTTTTATATTAAGTCTTGCGCTGCAAATACGCCATTGTCATTCCGTTTAACGCACATTCTGATCTCTTGTCATCGATAGGCCTTACAAGCGAAATGTCTATGGAAAGACTGCGGCCTTCTCTATTTCCGGTCATGCGGCCCCAGCCTTCTGTGATTTGAAAGTGTCGCTTGGCTACAAAATGCCTGTTTACCAACATGGTGAATGGTTAGCAAGTAATCAGTTAAGCAGCAGTATGGTACCGTAACGCTACGAGTATACCAGTATATTTTCGTTCAACGCAAAAACGTTTAGGAATAATTACCACGTTAATTCAGGTGGTATCCGTTCATACATTATCCGTGGTCTTATATTACGTCACCAATTAAAATCGCTTATGATTCGCAATACAAACTTGAAGTGTTCATTTTATAATCTGGTTTATTGATTGTGCCGTATCTCCGTTCATAAGATAGTCAAAGAATTATACGGGAAGAACAAAATGTAAGTATTGATTGATACAATAGCATTGATCAGTTTGAAAAAAGTATTGTTTGAGCAAGGTGTGACAAGTTTCGCAACACCGGGCAGGAGAACAACATTTTGGCTAATTTTGGACTGATTGTGCTTAGAACTTTGTTGCGTAGTTTCATGTTAATATGAAGTTCAAGTGTGCTCTCTCAGTCGAGTATAAACTCATATACATACAGTAACCATTTTCTCAAACCCTCATTTGTCATTCAAGACTTACGTTTCGGGGTTTCTCATTGATGAAGGTCGATGATGGTTGCAGTTGGTTTCTGTCAAAATAAAACGAGGTAACGTAAAAACAAATTACCGAGGGAAGACGAATTCCTCCGTTCATCTACCAAAATGACAACATTTTTCGAGTTGCTGTACGTTATTTTATCACTCTCGGTCGTTAGCAATTTATCAAAACCGCCAGTGCCCTAAGAATGTTGACTTGTATCTTGTACTAGAATCTTCTGTGGAGCCGTCAGACCAATTCAAAATGTTGAAAGGTGCGAGCTCAATCGTACGCCGTTAATAAGTAATTAATATATACATCGTTATATACAGAAATAACCTCACCCATTGTCTGTTGGCTATGTGTGCCATGAATTTTGAAAGTGGGCAGAGCAGAGATTATCGTTTTCGAGCGTTAGATTTATTTCGAATTACAAGTTTGATGATCGGACCATCGGGTGACGGTGCGAAGCAAATGATAGGGTTTGATCTCGATTTGGCAGACCGACTCTGATCGGACTAAAACTTCTTTTGGCCAATCGGAATACTTCTCTAGCTTCTCTTTGAGCTATGGAAATTTGAAGGTATTGTGAGCAAACCAAGAGAATGTGTGAAGCAACAAACGTGCATGTACTTTACAAGATGGTTAGAGCAATTACCAAGAGAGAGTGTCGAAGAAGTGGAAATACTCAATATCGTACAACTCGTGTTTGAAAAACAAAAATTGTTCATTGTTCAACCTGGGTAGATTGATGAATCCCTCGATTCAATTATACCACCGTATTTTTACAAGGCTAATTGAAACGGTGTCGTGTTTCTACCATCGTTTTTCTCAGTATTAGTAACTGCGTTAACCCGTTTTGCATTCAATCCGCTTATTTCAAATCATTCAATCGAGTGTCAATAATTCGCCACCACTTTTGACAATACACCTACAACCAGCGACGAATGAATAAGCGACAAACTACGGCAGTGACAGAACAGATCATTTAAACCTTCAGCACTCAACTGCGGAAGCCGTCATTCTCGAAGTGATTCCGCTCGTCATTCCGCGAAGGGGATGACTTCCTAAAGGTTACAAACGATGCCTCAAGTGTCACCTGTAACAAGTTGAAAGTCTGACCAGACGGAGTGTCGAAGAGCTCATTGAGAAATTCTGTCCAAGTTGTTTCATAACTGGATCTTTCGAACGCACAGGCCATTCAATCTGACAAGACTTGTTGAGACGCTACTCAACATTTGAGTTTGACTAACACGTGCATTTTCTCTTCTTTCCAATTTTATCAATACAAAGTCAACACATTCAATCCGCGAATGTTTCCTTTCCTTAGCCGTACTAAGTAGGATGTAACGACATGGGAAGAAAAGGATTTGAGTTTTTCTAAGAACTTCTAAGGAAAAAAACCGCTGAACCAAATCAACTACAATTTCATTTTTATCCTGTAGATCACCGTAAAACACTAAAATGAGAATTTAAGAAATATCGTTTCAAAATTTACTGTAATAAGTATAGTGATCAAAACACCAAATTTTCTTCCCTCAAGAACAGCTTTAACAACTTCAGTTAAACTTTTGTATGTTCTAAATTACACGAAGCGTTTTTGCATAATAAAGCCTTCTTTCTGGTTCTATACGTATACCTAATAGTTGTGTTAAGGACCTTCATAGTATGTTATAGTTCATTTATTCGATCATATAAATCCAGAATACACTTCTTATGATTTAGTCTTGAGATACAAGAAGTTGGTTTTTTAATAAATTTTTCGCGAAAACTGCTTTAGCGCATTAAATCAAACTCATCAAGTTTCTTAAATAACTCCAAATGAGTATGTCGTTCGCCATAAATAAATGTTCCTTTGACAGTCCATTGGCAAGAAGTTAGGCCCAGAATACGTCAGAAAACAACGGGATTCTTCGAAAAGATCTCCATTCATTTTTTAAATGTTTGCATTAAGAGCTCTCCCGATATTGATCAAACTCACCCAGTAATTTCATTAAGTGCTTCTGTAGCGCTTTAAACGCAAATTACAGTGCCTGTAAGCAGAGCGTTCCATCTATTTCACAAAGGGGCGAGGACAGTTGCGGTACTTCGCACTTTTACATTTTGATGTTTTCTCTGCTTTTACTTTATTCTAACTACTTCATAATGACGTTGGCGGCTCTCTAGTCGGTCAGTTCACTCGGCGCGTGCCTAGGTGCTGTCACAATCGACTGTTCATTTACCACACCCAGGATTGATAAGACCGGGTCGTAAAGGGAGGGGGAGGGGTCCATCAGGTGGAGGAAGTGGGAGATTAGGAAAGGAAGGTTTTGTTCCAAGGAAAATATGTTTAGTTCCATTCGTACATATAATTTGTTATTCCGTTAACTGGTATTAAAATTGCAAACTCCTCGTTTAGAAATAATTCAATGAAGGCAGCAAATACGTCATTGCGTTGTTCATTAGAAGATAATGGTTTGCTTTTTTCGAGTGGACCGCTATTTGTCTCCTCATATTTTTCGTACGTGTTGGCCGTCTTTAATACCAACGTTTTGGGACAATTGCAGGTCTGAGGTAAACACAGGTTGAGTAAGTGGAGAAAATTGTCGCTTGGCCCTAACTTCCTGAAATAAAAAGAAAAAAAGCCTTATCGAAATCAACCAAGCGAACCGTAACTAATTCAACGACAAGGAACGTTCCTGCCCAGGCGAGTGAGAAAGGCGTCAGCTCGCTCCTTCCAAACAAAAATTCAACCTACCGCACTCAGGTCATTCGATAATCAGCAAACAACGTTTTCGCTGTGGATTTCAATGTTTTCCCCTGCTAGTTCGGAACACGCAGAGTTGCCCTTGTGTTAAGGAATTACATACTTAAACAGTGAGGGGGAAAGAGAAAATTGCCCCTAATATATGGCAGCTCATGGTTCGCGGTCACGCACCTGTTAAACGAAAAGCCCATCGAGTTCTTGACGCACTGGTTGGAGAAATTTCTAATAAACATATCAAAATGCTGCCAACCCAACCGCATCACGTACTGAGAATATTTAGGTAGGCGTGCGCCCAGATTCCACACGTATTTGTCAGTGTGCAACCTTCGTTGATGCAATTGTACTCCAGAGACAATATTGCGACTTTTTTTCATTTAATTTTGTATTTGATAAGTCAAAACTTACAAAACGAACAGCATATTTTCAAACCTCAATCGAAATTCTCTTATTCTCTCTCTTCTCAAAATTAGGCTCCGTTTTGTTGGGTTGACAGCAGCGTTCTGGTTGCAGTACATAGCGGGTAACTGCAGTGTTCATGACAGAAATTTCATCAATGGAGTGATACACAGGGACGAACGGGACTCTTCAATTTAGCGAATGCTAGTTCGGGTCATGTGTGCTGACTATGCACCTCAAACGTCCCGATTTACTCGGAACTTCGGGGTGTTGACTGTTTGGTCGAGGTGCTCGTGTTCGCTCACACCCGGTTTCCTGTTAGTAGTGGAAAAACCGCGGAACTGTAATAGCGAATAAAACTCCGTGTTCCTTTATCGCACACACTCTCCTCCTCCACTTAGTACGTTATCCTAACATTTTCCCCAACGAGTGATCAAACTGTGCTAGTTCGCGTAGCCGGCCACTCAGAATTATTCTAGATGGAAATATTTGATCCTCCGCCTTCAATTTACTTTCCTCCTGCGTCAACTTATTCCCTCGCCCGTCATTACGTTCTTGATGAACAGTTGAACACATCTTTATGCTCAATCGATGATGCTTGCTTCGAAGATAGCAGGGCAGATGTTGAGAAGCTTCTCGCTTGCGAGCATTTCGCTCATGTCAAAAAAGGTCAATGATTTTCTTGCATCGAAGCAGCGTATTGGGACCCCTCCTTAGCCCAATTCCAGCAACGCGGACTCAATTCCAAAACCCTCCTCAGGATCCACTAAAATTCGTAAATCTTCCCGCTTGTAACGACCCCTCAGAACGACCTCTCAAAAAACGAGTCTGAGGGAAATCACGCGATTTCAAAAAGGTCTTGTCATGACAGCACTCGACCCTCAGAAACGCCTCCCTGCCCTATCTGTGATAAACGTCGTAGACTAAGAAAGCGCCCACGTTTTTTGCTCAAGTACAGCATGAATGTTGAAAGAACATTAGTGGAAAAGCTCAATCTGTGTGCGAATTGCCTGGTAACATCAGACCTTTTTGACAACTGTCGCTCAACGTACAGGCAACACGCGCTTCTCCATCAAACGTGCCAGAACGCCGCAGTTGTTTCCAACAGTTTGCTTACTGCAGTCACAGCATCTTCGCATACAACTACCGATTCTGGATGACCTGAGCGCAGGTGTTTTCTGAGGATGAAGGATGCTCCGACTCCCCATCTTTCGCCAAATGGCTGTGTACACCAGAGACTGTATTGTGGATTGCGTTTTTATTTTCTCAATCAATTTTGTATTTAAAGGTTCAACGTTTACATCACGAATATGACAAACATGGGCACCTTTTTACTTTCCGCTACCCGAAGGGAAGGAAAGTATAGTAATCGGCAAAAAAAAAAAATTTGGGTTTTCTTCAGATCTTTACGTTTCAGACCCTACTGAGTCTAAAAAACCTAATTTCGGCGCGTGGTCCGTGTGTGTGTGTGTGTATAACACCAAAATAAGGTTATGGACGATTTCGGCCGATGGGAAGGGGGGTGGGGGACGAAAATGTACCAAAAACTAGGGTTTTTCGCATTTTTCTCGAAAACGGCTCTAACGATTTTGATTAAACTTTCAAATTATCTTCTGCTAATCAATACCTAACTTTTCTTCTCTACACATATCTCCATGAAAATACGGTGAACGGAGATATGGGCCCCTGAAGCAAAAATAAGTTTTTTACGCTTTTTGGCAAAACGGCTTCAGCGATTTTCACCAAACTCACTGGATGTTTTCAAATAGTTAATACCTACATATTCTATTCAATAAATGTTCCTGTGACGGTCCATTGAACCGATATAAAAAACAAAATGTGTCAAAAATAACGTTTATTCTAACATTTCCGTAAATTCCAGGGTAAATTTTTCACCAGATGTGATAAATCTTAATGGAGTGTCTTTTAGTCACCCCTACCAACATTTCGTTCCCCCATAATTATTTCTGTATATATATATGTTGAATGGAGATATAAGCCATGTTAACTCAGGAAAGGAGATTTGTCGAATATTAATTTATCGGTATTCCAATTTTCTCAAAAACGGCTCTAACGATTTCGATCAAGCTTTCGGAGTACTCTCAGCTAACTAGTCCCTACATTTTGTTCCCCATAAATGTTCCTGTAAACATGCGTTGAACGAAGATATAGCGCCCGCCTATGTAGGTGGTGTTCGAACTTAAAGGGGTGGCGGAAAGTTGTGTGTTGCTACGCACCAGATATTTGGATTTTCAATGGGAATTATCTTATTCTCTCTGCTCAAAATTAGGTTCCGTTTCGTTGGATTGGATAAATTTTACGTGATAAAAAGTTACCCTCTACATCATGAATTCAATTCATGCGAATACTCACTTCGTTCAACGCAGTTCTACGGAAACATGCGTGGACAACAAAATGGAAGTAAGGTATCAACACATTAAGTAGTTATTAACAACCTGGCCATTTTAGTCAAACATGCGACTGCTGTTTATGATGAAAAGGTTACAAGCGAGATGTAGTGTCGAAGTAAACATGTTAGGGATTCGAAGAATTTTATTTCATCACATACTTCGCGAGAAGTTTCCGTTATTTCTTTCTTCACTTATCGTGTGATTGTGAGCGAACGGATTTTCCCATAAATTGGAAGACCTTATTCCCCACATCTTTCAGTGCAGTCGCTTTCATTCTTTAGAAGGAGTACTCGCTCGTGTAAAAAGAACCGAAGGGGTTTTCCGGCTGCTTGACTCTCCCAACTTCCACTTTCCGGCCTCTACGCATTTCATTTACGGATGCTCAGAGAAAAGGCTGTGCGGAACGAAATAGGTGAGTCGATTGGTGAAATGCACTTAGGCCCAGTTGCATTAACAAGTTGGATTTAGGAGTTAGCTCATGTTTACTGATCGGAACTTTTTAGCTCACGTTAGTCAAGAAGGAATCGACTGCCAACGTCGTTTTAACGAACGCCATCTGGTGGATTTATATTTTCCACGCACCCGGACAGGGGATGGTGTGACATGAATAATTAGGGCGGAAGCGATTGAAGTATCTCCTTTCCGCATGTAACTATTACTGAACTTAGACGATTCCTCGGGATGTCTGGTGTGTACAGACGCTTCATCCCTGAATTTTCGACTACTGTGGCGCCACTTACCGCTTTGCTGAAGAAAGGCAAACCTTGGGCATGGTCTGACGCTCAGATCGCCGCATTTGAGGCTTTAAAGTTGGCCTTGTCATCTGCACCAGTTCTTGCACGCCCCAATTTTGAGCTCCCATTTATTTTACAGACCGATGCCTGTTAGTACGGTCTAGGAGCAGCCTTGATACAAGTACAAGAAGGTAGTGAAAACGTAATCACTTACTGTTCCAGGACTCTATCAGCCGCTGAACGTAACTACTCGGTGACTGAAATAGAATGTTTGGCTGTGATTTATGGCATAGACAAAAATAGGCAATATCTTGAAGGCAGTGAGTTCACAGTGATCACTGACCATTCATCTCGCAAGGGGCTTTTGCAACTTAAAACCCCAACAGGGCGCCTAGCAAGATGGACTCCGGCTCCTTCCATACAACTTTAGTGTACAGTATAGAAATGGGAAGCAGAACTGTGTTGCTGATACTCTATCTCGTATCGTGCCCCAAGCTGGTGTAGATTTGCTTAGTGTATGTACTAATGAGGTCCTTCAGGACATTCTTCGTTATGTGCGCCGATGTGACACCTGTCAAAGAGTAAAGCCACCAAATTCAGCACCTAGGGGACTCATGTACCCTCGATATCTCACCTCTCCTTGGAAAGTAGTATCCGCAGACTTGATGGGGCCATTTCCCCGAAGTTCGTCCGGAAAAAAATACCTGCTTGTGTTTGAGGACGTTTTCACCAAATGGGTGGATTCATCCCCATTCGTAGTGCTACAACCGCCGTTTTGCTAACACAGTTTCGCTCCGCAATATTAAATCGTTTTGGAACACCCTCTACATTGATAACTGACTATGGATCCAACTTTGTAAGCTCTGCAGTGCGTTCACATGCTGACACATTGGGTATAGAATATAGGACTACCCCTCTTTACCATTGCCAAGCCAACCCAACGGAGAGAGAGAAATATTCGGCAATTGATTGTGTCTTACCTTAACCAAGAAAAACATTCTCAATGGGACCGCTATCTGGGAGAACTTCAATTCGCTCTAAATACTGCTGTTCACAGCTTCGCCAAATATACGCCTGTTTTCCTTAACTTTGGACGAGCTTGACCCACAGCACTCACATCGGAAAACAGTCACATATGCAGATCCTCCTGCTCCTAAGAGTGAACCTAGGACGGATGATTGGGCGCTCCGGATGCAGAAAATAGGGGAACTCTACCATCTTGTTGAACGTCACCTCCTAAAATCCAGCTCAAGCCAAAGTCATCGCTACAACTCACGTCGTAGAAAGGACAATTTCAAAGTGGGTGACTTTGTGCTGCGTCGTTCCTTCAACTTGTCGTCAGCTGAAGATCGTCGTGCAGCGAAATTGTACCACAAATTTCAAGGTCCCTTCAAAGTCACATTTGTTAGCCCCGGTGGAACATGCCAACTTGCAACTGTTGATGGTAGAAGTGCAAGCACCTGACATCCCTCGAAGTTGAAGGAGTACGTTCGTCCTTCAACCGCTGAGGAGGGGTGTGTGACATGAATAATTATGCTGGAATCGGTTTGAGTATCTCCTTTCCGCATGTACCGCTATCTGCCGAGAGACGCGGGTAAACTGCAACCCGTCATTCTGCTCATTCATCATTCGTCTGCCGTCTTGTCCACCGAAAAATATTTCTTCCGAATAAAAAACTTCACCATTTTGCGTACCGGTACGTCACATTTTGATTAAATCCCCATTGTTCCGGTCCCTTAGCATACCCACTTCTCATACTGACCGGTTTATTGTTTCAGTTCGAGGCTCCCCCCCCCCCCCCCCCCGAAGTTATGAAGATTTGCCGATCGCTCAATTGCCACGTTTTATTTTAGTTGAATTTAGAGAAGTTTTACCTTTTATTTCGCATTATTATTTTTAATTTCCGTCATTTAGTTTACTTGTACGATCCCCTGAGAAGTTTAGTTTTAGTTTCAATTGCGTATATATGTAACTCCGAAGAAGGAAGGCAGTTAAACGATTGCTAAAACAATAGAATTGAATAAGAGTCCTTTAATATCCTCTTCAGAATTTATAATGTTATCTTGTTATGTATTACTATTTTACACGAGGTTTCATAACTTGAAAATGAATAATTTATAATCTTCTGCAATTGTAACCACAAGTAGTTTGTGTGCCCTCCGCCACCAGTAGTTTGTGTGTTCTCCGCCACAAGCGTGAGAATCAAGAGTGGTACAGTTCGGTTGCTAAATTATGTAACTACATAATTTACACCTCCGTTCGTCGGTGACTCTTTATCTAGAGGAAAAGAGTATGGAACTAACTTAGAGCTATGAAAAAAATTTGCTGCTCTATGTTGTGATTTACAATCTACTTCATATATACATGATGAAACTCTCTTTTTTATATTAAATGGTCCTATCCTAATTTCATCTAATTTATTTCTATTTAATCTGTTGCCGTTCGAAACATACACTAAATCGCCTTCTTGAAATTCGTGTTCTTTCCTACTTTGATCAACCCGCTTCTTATTCCTCTCAAAACTCGCCTTGGAATTTTCAAGTGCTTTCTGCCTATCAGCACTCAGATCCGTATCACGTTTTAATTCTTCAGGAACTATGTCAGATGTTATTCCATATAAAAGATAAGCAGGCGCGAATTTTGTTGTTCCGTGAGGAGTATTGTTGTATTCCTTGGTACAAGTCTCTGCGATAGTAGTCCATGACTGTTCATCATCCGTCTCATTGATTCGGCAACGTATCCTGTTCACCAGGGTTTGATTTAACCGTTCGTTCAATCCGTTAGATTGTGGGTTATCTACTGCTGTGTAGAGAAGACCAATGCTCTTATTGTGAAGGTATGTTCTGAATTTCCTAGAATTAAACGCACCGTATTGGTCTACTAGCAACGTTTGTATTTTGTTTTCTTTTGCTACTATTTCGATCAATTTGATGAAATCAGTGGCACCTTTGACCACTAGAAGTTCGGATCCATGCATATCTCGAAAAATGGTCGACCAGTAGATGCATGTATTTCTTGGTTGAATTATTCCCAGCAAAACCACCAATGGTGTCGATGGACATGATATGATAAGGGTATTCCGCAGGGCCCAACTTCGAGAGCAATCCGATTGCTCTTCCAGTTCTAGATTTATTTCGAATACACACTTCACAAGCACTACAGAACTGATGTATAAGTTTATCCATATTTTTAAAGTAGTAGAAGGGTCTCAATTTTTCAGATATTTGGTTTGTGCCAATATGCCCGTAGAAGTGGTGAATTTTTTCAATCAAGTCGAGTCCTAATTCTGCTGACACATAGATTCGCTTCCTGTTATTCAGCATCTTGAAGCTAATCTTGTCATCTTTAAACACCTTCTTAGAAGCCACGATCTCATCGGTGATTTTTGCTTGATCTTTTATTATGTCATCTAGTTGAACCATATTAATCACCTTCAAACAGTCTTCTTCATCTTCAAAGCTTTCAAGAACTGGGTTCCTGGATAAAGCGTCAGCTTCTATGTTGTCCTTACCTTCTTTATAAATGACTTTGAAGTTGTACTGCGACAGATACAACATCAAATCACCCAACGCTTCATCTGTGCGTGATTTACACTTTAAATTGATAAGTGGTTTATGATCCGATGTCACTATAAATTCCTTTCCTATGAGATAATGTTGCCAATACACAATCGCCTCTTTTATTGCTAGGCATTCCAAATACATTATTTCTTTCTTCATTTGACCAGGTGTCAACTTCTTGGAAAAATAAGCAACAGGATGTAGAATACCATCAGTTTGGGGTTGTTTCAAAACTGCACCCACGCCTGAACGGCTTGCATCAACTTCTATAACTACATCTTTGTCATGGTCATAAATGGCTAGGACAGGTGATGAACACAGATATTTTTTTATATCTTGAAAGCATGATTCACATTCATCAGACCATTTGAATTTTGCATCCTTTTTTAATAGGTCATGTAATGGAGTTAGTCGCTCAGTACAATGATCTATGAATTTTCGGTAAAAATTGATTTTCCCTAGAAGTTGACGAACCATTTTTCGTGTCGTAGGTCGCTGAAATTCTTTTATTGCTATTAAATTGTCTTTTATAGGACGAACCTTGCCCAATTCTATAGTGTGACCTAAGTATTTCACGGATTGTAACGCAAAACCACATTTCATCAACTTTAGTTTGAGCCCTTCTTTCTTAACAGCTTCAAAAACCAAGCTCAAATGTTTTAAATGGCCCTCAAAAGATTGCGAAAAAATCAAAATGTCATCTATGTAATTCACGCAAAATTTAGACAAATTGTGTTTACGCAAAATACCTGCAAGAATTCGTTGAAAGATAGCTGGTGAGTTTTTAAAACCGAATGGTAGAACTTTCCACTGCCAGTGACCTTTTTGTGTTATGAATGCTGTCTTTTTACGGTCTTTCATTCGAAGGGGAATAGACCAAAAAGCGGAATTGATATCCAATGCAGTAAACCAACAGCAGTCACCAACATTCACCACTAGATCGTCGATTCTTGGAAATGGCTGGGGTTCAGGCACCACTAGTTTATTTAGTTCCCGAAAGTCAACACATAGTCTTGTTCTCTTCCCGTCTTCCTTTTTAAATGCTAAGGTGACAGGTGCTGCAAAAGGTGAGGTTGATTCCTCAATTAAATCATTCTCTATTAAGTGTGAGATTTGTGAGTCTATCTCCTCTTGGTCAGGAAATGAACACCTATATGGTTTCCGTGAAACATATCTGTCCTCCTTAAGTTTAATGTGAGCCTCACTAGCTCCAACTGTGCCCACATCAAACTTATGAGAGGCAAAACACCTCTGATATTCACTTAACAAGTTCCTAATATCTCGCTGTTTGTTCCCGTCTAAATGGTCTAATTTTATATCTGAAAATTTTCCAACATTATCTAACGTCTGCAACGTCGATTGATCTTCTCTCATTCCAATCTTCACTGGATCATTGTCAAAAGTCATATTGTTCACTGCTATGGCTTTATTCTTTATTTTCTGTTTAATCCGTAGATTTTCATCTTGTATGAGTTTAAACTTTTTATAGCGTCTAATCCAAGTAATAAATCATAATTGAAATTACTGTTCTTAACAACAAATAGGTTCACAGTGTCCTCTACTTCTCCAATTTTTAAACGTAGGCTAGCCCGGCTCTGGCAAAAGTTCACACCGCTAATAGTTTTTAGAATACTCCCATCAGAATGTAATTTTGATTTCAGTAAACGAACCAGCTTTTCATTAACCAATGAGCATGTCGAACCATTATCATAAACTGCAGTCACCACTGTATTTCTATCTACCAGTACCTTGATCTTGATTAATGTACACGGTGTGAGTTTTTCCGGGCTATTTAGTTTTTTGAACTACTTTCATCACTCATTTCTATCCCCAAAAACTCAGTCTCAGGGACATCATTCAGTTCTGTAAAATGAACTGCATTTCTATTCTGCGTTTGCTTGTTTCTGCATACAGAAGTTGGGTGAAAACGATTTTTATAACCCAGTCCCTCACATATAGTGCATGGTCTCTTAGGCATATCATTTGGTCTTTCAATCCTTTTTTTAACTATACTGGTATTTTCGTTCTTCGACTCTACATATTGCTTGCCTTCAGATCTTTTCTGCATCACGTAGGAGTCATTGAATTTTTTTAGCTCTCTCAAAAGATCATCTATGTTCACAATCTTATCTCTATCAAGCCTATCTTGAACGTCAAGTGGCAGGCAATACACAATTTGGTAAATCCTGTACAGTTCGGGCATATCCTTGTCAGCTTCCAACAGTAAACGTTCCTTTTTCAGAACAAAATCAATTAGTGAACCGGACATATATTTGTAAGCAAATGCAACACGAATTACAGTCCAACTCTTTTTCCCATAAACCAATAAAAAGGACGATTTCCATGTATCCCAATCAGCCAATGAAAACTTGATTAGGCATGAACTGTACCACTCTTTTACAGTACCTTCTATAAATAATTTTAACGCTTCTACTCTAGTGGCGCAATCAAATATTTTGAATCTGTTACATTCTTTTTCAAAAGACGTTATCCAACTCACTGCTTCTTGCTTTCCATTGAACTTACTTAACAAAAACTTATGTTCTATTTCACTTAATGGTACCTCATGAATACTTGAAATCCGACTCTCTAATTCCTTAATTCGTTTAATTAAAAACAATTCGTTGGCAGATGTGTCTTCTAATGGAATACTGCTGGCACCAGCTTCATCTAAGTTGCATTCCTCGAGATAGTGATCCTGAATTCTAAAGTTGTCGTCTTCATCCATATAAGTCTCTTTTAATTCGGTTTTGAACGCTACCGCAATTTTTCTGTAACCCCCCACTTTTGAAATTGAATTTTTACTACTTACAATCGTTTTTATTGCCAGTAGTCCGTCGTGAAGATCCAAATTCTTCAGATGATCTGGTAGGGCAAACCACGTTTTCTTGTCCGCAGACAACGCTGTTAATTCGTATTCAGCTTCCCCTTTCTTGATGATGTGGACGTGCAGTTTCTTACTTGAAGCCATGGTTGAGTAGAATTCTTATTCAATTTGTAACTCCGAAGAAGGAAGGCAGTTAAACGATTGCTAAAACAATAGAATTGAATAAGAGTCCTTTAATATCCTCTTCAGAATTTATAATGTTATCTTGTTATGTATTACTATTTTACACGAGGTTTCATAACTTGAAAATGAATAATTTATAACCTTCTGCAATTGTAACCACAAGTAGTTTGTGTGCCCTCCGCCACCAGTAGTTTGTGTGTTCTCCGCCACAAGCGTGAGAATCAAGAGTGGTACAGTTCGGTTGCTAAATTATGTAACTACATAATTTACATATATATATTTTTTTATATCTAACAGGTACGTTAACTTTAGTATATTTTTACTTTCCTTGGCTCTACGAAGCAGAAAGGAAAGTTATGTAATCGGCTGAAAATTTTTTTTTGAGCTTTCTTCAAATCTTTACGTTTCAGACACTCCTGAGTCCGAAAAACACTATTTGGGAAAATGGTCTGTGGGTCTGTGTGTCTGTGTGTGTGTATGTGTGTCTGTGAACGATTTTTAGAGAAAACCACCGTACCAAATCAGCTCAAACTTCATACTCGCTCGCAGACCACCATGGGACGCAAAAATAAGGGTATGGGCAAAATCCACTGAAAGTTAACTATAGTTATCATAGTGATCAAAACACCACATTTTTTTTCTCAAAAACGGCTCTAACGATTTTGATTATATTTTTTATATTGATAGCTCTCAATAAGGCAACTATACCATGGAATTCCCATTGGTGGGAAAATTACGAGAGCAGCACAATAAATTATCAAAATTTTCGACGAAATCGATTTTAGCGCGGTTTTTAGAGAAAACAACCGTACCAAATCAGCGGAAACTTGATGTCTAGCCTACAGGTTACCATGGGACGCAAAAATAAGGGTATGGGCAAAATCCACTGAAAGTTAACTATAGTTATCATAGTGATCAAAACACCACATTTTTTTTCTCAAAAACGGCTCTAACGATTTTGATTAAATTTTTTACATAGATAGCTCTTAATAAGATAATTTTACCATAAAATTCTCATTTCTGGGAAAATGACGAGAGCAACACAATAACCGCGGTTTTTTCCTTTTAAACTCCACATTGTTACTGGAATGTTAAAAAAAAGTCGTGTTGTAGTCCAATCCAATACCATGGGCTCATGAGGTACAGGGGGCTCACTCCAGAAATTCCTGAATTTCAACTACCGCCGTTTCTCTAATACCAGTTCTAACAGTTATTACCCAATAAGAAATTGGGTTGTGTCCGCCAGTAGGCAAATACTAAAGTTAACGTACCTGTTAGGTGAGTCCGTCTCCTCTGGCTTGTGAGTTACCTCTCCCCGCCCCTTCCCCAACGCTCCATCACTCCTTTCACTTTTCTCTTTGTATATAAAGACCACGACCAACTGACTGACTCCAGTACTGACTAAACGGCCAGACGATGATGTCTTTACATCGAAAGCGCTTGCCCACAGTAACTCACAAGCCAGAGGAGACGGACTCACCTAACAGGTACGTTAACTTTAGTATTTGCCTACTGGCGGACACAACCCAATTTCTTTAATACCTAACACAGCCAGTCCGGCTAAGGTACTACTAACAAGACTGACCAACAAGACCTCTCCCCGCCCCTTCCCCAACGCTCCATCACTCCTTTCACTTTTCTCTTTGTATATAAAGACCACGACCAACTGACTGACTCCAGTACTGACTAAACGGCCAGACGATGATGTCTTTACATCGAAAGTGCTTGCCCACAGTAACTCACAAGCCAGAGGAGACGGACTCACCTAACAGGTACGTTAACTTTAGTATTACCCAATAACTCTGCAAAAGTGATTACTTTCCTCCTTCAAAAAATTTGTGTTTACAGCCTCGTTAATTATCTGTATACCAATTGCTCAATAATGGTCATGCAATGAGTACTAGCAGCACAATAAATTCCATAACTGTAGGCGCTACAGCTTCCTGCTGCTGTGACGTGTTGTTTGACCAAGTTCAAAGGAACTGAGTGATAAATGAATTAATTGATTAAACAGGATTAGCCAAGTAAAAAGTGAATTGACGCAGAGCTAAGGAAAGTTGTGTGTTGCAACGCACCAGTTTTTTTCTTTTCTCTTGTCATAATTTTTTTTTCCTGTTTAACATAAGCTGAAGTCCTTTGCATATTACTTTCCGCTACCCGAAGGGAAGGAAAGTATAGTAATCGGCCCAAAAAAAAAATTTGGGTTTTCTTCAGATCTTTACGTTTCAGACCCTACTGAGTCTAAAAAACCTAATTTCGGCGCGTGGTCCGTGTGTGTGTGTGTGTCTGTAGTTCGATTTGCGGGAGAACGGCTGATCCGATTGAGCTGGTTCTTTTTTTGTTTTGTTCGTTATTTTTTGTAGACACCAAAATAAGGTTATGGACGATTTCGACCGATGGGAAGGGGGGATGGGGGACGAAAATGTACCAAAAACTAGGGTTTTTCGCATTTTTCTCGAAAACGGCTCTAATGATTTTGATTAAACTTTCAAATTATCATCTCCTAATTAATACCTAACTTTTCTTCTCCGTACATATCTCCATGAAAATACGGCGAACGGAGATATGGGCCCCTGAAGCAAAAATAGGTTTTTTACGCTTTTTGGCAAAACGGCTTCAGCGATTTTCACCAAACTCACCGGATGTTTTCAAATAGTTAATACCTACATATTCTTCTCAATAAATGTTCCTGTGACGGTCCATTGAACAGAGATAAAAATCAAAATGTGTCAAAAATAACGTTTTTTCTAACATTTCCGTGAATTCCAGGGTAAATTTTTCACCAGATGTGATAAATCCTAATGTAAAAGTCTTTTAGTCGCCCATACCAACATTTCGTTCTCTATAACTATTTCTGTATATATATGTTGAACGGAGATATAAGCCAAGTTAACGCAGAAAAGGAGATTTGTCTAATATTGTTAAGAATAGCAGAAAGACACAACTAGCTTGGTTGGAGAACTACACAAGAATGAATGTTTTTTAAATTTTTGATATCGGAAGGACAGCAACACACAAACATAGTTGCTACGTAAACCCAAATGATTAGAGCATCATCCACTGTCGATGATCCCAGAGAGAGAGTTACTGCACGTCATTCTGATAGGGGGCCAATTTATCGGCATGAACGATTCTTCTCCGGTGGTTCAGAGTCGTAATACGGAAGATGACGTCCGAAATCTTTTTTAACACCAAACAAGGCCCTACCCGTGGTGACTGCAGTTTCGGTGAGATTCCAACTCTCCGTCGGGGCCAATGATACCACACCCTGTCACCGATCTGGTAGCGTGGAACCTCTGTATGGACGTCGTATCGGCGTTTGGTTCCTTCAAACGATTTGAGTAAATGTTGGCGCGCTGCCTCGTGCGATTCATCCAGCTGTTGTTGTAGGTTCTGACAATATTGAGTTACTGGACGCGCAGCATCTGGAGGAGTACCCGTTTGCAAGTGCATGGGAAGTGTAACTTCTCGCCCAAAACCAGGCTAGCAGGAGAGAAACCAGTAGCAGAATGCTCTGATGCACGGTATGCTAACAGAACCCAAGGTAAATGCTCGTCCCAGTCATCTTGTCTTGAATTCACCAACTTTGCCAGCATATCAACTAGCGTTCGATTTAGTCTTTCAACTTGGCCGTTGCTCTGTGGGTGCATAGGCGTGCTTCTCGTTTTGTGAATGTTGAGCAGCTTGCACATTTCCTGGAAAACTGCCGACTCAAATGTTGTACCCTGATCAGAATGCAACTCTCGAGGCACACCAAAACGAGAGACTACTGTCTCCACCAGACCTTTAGCAACAGTTTCAGCCTGCAGATTTGGAACTGGAAATGCCTCAGGCCATTTCGTAAACGCATCAGCTACGACAACAATGTACTGGTTCCCTCGTTTTGTTTGATGCAAGCGCCCTACAACATCTATAAACAACCGCTCAAAGGGGACGCCAGTACGATAAGACTGCAAAGGAGCTTTCTTCGTAGACGTATGTGATTTGCCTCGCTTACCACAAGTATCGCATGATGCACAAGCAAGTTCCACATCCTTCGACATCCTAGGCCAATAGTACGTCTGACGAACAAGGTTTTGTGTTCTCCGTCTACCAAAATGACCGAGGTTGTGAGCATGACCCCACCACTTCTTGCTGAAAGCATTTTGGTACAAGAACTTGATCAGAGTGCTGGAGGCTTTTCTCGTCATCCCAACGTCGAACCAACAGACCGTCTTTTAAATACAGAGTGTCAAACATGGCCCACAGCGTTTTTGTCTCTTCCCCATAACCAGCGATTTTCTGCCAATTTGGGCGCTGTTTCTCACGTACCCAGCAATAAACTTGACCCAATACTGCGTCTTCTCTCTGTCTGTCTATCCATTCCTCCAATGATGGCTTTATTTGAGTGAGATAAGTTGGAACACTTTCGCTCAGAAATTTCTGCTCCTGTCTCTGACAGTACTTACAGTCGTTAGCTGCACAGGGTCTGCGAGAAAGACCATCAGCGTTGAGGTGCCTCTGGCCTGGCCGATGTTCCACTCGAAAATTGAATGAGGCAATCCTCCAACCATCGGGCCAGTTGGCCATCCAGCTCCTGAAGTTCCTGAGCCATTGTAAAGATGCATGATCTGTTCTCACCTTAAATGGAGCTCCGCAACCCAGACCAAATGACTTGAAATGCTTCAGAGCTTCAACCAAACTGAACAGTTCCTTGCGGGTTGTGCAATATCTTCGCTCTTCTTTCTTCAAGCATCGACTGAAATAACCCAGAACTTTCTCACATCCGTCCTGATCTTGGGAGAGTACTGCTCCAATGGCTTGATCGCTGGCATCTGTATCGAGGATGAATGGGGCTGTAGGGTCTAGATGGGCTAAAACAGGTGGCTTGGCCAGTGCTGTTTTTACATCCTCGAATGCTGCTCGGGCTTCTTCATTCCAAATGAATGATGGCTGATCCTGTAATCCATATAATGTGCTTGCTCTTCTAGCCAAGAGTGGCACAAGAGCCCTGTAGTATGAACAAGACCCCAGGAAGGAACGAAGCTCCTTCTGCGTCCGTGGAATTGGCCAATTCATAACCTGTTCAACTTTTATCGGATCGGTGGCAACTCCTTCCTTTGATATCACATACCCGAGATATGATGCTGTACGTCCAAAAAGTCGGCATTTCTTGGCATTTAACTTGGCTCCAGCAGTTCGTAATGTTTCAAAGACTTTTCTGAGCCAACACACGTGTTCTTTGAAGGTTCTGGTATCCACGAGGACATCATCCAAGTAGACCGAATGGAGTCATGCAGCACTCTTCCCATTGCTCTCTGAAAAGTAGCAGGTGCATTTGTGAGACCAAACGGCATCACTCTGAACTGCCAGAGTCCCCAAGGGGTACAAAACGCAGTTTTCTCCTTATCCTGGTCGGCCATAGGAATCTGCCAGTACCCGCTCTGAAGGTCTAAAGTCGAAAACCAGGTACTTCCACTCAAACCACAAATTAGTTCATCCACCTTGGGCAATGGGTGAGAATCCTTTTTTGTGATGTCATTGAGTTGACGATAATCGATACAGAAACGGGTACTACCATCTTTCTTTTTACCAACACGATTGGACTTGCCCACGGACTTTTGGATGGTTCGATTATGCCATTTCGTTCCATTTGTGCAACAAGCCTGTCAACCTCTCCCAGACGAATAGGTGGTATCCGTCGAGGGCTTGCCGAATCGGATGACTTTCGCCAACATCTATTGCGTGAAAACATCCTTCAATTTTTCCCACATCGGATGCCTCCTTGGAGAAAATATCAGCAAATTCAATAACCAGTTGCTTCACCTCCTCCAGCTGTTCTGGCGATAGTTCCTGCCCTAATTCCAGGGTTTTGATGTAGTTCGGGAAACCTCCAATAGTCTCTGACGTATAATCAAAGAATTCCCTAGTTTCCGATTCATCCTCCAGAGCGGCGAAACCGTCACAAACTTCTTGCTCTTGTATCAGACAAGACTTTTCTTCACTTGCCCCCTAATACTGTCAATCGCTTCCCATTTACTTGAATTTCGAAGTTTGCTGGGTCGATTATGCACCTATGAACAGTTAGAAAGTCTAATCCCAAGATGCATTGTTCCTGAATATTAGCCACCAAACTTGTATGTTTCCTGTTTCTCCCATCTCCAATGTCAAACTCTAGTTCAGCCTCCCCTAGAACAGGAAGCCTATCACCAGAAACAGCTCTCAGGCATAAGGTACCAGCTGACTTCAAATGAGTACCAGAGCGTCGCATTACATCGCCATTCACAATTGTTCGAGATGCACCAGTATCAATTACCAACTTACAAGGTTCACCGTTGATTTTGCCCGATAACGCCAAAGACATGAAGGATGAGACTCTGTAAACGACATCATTATTTTCAATATTTTTATAAATAAAAGAAGGGAATGAATTAGAAGGAGGCTCTGAAATACCGTTCGATGAGCATGGGCATTCTGTGTTCGTGATTGAAAGCAATGTGGGTGCATCTGATGCACCGGTTGGCTTAGCACCCTTCAAGCCGACCGGTTGGCGTTTCCCGCTTCCAGCTGGTTCTGATTAGTGCTGAAAGTTTGCTGTAGACGACGTGTTGGACAATTGCGAAATATATGGTCGGGAGAATCACAACGCCAACACAGTTTTGGTCTTATAGATGAACGTGTGATTTGATAGAGCTGAACTCCTTGCTGCTGTGATACCTCCTTGACCGAAGAACACCTAACAGAAGTTGCCTTGCCTGCAACTTGCATACGCAGAGTAAGTACCAGCGCGTCTGTTAAAGCGGTTTTGCTGCTAGCTGGCCACACATTTGTGACCCATTCCCGGAGTTTAGGATCTCGTAAGCCCCTGAAAATAAGAGGCAATTTCATTATCTCTCTTGGCATCCAGGCCAGCTTTGCGAGCTAATTCCTTGATCTCCTGGAAGTAAGTCGCAATGTCTTCCGCTGGTAGCTGTTTTCTGCTTTGGAGAAGAGCCAGACAAAGTTCAGCTTGGTTATGTATACCATAGCGGTCATCTAAGGCGGCAACAAGATCTTCATACGTAAACTGCAGTGGCATCTCAACAAGGGTGGTTAGTGCAGATCCTGAAAGAGCTGCTGCAAGTGCAATGGCCTTTTGTCGGTTTGACCAGCAATCTGTTTGGGCTATAGCTTCAAATTGTCTAATGTAGGCCCGCCAGTCAGCACTTCCATCAAACAAACGAGGTTTCCAAATCCTGGAACCACTAGGAGTTGGTTCAAAGGACTGTTGTACTGACTGATGATTGGTTGCAGGGACAGATGAATGGCCATTCTCCTCAATGATCTCAGGCTGGCTCCATGAAGAAGTCTGCCTTAATGCAGAATGCAGTTCCTTCCTCAAATCTTCGCGTAAAGCGTTGCGAAGTTCTCTCATAGATTCGTTGATTTGCTCTCCTATTTCCCGATCAAGTATAGTCTTAATTTCCGCTAACTGACTATTAAGATGTAGTGCCGGTTCTTCAATGAGACTTCCTCTTCATGGCACAACGGACCTTCAGGAGGTGTTTCAACACCAATCTCTTCCTGTTGTTGGTATGGTAAACCCGAGCGTGTTGACATCCCACCGCTGTCACCAATGTTAAGAATAGCAGAAAGACACAACTAGCTTGGTTGGAGAACTACACAAGAATGAATGTTTTTTTAATTTTTGATATCGGAAGGACAGCAACACACAAACATAGTTGCTACGTAAACCCAAATGATTAAAGCATCATCCACTGTCGATGATCCCAACAATATTAATTTATCGGTATTCCAATTTTCTCAAAAACGGCTCTAACGATTTCGATCAAGCTTTCGGAGTACTCTCAGCTAACTAGTTCCTACATTTTGTTCTACATAAATGTTCCTGTAAAAATGCGTTGAACGACGATATAGCGCCCGCCTATGTAGGTGGTGCTCGAAATTACTAGGGTGGCGGAAAGTTGTGTGTTGCTACGCACCAGATATTTTTGTTGTTGTTTCCTTTTGTGCTCTTGCTATTATTCATTTATTTGTGGACGTGGGTTCATCCCCACGTGCGTGGTTTAGACTTGAAATCGTACAAGGGACAACCAAACCCGAGATGTCCTTCGCGATTGGTACGACGACCCCAAAGAACTACAATATCGTAATGAACGCTTAGTGTTAGCGTTTGAAATAGTGTTTAGGGTACAACCTTTTTTGAACCCTGAGGTGATAAGTCGCTCATTTATCCGATTAGAAGAGATTCCTTTCGTCCAGTTGCGATTAAAACCTCGTACGGTTCATTGTATTCGCCCAAATCATACTAAAATTGTGTCGTCATTATAAATCTTCTGCTACTTATTCCTGTATTGAGATTGTTCATCTCCCCCACTTCCGGTTGATTCTGCAACCACAGACACGAATTCAAAGGCTAAATGTCGCTGGATCGGCGCTTTGGCCCAGGTTAATCTGTTGCTAACTCCAATGCGGCGAGTCAAAAAGGCTGCATTTACACAGTAAATTTCGATCACTATAGTTAGATTCGGACAGATTCTGCTTTTACCCTTATTCATGCGCTCCATATCGATCTGCAGGCTAAAAATCAAATTTGAGCCGATTTGGTTCAACCGTTTTCTCCCTATCATCTTGTCAGACGGACAGACCATTTCCTCCTAATTCGTTTTTCGGGCTCAAAAGTTCTTGAAAGGTATGGATAATCCAAAGATGTTTTCATCTGAAAAATACTATTGTCCAAGGTTTTTCAAAAAAAATTTAAGCTTAACGGAAACCAAACTATCGGCACTGCAGCCTAAGCTAAGCCTACACTTAACGAAAAATTCAAAGACACTTCGAACCCTTTCATGTCTTTCGTTTTTGGTTAATAACGGGGTATGGTTCTTTTTTATCCCTCTCAAATTACGGCCTTGGGCGTTCACGAAGGGCATAGGTCAGGGATGAGAGATTGAGAGTGTGCGGTGACGTAGAATGTACATTGGCATAGGCAATTGAATAAAAAATTGTCCTCAATGCATACGAACTTCCAACAATCACCAGGAACCGTTAATACCATGAGTGTTCCCTTCCAGGGTTTGGGAAACTGTTGGCTAGGGACTTGCTCGAATTAAATAGCGGTTAGTTCATCAACTTTATTTGACCCTGAAAACATAACAGTCTGTGGCTTGCCGTCTCGGGTCCTTTAAAAATTCAGAATTTAGATTTTGGGAGGTCACATGACATCGAATCCAACATTGAAGAACAACCACCAAGATAAAAGAAAATACTGGAGATTTCAAGTTGCCACTTACAGCTCCAATTACCTACTTGTAGCTTCAATTCCTCAATTTAAAACTTGGGAGTTTTTACCTTCCTCGGACTTTGAAAACGCGGGTTCGATAATCGTCAAATTTAATGCACTTACTATTCAACTTTTTACGCATGCACGAAGAAAGCGGACCAGTTTTTGACGCACTAAATCGACGCCAGGTTTACTTGGGATCAGGCGCAGATCCAGCGAGAAGCCTTGGAATTCGTGTCTATGGTCGTCGAATCAACCGGAAGTGACTCGACAAGTTTATTAGGGAAGCAGGGGTGTTAGGACGGCACGATTTTAGCATGATTCGGTGGTCCACGTGGATCGCACGGGGTTTTGATCGCCATTGAGCGAAAATGTACTAAGGATCTCTTGGTATCTGGAGCGGTTTGGATTCTGCAGGTCATTGCTGTGGTAGTTTGATAGTTACTTGGATTATGTTAAGTTCCTTGAGAATCGTAGAAGACAATGCTAAACAACAAGATGCTCAACTTTTACAAAGATTGGTCGACGATAATATTCACTTCTTTCGTGCATCGGTTTCCGCCGTGCCCTACTAGGCTGCCGCAGACCTTCTGTGCTGCCAGTAGTCCTAAAGATTATCTGCTCCATTCTATCTTGAATCACTGCCAATACTAATGAAACCGTTTCGTGCTGGACAACCTCACTACCTCTTCCGCGCAGCTGAAAAGGTTTTTTTTGCATGAGCTAAACATTTCTAGCATTGCATCCCCAGTAAAGACTTGTTCATTGAACTTGGATGGAGCTTTGCGGGCGAACTGATACTTTAAATTGTTTATTTTGCAATCATTTAATAATTACCATTAGGCTGATAACATTCGATGAATAACTCTTTGAGCGAGCGACTTCCCCATTTAATTTCAAACGAAGGTTGAGCGTAAACACTGTCAGGAGCATTCATATTCATTAGTGTTAGTAGTTCTTGTTGAGCTCTTATAAGTTATATTTGAAAACGTTGAGAAATATGTCTGATGCCGACCCTAAGGGACATCTCAGATTTGGTTGCCCCTCCCCCTCGCATGAGTGGAAATTATAAGAGCCTCTCGCGCTGCCGCTGATAATGTTCCAAAAAGGGGAGCGACAGGACGTGAAAATGAGAAGCGCCAACGGAAAACAAAGGAAACACCAAACAAGTCGCCTCTGACGTAATTGGTGAGGAGCGGGAGGGAGGTCCAATCCCCTTGCCCTCTGCGGATCTGCTGCCTGTTCCACTGGCCCCCAAAAGCCCCCAGTACTTCGATTTTACCCGAGTGGACTTCCCGCTCTTTGTCACGAACTCGTCTCCGCCCACCTCTTTTGTTTTCTCAACCGTTTGTTTACAGTTTTGTCTACCCCGTAAATTATAGGCCCTCGTATTTCATGGGCCATTCGCCGTTGCAAGGCCCCACTTGTGATCCGGGCGCACTTGGGTTGAGTTGAGCACTGTGAAAATACTAGGCGATGCCGATTGACTGTGTCGTTTATGACAACATGCCGGTTCGGATCCGGTTGAAATCGATGGAGCCGCTTGAAAGATGTTTCGCGACCGTCCAACATTCTGCTCAAACGAGAGACCTGGTGATACTCATTACCAAAACAGCTAGAAATCAATCTTTTCAATTTTTTTAAATGTAACTTTCTTATCAATGTGAAAGTTACATAGAAGAACCTGTCTTGCTGTTGTACAAACTTCAGACTCCCGTCGTGCTTCTTGTGTTCATGTAAACTGTTTCGAAGGAATCTGCTAAAAAAGTTATAAGCCAGTTTTTGTAAGTCGTTGGATGATCAGCATCAGGATCTGCTACACACAAAATAACTCTTATTATATATTGGAAATAATTCCTTCTTGTGAAAAACAAAATGCCTTATGTTTCTCTTGTGTTTGAGCTGCACTCGTGCTCAAAGAAGTTCACCAAAGTATATACGGTTAGAAAAAATAAATATTGAGGACTCCGGTGACTCCCAACTACTCACGACACTTCACTAATTTAGCCTTCCATGTGTGTTCAAGTATAATAAAGTATTTTCTGTATCACGGAGCTGAAAATCACGGGTTCAAAACGCTCTGCAAGTTATTACGCAACGGTTTATTATTCTGTTACACAGCTCGACGTAGTCTTCAAACCCATCTCATGTTATGACTGCAACGGAATGACGAAAATTGATATATTCTAGGTGCCTGTCGGCAATTGGCAAGGCGTGAAGAGTCAAAACATTTTCCTGACTGAAAACTCAGGTGTGTTGTTGTTAACACCGTAGTAGGAATTACTTGTTTTTGTGATTTAGTAATAATGTAGACATAAGAAGGGCTCTGGACTCGTGAACAGTCATCAAAACACGTCTGGATCGACCTTGCCTACCCGCTCTTCAAGTCGTCCCTACGCCCCACGTTTCCACTATTATTGGGTCGCCAGCATCCCAATTCCATTCACTATTCCGATTTGGGAATCCAGGATCTGCATCGCCTGTACTCCGCATCATCTTCTTCTGACCTGCCAGCTCACTCGAATCGTTTTCAGCAATAGCGGTCAGACGAAACTTCCTTTTTATTCTGACATTCCTTCTATATGGACATTATCTTACATTAGTTTCACTTAAAGTTATTCTTAAAACAGTAGGAGCTCCTAATTTCATTTCCCTGAATATACCCTTTTTTTATTACAAACGGCATTTTTTCCTCTTCCATTTACCACTTGGGTGATTGGTTGCCATGTTAATGAATGATTTATTAGGAATGAATGATCAACCAAAAGCGGTTTAATTGAAACTTAAGCCAGAATTCATTTGAAAATAAAATTCCCCTCACTTCAAAAATTCGCATCTTACCGCAAGATAATTAGGAGCACACCTGAATCTCCGGGATTTCAACCACCGCAGTTTCACATATTACTGTTTTTCACAGTTTTCGAACGATGATTCCAAAACAGTAAACACCATCCTTCTAAAAAAATAGTGTTGACAGTCTCACGAATCCCCCGTGTATTGTTTGCTCAAAAACCGTGGCATACGTTGGTTCCAGAACTTTAACTGCTGCCACATTTAATGTAAAACGTGATGTTATGGTTCAAAACAAGGGGAAAATAAATGTTATTAGTAGCTAAAGCCAGTAAGGTTGCCGAGTGTTGGTAGGGCTGAGGGAAGTTACGTGATTGGTCAGGCCTTTGCAGGCTAAACGCTCCATGCCCGGTTGACTGGGGTAATTCGTAGCTCGCGCTGAAACCATGATTAGCCGACTGCACGTTGCGTGAGCGCGCTCTGTGTCTTCTTCCTCCTGTATTTTACGTAGCTTTTGTCATTTTCTTTTGAATTTGGGGTACGTTGTAGTTTTTCAGTGTACCTATTGATTTGACCTCCAACACGATTTCTTATTGAATGTTCGAGGAAGAGTTCGAGTGCTTGGTAGAGCTTTCTTCTTCTATTGGGTTTACGACGGCGGGAACACGAGCAAACAATATCTTGGGTGCTTGGGAATTCATGTTATCAGCAGTTCTCGTTTACACGGCGTAACGACAACGACGAACTATTTATGAAGGTATAATTCATGGATGTTGTCAATTAGAATTCGGGGTCGCGTCGTCTTGAGAATAACGTAATAAGGCGGGAGTTAAGCATTTGGATGGACTCGGCCAGTAAATGGGATACGAGCTTTGTGAGAGGTAAAATGCGAGGAAGAATTGGAGGATTGGAGAGGTATGGGAGGAGGGGGGGGGGCAGAAAGTGAGGCCGAGGGCTGAAAAAGCAAAGGGGAGATGGTGTTGCTGGTGAGAAGGCAATCTATCATCGTTTACCACTCGTGAGTTGTGGCCCTAGTTGGTGGTGCGGCTGTGATGTGAAGGTACGTAAAGTCCGGACCTTAGCCCAGTAAGAAATGGAAGGTGTAGAAAAGAGTGTGGGAGCTGCTGGGTGATACATCTATAAGGTCACCTCCTCCCTTCGACCCTTTCAATATTTAATTCCCCAATTGCTCCTTGTCACAAGAAATAAGAGCTTTTTCCTCTCTGCCTCATTTCACCCCTCCCCCATCACCCTACCCTCTGAAAACTACCTTTCTGCAGCTCGCCCATCCATTCCCTTATAAAAATCCCCTTCTCCTATCCCCACTCCAAAGTAAGCATCCCCTCATTTTACCGAAGAATTTTTTTCGCTACTGCTTCATAATCCAGCGCTTTTCCTCGTCAGAATATTGTGATGTAGCACGAGGCCATTGCAGGCTTCTGCTGCCCCCTCATAACACAGCCCCCCTCGCGCAATACTTCGCGACCTTTGCGGTATTATAACCTGGCCATCACATACCTATCGACGTCTTCTTACTTTCCCCGACCCAAACAGTAGGGAAACTGTTGTGATCGGTCAAAAAACATAACTAAGACGACGGATGGCAAGTTTATCCTCAGTATCACGTACACTCAGCTGGTTCAATCGCATAAAAAAGCAGGCTTTCTGAGGAGTGTCAACACAATTTTTGTTGAGAAGGTCAGTTATTACGTATCGTTCAGGAAGTACAAGAGAAAAGCTGCGAAAAACTTACTCAACAAGGCGACAGTAGTTTGAATTACAGAATTTCGTGAGCAATATCACGTTTTTCTCATGATCGTTATTTGGCTTGTTGAGCCACGGTTTTCGTCAAAAAGTCACGGAAATGGGAGCAAGCGGTGATAAAGAGGGTTTCAGTAAAATTGTATCCTTCCTCAGCTTGACGTAGTGGGAAGGAAAGCTACGCAATCGGATGAAAAAAGTAAACATTTCAAGTTTTCTTTTGATTTTCGCGTTGCAATGGCTAAATGGTCCAAAAACGCCGTTTGGGAAAATAGCTTGCGTGTGTAAGCCTTCTGAGCTTGCAGCTACTCAGCATAGTTTGGTTGACGGACGTGAACTCAGGCAATGTCCTGACTCCTTCTAGTCTGGGGGGGGGGTGAGTGGGGTTCAGAATGCATCACATTAGAGAAAAATATACCGGCGGAGTTTTCTATCGCAAATGGCAATGCAAGAAATAAGAACATTAACGTCACAATTAACATTACACATCAGGAACACGAAAGGCGTGTCGCGAACTAACTTCATTTCAACTTCAACTGGAAGTTGTTGTCTCCCCATTGCAACTCAATTACGAAACCAAAAGAGGCCTGCAAAAGGCTGACGAGACTGACTGTAGTTCCGGCAGTAGATCGTCGACGGCAATGCACTGACATGAGCAGAACCCATGGAAAATCTCGCGCCGTGGCAAGCGATAAGCGAGTTCGGCGAAAGGCGAGAAACCTCAAATGCGCTAAGGCGAGAAGACAGATCCTTCCCCTTTTTCGATTCTCTTATTATTATTTTACGTCACCCGTTACCACAATTTTCAAGATGTGGATGAGGTCATCAGATGTGAGTCGCGCCATATCGACTCCACGAATGCCCCACGTCCAGCACGCCGGGAGAGGCCCAAAACGCGAAGTGACACGTGGAAAAAACTGCTTCACTAAAGAATAACTATAAAATCTAAGTCCTCCTCACATCTTTACGTTTCAAGTGCTATTGAGTCCGAAAAACACTATTTGAGAAAATTGTCTGTGAACGCGATTGAGAGAAAACGGCTAAACCAAATCTGCTCAAACTCGATATTTAGCTCGCAGGTTACCATGGGACGCCAAATGAGGGTATGAACCAAATCGGCTCAAAACTAACATCAGGTTGCTCAATGCCCTCATTTCTCAAAAACGGCTCTAACGGTTTTGATTAAATTTTTTGTATAGACAGCTACGAATGACAAGACAATACCATGACGAGAGCAGCACAATAAATTACCAAACACTTCGACGAATATCGATAATTTCCTTATAAACTTCGCTCAAATGTTACTGCAATCCTCAGAAAAACTTACGTAGTAGTTCAAACACGGGCCGATCCGATGAAGTTTGAAAAACGTACGTAAGGTATGTAGGGGCAACTCCAGAAATTCTGGAATTCCAACCCCCACCGGAATGGTGTTTATTACCCTTCTTAAAAAACTCGTGTTTACAGTCTCATTAATTCTCTGTGTACTGGTCGCTCAGTAACGGTTGTCGCGTATATACCACTCCTCAGCTCACCAAAGTGAAAGGGAAGAGGGAGGGCTCGCCCGACTCTGAACCTGGCCGTTATAGTCTGGCTATGGCTTCGTCGCATTTACTACAGAAACGAACGAATTATTAATGTAAAATCGAGAAATGGTGGAATTAATAACTCATGGTTAGAGGGAAGTTATGCGACACGCTTCGATATTTTCACGTTCAGGTTGAATCATTTTCTCGAAACCTTCGGGTTTTAGAAACGAACGTTCGTATTTCCACGTTGTCTTCGAGTTTTCATGTTCTGTTGTACGTCTCTCGCAAAAAGAAAATGAATTGTAAGAGCCCGCATTGTTTTTCCGGCTTCGCTTGTTGTTTTCTGAGCTATCGCTCTCCATAACTGCTCGTGAAGTGGGCTCATTTTGCTTGAGGGGAGATAAGCCATTTGATATAAGTTGTTTTCGTACCTCTAATTAAAACACTCAGGACTTGGCTTCGTGAGAAGTCCGTGTCTACTATCTCCGAACGATTGGGAGAAGGTGTGTAACGTTCATTGTGGTGGGGAGGAGAAGTTTCCTTTGAACAAAGCCCTTGAACCACACGATGTACATAAGATTTATTAACAAAAAAAAAGAAATTGTAATCTCTCTGAGTAGAATAAAACAGGAATTCCTATAGGCGCAAAAGAAAAGGGGTCCACCAGCTACACTGCCACATGACCTGACGCTTCTTCTTCAGGTTGACTTCGGTTCTGATGAGACGGAATGGTGGCGATGAAACTGGATGTACTAGCAGCTTCGAGTGTCCAGTTCTGGCGAACTCTCGATCGCGTAAGTGTCCGATTGGATTCCGAATTGGTTGCGCGGAACTGCTCACTTGGGATCCCCAAATACACTTTCTGGATTACCAAGAATAACTCGAAAAAATGTTCGGGTGGCCAGGCTAACTTTCGGGCAAGAACTGAACAGCTTGAAGCGTGAAGGCACTAGATTAAATGTCTCTTACGTAATAGACAAAGAGAAAACAAAAAAGAGACAACAAAGGAAACGAAACCAATGTTAAATGACACTCAAGGCAAGGAGCGACCTTTGCCGAAAAACATTGGCTTCGGTCCACTTTTAGGTCTTCAGTAACTGACGCTAAAACAAGGTGGAATAGTATTATAAAAGAATTAACAATTATTATTATTAAACTTATCATGTTATAGTATCACTAGTTGGCTACTTCGAGTCGAGGTGAAAGTTTAGCTACTTTGGTGGTTTTCCTGGAATGATGAATGATGAAACGTTACTGCGACGTAGCGAGGGTGACTCGTGAGGCTCGCGTTATCCGGTTGTACCGTGTCCGAGTGTTCTTACACCGTCATAAAGCTTACCAAATCCGTTCCTTCCCACCGCATTTGATTGACAGGCAAAGAAGACGGAAATAGAAAGGTAAAAATAGAGAGAATCTTCTAGTATATATGATGGCTGTATTGGGAGAGACTGCTGAAACATTAATCCACATGGATATCTAAATCTTGTGTGGTAGAAAGGGAAGAGAGCTCACTGAGACTACTGAAAATACTGATTAATAACTGGATTTCTAATAAAACGTAACGTACACGGTAGCAGTTCGCAAGAGCGGAGGCTGGTCCCAGGCAGCGTTTCATGTGGAACTTTCACTAGTCAAGTAAAACCTTTGTGACGGTAACCGCACGGTTATCCCCGCCCTCTCATAAACACAAGCTGTTAGGAAGCTCAAAACGGAAAGTCCTAATTTCCTCTCCTTGGCTTCTCTGGAATACAGCAAAGCCGGCTCGAGGTTGGCTTCATTTTTTTTGTAACCAACTCCGGAACATCAAACCATCTTCCCCTCTCACACTGGTATTTGCTCCTTGTACAGAAAAGGTGAGTTCTTCTCGGGGACGAAGAAGTTTTTAAAACGCAACGATTTATTTAACACAAGAATTAAACTTGAAACATGCACTAGTTATACGGGCCCAGGCGCGGACGGCGAAACACTCAAATCAGAACTCACACCGAGCTGAGCCGGGGTAAGGTTTCATACAGGCTCATGTTGCCAACTGAGCTGATTTACCTGATGCTTCTGCATAGCTAACTATGAGTCCTGCTGTTCACATCTGGTAATTCAAATACAACGCAGTAAAGTTAATAGGAATCGAATCTGCTATGTTTGTTTTTGGTTTGTTATTCATTTAGAATAATAACCCTATCATTTCGGTGGGGAAATGTTTTTTACAGCCCCACTCAAAATTTTAAACATTGAGTTTTAAGACATCGGGATTCGAAATCTGCCAAGTCAAGTCCGTCCGCCGCCCGGGGCGTTTTGTGCCTTTAACGTGGTTTAAAAATTCTGCAAATTATTACACAATGGTTTTTTAATCTCTTGAATAGCTTAACGGAGTCTGAAAGCTCTGAGACCCATCCTTTTCGATTTAGCATCGAAAAATACCAGTCAACCACGCGAAACAGGACCTGACTACAACGGAACGACGAAAACTAAATATTCCAGTCACCCGTAAGCGCCTGTAGGCAATTGGCACCGAGGTCCTGAAACGTAAAACATCAAATTTTTAGGTGGGATATAAAAACTCTTTCCTGACCTAAAACATAGGGTAATAAACCGAATAATAAACCGAAAGTTCGTACTTTTGCACAGGAATCCCATTTAGTACGTAGTTGTGCCCTCCTGCAATCTAATCGGACAAAACCTATGATTGTTATGGGCAAAAAAAGGTTAAACAAATTAGGAAAGACGCTATTTTGGCCGTTTTATCGGAAATGCGGTCGAATGTAAAAATTCTCAGAGGTGAACAACTGCGTCCAGACTGAAAATAGTGAAATTACAGTAATTGTATTGAGCCAAAGTCCACTAATTGAAAGAACTTGTGGGAAAATAACTGCAGTGAAAGTAATTCTTTCATCATTTGTACTCCCTTCCTTCTGTCTCATTAAAACCAACCGCCCGCTCGACTCACCTCGTCGTGCCAGTTGCGCTGGAATACTTAGTTTTCTTCGTTCCATTATAGTCAGGTTTACTGGTATCGCATGGTTTACTGGTATTTTTCGATGCTGAATCGAATGGGGTGGGTCTTGATGGCACGAGAATAATAAACTGTTGTGTAATAATTTGCAGCGTTTTTATTCATTTGTTACAATTCTACATTTTATTCGCCACTTTTCTGTTTATTCGGTCGGTTTGTTATTTATTCCTTTTTTCTTTTTTTTTGTTTTCCAATTTAATGTTATTTTTTAGGTTGTAGTGCCGTGATTTTGGAATTATCGATTGACCACAGAATTTCATCCCCAACGATCTTCAACCCTTCAGCTCCTGTCTCGCTCTGCTCCTTCCAATCCACCATCTACATCGACGGCCGTGTACTTAAAGGCAAAGGAGGCCGCTGTTACACTCGCTGGCCTACGTATTGAAGGCTCAATAAATATGTGCTCCTTTTCAAACGTTGCCATTTTGTCCAATTATAGCTTCCTCCTAGAGGGAATATACGAATAATGTGTACTTCCGTGAAAGTACGCTCGTTAACTGACGTAGTGACCTAGAAGGTTAACATTTAGCACAAAAATAGTTCTTTCAATTCTCCAACGGGTGTTGTTTGCATTCAGTTTAAAAAAATTCCGTAAATCTTTGGCAGGGCCGAAAACGTCCAGGGGCGATCTATTTCGTCGTACCTACCAACTCATGTCGCGTAGGACTGTAGCAATCGAAGTCAAGTAATCCATATGTTCAACCCGTAACCTTTTGTCATCATTAGCGTTTTTGATATTGGTAAAATGTTTGTGCTGTTGTCGTTCTCAAATTAAAATTTCCTTTCTCTTATCGAATTGTCTCGACTCAAGACTGATCTCACGAACACGTCAAAGGACCAACCTAGCCTCGATAGCTTACACCGTGTTTGACGAAGTTTTAAACACCTATGAAGGTTATTGGTTCGTTATTCTTCAAAGCGATCGACGAATCTTTGCTGAAGTTTTCAAACTTACAGAAAATGACCGATTTGCCGAAAGGTATAGTGCGCCAACAGTTATACTGAAAGCGGTGTAATCTTTATGGATTATTTAAGAACACTAATATTATAGAGTAAATGGTAATTAAAATTTACAATCTGGTCGCTGGAGTCTGAGCCAGTGGAGTACGGAACAGTCCGAATTGAATCTGTGTGTGACGAGCTTTTGATAGGTCCCCACTTGATGCATTGGTCCAATAGTCAACCCCAAATATTTGGTCTGATTTACCAGATCTATGAAGGGGATAATAAGTTATAGAGAAGTCCGTAGGCCTGGTTTTAGAGGGATGTCATTTCAAAATGCCTTGTGAACACGCATCGGAGAAAGCGGCAGATTCCTGACCAAGTTCTGCGGCATCTGTCGCTGTTACCCATGACGAATGCCCAAACCGGAACTTAAGCGCAGACATTTATCGAAATTATCAACTTTACCACATACTCGTCTAGTTTTAGTTCGGTGAAGAGAAACGGGTGACGAATTCGCGGGAAGTTGGACAAGCAGAGAAGAGAAAATGGCGATGATCTCATTTCGGTAGTGCGCGAGGCTTATTGTGTAGTGCACTGAATCCAGTCAGTGTAATCAATTAATTATTGAAAAGCAGACGGCTGATGAAAGCCAGTTAGTCGATAACTTTTTTGTGATAATTAAAAACTCGGTTCATGATTATTCATGAGGAGCAAAAGGAGAGAAAAAAGAATCGAGCGGGTGAATATTCAGCGAGTTAATACCAAGGGCTTTTGAAGACGGCTGCTGACAAAAGGAGTTAAATGGGCGAGGCTAGGCGTTATAAAAGAGGGAAGAAGCGAAGAAGCGCCGTTTCTTTTGGAACATAAATCGTCGTATGTTCAACAGGTCTTCTCCCTCCTTCCGAACAGAATATGGGGAGGTAGGTATTACCAAGATTCAGATGAGCTAAAATGATTCATGAGCCCCCGCTCTCTTGATTCTTCTACTTATTCAATTCAATCTGAATGAAGAATCTAAGTAGACAATCATGTAACGGGTTACCCTTGAGAATACTAAGCCATGGGCTCAATAGGCGAGTGTTGGTACGGACGTCAGGACTCAGGCTTCATTTTTGGAATTGCGCTCTAGTGTCGCCTCAATCGAATTTCCAGGGGACCTTACAATTTACGTGGTGGAATCCCAACAATCCTACCCCCACCTTTATATTTGAAAATCTGTTTAGTAGATGATGGTGGGAGGGCCGATCCCAACTTCCCTACACGGCGCGTGGCGAACTAAATGAAAGGGAAGGGAAGGGGCCTATGGCCAGAAAACCTTCGATCACCGTGACGTCACCGGATTCGGTCATCACTTGAAATGAACCAATAGTGATCTGGTTTGTGCTTTCCGATCATGTCATTACGGAAAGACAAGCCTTGAGGCCTGATTGTTCCCTGCCCCAACATTCTGAATTATCTGTGGCGTCTCATAATCACAGCTGACCGGAGGAGCTCTTACGTAACTCCAACGAGCAAGAAGAGCCCGAGTTAGCGCATGATGCTTGAACTGAAGGTATCGTCTATAAACATAGTGCAATTGGGCAAAGGGAATGTTGAGGGCTACTACTGGTGTGCATCACAACTGTACAGGAAAATGACATTTGTACAAAATCTAGTACTGTAGTTATTGAAATGAATAGTTTAGAAAGGATTGACTTTCCAGGGAATCACCGGTGGCTTGATGAACAATAATTAACCCAGGCAAGGAGAAGTCAGTGTAACACCTCGTTCTGATCTTGTCCCAAACAGAATGTACTTTGGAATTAGCCGAGTCTGCTGGCGGCATCTTTCAGCAAATGAACATTACGAAAAAACTGGGAAATTCGTACAATTCCAATCATGGCGTTCTAGGATTCTGGTTGAACCATAACGCTCATAATATTTCTACAATGGTTCAGGGCTATCGGAGCATAGTTGAGTCGTTGGCTCACCGCTACTTTTCATGAGTTTCCATAATCGGATTCTGGCCACTTGCGATGGACAGATTTTGTAGCTTAATAAACTCATCAGAGAGAATGTCGAGAAGATAATTACTCAAGTAGCAGGGTTTTAAGAGGAGGGGGACAGCAAAAAAAGAAGAGTCAAATACGGCCGTAGCTTCATCAGGTTAGACACAACTGTACATAGGAAAAATATAAACACGTCCCGATTCCTCTGATGTGGCCTTACATGCACAGACGATTATCGAAGACATATTTCTACTTTCCATTACTAACGTGAAGGGCTTGAATAGCTGGCGGACGCATGACACAACATTCCTTATTCCTTATTTCGTTGCTGTTGTGTTTATTGTGCTCTTTGTTCAACTCATTTCAGGATCGTTTATGAAGGACAAAATGTAGGTATTAGCTCTTGAAAAAAACTTTGACAGGCGAATCAACATCGTTGCAGCCGTTTTCAATAAAATTCTAGTTTAATCTAAAATTTAATTTTCAATTGGTTGTGGCCACGTTTTCACTGGAATACTATCCAGAGGATATTTGCCAATAACGAGTAGTACATAATTATCGGTAATATGTGAGAGATGCTAGAAAACATTTTTTGTACGTTCAAACTTCTTGTCGCCATTCCACGATGGGTTGCCACGAGCGTTGCGAAAGCGGGCGGTTGTTAGTTACGTAAAAATGTCCCTTGAGGTTAATTGTTGGAACCGTTTTTTAAAGAGTTGCGAACAACTTTCAAAAAGCGTCACAGTGGGAGGAAGCAAAATTGTGTTACAAAATAAGTATATAATGAACTAGGCCCCCATCGCCATCCAAACCCACCCATACCACCATCCCCCGTTACCTAATACCTTCTCACTCTCACAAGTAGGTAGATGCCCTTCTTCGTGACCTCCCGTTTGAAAACAGATTCCTCCTCAGATGTATATTCCTTCAGTTATGTTGGGATCTTGACCAGGAGAAGTTTCCATGTTCCATATTTCCTCATTTTAGCTGCAGGCTACAAGCAGCATGCATCCGGGAGTACAGAACTTGTTAGATCCGAAGCGCCAAATTTTATGCTTCTTAGACCTTTACTTCCACTTTTAGAGAGAAAAAGGATAGTACTGAGGCCAGGGCAAGAGAGAGAATTTGATTGATGGGCGAAAGAAAGCTTGTGAGTGTAAAGTAGAGCAAAATGGTTTGTATTAGTGTCAGAGTAGCGCTAACACATTGTTAGTAAGATACCACAAAAGTTCAATGTTACACGCGACATTTTAACGGAATGCGTTGTCTCCGAAATTGGCGTTGAGGTCGCGAAGACTGGTTGGATGATCATAAGAGAAGGGCACGAACATTGCGAACGACATCAGTGTCATGCGAAGTGGCATTGAAACATTGGGGCTTCCCAAGAAGTAAAGTCAGCGTTAAGGTCGAGGAATCAAGGACCTTCCGCGTGGGACCGTAACTGAGGGAATTCAAATTGAAGTTTACCAGAAAGCGGCCGTTATCAACTACAGTTTGAGACCGTACGAAAATGTTGAGCAAGTTTAATAACGTTTTTTAAATTCATTATAAATTGACAAAGTTCTATTTTTACTTTCCTTAGCTCCATGTAGGAAATTTATGTAATCAACACAATTATTGAGTTTTCTTAGGATCTTGACCTTTAAAGTGGAGTCCAAAAAACGCGATTTGGGAAAGTAGTCTTTTTGTCTGCGAATCAGAGAACGCGAAAATAAGAGTATTAGAAAAATCAGTGAAAAACTAATTATAGTTATCACAGTGACCAAAACACCAAATATTTATTTTCTTTAAAACGGCTCCAACGAGTTTAATTAAACTTTAAGCATGAATTCCTAGCTCCAAGCAAACACAACGGCACTATAAAGACGGCAGCATAACCAATTATCAAAAATTTATACGAAAGTCGACTTTAGCGGAGTTTTTTTTCTTACTCATTCCTTTCGAATGAAAATTCCATTCGGATTCCATTCTCCGGGGTAAATTTGTACCCTTTGACTTACCAATCTTGGCCACAGCAAACAGAACAGCGTCCAGTAGGACTTGCATTGTTATAATTATAATTTGCTTTCTTCCAAGTATTTTTGAAATTGAAGGAGTTATGTTTCGAGTGAAACTTTAAACGCAACCCTTGGAATACATTTAACTGGTAAATATTGTAAATCAAAATGGTAGGCCAGAAAAGTATAGAAAAATTCAGATTATAAATTCCTGGGTTGGCGCCATCATGTTTTATTTCACTAGCAACACGTTTTCTGTTTTTTCTCTCCAGATCTGTAGGCCTAGTGCAGGGAAATCCCCTGTACCGCTGGAAAGTGAGCAAATAAAACATTTTATTGCGGGCGTCGGGCTTTACCTCCGGACTCTGGGAACTAGAAGGTGTTTTTTTGTAGATTATCTATTAGAATAGCAAATCGCATTGAGCTCTTTCCGGCGGAATTCCGTATCGAATAGTTTTGCGTGTCAACGCGACCAAACGATCCCCTTTCGTGGCTCTTGAATGGGGAAAATGGCGAATACATTTAAAAGACGTAAAGTTGCCCCCTCGTTTGAATTTAGAGATCCGCATTACCCGAAGTAAGCTCACTTATCTTGACAAAGGGCGGAAGCACAGGGGAGAGAATCCCCGGCACTACCTTGAAATATTTGCGAAATAATCCCAGGTTCATTCCATCAATAAATCGTGCTGGCGGCTATACCAAAAAAAGAGTAACTCATCGCTCACGGGCCCCGCTTCGACTTTTTATGTGATAAATTAGCAATTTTAGATATTTCAAGTTTGTAAGCAGAGGATTATTGATCATGAAGGCGAACATTGAAAACATCCTCTGGAAAACCGATCGATGGCTGTTACCAAAAACGTTCCCTGATGAGTGGTTGCGTCGTCGCACAGGACGGAACAAGGTCACACAAGCTTGATGTTGTTCCGCACCATGGGGGTTGGTACCACACAGGCGCCTAAGCAGCCTAAGCATGAGCATAATGAAGTTCAGCCTAGCAATGCAGAAAAGCGAGGTGGGTGGGTGGCGATCTCGAAACGAAGGATCGCCTATGTAATCCGTCTTATCGTTGGGGAAACCGGGATCAGCAGCAAGGCCACAGTAAGGTACTGAGCGAAAGTGTGGGCTGATGCTCTGAGGGTGCAGCAGTACTGGCAGCTGAGCGCAGCGGCCCATCGGAGTGAGTGGCCTGCTCCTACTGCACTGTCTTGAATCTGGCGTGTACACTCTTAAACGACGAGTGACGTAAACTTCGCTTTTAGAATTTTTCAAATATCTTGTTTCACCTTTATACGGTTTTTTTTGGCAATTAGGTCCCGTACAAATATATTGTACATTAAAATAAAATTTGAAATGATTATCATTTATCATGATAACAAGAAAAAGATTGGGAAAGAACTCCTTGGTAATTACCCTCAATTATAACATCTGTTATATTCGCGACTGCTTCGTGTGTCATTTCTGGGCAATTACGTATGTGTAAAAACGTATTCTGTGTTAAACAATTTAGCTCGAAGTACAAATTCCCTAGAAGACGAAAAAAAGTTGTTATTTGCAACTGCGACTAACAATTTTAGTTGAGAGTTGAACAACATTGAGGAACAAATAAAGTAGTTAGCTGATCTCGCCGCCACAACTAATTTAGTTTGAGGAAAATAGCCGAACTTGCAAGTAACACCTATAGCTGTAGTTGTGTAACTATAGTGGTTGGTTGACCAATGTTTTTGCTTCTCTGCTTTCAGTTAACTAGTACCAACAATGTGTTTCTTCATACGTGTTTGTAGAAATGCGTTGAACGTCGATACAGCGCTCGTGTACGGCAGATAGTCGAATTTACGGTGATGGGGGAGAGTTGTGTGTTGCTACGCACCAGATATTTTCTAGATATATCAGTTCTTACACTTTTCGGTTAGTTCAGGAACAATTAGCCACAGAAAGTGGCCGCTCCCTCTCAATGCGAGCAGAGCAGTTCCAATTATCGCGGCGTTTAATTGTCTATGGTGGAACAAGCTGAGGTCAAAGTTGCAAACCGTTCTGCGTGTATTTTTGAATACGTAAACCAGCGAACGATTTCACAGGGTTGTCACTGATTTCATAAATTTCGATTCGATCGACTTCTGGGTCGTATTAGATAGCTGAGAAAATGGATCAACACTCCACGTTCGTGGGAGCTGAGGCTCGGAGAATGAGGAGAAGAGAAAATTGGATAGTTCTGTTCGACCGCTCGTGATTTTTAACGATCCGAATCAGCTTGATGTTCAGAATTGTGATACCACCGTTTGAGTATTTCTACGGCTGAAGTGGTTTCCGGCTCCCAGTCGAAAAACGCGAGCCTCACCGCTGAAGAGGCAGCCAGATTAAGGATCAGGTACCGCGTTTTAAAGTCAGATGAAAAGCAACGTCGAGCCGTTCAATTAGAAGAGGCGATGGAATAAAATGCTGAAAAACACCGTTGAAATCCGATTTATATTCCGAGGCACTTGGGCGAGTAAAATCGAGAATGAGTTTACATATTGCGATCAGTAACAAGAAATGTATCCATTTTGGAGGGTGAAACTGCATATCGCACTTGACTCTTCGATGGTCAAACAAGAAGCGCTCTTCTGCGTTAAAGAAGATTTCGTACTGTATCACGAACGAATTCATATGTTCTTCAAACGTGTTATCACGTTTTCGTGCCTTGAGAACTTTTCTACATAGTTCGGCAGCCTTCCAGAGTAAAGTCCCCAGAACTGTCATGAAATCTGTTTCAGAACTGGTTATTACAGGCATGACAGCGGGAATCCGCAACGTTCCAATCCTGGTCTCTTGTACACCTGATTACTGTAGGCAGTAACGCCACAAGAACTGCGTGAAAGTGCAGTGTATTCAATGGATGCCGTCTGAAGCTCACTTCACCGACGCTAGAGAGGAGAAAGAATTGTGGGACATTGCCTGAGTTTATTACTTGGCAGGAGATAGATTTCGTTGTTGATAACAAGTCCGAGGTCTGTAAAAACGTTTGCAGCACGTTCCATTTTCAGCTTCCACCTCCAATCCTCGATAAAACGGTCAAGCGTTCACTTGTAAGTCACAATTTGACCACGAAAACTGATGATTGCGGACTGATTCGCTGCTATAAAGCCCGAAGGGGGACGTAGTAGGCTCGTGTTTTTGTCCCTGTTTAACAACCCGATTTGCTTAACAGTTCATCTCCTTTCGTAAGACTAGGGAAAGGAAAAATGTTAATGTTTATTCGTAACTCGAAAAACTACTACTTCTTTTCTCATTTATTTACGTAACGGGTTAGACGGCGGAGAGATAAAATGTGCAGTTTCCGTCTTTTTAAAGAGTGTGAATTATGTGAGCCGTTCGAGTAAATGTGAACAGATACATAATTATGATCCGGGTACAGTAAAAATTACATTTCTACGCGTCTCCTGCAATCTGAGGAACAGATTAGGCGGGATAAAAATGGAAGCGAAGTAGAATGGAGGTAAGAGATTTAGTATAAATCTGTCTAGAAGGAAATACCCTGGATTAGGGAAGGAAGGTAAGGTCGGGGAACGACCCTGGCCTCCTCCTATTAAAGGTATCTCGACTTCGTATTCTTTTTTATCCACCTCATTCGCTCTTTTCACATAATATTTCGTTCTCAAGAGAGAGCGCTGAGAAAATATTTGTCGAGGGGCATTTCATGAAGTTAAGGTTCAGGCGCCAGGTTAGACAAATAAAAATATAGAAGTGGAGGTCGTGATAGTAAAGTGTAACGTTGTATTTTATATTTTTTGCAGTCGTAACTCCCATTCGTCCATTCAAGGGATTTCTCAATCTCTTCAAGTCATTTACGTCGCAATCGCAGGCATCTTTGCCGAATGTTCAAAAATCAAGACATGGTACACCAATAGGAGTTTTTCACCGCCGATAAGAAACGACAGCCGAAGCTGAAATGGATACTGAACCCAATAAATAAACTAAATCAATTAAATATAACTCCACTCACTTTGCTGCATTAACATATGGTTCTTCATATGTGGAATTATAAAACGCGCTTAGTTAATTTTCCATCTTTACTAGAAACTTCGTTGCCCATACCAGGGTGGGTGGATGAAGACTCCAGTAGACACCAGCACATCTAGGTAAACAACGATCTGGGAAACCCTCTCACCTTATTTTCTGGCCTGCGCTAGAAGAAGCAATTGTAGATAGAAGAGAGGTGTAGACAAAAACAAGTACTACAGGTGTCAGGAGGGGGGGGGGGTAGAAGTAACCATACTGGAAATGGCTTACATGTATGTAACTTCCTCCAGATGGCAAATAAACAAACAGGAGCGTGATACGCCCTGATCGGGCCACTCGAGCCTTGAACTTGGTTTTGTGAGTGCTGCATATAGAGAAAATTTCCGTTGCCCTGGGGATTTGATCAACGGGCGAGGTTTCGTTGACTCTTGGAAAGGAGGTAGTTTGTACCAAATATTCAACACACGTGTCCATGACTTGACTTGATTTTTGTTTGAGGAAAGGATCAGGAGGAGGTTCAGTAAAGAGGAGGACCAAGCGTTGTATAAGGCAGAATGAGGCAAAGGTATTGGCTCGTGTTTGTGACTCAAGTAGCAATCTGATAGGTACACGTCCGCCTCGAAATAAGATGTAGATGTGATACAATATGTTATCTCGGTCGTCCCCTCCTTTGTATTCACCTCGCTCAGGCTCTCGAACGTAATTACCTGTCTCGTAGTGGCTACGCAAGGTGTGTCGGTTGAGGTAAACGTTGGTTAACTGCCGTCCCATCTGCTCGTAATTATCTAGGCGTCCGTCATACATGCAGCTTCCCTTGGCCTTTTTGACACCGCACTTCCACTTTCGTGTGTTGAGGTTTACGAGTACGTGGACACGACGTGATATTTCATCCACCTGCGACGGATCCGACGCCTTTCCCGTTCCTCTTTCATGAAAACTATTTCACGTGATCATCTACGACAGGCTTGCTATCTAAACACGCTGCCAATTATTACACAATGGTTCCTTATTCTCCTGCGAACCTTGACGGAGTCTCAGATCTCCGAGCCCCATTCCATTCGATTCAGCTCCTAAAAATATTAGTAAACGATGTGAAACATGACCTGACTAAAACGGAACGACGAAAACTAAATATTCCAGGCGCTGGTTATAGGCGCAGGCAATTGGTCCGACGCGACGAGTCGAGCTGACTGGTGGTTAGAGTGAGATCTGAAGGAGTGCATACGATGAAACGATTACTTCCGCAGTATCGTCCCGCATGTTCTTTCAATTAATAGACTTTGACTCGCTGTAATTAATGTGATTTAACTGTTTTCGGTCAAGATGCATTCGCCCAGCTCTGAGACTCGTTCCATTTGACCCAGGATCGAAAAATACCCAGAAAACGATACCAAACACGACGTAACCGAAATAAAACTAGAAAAATTTAGTTTTTGTTAATTGTGTTAACCATATTTTTGCCTATAACAACACGGGTTTCGTCTGATAGGATTTCTGAGCAGGCGGGAACAAATGACATTTTCATGCGAAAGAACGGTTTTTTTAGACCACGTTAAAGACAAAATATTGGCTTCGGTCGGAGGAAGGACAAGGCAGATTTGGAATGTCCTATGCCTTGAAACGTAGTGTCAAATTTTGTGCAAGTGTAGGGTCGTAAAAAAATGTTTACTCGACCTATATAGAAATAAGGTTCACTTTCGTATAAACTAATCAAAGGATCAAAATAATATAACCAGTGCACATAATGAACTGATGAGTTAACCATGATAAACTAACAAGCGAATTACTATAAACTAACTAGTAAATTGTTACCAACTTATTGAAAAATCATGATAACCTGACCAATAAGTAATCAACTAACCAGAAACCCATAAACGAAACGCCTAACGAAGTAAATGCGCTAATTCACGATTATAATGAAGTAACAAATGAGTATATACAAAGAAATTTACAACACGCCATAATAAATAAACAAATCTATGAATCAACCAATACGTCACTGAAACGCCCATGACTACAATTTATGACGAGGCTTACCCTTGCCTGTATGGATGTAAAGCGTCAGACCGCTGATCTATTGATGGATATCACAGAGTCACAGAGGTGGAAACTGACCTTGCGGCAGAGCGGACACCTGAACGGCCGGATTCGTGGCTTGGGTCTCATGTGCTGGGGTGGCCAAGTTTCGAAAGGCGCTGCCAGCCTATTTGCAGGACCTCACTGCGGGCATAATGTCGTGCAGATGACGAGCAGGTGCAACAACACTACAGTACAGTGGTCACTCACTACCTGTAACTGTTACTTTATTTTATTGGAAGCTAAGACTGTGAATGTCGCCTTAAAAGTTTGTTCTTTGGAAAACGGTTTCGATCTAACTCACATGGTTCATTCAGCTAACAAATATCTACATTTTGTTTTCCGCTATAGTTTCCTCAGAAATGCGTTTTAACTTACAGGGTGAAAAAACGAGAGATGCTTCAAGGACGATTAACATTATTTACCTTAGGGTTGAAGGACGCCCGCGACCGAGCGAATCATTGTGATAGTTCGCTTCGTAGCACAGTCTACTAAGAATTGCCTTTGATTGATAAACTTCACAACTCCTTAATTGCAGGCTCATTTCAACGTGGCGTATCAACTTTTGTAAAGCAAGGCTGCTAACTATGCAAATGCAATGCTCAGTGAGTGGCAATGAATCGTTTAATCGGGTGATAACTGTTGTTTTGGTGCATTCAGTCAACCAGTGGTGGTGGCCAAATGTAGCAATCGTGACATATGCCGCGAAACGCTTGTTAACAGAGGCCGTCGTTGTGACCAGCATTAGGTTTAGGGTGAAGTTAGACGAGGGAAAGGGAGGTTCGAGCGTCACGTTCAGGCGACTGGAATATATATCATTACCCAGTGGTGGTGATGGTGGTGGTGGCGGTGGTAGAGCTTGCGGTTTTGTGTGTTGGAGATGTCCCCTCGCGTTACCGTCCGCTTTCCGTCGCCAGCTGCACGCTCTCCCTCGTGCGCTCGGCCTTTGACACTTTTGCTACTCGCTACCTATGAAATATGGTTATACCTGATTTTCCGTACATGACGGCTTTTGCACTTACCCGCACCACCAACGGCGAACGAAAAACAAAATTATTTTTGAAAACCTAATTTCGGTGACACACAGCAGCACACAAACATCCAAACGCAGATATATATAATATATATAAGTTACGAGAAGATATTTGCGTAGTATGTAACTTTTAACCCGAAGATTCTCGGGATTAAAAGACTAGCTCAGCAGTATCCACCTCCCTACGAGGTGTCCTTAGACATACAGCACTTACAGATACTTCACTTTTGTGTTAGCCGTCTCCAACGATTGTACCCTTTGTAAACCAAGTAATTCCGTAATAAAAGATTTAAAGTTTTTTTAAAAACTTAGTTTCCCTTCGGGCAAACATAATTTATATATTTGTGTGTGCAGTGTCGATGTTTCCTGTTCGCACCGGTTAATTTGGTGACGCAATTTATCGCCCGCGTCCCCCCACCCCACCCTACAGCAATTATTGTTTGAGACTGTTATATAAAGCATCGTACCTCATCGAAGAGTTATGACGTACTGGCTTCGAAGCTTTCATATTGGTTGTAAAATAAAATTATGCGAACGTCATGACGAGCGAGTTGGAGTGGGTAATGTTTTTGGAAACTAATTTAACGCTGAAACTCAAATGGGAATGTCATTTGTCACATTGCGTATATTGTTCAATTCCTCACGAACGACGGGGACTGGACAATATTTCTTTGGAAAAAATTGTTTCGTGGTTTTTCAAGCTTAAATTCGCTGTCCGAGCAGGCGGTCCAAACATGTGCACACGCCCATATTGGGCGTACAAGGGACTTGCACGGTTGGATTCTATTTGCCATTGAGGTATCAGGGTTGTTCAGGATCGGAGCTAGCTGTCGAGTCCTAATCCGGGTTTTGATGTTCATGGAAGGTAACAGCTAGATGTTTAACTGACGTGGAGATGATGATGGACGGTGATGTGTGAAGGTGATGGACGAAATTCAGGGAGTTACACTTAGCGAACCACTGGCTCAATTTTTCCATGTAGCCTGGTAATATTTGGGAGGTCGTCAGCACACAGTCCCGCAAATTCAGGTTCGTTTGGGTCCATAGCTGCAAAAAAATGGTGGGCTATGACGAGCCGAAGGTTGATTGTCGAAAGTACGATTCTAGAGGTAGCTTGATAACACTGCAAACCAATTCATGGGAGATGAGGTTTAAGTTTAATTAGGAGCCCATGCGTGCTGTATCTGTCAAATGCCAACTCAGCATGAAAAAAGGCACCCTGGCATATCCGTTTAAAGTTCGTTTATCATTGTAATTGTAGAGGACATGAGAGGGTTTCTCTAAAACCGAATCGTCGTGCAGGCGCATTAGGAAATATAACCTTCCCGAAACCTCTCAAACCAGGGTTTTCTGGTCTCGAACATACATTTTGGTTTGTGCACCTCCTCTCTAATAGGAAAATGTGCGTTTTGGTTTATTATTAATTCTGAATAATAACCCTATGTTTTCGGCCACGAAAATTTTTTTACAACCCCCCCTCGAAATTTGATACTTTACGTTTCAAGACATGGAGATTCCAAATTTGCAGTGTCCGTCCGCCGTCCGGGCCGTTTTGTGCCTTTAACGTGGTCCAAAAAATGCGTTCTTTCGCACAAAAATCTGATTTGATATCTAGTTGTGCCCGCCATCTCGGCAATCCGATCGGACGAAGCCCATGATTGTTATGGGCAAAAAACGGTTAAAAAAATTAACGAAACGCAGTACAACGTGGGAACACAACGGAAGTCAACGTTTCGTCGTTTGAACTCCCACCCCTCCCGCCCATCTCAACGAAATCGCTCGCCTACTCATCTGGCAACGCCGCCCCCTCGCCTAGCAACGGGTTCGCCCATTTTTTTTTTTTGTTTCCTCTAGGAAGCGCTCGTGTTTCGTATTTAACCTTTGTTTCGTATTAAACCTTTGGCATAACGATTTGTCTGTTTATCATCCAATTGCCTTGTTCTCATCTTCACCTCCAGGAATGACTGTTTCGCTCCTCCTCAACTATTTGCGTTAGCAAAATATCAGTTATCTTCGATTGAACTTTTCATTATTCGTTTATTTTTGGTTTATTTATTTAATAGTTCGTTCGTTTCATTTTTTTGGTTTTAATACGATTTAATTTTTTTCATTCTCATTTTGGTTTTTGTCGTAGATTTTTGGTTACATTTTGATATTAATATTTAGTGTGCGTGTTTTCATATTAAAATTCAGTTTTTTCTAGATACTTTCGTTTTTTTGTTTATTTTAATATTACGATTCAGTTCTTTTCGACCTTTTTTGGGGTTTCATTTTGATATTTTTCGATGCTGAATCGAATGGGTCTCAGAGCATTAATGCTAGGTCAAGCTGTTTATCCGAATAATAAACCGTTGTGTAATAATTTGCAGGGTTTTCCTTTTTTGGGTGGTCCCAATTTGGGCTCATTTGCTTGTCGTAAACGAATTCATTTGTACGGACTTTAATTTAATGCTTGTTGACATCTTCTTAGCCGAAGCGACGAAACTCCCACACCACGATCCCAGCGCTGGGTAATTACGCAACCATCCGCAAAAATGTAGGTTAAACTGTGTATATAAATTGTATTATGAAGAACTAGCCCTCATTGAGTGGGAAAGCATCAATAGGGTGTTAACGCTGTCACGTCTCAATACATATAGCCGAACCCCAATTTTCCAAAATCTCGGCCGAAAGACGAGTCTGTTTCCTTGTCAATGTGACTCAACTCTCATGAGAGATTTATATCAGTAGTTATGCCAAGAGACCTAGCTGATAGGTTTGCCAGAACTTTGATGCCTCCAAAAACAATTGTAGAAGCTCCTTGGACGGCAATATCAGTACAAATGTAATCAGCATAAATCCCACGTATACTTAAGGGTAATCCAGTCGTTAGATGAGAATTACTTTTGAGTGGAGTGGGGAGGGGGCTGTAAACCTGGTGTCCATAAACAAAATTCTGAATCTTCGTTGAGAGACATCAAAGGATGATACCACAAAATTGTATGTGTTTCTTGCGACAATATTGACAGTAGAAGCCTCAGTATTGAACGACGGCCTCTTCTCAGGTCAATATTCCCGTTCTTCCTCGTTTTCTGCTACGTCTACACAACGATATGATGAAATCTTTTCATCTCTACTCTGAAACACTTTACCCACGTTGAGCAGCTTTGTTTCTACTTCAAATACCTGTGACGGATAAGCTGTGGTGCTGATGTCGGCGACGTAGAACTTTAGTTCCTTGGACCCCTTTGTCAACAAATATCCCATTGCTCCGCTATTTTTACTCCGTACACTTGTAACGCTGAAAGTGAGGATTGGGAGGACTCAATCTGCTGAGTTCAGCCAATCAAATCAAGTTTTGAAGCTGTGGCTAGTCGAAAACGCGAAGAAGCAAATTATCGTGAACTGGAATCGTCAAGTAAATCTCTGCGTGTACGTCTGTTTCAGAGATTGCACATTAACGCCCTTATATAAATCATATGCTCGATAGAGAGGTTATTTCGGTCGTTGTCCATGAAGAAAATATTGCAAGTGCATTTGCCGAGCCCAAGGCAGTCGCTCTGCACCCACACCAGTACAGTAGACGTTTTGGTTTACCATTCAGAATGTTTTTGTTGGTTTGGTGTTTTTTACACCCCCCACCCCCCCCCCCTCAAACTTTGATACTTTTCGTTCCAAGACGTCGGAATTCTAAATCTGCAATGTCCGTCCGCCGTCCGGGCCGTTTTGTGCATTTAACGTTGTCTAAAAAATCCGGTCTTTCGTACAAAAATTCCATTTGGTATCTAGTTGTGCCCGGTTTAAAAAATGAACAAAAACTCAGTATTTTGGCAGTTTCATCGCGAATAAACCGTGTTTGGTATCGTTTTTTAAGGTATTTTTAGATTCTGGGTTGAGTGGAATGAGTATCAGACGCGTACATTTGCGTATAGTGAAATTACAGTAATTATAGAGAGCCAAAGTCTACTAATTGAAAGAACTCGCCGGACAATGACCACAGCGAAAGTGTACCCCTCCCTTACGTCTCATCAAAACCACCGTTCGACTCGTCATGCCAATTGCCTTCGTCGTTCTATTGTAGTTCTGTCATGTTTCGTGTTGTGTACTGGTATTTTTCGATGCTGAATCGAATGGGATGTGTCTCAGAGCTGTCAGACTTCGTCAAGCTGTTCAAGAGAATAATAAACCACAATGAGAATAATTTGCAGCGTTTTTGTAGTTCGGCCAGCTCTCTTCTCATTGGAACACAACAGAAGCGCGTGGGAAAACTGTTACTCTGTATGGCCGACATCTAGAAAATCCTTTCTCAAACATTTATTCATATTATTGACAATGACTATTACTTAGACAGTGAAGTGAACCTTATCGATAATAGATTAACACAGCCTAGTGTACGCTAGTGCCGGTATGTTCAACAAGGTCATTCACTGTTGTAGATTGTTTCTTCAATATAATCGCTTCTATAAGTCGGGAATCTCTCGAGGGTGAGTACAGTATCCTTCCCTGGGTTTTATTTTGCATCATGAAGCATTCCATTGTTTTCTTGAGATAGCCAGTCGAAAGCGGGAGCGTGAACGATGTTTCTCTTGATTTGCATATTGCTGCCTTCCTAAACTCTGGAACTGAGACCGTGAACATGTTGTGTGTACGGGCAGGGCTCATGTTCAGACGGGGCGTATCAGTACTCCTTAAATTATCAATTTATTGTTAAGTGGCATATTTAGGTTACTTAATAAGATCTAAGGACGTTTGGTACGGTTAACGAGCCTACCTATTAACGATACATGTTGTTCAGAAGTCAATTTGTGGTCCAGTATCACAAAAAGATACTTGTGTGAAAGTGCGTTGGGAATCGCAGTGCCTGTAAAGTACAAATCATCGGTTGTTATTTCTAAGGGCTCGTGGCTCACGGCATTTACCATTTGATCAACAAATAGGTTAAAAAGGTATGGATCCGAAGGGATGGGCAAATCGTGATAGTAGAAGATGTAGCTGTAAAGACACTGCCGCGTGGAATCCGTGATGGGAGAATTTTCGAGCGATGCCTCCACGCCGTATTGGATACGAGGACAGCCGCAAAGCGTGGTGTTGTCATTGCGTCTCAGCCTCAGAAATGGTCTCGCTACCTGCGTTTATCAGGAAATTATTATGTTTCTTAAGATCTATTGCTTGCGTTACTCTTGGTATTAAATAGTAATTACCATAGGCATTTCTTATATAAGTACAGATGAAACTCTACCAGACGCACTATACATCAAAAACTGTGTTCATACATTAAAAATTTGTTTTTTAGAATCCTCGGAAAACCTCTCTCTGACGATTCTGAGTGTCTTCAGCTCACCAATTTCTACATTTGTGTAGAAATTCATTGAACGAGAGTACAGCGCCCATACCTACGGTGCACCACGCTCGTGTGTAGAGAGTTGAGGAACGTTGTGTGATACTTCTTCCACCGTCTTTGACGACAATTCAACGTAGAATGTTGTGCTACCTGTAATTTACGCTCATACTGCAGTTGAGAACGTGACAGTAAATACGAGCCATGGGGAGTGAGACGTCTACCGTTCAGTGCATTTAGGCTCACGCGAAGAGTAACAATAAAACAGTTATTTACTTTGTAGTTAATTTTCTTACTTGATATCCTGCAGAACAGCAAGTGAAAACGGAGCGTCTAGCGGTGTTGTGGTATCCTAGCGTGAGAATAATAATTCCAAATAACAGCCGGCCTTATGGAGCTAGGCGAGCTGAACTGAGTTAGTTAGAGGGCTGCTGTCGAGGTGGTTATATACTGCTGAGTCATCCTGAATCGCTTTCTAACTAGTGGTCTTGGGGTGTGAGTGAGGTTTGGTTGCAAGGTTTTTCTGTAAATCATTACATAAATGTACTGCGGATAGTGTTAATACGAATGCTAGGCCCACGGAATGAAGAAAGTGGTTCACACCAGATGTGTCGTTAATAAACAACCGGTTAATCGGTCTCTCGCCTCCCTCACTTATATTTCACGGGTTACGTTGACTCTTTGGGTCTTTTGTTTTTTAGTGTTCCTTTCAGGAAAATTTACGCCACAGCTGAAAGCCGTTGAAACTTGAAATTGGTTATGCATAGCCAAACATGAACGCCGTAAACCCCCCCGAGAGCGGGGCGTGGGTTTTGTGATGGTAGCGAAGAGTGCGAGTCGTGAGAAAGGGACGAGGTTTGAGTGGTTGGGGAGTTGGCGGGGGGTCGGTAGCGGCGAAACTGAAGTCCAGGTTGGTCGAAGCCATAAATGGAAACAGCGGCATCCCACAATACCGCTGTATGTTCAGTAAATAAAATAACATCTGGTATTATTACGGAACTGGGTTGAGTTTAGAGTGCGGCGGTTACATTTTCCTGTTTGCGCTGCACTCCCCTCCGCCCGAACGTTTTTAAACGCCGTTCTAAGAGGGGAACGCACATTGTTGAAGGCAATTTGAATAATTTTCCACGGAAGAGCGAATCAGGAAATATTGTCGAGGAGCCGAGCCGGGAATTGAAACGATTGGGCTTAAAACAGAAAGCAGTCCGTTCAATTCCCGGCCACTTGGCACCGGGGCATTGAAACTCGATCGTAATTCCGAACATATTTTCATACGAGAAGTAAGTTTCAAGGGACAATAAAAATTTCCATCGGTTTAATTATGCGATTCACCACCCGCGCCGAGCACAGTTGATTAGCAGAGATCGTCGAATTCTTCTGAAGTTCTCGAACAGCGTGAAAGGATTTGTAGTTTGCGTTTCTAGAGAGGTATTTCTCCACTGCCAATCGCAAGGAAGGCCATTTGAAATACTATGCTCTTGAAGGAAGGAACCAATTGAGAAACATTTCAGAAGACAGCACGTTGGAATAAAAAGAGCTCCAACTTAGGCAACACACTTCGCATTACTGCAGACGAAAGAATGGCGTTTACAGAGCGTTTTTCATTAACATAGCAGTTAACCAATCTGAGGCAGGAGTGGAATCAGTGAAGTGTGTACAATGTACTTGCGTTTGGACGTACGCATCGTGACGCGTTTTAGGAGGACTTGAACTAATAGAGGAGGACTACCTAGGCCTGAGACTCCAGGCAGTAAGAATGACTTTTTGGAGGTAGCTCTGTCACATTGACAGAACGAGTATAGGGCAACTGAGAGTTGGAAGAGAGGCCGTTGAATGAGCATCATGTGTTATTTTAAAAGTCCCACCGTCGACGTGAATATGCTGCAATGGTGATTTCCCGGCCTGGAAGGGCTTCA